>OZ059906.1:17862464-18484964 GCA_964057215.1 Oscheius myriophilus
TCAATCTTCAACAAATATAATCTCAAATTGACTTCTTCGGAAGCTTTCTTCATTGAAGCGGGCAAAAATTCGGTTAGTTTCCGCGGCACTGTCCGGATTTGTAATAGCACAAATTTGACTAAAAATGAGGCGGTATATTTTTCATTTAAAAAAATGAATTGATTTTTTTTTAAATCAACTACTCTGTGAAGCATTGTGTAAATAAAAATCTATACTGTTTCCCGCCATCCGGCGGGCGTATTTCCCGGTTGCATAAAACACTTTGATAGTGAGAAAGTTAGCCTAAAATGTAAGCCAACTTCTAAAAAGTACCTCTAAAAAGTACCTATGTACCTCTGAAAATTTGAATAAAAAGTTCAGATTTTTCAATCTTCTAACACATCTGCAGGTGCGGTATATAAAACGTTTCCAGAAAAGGCTGTGATAAATTGAATCCGCCATTGCTGCGCACCGCACCCAACAATACCTTTGATGCGCTGCCACGCGCGTGAGAGGCAAATTTGAGCAAAATGAAATACTCAGTCGAATGACATAAAGCTCGTTTTAAAATCCCCAAAAATTGACTCACTCTAATTTAACTTTAACGCGGAGCGCGCGCGGATGCATTTCAGACTTTGGCACATTATCCATCGTGATTAGCATGCTTAACTGCATCTAATAATGTACAGTTTGCATACTGAACTTTTAAAAAAAAGTTCGTTAATAGTGTTGCTATGTAAACTCTTCGCCAAAACTACTTCGCCCGATTTGGCTGCGTATACGGCCTGAGTATCCTACTTTGCACGCATTCCGCGAGGAACAACAGCAAAACATTAGCACGTTGGGACGAAGTAGTTTTGGCATGAACTATACAGAAAAGGGGAAAAGGTCGTTTCAAACGGAGCAGTGCAGTCCTTTAACTGCAAGTCCGTGGCATAAACGATAACTGATGGCTGTAATCAGTAAATGTCTTCGACATCTGGTAACAGAAGTGTGCAATCAATTACTCAGATGTTTTGTTTTCGCAAAAAAAAACAAGACCAATTGCACAAAATTGTGTAACTAAAGTATTGTAACAAACACGGCATCAAATAATCATAAAAACCAGTTCCTCATGTGAGAATAATTGATTTCAGCCTTCGCCGCTTGAGCCATTAACACCGTGGCAATGAACACCATAGCCTAAGCTTTTTCTCCGTCGGAGAACAATGAAGTAGGGTAGTAATTGGCCCGAAAATGGCTCTTCGTCCCAAAAACGAAAGAATCGACGGGTTGAGAATATAACACATTGGGGGAGTGAACCACCCGAACATAGAAAAACATATAAATTCAGAAGTTGTGTTAGTTCGCGGCGGCTCTTTCAGGCAAAGTTGAAAGAGAAGCCGGCCGAGCGAGTACAATAGAACTCATTTCGGATGCAGCAGCCGCAGCCTGCCATCCTCTTTACAGCGTGCTCCCCCTCTCACCCACAGCCACAATAAAGTGCGGAAAACATTCATTTAGGATACAATCACACTACGAGGGATAAATACAGTCTATACACGGTATACCTGTAAGGATAGATCAACGGGGTATTCAGTATTTGAAGAAGCCTTCGCCGGATTTGCGACCAAGCTTGCCCTCGGAAACAAGCTTGTCGATGGCCGGGCTGGGCTTGAACATCGGCTCCTTGGGGTACTGCTTGTGCCAGCCTGAATCAAAAGAATTGATAAGGTATACGTAGCAATGTCTCAAAATGGTTGATTCGCGCTTTCATACAGTAGCATATCTCTCACGATCAAACAAGCGCGAGTCGTGCATCATACAAGAACATCTTGGATGAATCAATTAGTTAATTTGAAATTTTTATGACTGCCGGCAAAAGTTGCGGATATTTGATATTTCGTGAACACTACAACTTATAATCTTGGCGTAGCGCCACTACGTGTAGTTCTCACCTTTCCTAAGGTAGAAACGGGATAGTTTTTTTGCGCCGTATTGAAACAAAACTACTACTAAACGTCGTGAAAATCGACTATTATTTGAATTTGCACACGAAGATTACAAAGGGAGCACGTCACCCCGGGGTTCTCACGGACCGGGCCATTTGGAAAATTTTGGTCGGCCCGTTTACCTTGGACCACCCAGTTAGATTGCCACCCACACGACCAGGGTTCGATCCCGGTGGAGACATTCATTTTTGTACGACTAATATTGACTTATATGTTAGTAACAAACATTATTAAGTAATTTACAGCAGTTTAAAAATTGTTGTAACGCTTTATGAAAATTTTATTTTTTATACACGGGCCGTCCCAAAAACCGGGGGGGGGGGGGGGGGGGTTTGAGAACCCCGAGCCAGTATAATGTGAATTTGAATCGCGCGCTAAGGCAATTTCCGACAATGTACTCAGGTGAAATCTCGGACCAATCCGCGGACCAACCACAGGATGATTGACGGGCTTACATCGGCCAAAGCTGCAGTAGGTCCGCGGACCAACTTTGAAAATTTTTGGCGGGAAATATTTTAGCATGGGGTTTCGCACTGTTCTCCTCCTTTTTACTATATTTTAAAACAAAACAACCATAACAAAGAAAGAATAATTTATTTAAATTACATATAATCATAAAAAAAATACTAAAAACAACAACACAACGGTATTTGGGGTATGGGTACTATCACGCTGACTGGTCTGGGGGTCTTCTCTGCAGATCTGCCTTTCTAGCGTCTTTCAATCCAAATGTGTGTGCATTTCCTAAAACAAAAATAAGTTTGATCTGAAAATAGAAGTAAGTAGAATACAGAAGTATGAAAAACCTTGAACATAGAGAACCATCCGGTCGTAGTTCAAGGCTAAAAACACATGTAAAATTACAATTAATCGGTTAAATAAGCAAAATAGCACATATGATAACAAATAATGTAGGAAAATGACAATTTAGGGCATTTCAACAACAGAAAAGAAAATTTAAACAAAGAAAACCGCTGTGAAAGGAAAAAAAACAGTAAAAATCCGAAGAAAAACGATGAACCTTCAATTTCTTGGAACTGTTAAATTTCTTCCTTCCTTCTAATCATAGTTTCGACTATTTTTGTCAGAATTTTCGGTATTTTATCACCCGAACTTCCAAAACCCAGAACATTTAAATAATTCCGTAAAATATCGTCAGGTTATCTTTTTACTACGTAAATATTGAAGTACAGTAAGGAAAATTCGATTGGTCCGCGGATCAACTATTATTTGATCCGTGTTAGGTCCGCGGACCTTATTAAGTCCGCGGATTGGTCCGAGATTTCACCTGAGTAGGCTCCATCCAATCCACAAAAACAGATTTTCTTTCGCCCACTAACCGTCCATGATGAACTTGCAGGTGTCCAGACCGACGTAGTCAGCAAGCTCGAAAGGTCCCATGGGGTGGCCGGCTCCCAGCTTCATCGCAGTGTCGACATCCTAAACGAAAACCATTCCTTTAAAAGAATCGATCCATACCTTAGCAGAAGCCTCGTTGCGCTCAACCATTCGCACGGCCTCGAAAAGGTAGGGGACGAGAAGCCTGTTGACGATGAATCCTGGGGTGTCCTGAAGCCAAATTTTTTAAACAATATCGGCCGATTTGACAGCGTACATAGCCTGAGTATCCTATATACAGGTTTAACGAACTAGTTTTGATAGCAACTATACTAACGAACCTTGCAAGACACGGTGGTCTTTCCGATCTTCCTTCCGTAGTCCATGAGGGTGTCATAGGTGGGTTCGTTGGTTTCCGGGTGACGGACCACCTCCAGCAGCTTCATCAGAGGCACGGGGTTGAAAAAGTGAAGCCCTCCGAACTGGTTCTTCCTGGTGAGGTCGCGGCCAATGTCCACCAGACGGAGGGAAGAGGTGTTCGAGGTCAGGATGGTAGAGCTAAGGGAACATATAATCAACGACGATTTTAGACAGCCTACCTCTTGGAGTTCTGTTCGATGACTGCGAACAGCTTCCGCTTGATGTCAATGTTTTCGACGATGGCTTCGATGACCAGGTCGGCGTCCCTCACAGCATCTGCCACATTGGTCGACACGTGCACGCGGGACATGGTGGTGGCCACGGAGGCATCAGCAGCCTAAAATTGAGCGTATATGCACAATTTGAAAAGAAACCAAAGAAAGTTTTAATAATGCCGTCTAGAGGAAACAATCTTAAAGACCGATAAAATTCAAACATTTCCAGCTTTTCCCGAACCTAGAGATGAGTTGACTCTGTGATTTGGAAGAAAAAGTGCGTCGTAGCTTATGTAAGCACCCCCTTTAATTTATTGTTACTATTTTCAACCATAGATGGACGCGAGGTGCTTGCGGTACCTATACTCCTCGCCAAATCTACTTCGGCCAATTTGGCTGCGTATACGGCCTGAGTATCCTATATTGTGCGCTTTACTCCCGGTACAACATCAAAACATTGGTACGTTGTTTCGAAGTAGTTTTGGCACGAACTATACGTATTTCCGCATTTGGTTGAAAATAGTAACAAAAAGTTAACGGGGGCTTACGTTACCTCCGAAACACGATTTTGAGGACTTACGCATCGGACCCCGAAACGGTCCGTGTCCAGCTATGTTTTCAACAAAAAGCCGTTTGTGGGGTTCGATGCGTAAGTCCCGCAAATGGTGCCTCGGATGCAACCATAGTTCTCACGGGCCGGGCCGGACCGGGCCGACTTGAAAAAATCCTCGGCCCGGCCCGCTTCGGCCCGTCCACTCGGACCACCCAGTCAAACTGTCACCCACACGACCAAGGTTCGATCCCGGTCGGGACACTTTATTTTTGCTAACTTAAAATTAGTTTGAATGTGTAATAGAAGTATAATGAAAGTGTTTCGGGGGTTTAAAAAATTTGGCGTAAGCTAAAATAACGATTTAAAGAATTTTTAATTTGACAAGTTTACAAACCGGGCCGAAACGGGCCGGGCCGACACTTTTCTCGGCCCGGCTCGTTTTGGCCCGGCCCGTCATTTGAGAACTATGGATGCAACGTCAGCCCCTCATTAGTGTTTTGTTACCATTTTCAACCAAACGCTAAACTACGTAGGTACCACAGGCACCTAACGTCCACCTATGCTATCTAGAAGACAACCGATCTTGGGTTCAACCAAGAACAGTTCCATTAGTGACTATTTCGTTTTGTTACACGAGGCTACACTAAACTCGGGCCAATACTTTCACAGATTCGAAACATAGGTGGGCATGAGATACTTGCGATACCTAGGTTATTCGGCGTTTTGGTTTAAAATAGTAACAAAAAATAAAGGGGCGCTTACGTTTCCGCCTAGGCATTTGGGGGGCTTACGCAACGAGCCCCCCAAACGCTCTCTGTCCAGCCATGATTCGAAGAGCCGTATGTTCTTTGATACGCATCTACTTCGACAAACAACCGGCTGCAAGAGCCAGGAGTCGAGGCAGTCTACAGCCACCCCGCTGTCAACAACGAGATTTTTAAACACTAGACAGGAAGAAATAAAACGTGTTGTTGTAAAACAAAATTCGAAAATGTGACTAAAAACCAACCTTAGCGTCGTCGGCAAACTTCTTCTTGGCCACTCGGCGGAGGGAGGTGTCGATGCCCTTCTTGGCCTTCTCCAGAATCTCGTGGGACTGGTCCACCAGGGTCACGTTCATCGATGCATTCGCCGTAACCTAAATATCAAAAATGATTAAATAAACGTCAGCGTGGTTTAAAAAGGTGGCTTTTCTAGCCGTATTTCGTTAAAACCAACAAACCTGGGCGATTCCAGAACCCATGAGTCCGGCTCCGATGACGGTGACGTTGTTCACCTTGGACATGGCGAAAGCCGAAGAAGAAAACTGACGAGCGGCCGTACAGGCGAGCATTCCTGCAAAAAACAAGGGCGGTTGTGCGATTCCAATCGAAATGTGCAAGGGGAAGAGAGAGAGAGCGCGTAAACAACGTGCCGCGTGGAAAAGGGAGAAAGGGGAATGATAACACGCGGCGGGGAAGAAAACAGGTCGCAGAGTACAAAGTACGCAACAAAAAACAAGGGGCAAGAGGAAAAGTGCTCTGCTGATAATGTTCGAACTTTGAAGTTAAAGGTTCACTATCAGGGTGAATGCTCAACGGTTTGGTAAGCCTATGAGCTCTATTCTATGAGATAATCAACCTCTCATTCATCTCTTTCCAATGCCCTTCCTGTGGTTGTTGATATAGATAAATATGGACCGTGATTTTTGGTTGAGGTAGTCCTGTTGGGCCGAATCTCTTACTTGGGGGACTAACGCCACACGCCGCCTTATGGTTGGGGAGGCACACATACCCTAAATTGGGGGGTAAGGATCTGCGGGGGGGTGCGCCGGGGAAAACCGGGACCCTGAGTCAGGAAAGGGGTTTTCGGGGGGGGGGGGGGGGGGGGGGCAAAATTGTGTCCTCGAAAACGCGTAAAAAGGGGGGGGGGGTTCCGCCGGCCCACCGGACCCGCCAAAAAATCCGGGGGGCTCCGCCCGGACCCAGCCGCACCCACCAATTTAGGGTATGGAGGCACAGCTCGCCGCCTAATGGAAACCGTGGGCGCTTTGAAAAAGACCGGCTGCTAAACATCTGACAGCAATTGAAATTTTCCGACTCTAGCGATTTGCGCAGATTGCATATTTTTCTGTGTTTAAAGTCGACACAGCAGCTGAAATATAGAACTTTCGGAAACAATTTTTTGGATTCTTAAAATTCATCCAATAAAAAGAAATACGCATAAAACTTCATATCTCACCGTAGAAACTTTGTGTTGTTCAGGAAAATTGCCTCCGGAAATTCAATTTATTAGCTACTTTTTTATGTTTTCAAAGATAATTTTCGTCTAAAAATGGCGGAGAACTAGAGTCGGGAGAAATTTGAGCTTCTGGGAAGGCGGGTCTCGTAGCGAAGGCGTTGGGTCCCGAGCCGTTACGGTACAAAAGGGCCAAAATTCAAATTATCAACGATGAAAATTCTGTGTGCACGTTGCAAACAAGCACGCGGAGAACGGCATGCAAACGGTGCACAGAATTTTCCACAGACTTTGTTAAACAGCTGTGGAGGGGGTTGCGCAAAACTGGCCCCACATGCACGAGGACCTCCTATCGCAACGACACGCTTTCAAAGAAAGTAGAATGTCCCCAGGTCGAAAAACCTGACAGTCCGATTGTAAACCTTCAACCGTTCAGTACTGATGTATCAGCCGTGTAGACCAAGGAGAGGTGCGGATAGGCTGTTTGAACGAAAGGAATGCGAAGACTGAGAAAATATGCGAAAACGATGTATATTCGGGAAAGCAACAATGCAACTACAACACTAAGATTACGGTATTTCCATGGAATCGCTGATTTTCGACGAGCTTAGCTACATTTCTAGCTATGTGAGCGACTTTCCAAATGGTGGGAAAACAGGGCTCCGAAATTTCTACCAATTTCCACTTGAGCTTACGATTAGTGCGACAGGGAAGAATCCAAATAGTCAGTGAAACGTTGCTTAAAGAAGAACAATTCTTCGAAGACCCAGAAGTCACTAGCACCAGCAAAACTGATCCCAGAAAGGTTGATTAAAAGAACCCCGCAAGCTTGTGAGTTCTCCACAATACAGAGGATTCTCCCTGCAGAAATGGTGTCAAAAAGAGGCAATCTTCTCTGTGCTCGACTTGCCCCTGGACAACGCCTCAGAAACTACTCTGGAAAGGATGAAGCATCGGTTGTTTTGGATACAACATAGCCCACCACTCGACTCCAACGCAAATCCAACATTAAGTCCAATTTTCTCGCGAAAAAGTAGTCGCCTTCTGGAACTTTTGAACAGCTGGAGAAGTCTACTAGGAAGAAATCTCGGTGCTATAGTAGTTGGGGGCGAAATCTCGACTTAGCACCATAAACAGACGTCAACGATAGACTAATAGTCAGCCGGACACCAAATAAAGAGGATAAAACTATGCAAGGGTGGCAAAATGAGGGGGCCGACCCCCTCGGCCGGCCCCCCGCCCCCAGCCGGGGGCCGCCCTAAATGGAAATAAACTTGTTGTCAAAGTGTTAAATGCGGGGGATTATGGGAGTAAGGAAGCCGAAAATCTGAGGCGAACAGCCTGCTGGGTGGTCTTTGGTATCAACAGCAGTTGACTCTGACTAGTCAACAACCTCGTGCCAGCCGGTGTTTTTACAACAACTCCAGGCAGAACCTCACAACACCGCTAATCCTATTGGGAAAATACTTCGAAATAAATGCGGCTGACACCATTATTGAACCGCTGCCGAAAGAGTACGCGGGGAATGGAAAATACGCATATGAACCCGACAAAAACGGAGAATTCCCTAGATATCTCTCAAAATGGGGAACGAAACATTAATTATCGTCTTTCCGATAGCATTTGGTTTAGCATACTCGCGGCCTGCTCAGCTCTAATTGATTAGCATATAGCGTAATTAGCTTGATTAACTTATTAAGACGTGTCAGTATTTCACTCATTCTTACCAGTTTACTTACGGTTCTTGCCGCTTACCCCCTTTTTCTTAACAAAACTTAGCCTACTTCGTGATCGCCTATAGAATGCACAACAAAATCTAAACTAGCGCAGCGTCACTAAATTGTGATTATAGTTTCAAATGTTGATTTTACACAGAGCAAACGATAACTACTCCGCAATGTCATTTTCGAACCACTGAACTGCTCACAACGTGAAAACTAAGAATGTAAGCCGTAAAAAGCTGTCGAACAATTCAAAAATGAATTGTAAGATTAATTGTAACCAAAATTACGCCTGAAGATGCAATAAATTCGGTGAAAGCAAATTAGCGGTCACTCGATCTGGTATGATATACTGTAAAAGCGTTAACTTCAAAATTGTGGTCGTAAATGCGTACCTATTTTTAGTACGACGTGAATTTCACGGTAACTTAATTTTAGGTCGTGGCCTTGGGCACTTTCTAATTGTTTTGAAAGTTTTCTAGCATGTTCCTCGTGATATTTATTCGATTTAGTGTACTTTATTAAGCTATTTAGGGTATGAGTGCGTGCAGGGCCTTTTTTATTCGTCGAAGCGCCGCCGCCCTGCTTAGGAAGGTACGGAATTTTTTATTGACATTAGACGACACTTTGATTCGGCGATTTGTTTAATTTTACATGTTTTCAGCCTGCTTCCATTGCCGCCACATCCAGATGCTTCGCCACCTTGGGTAAGTCATCTTCCCTTCATAAATGCTAATGTTACTTTAGAATGCGCTCCGTCTAAGCTCTACACGAAGCGTGCTGTTCGGTCTGGACGCCTTATTCACACGACTGTGGCTTCAAGTAAGACTAGCTACCGTACGGGATATACGTTTCCTAGGGAATGACGTAATCGAGGTCAACGGCCCGGCGTTTGCTGAATCCATCTCCGAGGGAGATATTCGCTGGCTGAAGCGTTTGTTTTTTTGTATATTTTAATAACGTTTTTTTTAGAAAAGGGCGATTTTGTGAATGAGGACGAGCTTGTCGCCGAAATCGAAACCGACAAGGTAGTTTCATCTGCGAAAAGGTGGTCTCATGTTCTATTTCCAGACCTCGGTGGAGGTTCCAGCTCCGCAATCTGGCACGATCGTCGATCTCCTTGTTGCCGACGGATCCAAGATCACTGCCAAGCAGAAGCTCTACAAGTTGCAAGTTGGAGGCTCCGCTGGCAGTCAGCCGGCTGCCGCTGCTCCTGCCCCGCCGAAGGAAGAGCCGAAGGCTGCCGTTGCGCCTGCTCCGGTTGCGGCTACTCCCGCTGCTTCTACTCCCGCTGCTCCTACCCCCGCTCCTCGCGCCACCACCCCCGTCAATGGTTTGTTGACCAACTGGAATTCCCTTAATGTGTGTTTGTAGGTCCCATTCCGAGCACGATGCCGCCAGTTCGCAAGCCGCCTACTACCCCTCTTTCTTCGGTCCCCGTCACCAGCATCCCCGTTCAGAAGCTGGTCGTGCCTAGCGGAGTTGCGCCCGAGCACGTGGTCACCGGCGCCAGGGACGAGGTTTTCAGCCCCTTAATTTCAATATAATTACGGAGGTTTCAGGTACGTGTGAAGATGACTCGCATGCGCCAGCGCATCGCCACTCGGCTGAAGGATGCCCAGGAGACCTATGCCATGCTGACGACTTTCAATGAAGTTGACATGAGGTTGCGTGGATTCACTCACTCATAATGCCCTCTTTATAGCAACGTTATCGAAATGAGGAAAACTTACCAGAAGGCCTTCCAGGCCAAGCACGGAATCAAGCTCGGCCTCATGTCTCCCTTCATTCGTGCTTCTGCCTACGCCCTCACCGAGTCTCCCATTATCAATGCTGGTATCTGAAGCTCTCTTTACCAATAATATTCCGGTTTAGTGATCGACGGCGATGAGGTGGTCTACCGTCACTTTGTCGACATTTCCGTGGCTGTGGCCACGCCGAAGGGTCTGGTTGTGCCCGTCATGCGGAACGTGGAGGCTATGAACTACGCCCAGATCGAGACTGAGCTCTCCTCCATGGGACAGAAGGCACAGCTGTGTGACCCACTTAACTGAGCTTTTCTTTAGGCCCGTGACAATAAACTGGCTGTGGAAGACATGGAAGGGGGTACCTTCACCATTTCCAACGGCGGTGTCTTCGGCTCGCTCTCAGGCACGCCGATTCTCAACCCTCCGCAGAGTGCCATCCTCGGAATGCACGGAATCTTCGATCGCCCTGTCGCCATCAACGGAAAGGTGGTCTTGCTCAACATTCATCATCAACAGCGGCTGTTTAGGTTGAGATCCGTCCCATCATGCAGCTAGCGCTGACCTACGACCACAGGCTCATTGACGGCAGGGAGGCCGTCCTTTTCGTCAACAAGATCAAGTCCGCTATCGAGGACCCGCGCACCATGCTTTTGAACCTTTAAACTCTGAAAGAGTTATTTAACATTGTCGTGAAGTAAAGTTTCTTTCAGTTATACCTCTTGTTTTTCTGGTATAATTCTACCGACAGAAAAAACACGTTACAAAAATAACAAACAAGGAAAGGTCATTGAGGGAATAGAGATATTTCAACGGGGATAAAAACAAATACAAAAATTGACCCTCTCCGTTTCTCACTCTCAGACTTTAGCGTAAAATAAAATGGAGTGATCGCTATGTGCCCGCTTCAAGCTATGTTTTTTGCCGTTTGTGATTTTCCGAATTGTTGCGTCTTTTGCTCACCTTATCATTGACGATTTGGTCTGAAAGGTCATCCGTTGAGAAACAATCAAGCACACTAATTTTACTATGCGACAAACTTATTGAGTTAGTAAGAGAGATTTTATGAAGAATGTGAGCTAAAATAACCATTAAAGTGACTTGGTGATTGGACCCTGTTGATTTTCGAATGTTATCACACTGTAACCTGTCAAGCTGTCAATCACATGCGGTACTTAAGCTAGTAGCCATTAACAGAAGTATGCCCAGGATGAAGCAACTTTATCTCTGGCTAGCTGTTTCGGCAGCAGCCCACCTCCATGACCCTCCCTTCTCCACGCTCCCATTAACAGAAACATTTTTCATTAAGAAAATCTTTTGGGTGATTGCCCCCCCCCCCCCCACATCGCTAGCTTCTTCCATGCCCTTCTCTCCCAGTCTTTCGTTCCATCTCAGTGGAAAGAAGCCCTAGTTACGCCCCTACCTAAGAAAAAAACAGCCCTCACAGCGAAACATTATCGACCCATTTCCCTCACCTCCTCCTTTTGCAAAATTTTTGAAATCATCCTGTCCGAGCCCCTTCTCAGTTACTTTACTAGCAACTCCCTTATGAATCCCATGCAGTTTGGCTTTCTCCCCGGCAAATGCACAGCTCACAATCTGCTCACATGCATAACCCATTGGAATGGTCAGACGCTGTGCAACGAGGTGAAACAACTCACTGCGTCTATATCGATTGAAGGCGTTCGATAGTGTTTTCCATCCCCTTTTGCTTTTTAAACTGGAAAAATACGGTGTTGATACTCCTACCAGAAACTGGATATCAGAATACCTGTTCAACCGCACTTTTACAGTGAAGGTTGGTGAGAGTGCGTCTAGTAGGTATTTCATGGAGCCTTTCCTCTCCCATTGCCATCTACGTTGAAAGACCTTAAGGTATTCAGATGCCTTAAGGATCCTCGAGATCAGACAGCTCTCCAGGACGATCTGACTAAGGTTGCGGCCTGGTCAGAACTGGAAAGTGGGTATCAACGAGGAAAAGTCCATATTGCTAGAAATCCAGCCCCAACCCCAGTTCTCACCCCTTTACTCCTTGAATGGTGTCCATATCCCCCGTTTTTCTGACTCTGTCAAGGATCTCGGTGTTCTGAGGGAAAACCAATCCTTCACTTCCCACATTAGCGATATTTGCAAGCTTGCCCATAACATCGGAAATCTCATTCTCCGTACATTCCAGATTCCTAATGTATCAGTCTATCGCAAGGCCTTTATCACCTATGTCAGGCCTATTCTCGACGTTTTTGGAAGGATGCTCGTTTGGCGACAGCTATATAGCCTTCCGCAAGTGTTTCCGCCCTCCATTCCGCCCTAGTTACCGCCAAAGACTGGAAGTTTTCGCCCTAGAACCGTTAGCACACCGTCGGCTTCGTGCGGATCTATTCCTTTGTTTCCAATTCACCCACGGCGTACTTGCCCGCGGAAACACACTGGGCGGCGGAATATCTCTTCTGTCACAGTCGTCGTGTCTGTCGGACACACATACATGCATGCTTACTAAAACGGCCGTTATAAAGAAATACACAACTGTAGAGAGAAAAACATAGAAACAGAGTGAGACTGTTGAGATACATACATGGATAGACGCTAAGAGGAAGAGGAAGAGAGAGAGAGAGAGAGAGAGAGAGAGAGAGAGAGAGAGAGCAGCAGCAGCAGCAGCAGAGAAACAGTGCGACAGAGACAGATAGAGAGTCAGATACAGATTCAGAAATAGGGAAGCATAGACAGAAACGAAGACAGAGAGGCACAAAGAGAGAGAGAGGGACGGAGAGAGACAGAGATACAGAGAGACTGAGACAGAGAGACAGGGAGATAGAGAGACATAGAGACAGAGAGACAGAGAGACAGAGAGACAGAGAGACAGAGAGACAGAGAGACAGAGAGACAGAGAGACAGAGAGACAGAGAGACAGAGAGACAGAGAGACAGAGAGACAGAGAGACAGAGAGACAGAGAGACAGAGAGACAGAGAGACAGAGAGACAGAGAGACAGAGAGACAGAGAGACAGAGAGACAGAGAGACAGAGAGACAGAGAGACAGAGAGACAGAGAGACAGAGAGACAGAGAGACAGAGAGACAGAGAGACAGAGAGACAGAGAGACAGAGAGACAGAGAGACAGAGAGACAGAGAGACAGAGAGACAGAGAGACAGAGAGACAGAGAGACAGAGAGACAGAGAGACAGAGAGACAGAGAGACAGAGAGACAGAGAGACAGGGAGACAGAGAGAGAGAAGGGAGAGGAGGGAAATATAACCCGACCGGACGGATGGAGAAGGGAAGAGTGAGTGAAAGAAAATTTACAGGGCTTTTTTTACGTGTAAGTCACGTTTTAATGGCCGACCGTTTTCACCCCCTCGGGAAGTAAACGCGTGCTTTTACGCTGATAGACAAACACACAGAAACCATATCGTTTTATTATAAGGATCGTCATTTTTCAAGTAGCTCCCTCTTTATTCCCCTTTCCTTGCCAGCAGTCCTACAAGTGTCCCACCGAGGCGCTCATCTCTCCACTCTGAAGTCTCCATCTCAGAAGCGACGGGTATGGGTCCCTACCGTCGACAGGCATTCCATAGAGGTTAGACATGAAAGGAAAATGCATATGTGTGTCTGGTCACCCCGCGAGCGGCCTGGCGAACCGCTGAAAACCTCCGCCTGGAGAAAATAACCCTCGACTTCCTTCTCTCCCCCACACATCTTCACCTCGGAGCACCTGTAGCCTTCTAACCGATTCTAACGGCTCTGTAGCCTCTAAAATTTTGACGTCGCTATTCCAAAAACGGCCAGTCACGCAGATGTTGGTTTTTGAGTGTACAAAATTATTCAATGTTTCAATTTCAGTTTGAATCCTTCTGTACGCAGGATGTAAACCTCACCCGCAGAATGTTGAAAAAAAATGCTTTACCGCCTTTATGACCGAGTTGCTCGACGGCGGTTGCCGAAGAATCACAACGCTCTCCACCACGTGCACTTCTTTCAGTGCGGAAAACGCTCCTAAGATCGCTGCCTTCATACTCGATAGCACCAAGGATTTAACCAAGGTGAGAGTTATCTAAACCAGCGCAAAGGCAATTATTGCAAGCATACTCAAACCTCGATTTCTAAATTTCAAAAGCACTGCTACGAACAACAGGCGACCATGAAGCTCCACACCATCATTGGAAATGGACTTTTTGTCGGACAAAAGAAGTACTCGGAGTATGTCTTAGTTCCCCAACAGTGTCATGAGGAGTAATCTCTTCGTAACAAGTGGCTTCACTTCTAATTTGATAAAGGAATATGTGACGATTTTGATTGTTTTTTTTTATTTGCGAACAGCACAGTTTAACAGACAGACACATAGAGAGAGAGAAGGAGAGAGAACGTGAAAAAAGAGTTTGAAGAGCAGCAAATTGTTTTGCAAATGTAAACGTCTTGGAGAGATTTATTCTTCTTACAATAATTATTCAAATATGTAAAATGATGTATGTTTTAATTTGTTTATTTAGTATCACATAGGCATTCAACCTTTCAAATTTATACAGCTAAACATTGTGTGTGTGTGTGTGTGTGTGTGTGTGTGTGTGTGTGTGTGTGTGTGTGCACGTGTGTGTGTGTGTACGTGTGTGTGTATGTGAGTGTGAGTGTGAGTGTGAGTGTGTGTGTGTGTGTGTGTGTGTGCACGTGTGTGTGTGTGTACGTGTGTGTGTATGTGAGTGTGAGTGTGAGTGTGAGGGTGAGTGTGAGTGTGAGTGTGAGTGTGAGTGTGAGTGTGAGTGTGAGTGTGAGTGTGAGTGTGAGTGTGAGTGTGAGTGTGAGTGTGAGTGTGAGTGTGAGTGTGAGTGTGAGTGTGAGTGTGAGTGTGAGTGTGAGTGTGAGTGTGAGTGTGAGTGTGAGTGTGAGTGTGAGTGTGAGTGTGAGTGTGAGTGTGAGTGTGAGTGTGAGTGTGAGTGTGAGTGTGAGTGTGAGTGTGAGTGTGAGTGTGAGTGTGAATCAGCTAGGAGAGCCTTTCCAGTATCCACAGCTGCCTTCCCCGCATCCACCGGCGGCTTCCCCGCCGGAGTAGGCAGCTTTCCATAGCCAGTCTGAGGAGGTGCCTTTGCGCCCACAGTGGGAGTAGCCGGCTTCGTGGGTCCAGTCGGAGCAGGCGGCTTCGCCACTGGCATCAAGAGCTGGACGTGAGAAGCCTGGTCGTTGGAGCTTCCGTTGTTCGTAGGAGCTCCCATCATCTCTGCACATCATCGACTGTACGTTCTGTCCGAAACAGAGCTTCTATCTTCAGAAGTGTTTTCTCCATCTCGGTATAAAACGTGCCAATGTTTTTTTCTTGGAGTAATGCGTGCAATATAGTATACTCAGGCTTGTGCGCAGCGAAATCAGCCAAGGGAGATTTGGCGAGGGATATAAGTTCTCCTACAAACCAATCACCAATGTCACAAAAATAGGGTCATCCGCTTTTGTGGGCCAGAACCCAGTAATAAGAGCACTTATAGCGGTGAAGGTGACCTGACCGAGGTCGCAAGGGGGCAGGGGGAAAAGGAAGGGAAGGGGAAGCAAGACCTGAAAGGGGGCAGTCACATGTGTTCCCAGGAGCGCCCAGAAAGCATGTGTTGCAAGCAACTACTCTCTGACCGGCCCAGGAACGCGGCATTAAAAAAACATTTTTATTCCCAAAATCAGAGCCTAAACGTCTTCTGTATTTTCCAGCGGTCTTATTCAACAGACAAACCACACCACAATGGGCCAGAACCATTTCGCTTCGTTAGATATACCGATGAACTGTAACCTTAACCCATTCTGGTTTTACACTTAGAGAACTAAAATAATAGTCATTTATGTGATTGCTCCTAGCGGGATTGGACCCTCGACCTTTTGGGTGCTATGAAACTGCTAATGATGTGGCTACACTTCCTTTTTAACAGTATGGATCCCACAAGTGGGTAGATAGATAACCTGGGAGTGACCCCCTATGACCTCATAGACCGAAGTCCATGTAAACCTTCACAGACCGAAATCCATCTAAACCTCATAGACCGAAGTCCATGTTGCGAGCGAGCGAGTGAGTATGTGAAAGGGGTGTGAAAGCGGACAAAAGACATCTGGAAATGCGGAGGAAATACACAAACGACATGCTGGGACGTCGATTAGGACAGGACAGAGTGAGAACATGTGAGAAAGAGGTGAAGCAGTAAGCCATAGCAGAAGTAACAGAGGGACAAAATACAGGCAAAGAACATGAAGACTAGAAGGCGAGACCACGTCGGTCGGGTACACGCGCACCCTCCTGTCTTGCGGCCCGATGACGAACAAAATACTACCTGACGACCCCGTCATTTCCACCGGACAACACGTCCTCAATCTCAACCTATGCGTCATTATCTGTCCAATACTCTCCCGTCTGTCCGTAACCCCGATGACCTTCCTGAAATTTTGTATAAATCGGTGCAATATTTTTTTAATTGTCGCGGGAGTAGGATTAGCGGCGACCGTAAGCCCTTAAAACTGTTAAACGGTATAACGAAGCTGGCCAGCCCGCAGTCAGACTCAGCCCGGTCTATGCTAAGGAAAGCTCAACAGATGCTGAGGTGGAGGAGACCGACCCCACGGCTTTTCAATTTGTGCAGTCAGCCCTTGATTCTCCTTTTCTGTTCCGAATGCATCTCATCTTCTAGTCAATAAACAAAGAAATGTGAGACCATAGTTTATTTATCGGGACATTTACTGCTTGCCGTTTCCGTTGACTGGTACATTGGAGGCGGCGCGGTTGTCGAGGTAGGCCTGGAAATTATGCATCAGCTATAAGAATAAAAAAGAGTTACCTTGAGACTGGGGCGGTTGGTGAAGCGCTGGTGGAAGGCCTTGAGCACGGGGAACTTGTCCAGGGCGTGGGGGTCGAGGATGAGCATGATGTCGAGTTCCTCGAAGAGCATGTAGTCAGCATAAGAGACCTAAACAACAAAGTTACGAAAGAAGGCAAGTCTTCAAGCCATAAATGCCGCTAAACCCACCTTCTCTCCGGCGACGTACTTCTCTCCATTGGCGTAAGTCTTCAGAAGAGACTCGATCTTGGCCAACTCGGCAGGCAGCGTCTCGGCCACGAAAGCGCCCTTCAGACCTTCCTAAAAAGCTCATTTCAGTCCATTAACTATGGGAAATACTCACGTAATCGGTGTAGATGACCTTGACGTATTTGGTGTGGAGGTCGCGGAGTCCTTCAGCAAACATGTCGATGAAGGTGGTCTCCGACTCGTTGGTTCCGTTCAGGTCTGAATTACAAGGCCTTAGTTTCACAAAAAAAATGGCGAGAACTGACTGTGCTTGCGGGCGAGATGGCGGATGATGGCTCCGGACTGCACGATCTGCTCGTCACCGTCGTAGAGGCAGGGCACCTGGCCGAATTGCTGAAAACAAATAATTATTATCCCAATGAGAATTTCTGTTTTTAGTTGTACACGCCAAATATCAACGCGTTATTATCCACTCGAAACGCACAGAAAATGGGCAATTCAGCCAAAAATAGCTGTCATGAACCATATGTAACTAGTACTTTTGCGACAAAAATCAGCACCAAAACGGGTAAAATCAGTGTATTTGGCACACAAGTGGTTGGCGGTACTGTGAGTACACCAATTATGTCACTCCAGTCGGGAAAATATCATACACGCCACAAAAAAATTACGTAATATGAGCCATACTAGCCAGTAACACCGTGTCAAACAACAGAGTCAGGAAACGAACCATGGTGGGCTTGAACTGCTGCCACTGCTCGTAGTTGAAGCGGTGGTCCTCCAGCTTGACGTCATTGTCGGCCAGAAGGAGGCGGATAGGCTCGGCAAGGCCTAAAACAAGAAGTGAACAATTACAAAAGTAACAAAAAATTATGCATATAGAATTTAAATTTAAACTGCTCTCAGACAACACAGGCGATCATCGCGCCATCGTCAGAGGGTTTGAGATAAACAAATTTAAAGTCAATTAATTCAGAGCATGCTCATACGTATTACACTTAACTGACATTATTTCCAAAGACCTAAATACAAAATTTTGGATTTTTTTTTTCAAAAATTCTTTGAAACTAAACTAACGAATTCAACAATATCATTTTCATCTAGTGAACTTGTAACTTACGATTAGGGTGTATATATAAGTGTTAAGTTAAGGGTTATTTTTGTTTATTCGGGTAGTAACAACATCCCTAACTAACCCAAAGTTAAGGTTGATAACCCAATTTTAAAACCTAAAAGTTAATGTTGAAAATGTAAATTGCCATACACTCCCGGGGTATCGTTTATACAGAGCATGCTCGTACTAAAATAAGTTCCAAAAAACAGCATGTTGATTCATTAATATTAAAATAAAGCTTAGTTTTTACTGAATTCAACCATATAGTTCACGTCTAGCGAACTTAGAGCGCCAATTCAAGGGTAAAAATAAGAATCGGATCGCCTTTGTAACAGCTACCCACATTTCTAATTAAACCCCCCCCCCCCACTTACCACGGATGCCGAAGTAGGAGAGCTTGTAAGGCATGATTAACGGGGTTCTGGAAATAAGCACAATTTGAAATGAAATCGAGAGACAAGAATAAATGTAAAGTTCATTAGGAAAGATAAAAGAAAGGTAGAAACACGTGAGGTTCATTGGGAAAACAATGAAAGGAACAAACAACGAATGAGGCGGGAAAAGGGCAACAAAACGGAACAGGCGGGAACTCGCATCGAACTACAAACTACAGACAGCGGGTAACACGGGCGAAAACACCCTAATCCTGCATCTTTTTGACGAGAATAAAGGCGTCGGCCGGATCGATGCGCTTGTAGTACTTCTCGGCCACGCCGACCTTTTCGAAGCCGTACTTTTTGTAGAACTGCAGGGCCGTCTCGTTGTTCACCTGAAGAGGGAGAATGAAAAGAGAGAAACTGGTACTCGGGGGGAGTGGCCTCCGCCTTTTATCGACCAGCGGCGATGACATTGGTTATCGCCGCAAGGAAACAACTGGAAATGCTGACAAAACAACACGATCGAGAGCAAATAGACCGCAGAGATCACCGGCAAAGGCACGGGATGACAAAAGATCGAAGGGAATGACGCAGAATTGAAGACTTCAGTCTCTTTCGAAACAAGGATTGAAAGAACATTCTTTGAACGCAAGAATTCTGAAACGGCAACATAGATCAGCAAGCGCAGCGATTATTCAACTAGTTTCTCGTGCTGGCATATTTTCCGAAGCTATTCTTCCCGCCGTAAAGTTAGGTCGCAAAACAAACAACAACAAAAAATTGCTGGGTAGGTGGTGGTTCGATCTGTGATCCCCACAAATGATGTCCCGAAATCAACCAGCCCCCTTTCCTGCACTATTTTGTTTAAGATCAGATTGTTGCCCTTACGTTACGTAACACGCTACAAATAAAAAACGTCTATTTCTTTTCGGCGGTAGTTGTGGCGAACGAAACAATTGTTTGGGCCAATTTCACCTAGTGGTTTTTCTTAGATAGAATCCAGAAATCACGCTAAATCTTCATTCACGCTGAATCTTGGTCCAAGAATGTAAGGGAGGGACCGTCACCGACACTACTTCGAGTCGACTACAGAAGCTGCTGCTCAACGTCTACCTACACAAAAAAAGGTACTGGGTTCCGCCCATTCCACAACAATTTCTCCGCGACATTTTCTCCGCGACTTTTTCTCCGAAAAAACGACAATTTCTCCGAAAATTTCAAAACTCCCGCCAATGGCGACTTTTTCTCCGCGTCAATTTCTCCGATTGGATTTTCCCGTCTAAAATTTTTGTTTTTGGCTTTTAAAGACATTTTTAATGAAAATTTAAATCGTGCTAGATTCTTTGTTGTAGTTTTGCATGAAAAGTTATAACTTTAAACGTAACTTTCGTACCAGCGTTCAAATTGACCGTCTAATTTGTACATGAAATGCGCCATATTTTTTGCATGTGACCTATGCTTCTAGTTTCTACACGCTAACCTTAGGTACTCGTCCAAATTCCGCGCGCTGCGACGGCGGTAATGCGGCAGTTTGAGTATTGCCCCATTTTTTCTAAGGTTTGTCGCCGATGAAAACGCTGAATTTAAAAACTGTTGCATAGGGATGAGTGTCGGAAAATGCACCCCTGCGGTCTCTTAAATTGAGAGAATTCTGAAAAAAAATAGTATTGCTGCGTTATTTTTCTTACAACTCATCATGCACAACTTTTTTCCCCCTTACTTTGTCATATTTTTCGCGTTACAATTTATTTTCTTGCTATTTTGCTCTTTTGCTTCAAAGAAAAAGTTGTTATGTATTGAAAACGATCGAAAAGGGTAAAAAAAAAATATGATAAGTGGTGAAAACCAGTTAACGAATCTTATTCGGAGAAAAGGTCGCAGTCGGAGAAAATGTCGCTCGGAGAAAAAGTCGTTTGGGCCGGAGAAAGTGTCGTTTTCTCCGCCGGAGAAAAAGTCGTGGAATCGTTCCGCCGGCTAGAGCAGTTCCATTCACTCAAGAATGATCTACGTTTAACATCCAACCGTGGTTCGGTAAATAATCTAGTAAACATTGAATTCACAACAACTTTAAAAAAAAGCGTGAATTTTGAAAAACTCAATCAGTCCTTTCTTTAAATATGGCTCAAACTCTCACCGCCCGATACGTACTGAGTGAGGAATTTGGGACCTCGAAACTTACACCTTAAAATGAACATAGGTGGTACGACAATTCGGCTAACCTTACAAAAATAGGACAACACACGAATATTTTTCGAGCCTTCCGGACCCCCGAACCCCTTACGGAGCGTTACAAATCGATACCAGATTTACAAATCGATACCAGATTCGTACCCTGTCCTGATATGACTAGCGGACGTTGCTTTTTTCCACTGACATTTGAATGACGCTTTGTAATTTCGGAGGAAGATTCACGAAAAACATACTTCGAAATCTACCTAACCGGGATCCGAGAATTATAACCGTGCTACATGGACGTAATGTGCTTGCGGTACCTACGTAAATGTTTTTTTTTTTTAATTTTTGAAACCCTAATATTCTTAAAACTATACATGAACAAGCTAGGGGCTCATTCGCGCGACCCCCTATTACACATTCGATGTATGGCGCAAGTCCTCCCAGCAGGAAGCAAAGTTCGGCACAATTACTTTTTTGATCAACATATTGGAGATGTTTGAATTCTACTATACGGTGCATATTCCTTTGTGAATTTAGCAGAGATTCAGTGAAACGGCAGTCCTTTAAACAAACCTGAACATGGAGAAACACATTGTGGTAGGAAGAGTCCTTCTTCACGATGTCGAACACGTGCTCCAGGAGGAGTTTTCCAATTCCCAACCTTTAAACACAAATAATTCCGATATTCCCAGAACACCCACTGTCTGTAGGGAGCCAGGGTGCCGAGAGTCATGATGTAGAGCGACTTCTCTTCCTCGTAAATGTCCATACGGCAACACACAGCACCCACGATGACGTCGTTGAAGTAGGCGAATTTGGCGAGGTTTCCGGCGCTCACAACCTGAACGAAAGAATTAAAAAGAAATGAGAAAGGGAGTACCTCGGTGTAGAACTTGTCATTGTAGGTGACGGGAAAGACGGACTGGTTCAACCGTTTGAGCTGCTAAAAAGGAGGTTTTAAGTGGCATTTTGGCCGAAATTTCGCACATCTATTGATTAAAGGGTTCAAGAAAACAAAATAATAATAAAATAACTTACCAGCACGTTGTGGTGGGTGATTTCGCCGAGCTGCATGTCGCACCGGCCGGCGATCTTCTTCCTGTCTCCGGTGCCGTTCAGATTCAACTGGTCCAGGTTCTGAGCGACGTCGACGGCCGGGCTCATATCTGGCAATAAATTATACATAAAAATATTGAATTTTAAATGTAAAACACTAAAAATAAAGAGAAATTTTAAAATTTACATAAAAAAGCGCACTTTAAACCAGCGTACGCAATACCGCGGGCCGCGAATTTCCGAGGCTGCTACCGCTTCCAGAAATTCGTCGAGATTATTTTATGCTAATTAGCCTATTTATACCCATTGTATTTGTTATTATTATATTGTTACAAAGAGAATACATGAAAAAGTTTCAGGGAATCCCTAGGTCTAGCCGGATGGCGGACGAAGAGCGGCCAAAGGGCAGAAATCGGCGACGGAGGCCATCTGCGCCACTTTATAAACCAGGTTCGACTATTTTATTGTTGTTTTTGACATGGTTTAACCAGGAATGAGGAATACTTCGGTAGCTGAACCGTCACTTCCCCAAGAACCAGAGCCTGTGCCAGAGGATGCCGAGATTAAGCCAACAGGTGAATAGCTTTGAGAAAAAAATAGATTTCTCAGCAGGTTCGGGATAATGCAGTAGAATTGGGTGCGGAAATTTGGGGAACGTATAGGTTAAGCTTGAAGAGGTGCAAATAAATGTACCAAATTTTGTTCAAGCCAGCTGGCTGACCCAAAATTCAGTTGATTTTCTCAGCATCGTTGACTTTAAAGGCCGAAGCTTAATCAAAGAAAGCCAAATTTCCAGAAGAGCCTGAATCTACAGAGGAAGATGTCCAGGCGCGCCAGGACGAAATCGCAGTAATCGAGTCGATCTACCCCGAGATGTTCTTTCAAGACTCGACAACTAGAATTATTCTCCAGTTTCAAGAAAACATCCGACTGACCATCGATATGCCCTACAATTACCCCAGCAGGTAAGATTTTCCCGAACCAACATCAAACCTCAATTTTTGTTTGCGGAGGTGGGTGTTTTGCAAAAATTTGCCTCTTTCAAGTATCGGACAATGAAGATCGCGGAATAGTGATGTCACAAAGTGCCTTAGGGCTATATAAATTCCCCCTTTTACAAATACAACATACAACACAATACAATAGTTACTCCCGTATCACGGCTGGATCTTAACAGTTGCTCTAGAGCGGATGTTGCCCATACCTCGGGAGGGCCCGTCATTTGACGTACCCACCCGTAACTTTTGGGGCCTAAAACGAGGTACCCGTAACTTTGTAACTTTGCGTAACTTTGTGGCTGATTTGACCGAAAATATTGCCTAAACCCCCTTAACTTCGGCATTTTCTGAGCCCCTTCCCCCCTTAACCTGGGGGAAGCCCGATATACGCTCTCGAGTTATTATGTTGTTGGTCTTAAGATATCTTGCCGGCGGATCCCTGTGCCTTCTTGTTTTGGTATACGCATAGGTGGGCGTAAGGTGTTGCGGTACCTACGTAAATGGAATTTTGGTTTAAAATGGTAGCAAGAGAATTGAGGGGGGCTTACGTAGGCTCCGACGCGCCATTTAGAGGACCTACGCATTGAGCCCCCCAAACACTTCTTGTCCAGCCATGGGTACTTTGAGAAGTGCGGTGGGGCCGTCGCAATTTCGAATGTTTGGCAAATTTTGTTAAAGAAGGGGGTCCGCCGCAAATTTTCGAAACTTTTTGTAAAAGAAGGGGCTTTCGCAAAATTGGCCGCGCGGTGGGTTGTCCAACGGACAGCCTTTGTTTTGGGCGTTTCTCAATGGGGGACCTTGTAAAAATGGGCGGGGCTTGATTTTTGCCGTCCCCTCCCTTTGCATGGCCTTTTTTTGACCCCCTTCTTACCGTGTCCACTGATGGGCAGGATTCAGCTAGTCGGCAGAGTGAAGGTAGAACCGACCGCTCGGTGGTGAAGATTTAGCTTGAATGAACAAATACAAATACACGCATAACTAATACACATGGTGAGCAATCGGCTAAAAGTTTGCGGTATATTCTGAACGCACCCCCTTTTGTAATAAATGTGGTACTTCGTGGGTGGTCCACCGTAATTCGTACCAGCTGGGTGTCAATAGGGACTAAAATGACGTTATTGTGACCCGTAACGCACCCTCCCTTTGTCATAAAAATTTGAAAAGGCAAGGTATAGCTCATGACTGCACATGGTTATGGTGACTTGAGGCGTTTCACCATGACGTCGGCCTAGCTCTCTTCGACATTTTCTTTCTTTCCGGGGTTCTCAAATGACGGGCCGGGCCGAGGAATTTTTTGGGACGGCCCGGCCCAGCATGAAAAATTATATTTTAAATTTTGTGTAAATCGGTGAAATAATTTTTTAAACTGTTTTAAATTGCTTAATAATGTTTGTTACTAACATATACGCCAATATTAGTCGTACAAAAAAGAATGTCACCGACCGGGATCGAACCCTGGTCGTGTGGGTGGCAATCTGACTGGGTGGTCCAAGGAAAACGGGCCGACCGGGCCGGGCCGACCAAAATTTTCCAGTTGACCCGGCCCGGCCCGTGAGAACCCCGTTTCTTTCAGTGCTCCTCCTGCCTTCGAACTGAGCGGTCCCAGCCTCCGCCCTAGCGAAAGAACGGATCTCCTGCATTCCCTCAACGACGTCTATTTGGAGAACATGGGCATGCCCATCATATTCATTTGGATTACTACAGTCAATGATTTTATCCAGGTTTGGAAGCCTTTTTTATTTTCAATTTTTTGTATTCAGAAGTTGCAAGAGTCGGATGAAGACGAAAGCTGTCTGCCCATCGATAGCCCAGACATCTCTACATTGTGCATTGGTAAACCCTGTCTTTACGTTCATTTTTTGTTATTCAGAGGATCTCTGCGAGTCGAAACTGGACATAAAGCACGGCGATGTGTTCTCGGACAGGAAAAGCCACTTCCAAGCCCATTTATGCGAAGTTCACTCGAAAGAGGAGGTGAACGCCGTGTTGAAGGAACTGCTGAGGAATAATAAGATCGCCCGAGCCACGCACAACATTTACGCGTACAGAATACGAGAGACGAGGAATGGAAGGGATTTTATGTGAGATCGATGCGAAGGAAATCAAGGAATTTTGAAGTTTCAGGCTTCATGATTGTGAAGATGATGGAGAAACGGGAGCCTCTTCGAAAATGTTGGATCTGATGGACAAAATGGGAGCGGAGAATTTGGTGGTAAGGGATTTTTCTTTCAATCTCTGCACAAAGACCCCACGGGTTTTTCAAAAAGGTTCAAATACCGTGCTGGCAACTAGGTTAAAGGTCTAAAATGACGTCGTTTACCCTGCAGCTCTTCCCTTCGGGACCAGGCATATTTTGCTCCAACTGACAGACGGGCCGAGGGATTTTTTTTGGGACGGCCTGTGTATAAAAAAATTAAATTTTAAATTTTGTATAAATCGGTACAATAATTTTTTAAACTGCTTTAAATTACATTATAATGTTTGTTACTAACATATACGTCAAAATTAGTCGTACGAAAAAGAATGTCACCGACCGGGATCGAACCTTGGTCGTGTGGGTGACAGTTTGACTGGGTGGTCCGAGTGGACTGGCCGAAGCGGTATTCTACCTATTCTACCAAAGGTCTTAACAGCAAAAACAACCAAGGGTTATGTTGACACCATTTATGTGGCTCACGGGCCGAACCGTTTAGACAGCCAAGTTACACCTGGGGAAATAAGTATATAGCTGTCGCCAAATTGGAATCATGTCAATAAATTTATAATGATGCAGTGATCCTCTGTTGGCATTGAAGTTTGTAGTCTAATCAGTACACGACAGAGCATGATTTGCACATTTCCGCAATTAGCGTATGATTGCATTTTGGCGATAACTATATCTACTTTTGTTGCTCGCTTAAAAGTCGTTTTTGGGCTGGCTTCAGGAGTGCTATTGGAATATTCATTCGGTTGAGAAACTTCTTATAGCTGTCGCCAAATGGAAATCATATGCTAATTGCGGAAACATGCACAGCATGCTCTGTCGATGACTGATTAGACTACGAATATCCATATCAACAGAGCATGGGTGGAACATTCTAATTCTATTGGCATGATTCCAATTTGGCGACAGCTATAGGAACAGATTCAGTTGTTGAAACCAGAAATTCATTGGCATACAACACAGACAGTCATCTTTTATCGAAATGCACAAAATTACGACCATACTTGGCCAACCACCGCGAACAGCGGCGGTGGGGATGTCGCAATTTAACTTTTACCCCCATTTTTTTTTGAAGGGAAGGGGCCCGCCGCAAATTTTGAAAGTTTTTCTAATGGACGGGGCCGTCGCAAAATATACCCCTGGGGTACGTTGACCAGGTATGATTACGACCCAAAATTGAATTTTTGAATCAGTTATACAAATTTCAATCCCTCGTTCGTAGTAGATAAAATATATCCCTCTACAGGTGGTGGTGACTCGCTGGTACGGAGGGATCCATCTCGGCCCCGATCGCTTCAGAATCATCAACAACGTGTGTCGAGAGATCGTCACCCAGCACGGATATGACCGACGTGGATAGGCAACTTTTTTGTTTTTATCACAATTTTTTATTTTTACGGGTATCTATGTCTAATCCCTTTTTGTGATACTTTGTGCCCAGAATTACAATGTTTTATAAAAATGAATGACCCGTGGTTACAATCTCCTCCTGTCCCCGATGACCAGCGAGTGGATCTCCGTACCCGCCTTCACCCGACAGTCACAACAGGTGGCCGTTGTGATTACTGTAGGCACCCATCGGCCTTCGACTCTTCTCAGCACGTCGACGTTCCGGAACTGCTGCTTGCATTGACCCCAACCTGAAGATCTAAGGGTTACTGTAGCCCAAAATTACACCTGAGAGACAAAAGTCGCCGTCTTGACAGCTGAGTTCGTTGAGGATCCGAGGGAAGTAGTCGGCGGGCAGTTCACGCCATGTCCAACAGGAACCTAAAGGAGGGGGACTATGTGGTATTGCACGGCCTTTCCCTCCTTGACGTTTGAAGCTGCCAAAAACCGGCATGGGCACTTTGCCGACAAGCACAAAGTGTTATTGGTTGCCTTGGTCCCGCCACGAATAGCATTGGCAAATTGCCAAGGAACCGAATTGCAATGAATACGCGGGATTTCAGCGCTTATCGTGGCGGGACCCTTTTCCAAACGCTGCAAATGGGGCGGGGCTTGGCAAACTTCCAGTTTTGTTTTCGATGCGACCAGAGTTACCAATTGGAAAGGCCGTGATTGTGTACTCACCACAGAGCGAGAGGAAATCCGCGTCGTCGTTGAGGGCTGCTTCCCCTCGATTCGTACAGCCGATGGTGAAACGACGCCCGATCAGGGGAGGGGTGGCTCGTTTTGAACGTTTCCCTTAAAACATGAGGATTATATGAACACCCCGTTTTCTTTTCTTTGTTTGGAACAAGTTTGCTAAATGTTTCTCGACATTTTGTCAGAATATGAAAAAAATTATATCCTTCAAAAGTATGTTTTTAAAGGCACCACCTTTACTTAATCAACTTTTCTATCGTCGCTAATTATCGCAGGAGATGTTGAGAAAAAGAGAGCGAGATAGGTAAGGCGGTTGAGAAGCAGAGAGGAGAGTTGAGGACACTTTCCAAGGAGAGGAAAAAGAGAAGGAAGTAGGGAGACGGCTTAGATGGGGAAGGTGAGATTGCCATACAGCAGATCTCACCCCCCTCCTTATCTATGTTTCTCTCTCGCGCGCTCTCTTATACTCTCTCGTTTTCTCTTTTTAACTCTCCCACTGCCTGTTTTTTCTCCTTGAGAAATTAACCAGAGTTCACGCTACTCTGCTCTCAAGGACACACACACATAGAGAAAGAAAGAGAGAGAGAGAGAGAGAGAGAGAGAGAGAGGGAAAAATTTGTAAGAAGGATTGCATTTTTGCCTGAGTTCATGAAGGTTATTTTCGGCAGGATTCCGATTTGGCTGGCGCTTAACTTACCGAAAGGCAGCTGGCCGAGTACTTCGCTTCCAATTTGACCTCCCCAGCCACCAGATGCGCTGACTTCGTGTGATCCTCCTCCTCCGTGTCCGTTCCAACCCCCATTGCCATCTGAAACCATATAGCCCCATAGATATTTCCAATTCAACTCACTTTGCCAAGGTTTGGTCACCTGTCCCCAATGGTTCCCATTGTTACCCCAATCCGGACGACCCCACCCGTTGTTATGATTAAAAGGAGGTTGAACAGGTTGAGGCTGTGGTTGAGGGATAGGTTGAGGTTGGGGCTGAGGCTGTCTCCATCGCCCTGTTGCATCCAGGACGGAGCCAACAATCGCTCCTGCTGTTGCCGCGGCTGTAGCAGCTTGATTCCAGTTTACGTTTGGTTGTTGATTCTGAATTATCTCTCTGCTCTGTCTCTGCCTCTGCCCCTCCCTCTGCCTCAGTCTCTGTTTCTATCTCTATCTCTCTATCTCTCTATCTCTCTATATCTTACCCATGATTGTTGCTGAGGTTGTTGCATCCATTGCTGTTGAGGTTGAACCTGTGGCTGCTGTTGCTGCGGCCACTGCTGATTCTGTTGCGGCCACCGCTGGTTTTGCTGTTGTGGCCACTGTTGTTGTGGCCGCTGCGGCTGATTCCATTGTTGATGTTGTTGCTCTGGCTGTTGTGGCTAAACTTTGACTCATCTCCGCCACAACTATTCAGAAACCTGTCGTTGCTGTTGTTGTGTCGTACTAACCCATGTTCTGGTCTGAGGGTCCCATCTTTGCTGTCGTTGTGGCTGTGGTGCTACAGGTGTTGGTTCTAAACGCTTGTCCTTTTAGAAAGAAAACCCCAGTTTTAATGGATTTTTGACATTAGGTCCCGCCGCGATAGCTTTGAATCCTTTGGAAACCACACTTACGCTGATCCTGAAGCCTCGGTCCAGGTCTGAACCTGTTTCTATTGTTGAATTGTCTAGGGAGAGGTGAGGTTACAGTTGATGCCTAGAAAACTATCTTTGAATAATCAATAATCGAACTTACAATGTTGGCAAACCGTAATCCAGCTGAGATCATAGATCGAATGTAGTCCGGTTGTTGCACAGGAGGGATTGGAATAACCGGAGGGAGTGGGAATTTAAAGCGAGGGCACAGATTAGAATTCACTTGATTTCGTCTCAAAACTGATGTCACTGTCCTAAAGTTGCGCTGTGTAATTGTCAGAATAGGAATAAATCTGTTTACCTGAAATTCTGGGCCACCATACCAATGTCCTGCAGCCTGTAGAACATAAGAGCAAAGCAGTGCTGACATTCCGCCGTGCGACATGCAAATGTAGCCGAGTTCTAAACGATCTGTCTAGCCTATTCGGTTAAACTCCTTACCACAATGCCCGGACTATGTCTTCCGTTGGATAAGTCGATGAAGGCTAGAATGGCCTCTTCTGGTCCTGTGGCCTGGTACCTGGAGTCGTAGGCGATACATTGCCGACTCTCCGGGTGGATCACACACGGACACTACAATCGGTTCTATTAACATTGACAATCTGTGATTCTGGTGAGCTGAGGTGAGGTGAGCTGAGGTGAGCTGAGGTGAGGAGAGATGAGTGAGTGAGTGAGTGAGTGAGTGTGTGAGTGAGTGAGTGAGTGAGTGAGTGAGTGAGTGAGTGAGTGAGTGAGTGAGTGAGTGAGTGAGTGAGTGAGTGAGTGAGTGAGTGAGTGAGTGAGTGAGTGAGTGAGTGAGTTAGTGAGTGAGTGAGTGAGTGAGTGAGTGAGTGAGTGAGTGAGTGAGTGAGTGAGTGAGTGAGTGAGTGAGTGAGTGAGTGAGTGAGTGAGTGAGTGAGTGAGTGAGTGAGTGAGTGAGTCACTTCCCCACCTGAGCGATGCTATTTCCCAATGTGCGTTGTCTGACGATGTCTTGGAAAACTGCTTGTCTCTTGTCGATTGAATGGGAGTGACAGCCGCTTGCCAGCAGAATGAGCACAAGGAAAGAACAAAAAAGACCCATTCACATTTCCGTTAGAAGGTCGTTTTTGTTTAAATCCTCTTTAAAAATGGAAGAGAAGTCACAACTGCGAATATGACTGAAATAGAAGAATGAACTTCGCATCTGAGTCTGAGTGACCTTAGAAGAAAATTTGTCTGAGTGAGAGGCGCGAAATGGGTGTGGCAAAGACGAGTTTGGGAAAGGTTGACGTTTTGTGAAATGGGAAAAAGAGGTAAGAAATAGAGGACAAACAAACAAGGAAGATTAATACAGAAACAGTGAGATAGCGACATTGGGACAGAAAATGATTGGCAGAGGAATCTTCGCGAAAAAGTTTTTGTAAAACTGTTAAAGGAACAGTTCGTAGCTTTTTTCGGTACATTGAAATCTGCGATTTGTTCTCGGTTAGTATTATTCCTAGGTAAAAAATGTCAACATCAGGTTGTACCTAAAGGTTGGGCTTTCTGATAGAGTTCAACACAAACAATGCAGAATCCAAAAACACATATAGGGTTTGTTGAGTTTAATGAATGAAAACATTTCAGCGAACACGTTGTCAAAAGGAGCGAACTGCCCAAACTTGATGAACTTGATCTTTTGACGAAGGAATTGCAGACAGAACCTTGAACTTTGTGGCTCCCCTGCGGAAAATGTGTTGGGAAATACGTTTAGAAACGTCCAATTTGTCTTAAAAATTTAACTGTTTGGAACATTCCTGCAAGGAAAGAAAAAATTTACGACAAAATCAAGTTCAAAGGACAGGCGGCAGTGTGCCAAGAAAGAAAGGCTGGCAGGAACAGGAACTGCCATTACAACGACCAAAGGGGACGCCCATGTATGATTGCCACTTCACACTCTTCTTTTACGCTCACACTGCTTGTACTTACACCTAACGAAGATTCTTGCAAAGTGTGCAAAAAGAAAGTGTGTGTGTGTGTGTGTGTGTGTGTGTGTGTGTGTGTGTGTGTGTGTGTGTGTGTGTGTTTGCAACTTTAATCGATCATACATCATAAACAACCAAGGAACAATACAATTGCTTTTTTTCATTTCCTGTAGTTGAAAAATGGCACTAGTGCTTGTGAGATCAAATGTGAGATTGTCAAATCGACGGCGATAGGAAGATCACAGAACCCTCGCTTTCAGATTCAATGGCAGGCGAGAGTACAGAGGGCGAGAGGATGACGGAACTGTTAATGGAGGGAGAGTGGATTGCTGGGGAGAGTACACTCGGAGACAAAATGGCAGGTGAGCCTGCTGTTGGATTGAAGATGAAAGGAGACAAAACGTACGGACTGAAATAGGCGTGCAAGTTATGTGAAAAATGCACCTGAGGATGAGAGGAGAGCCGACAAAAGGAGAAAGAATGTAGGGGACCATAAGGATCGGAGACAGAATTGCTGGGCTGAAGATGCCTAAATGTATACTTCACGCACACGCACACGCACACGCACACGCACACGCACACGCACACGCACACGCACACGCACACGCACACGCACACGCACACGCACACGCACACGCACACGCACACGCACACGCACACGCACACGCACACGCACACGCACACGCACATTTTCTCTGCTTACCGGCTGAGAGAACGTATACGGAGAGAGACATGGGAGACAGAATAAGAGGAGAAAAGGCAAAAGGAGAAAGCACGATCGGAGCAAATATCCACGGCGACTGAATGATTGGGGAAAAGACCCAAGGAGATAGAATCAAAGGTCCGATTATGGTCGGAGAAGAGACAAAAACGGAGAAGAATACTGGCGACAATACTGTGTTTCCTGTGGAAGGTGTATCTAAAAAAATATTAATTTTACATATATATGTCCTTATTTACTTACTTATAAATGAGCTAAATATTACAGGACTAAGAATATAATCAACCGTTTCCTGTCGAAGCCGACGACCTCCACTGGCAGCTAGACGAATGGTTCGCAGAAGTCTGAACTTACATATTAAAAAAAAGATTACAAGATTACCTATTTTCTAATTTTCTTTCATTTAATTTTTTTGTTTCTTTGAGGATTTTCTTGTTTTTCATTGGTGAGTCACCCCCATATACAATCTCAAGTTGATCTTTTGTCATAAAACTGAAGCCTCGGTGTCGAAAATCCTCCATCTAAATAATTTTCGGTAATTAACGTTACAAAATTAATAAAAAGTAATAATTTCCCACTTGTTGCGAGGTGTACATGCTTTCCATCCTTCGAACCACGTCAATTTTTCTTCTTTCTTCTTTTCCACAAATTTTTTCAACGTCACTTTCATTCAGTCGAATTGGCTCGTCCTGTCTTTTGGATCGCAACACGTTCTAAAGTTTTTCTGTGGTTATTGTAAAAATATTTTTTTACTATTGCTTCTTTTATCCTAAGTTTTGTTCCGCTTATCGAAAGAATAAAATCAATCCATGCTTGAGCTTCGGGCGACTTGCTATTGCTTGGTATGCGAGGAGATAGAATTGCGACCTGAAAAAGAGGGAAAATAAAAGAGAAAAAAAAAGAAAAAAAGCAGGGTTTTTTTCTAACTAACTCCCCTTTTCCTTATATCCCTGTAACGTAACATACCGCTGTTTTTGGCTTTGTATTTTCAGGAAATCAGAGTATTTTTAAAAATGAAAAGTTCTGTGACTGTGCAATATGAGCACACTTGCAGAAACAGGAAAGGCAGTGCTTGTAAAACTTTATTAGCACGTATAATTTGAAGAAAGTCACCGCGGAAAAGGGGCATTAAATCAGTGGTGTTAAAAACATTTAAAAGTGACTGTTCAAATTACCGAAATGGCGCAAATTTGAGTTCTAGGCTTTTTATAAACGGATGTGATAAATGAGTAGATCTCATTCTTCTGATTCAGGAAAGTGTCCCATTGTCTCCTTTTGGAGCAAAATGAACCAAATTAGGAGCGTCTGAAGTTATGTCAAAAATATCGTTTGAATATCGCGCCATTCTGCTTCTCGCTATTTCCCGCGCTCTCTCGTCTTTCTCTGCCGTGTAACCGTGCATCCTTTGCATTGTTCATTTGTGTACACCTGCCCCGGTTGAATTCCAAAACATAGAATAGGGATATGCTTCAGAATCGTGAAAACAGCATCTATTCAATGAAATTATTATGAAAAACCTTTGTAAGCTCAGAAGGGAATGGATTTTCATCAGTGTGGCCAAATGAACCAAGGTATATTGCAAAGTGGGTCCCACCACTTCAGTTTTAAGGAACTGTTTTCAAATCTGCTTCCGACCCTCGGTATTGGAGAAAACGCGATTTTTCTGTGGCCCGCCCCACCGTCAAATTCGCCTCCCGAAAGTGGCTGGCGCGCGGGTGAAATTAAAATGTGATTTGGTGGTGAATTGGTAGATTGTCTGACTACTGTGCAAAAACTATTTGGTTCGAATCTTTGCGATGTTCTTATTTTTGCTTTTGTATTAAAGAAAGCGAAAATGCTTTTGCAATGTTTATTGTTTAACGCTGTATTTATATTTTCAATTACGAATATATTTTAAAAGTGTTTTTCATATTAACACGACATAAAAAGAAAAATGCACAACTAATTCAACGCGGAAATGTTCTTCAACACATTTTCGCTTCCTTTAATACAAAAGCAAAAATAAGAACATCGCAAAGATTCGAACCAAAAAGTTTTTATACTAGTCAGACACTACCAGTTCACCACCAAATCACATTTTAATTTGACCCGCGCGCCGGCCACTTTCGGGAAGCGAATTTGACAGTGGAATGGGCCACAGAAAGATGGCGTTTTCTCGAAAACCGAGGGTCGGAAGCAGATTTTGAAAACAGTTCCTTTAAACTGAAGTGGTGGGGCACGCTTTGCAATATACTTGGTTCATTTGGCAACATTGATGAAAATCCATTCCCTTGTCAGTTTAACGAGGTCCTTTCTCTTTAAAATAAAGGATTATGATGAGCTTCAGAATGCCCGATTCTTACTTCGTTGGAATCTTCTGGAAATATACCCGGCGAGAGAAGTCGAATTCGTCGAAATCGTCGTTTTTGAGGTGATGTAACGACCATTGGATTGATGTTCTTGCCCTCTGAATATGAAACTGGCAATTAGAGATTTGACTCTTAGAGAGAGATAGAGATAGAGAGAGAGAGAGAGAGAGAGAGAGAGAGAGAGAGAGAGAGAGAGAGTTGATTAAAAGTTTATTTGTGAGACACATCACCTCCTTTCTCTCCCAATGCTCTAGAAAAAACAGCTTTCAGTGTGGATCTATAAGCCTCCTTTTTTCGAATGGTCTTCAGTTCTTTTTGAAGATCCTGCCAACTGAATATTGAATACAGATTTCAAAATGGAAACCAAAAAAGAAAATATTTAAAGCCACCTAAGATGACCGCTTCCCAGAAAAGCATCCACAGTTTTTGTGAGTTTCTTAGCTATTCTTGTCCCTATGCTGTCCGTGGAACTATCCGTTAAACTATACCTATATGCGTTTACAGATCGTTTGTTTCTCTGTCGTGCTGGCTGTGTTCACTAATATTTAGTCAAAATAACAATTTGTTACCTTTTGCTTGTTTGAAATCGCGTTTCTTTGTCGTTTGAGAATTTGATTATAATCTTAAACATAAATTATTATAAAAATATGGTTTCCCACCCACGCGGACGATCTTCTTCTTATACGAGTTTACCTTCTTAATCGTTTGCTCAAGCTGAACAAAACATCGAGAGCGTTTCTGTATAGTTTCCGATATTTTGGCACAAAACTCGTACATCCGCCCTATTTCGCTTGGGAAGGAACGGTATCTAAAGGCACATTTAGAATTTGGCTCTCAAACCTCGCGTAAAATAGAGAAAGCACTGATTTCTCAATATACATTTGGTAGTTTTCTGTTTATTTGTTATACCCAATTTCCAACAAATTGGCAAGTATTTTCCTAAATTTTAAAGGACTAGGTACCTTTGGTCTTGCAACGATCTTAGAGAACTGTCTGCGCACTCCTCTTTTACAGTGCTTTTTCGTTTATTACATCTATGTTCACATCAATGTTTCGAATCCTTTTAGGTTAAATATGAGAATTTCTCAAGATTGTCCGAAAGTCCAAGACCTTCCCTTGGAAACAGACTATACCAGCACGAGAGGCACCCCGTTTCTAAGTGAATTCGGTGTAGCGAACATATCAATTGGGGAGTTTCAAAATTCAAGGGGGGACGTTTAAAGGACATTTAGCCGCTAAGGAAGCGGCATGCGGCCGGATGGGTTTTCAGTCGTCGGCCTTACAGTTTTGCGGCCTTTTACCGCTCAATTAGGCGGCCTACGGCCGTAGACATTCAAGGAAGGAAAAAGCTCTTAACTCGCATGTAAGCAGAGGATTTCAGGTTCAAAGGTTCCTCAACGAAGGGTGTGCGTGTGCGCGTAAAGAAGATGCCCAAAGCCTTAACGAAGAAACGGCTCGAGTTGTGGGATGCGGGAGACAAAAAACTATATGTATATGTGGGAGACATAATTACGCACATCGGCGATGAAACGATTGCTCATTGATACTTTCTTTCTACTTGATAAATTCTTGGTCTCTTTTAAACTCGTTTCAATCTCTTTACTCATTCTCGCTGAAATGACCAAACATCACTTTTCTAATAGATTTTCGGCCGATTCCAGGTAACCTCGCCCTGTTCTTCAGAAGACTAACCAACCTCTCTCTGGCGAGACAATCGATAACTGCAATATGAGCTTCATTGAACCATTTGTTGAGGATCTGCTCTCCCGTCTCCTTATTCACATCCAACACCACCTTCTGGCCATCGAATTTATTACGGAAATCCGCGGGAATTTTGATTTCTGAGGAACAAAAGATGATTATCCAGTGAAAAAGTAGGAAGCCTAAAACGTTCAATAGAATTTTGAAATAAACCACATACCAAAATGAATTTTCATGTCACAATGTAACAGTGTTGACATTTTCGAATTCTCGGGGAATATGTTTCCGTTTGCGTCTTTTGTTTGGAAAAAATAGAGACATAAGGACGCACAACAGTTTAGCACATTGGAGAGATCTAAAAAAAGGAAGGTAAGAAGAGAGAGAGAGAGAGAGAGAGAGAGAGAGAGAAAGAAAGATGTTGTTCAAAGACAAAGATAGATGGTGAAGCAATCAGGCGGAATGCGAATCAATCGGAGGAACACTTCGGCGGCGATGATGACCCCGACGGGATACTTGTAAAACGACAACACTTGAGACGAGCTTTTACGACAAATTCATTCTCTTCTAAATACATACAACATTTAAATTAATCCTTTCTATGTGGATCTAAAGGCAGTACTCATAAATTCATTAGTTGTGTACACAGAATTCTTCCAAGGCGTCAATCCGAGTATTGAATTCCTGAAATTTTGACATTTTCTTGTGTGTGTATGTGTGTGTGCGTGTGTGTGTGTGTTACCTGTAAGGTTTAACAAAGTAAATGGAGCACAGGGGGCTAAGCACAGGCAGAAAAACAAAAGACATAAACGTGAGGTACTCTAACGCTGGGTGATGTACTAAACCCGTTTGACCCAATGCGTAAGAAACAACTCCAATCCCGTAAAGACATGGTAAACAGGCTTGCAATGTGAGGGCCTAAAGTACATTCACGGTTATTTTGTTGAAAATTTACCTTTAATAAAAGGGAGTGCATCTTTTTCACATCCATGCTCATTTTGCGGTGGCGTATCAGGTGGTTGGAGGTTTGCTTTCTAAGCCATAAGATGGCTACGTAGACTGGAGTCACAGGCAGAGTCATGTGAAACCTGAACAATAGGAAGACGTTTTTTTTCTATAATCTCCTCATGGTTGGCTCCCAAAGGAAAATTTTGTTTGGAAAGTGCACGTCGACAGCCAGTTCGCCAAATCATTACTTGCAACATCCTATTTTTACCGACTTTTCATTTAGAATGATATGAAGTATGGCGCACTAGCATAGCTGTCGCCAAGTCGGCATCCTGACAAAAATGGAATTTCGGCTAAAAATGGCCAAAATGCAGCAGTCGTGCGTTACGCAAACGGAAATAGTGTGCAAACAGCGCAGACGCAGAGAAACGGCGACTTTTTTTTAACGAAACTTTCCCATACCATCGAAGAGGATTTCGAACACCTCGAAAAAGTTTTATGGTTTTTTTGGACCCTTGAGTCATGAGATTCGCGAAATATAACCAACATAGTATCCACAACCTTTATAACATTAGATCCTTCATAAAAATGGAGGATTTCATCTTGTTTGATATCAGGTCAACATTATCGAGTACATATTGACCGCCGGCAGCATATCTGCGGCCGAAGGCCGACTACCTGAACGGCCAAAGGCCGCCTAAAAGAGCGGGCAAAGACCGCTTATAGAACTACGCTGAACGACCGAAGGCCACTAAGCGAATCTTAGGCGGCCGTAGGCTGCCCCAGAAGGCGAAACCCTTGGCTTCTGGCAACCACAAACAAATCCCACTTACATTGTAAAAGCCGTTTTCCATTCGAAAATATAAGCATTTCCACTGATCGCCACTTCGCTGTAGTCGTAGTCGTATCTATATCTGAATTTTCATTGAGAATTCCGCAGCCCTCCCCACCGAGACAACATTTCCACCACTTCCTCTCGATTTGCGCTTGCTAGTGTAAACGTAATCTAGAATGAGGTTTTGAATCATTCAATTGAAAAGGCTTACTAATTGGAATAAGGAAGGTGTGTAGACTACACAAACTATGGCCACTACCCTACTTATAGACGGCGTTTTAGCCTTAAGAATGTAATATCTGTAGGTAAAAGAAGCGAGGAGACTCCAAAGAGAGTGGGCATATAGATGCATCATTACACTGTATCTAAAAAAATGGATTCAGAAGAAAGGAAAAAGGAACTTACCCTACGTAACAGGAAAAATCGCTTATGTGTCTGCAGGGACCAACGGAGAAATAGGCGACGGAAAAGCCACAGGGGATAACTCTTAAACAGTTTAATTGAAAATTCTTCTATTTGTAGCAATTTTGTTGATCTATTTTTTATACAATCTATAAACATTAATATCGTTTGGATTACGGTCCCGACACGATTACCGGTCCTTGGCATTTTTTGCCGCGATGGGTCCAGCCGCGATTATTCACCCGCAACTGGGGTTCTCACGTGTCGGGCCGGCCCATTTGGAAAATTTTAGTCTGCCCGGCCCGTTCGGCCCGTATAACTTGGACCCCCCTGTAAGTTGCCACCCACACGACCAGGGTTCGATCCCGGTCGGTGACATTTTTTGTACAACTAATATTGACTTCTATATTAGTAACAAACTTTATTAAGTTATTTAAAGCAGTTTAAAAAATTATTTTACGTACTTATTATGTAAAATTATATTTTTCTACCCGGACCGGCCCGAAAACTCTCTCGACCCGGCCCATCACCCCGCCCGCAACGTAGCGAATTCTTCAAAAATGACTAAGGGAAAAAGTAGTGAAAACAAAATTTTTCAGTCTCAACATAATCAATGAATAACTTTGTTATACCCGTCGCCAAACAAAAATCGGCGAGAAAAAGCTTTTTTTCGCTTTTTCTCTGCGTCTTCGCACGCTATTCTCGCCTGCGTATCCCATGAACTCTGCATTAAGGCCGTTTTTGACAGGATTCCAATTTGGCGACAGCTATATATTTCATGCAATTACCAATTGAACGATGTTCACGTTCAATTCCTTTTATTACGCAGAATTAAATTACTTTGCTCAACCTTTTATTGTCCCATTTTTAACTAATCGTGTCGACTCATTGCTTACCACGTGGTCAGAAATTTGCAATTGCATATTCACTTTGGATATGGCTGTAACAAACAGAACACACAACTTTTGTGGGTTCTAGTGAAATATAATCAACGGCAATTTCATTGGCAAGACGGGCAATAAAAAGTTATCTAATTTAAATTATTCCCGTTGGTATATTACTTTCAAAGGGTAGTATTGGAAAAACGTGTTTGACTTATTACTTTTGGCGTATTATTGGGTTCCATAGGGCAATTTCTCCTTTTAAAGTGTATGACGAGGGCCATAATGGGATATTCCGTTTGGAGCCGTTTCTGATCGCGGCGGGACCCAATGTCAAAAACTTTTAGACTGAATTATCTGGCGGCGAATCATAAGGAACCATAAGGAACCATTACCATTTTTTCTGTTTTTTTCTTTAAGCAATATTTCATACCTAGGTTGCGTGAACATGTCCGCAAGGCAAACGGCGAGGTCCGTAATAGCAAAATTAAAAATAAAAACAGAATATGTCCTGAGGTAGGGTGGTGTTCTTGTGAGAATTAGACTAATGAGAAGTAGATTGAGGACCAGACCAACGCAAGTGGAGGCGTAGTGGAGACAGGTAAAGAAAGACACGAACTCCATCTGAAGCAAATGAGATCACAACAGGTGGAACAGCCGCAAATTACATACGGAATTGTTCTGGCGAATGGGTCTTTGAGGGCAAAGTTAGATTGCTTTGTGTTTTGTGTGTGTATGTGTGTGTGAGTGTGTGAGTTTGTGTATGGGTGCATGTGTGCATGTGTGCATGTGTGTATGTGTATGTGCGAATGTGTGTATGTATGTATGTGTGTGAGTGTGAGTGTGAGTGTGAGTGTGAGTGTGAGTGTGAGTGTGAGTGTGAGTGTGAGTGTGAGTGTGAGTGTGAGTGTGAGTGTGAGTGTGAGTGTGAGTGTGAGTGTGAGTGTGAGTGTGAGTGTGAGTGTGAGTGTGAGTGTGAGTGTGAGTGTGAGTGTGAGTGTGAGTGTGAGTGTGAGTGTGAGTGTGAGTGTGAGTGTGAGTGTGAGTGTGAGTGTGAGTGTGAGTGTGAGTGTGAGTGTGAGTGTGAGTGTGAGTGTGAGTGTGAGTGTGAGTGTGAGTGTGAGTGTGAGTGTGAGTGTGAGTGTGAGTGTGAGTGTGAGTGTGAGTGTGAGTGTGAGTGTGAGTGTGAGTGTGAGTGTGAGTGTGAGTGTGAGTGTGAGTGTGAGTGTGAGTGTGAGTGTGAGTGTGAGTGTGAGTGTGAGTGTGAGTGTGAGTGTGAGTGTGAGTGTGAGTGTGAGTGTGAGTGTGAGTGTGAGTGTGAGTGTGAGTGTGAGTGTGAGTGTGAGTGTGAGTGTGAGTGTGAGTGTGAGTGTGAGTGTGAGTGTGAGTGTGAGTGTGAGTGTGAGTGTGAGTGTGAGTGTGAGTGTGAGTGTGAGTGTGAGTGTGAGTGTGAGTGTGAGTGTGAGTGTGAGTGTGAGTGTGAGTGTGAGTGTGAGTGTGAGTGTGAGTGTGAGTGTGAGTGTGAGTGTGAGTGTGAGTGTGAGTGTGAGTGTGAGTGTGAGTGTGAGTGTGAGTGTGAGTGTGAGTGTGAGTGTGCATGTGTGCATGTGTGCATGTGTGTATGTGTGCATGTGTGTATGTGTGAGTGTGAGTGTGAGTGTGAGTGTGAGTGTGAGTGTGAGTGTGAGTGTGAGTGTGAGTGTGAGTGTGAGTGTGAGTGTGAGTGTGAGTGTGAGTGTGAGTGTGAGTGTGAGTGTGAGTGTGAGTGTGAGTGTGAGTGTGAGTGTGAGTGTGAGTGTGAGTGTGAGTGTGAGTGTGAGTGTGAGTGTGAGTGTGAGTGTGAGTGTGAGTGTGAGTGTGAGTGTGAGTGTGAGTGTGAGTGTGAGTGTGAGTGTGAGTGTGAGTGTGAGTGTGAGTGTGAGTGTGAGTGTGAGTGTGAGTGTGAGTGTGAGTGTGAGTGTGAGTGTGAGTGTGAGTGTGAGTGTGAGTGTGAGTGTGAGTGTGAGTGTGAGTGTGAGTGTGAGTGTGAGTGTGAGTGTGAGTGTGAGTGTGAGTGTGAGTGTGAGTGTGAGTGTGAGTGTGAGTGTGCATGTGTGCATGTGTGCATGTGTGTATGTATGTGTGAGTGTGAGTGTGAGTGTGAGTGTGAGTGTGAGTGTGAGTGTGAGTGTGAGTGTGAGTGTGAGTGTGAGTGTGAGTGTGAGTGTGAGTGTGAGTGTGAGTGTGAGTGTGAGTGTGAGTGTGAGTGTGAGTGTGAGTGTGAGTGTGAGTGTGAGTGTGAGTGTGAGTGTGAGTGTGAGTGTGAGTGTGAGTGTGAGTGTGAGTGTGAGTGTGAGTGTGCATGTGTGCATGTGTGCATGTGTGCATGTGTGTATGTGTGCATGTGTGTATGTATGTGTGAGTGTGAGTGTGAGTGTGAGTGTGAGTGTGAGTGTGAGTGTGAGTGTGAGTGTGAGTGTGAGTGTGAGTGTGAGTGTGAGTGTGAGTGTGAGTGTGAGTGTGAGTGTGAGTGTGAGTGTGAGTGTGAGTGTGAGTGTGAGTGTGAGTGTGAGTGTGAGTGTGAGTGTGAGTGTGAGTGTGAGTGTGAGTGTGAGTGTGAGTGTGAGTGTGAGTGTGAGTGTGAGTGTGAGTGTGAGTGTGAGTGTGAGTGTGAGTGTGAGTGTGAGTGTGAGTGTGAGTGTGAGTGTGAGTGTGAGTGTGAGTGTGAGTGTGAGTGTGAGTGTGAGTGTGAGTGTGAGTGTGAGTGTGAGTGTGAGTGTGAGTGTGAGTGTGAGTGTGAGTGTGAGTGTGAGTGTGAGTGTGAGTGTGAGTGTGAGTGTGAGTGTGAGTGTGAGTGTGAGTGTGAGTGTGAGTGTGAGTGTGAGTGTGAGTGTGAGTGTGAGTGTGAGTGTGAGTGTGAGTGTGAGTGTGAGTGTGAGTGTGAGTGTGAGTGTGAGTGTGAGTGTGAGTGTGAGTGTGAGTGTGAGTGTGAGTGTGAGTGTGAGTGTGAGTGTGAGTGTGAGTGTGAGTGTGAGTGTGAGTGTGAGTGTGAGTGTGAGTGTGAGTGTGAGTGTGAGTGTGAGTGTGAGTGTGAGTGTGAGTGTGAGTGTGAGTGTGAGTGTGAGTGTGAGTGTGAGTGTGAGTGTGAGTGTGAGTGTGAGTGTGAGTGTGAGTGTGAGTGTGAGTGTGAGTGTGAGTGTGAGTGTGAGTGTGAGTGTGAGTGTGAGTGTGAGTGTGAGTGTGAGTGTGAGTGTGAGTGTGAGTGTGAGTGTGAGTGTGAGTGTGAGTGTGAGTGTGAGTGTGAGTGTGAGTGTGAGTGTGAGTGTGAGTGTGAGTGTGAGTGTGAGTGTGAGTGTGAGTGTGAGTGTGAGTGTGAGTGTGAGTGTGAGTGTGAGTGTGAGTGTGCATGTGTGCATGTGTGCATGTGTGTATGTGTGCATGTGTGTATGTATGTGTGAGTGTGAGTGTGAGTGTGAGTGTGAGTGTGAGTGTGAGTGTGAGTGTGAGTGTGAGTGTGAGTGTGAGTGTGAGTGTGAGTGTGAGTGTGAGTGTGAGTGTGAGTGTGAGTGTGAGTGTGAGTGTGAGTGTGAGTGTGAGTGTGAGTGTGAGTGTGAGTGTGAGTGTGAGTGTGAGTGTGAGTGTGAGTGTGAGTGTGAGTGTGAGTGTGAGTGTGAGTGTGAGTGTGAGTGTGAGTGTGCATGTGTGCATGTGTGCATGTGTGTATGTGTGCATGTGTGTATGTATGTGTGAGTGTGAGTGTGAGTGTGAGTGTGAGTGTGAGTGTGAGTGTGAGTGTGAGTGTGAGTGTGAGTGTGAGTGTGAGTGTGAGTGTGAGTGTGAGTGTGAGTGTGAGTGTGAGTGTGAGTGTGAGTGTGAGTGTGAGTGTGAGTGTGAGTGTGAGTGTGAGTGTGAGTGTGAGTGTGAGTGTGAGTGTGAGTGTGAGTGTGAGTGTGAGTGTGAGTGTGAGTGTGAGTGTGAGTGTGAGTGTGAGTGTGAGTGTGAGTGTGAGTGTGAGTGTGAGTGTGAGTGTGAGTGTGAGTGTGAGTGTGAGTGTGAGTGTGAGTGTGAGTGTGAGTGTGAGTGTGAGTGTGAGTGTGAGTGTGAGTGTGAGTGTGAGTGTGAGTGTGAGTGTGAGTGTGAGTGTGAGTGTGAGTGTGAGTGTGAGTGTGAGTGTGAGTGTGAGTGTGAGTGTGAGTGTGAGTGTGAGTGTGAGTGTGAGTGTGAGTGTGCATGTGTGCATGTGTGCATGTGTGTATGTGTGCATGTGTGTATGTATGTGTGAGTGTGAGTGTGAGTGTGAGTGTGAGTGTGAGTGTGAGTGTGAGTGTGAGTGTGAGTGTGAGTGTGAGTGTGAGTGTGAGTGTGAGTGTGAGTGTGAGTGTGAGTGTGAGTGTGAGTGTGAGTGTGAGTGTGAGTGTGAGTGTGAGTGTGAGTGTGAGTGTGAGTGTGAGTGTGAGTGTGAGTGTGAGTGTGAGTGTGAGTGTGAGTGTGAGTGTGAGTGTGAGTGTGAGTGTGAGTGTGCATGTGTGCATGTGTGCATGTGTGTATGTGTGCATGTGTGTATGTATGTGTGAGTGTGAGTGTGAGTGTGAGTGTGAGTGTGAGTGTGAGTGTGAGTGTGAGTGTGAGTGTGAGTGTGAGTGTGAGTGTGAGTGTGAGTGTGAGTGTGAGTGTGAGTGTGAGTGTGAGTGTGAGTGTGAGTGTGAGTGTGAGTGTGAGTGTGAGTGTGAGTGTGAGTGTGAGTGTGAGTGCGTGAGCGTGTGTGTGAAATCAAAAAATCAACCGAGGTATTGAGAACGTTGTACATTTCAGGTCCGGTTATAAATCTTTGGCTTGTATAACAACATTTTGTATTTGTACAGATTCAACGTACGTTTTTTGTTTATACGGGAAAACTAGCGGCGGATCACGGTACACAAAGAATGAGAAACAAAGTTATTTAATACAAAAATTGAGTTTGGACATCAGAAACGCACGTTGTTTCTAAATTTGTATGTCTTATTAAGATTAAATGGCGGAGCTTTTTGTGCACCTCTGTCTGAAATTGTGACAAATTGCTTTCGGGAAAATATCGAATATGCGGAATTGCATTTGCAAAGTGCATATTCCAAACGTTTTTTTTATGTATCTCCATCCACAAATTATACGCTACTTGGACTTCAATATCTTTACAGCTAAGCAATTCATATCTATAGCAGTTCTAGCTACTATATTGAAATTGTCTGGGCATGCATACCTTTTAAATTTGGAAATAAACTAGATTATGCAACACTTGCAAAACTGTTCTTTATTAGAAGGTTTCTTAGTCGGTTGGAGACAATTGGTTTTGTTGTCAGATTGGTATTAATATTGGAGCAAACGGAAAATCAAAAACCTTCGAGGAATCATCAAAACAACCTTCAGAATTTGGATGTTTGGAAAAGGAGACCAAAGACAAAACACACACACACACACACACACACACACACACGCACACACACGCACGCGCACACGCACACGCACACGCACGCACACACGCACGCACACGCATCCGTACACGCGCACACACACGCACACACCTCGATCCATACCTATGTAGAATTAAAAATAAACTTGGATTCACAAAATGCACTTTTACTTTTTCTACCTACTTTTAAACATGTCGTTTTCCGTTTGCTCTCACGTCTACCGTCTCCTCAACCCTTCCGTTGCACTTTCTGTTGTTTTTAAAGTTTATTAAACAGAAGTCTAACTTTTCAAATAGACATGAGTTCCTATAAACCGTCTTATTTATAATAAAACTAAACTATAATCAAAACGAGCTTAAGTCAAGAAATGTAAAATGTGCTAACAAAACATGAACGAAAATATAATAAAGTCGGTGAATTCGCTGGGAAACCATTTTCAACTCTTAAAACAACCGTTGTTATGACTGAAACTAAACTAGAAAGAGAGCTTAAATGGCGCTTTCCGGCAAATTAGAGCGGGGTGTTTCTAAGACCCAAAGAGGGCTAATTCGTCTGCAAATGGTGCTAATAGAGAAATGGCGCAAACCAAAGATCCACTCGGAGGAAGCTTCATTTTATATTCCACGGGGGTAGGACAATGATATGATTCAAGGAATTCTTCGGGTTTGAAGAATGGACATATAAGGAGGCATTGCGAAGGTATCCGAGATTGTGTGATCTTCCACTCTAATTATGGAAAATGGAGAGACCGAAATAGACAGACATTCTAACTCATATTCCTTACGTGAGGTGAATAGAAAGTCTCTCCGTTTAGGGTGGCGGTAGCTCGTTGTGAAAGTTTACCTGAAAGAATACCATGAATTGGTCATTTTCTTTCTCTTAGCATTTTTAAAAAAAGTTACACTTGTTCTTTATATCATCGCAAATTACCATTTCAAAGAAGACGCTGAGAGAAGGATAGCGAGAGAGAGAGAGAGAGAGAGAGAGAGAGAGCGAGGGAGAGAGAGAGAGAGAGAGGAGAAGGAGACAACCAGTAAGGAGAGTGTCGTGGTGATGAGGTATATCTATCTCTCTCACTACTCGCATTATTTTTCTTCTTAACTTAGGTAAAATTTTCACAAATCTTCTGCTGCGTAAAGGTGAGAGAGAAGCATGAATGTGTACGTAAAACCAACTTACGTCTTCCGTCTCCCTCCCCATTCGTTTTCATTTCCCATGCAGCTACGGTTGTCTCCCCCACCACGGACGCCATCCGATGGAACTTTGCATCTTTCTCGCTTCTGTGAAATACGCGTCGAGCTACAATGTGTCCGGTTCCGCAAAATTTTGGGTTACTGTAGGTGAGCCGATTGCTCATACTATTGCCGAGAGCCTTTCTTTGGTGTGAATACAAGAATTAGCAGAAAATAGTATTTATACTTATATTATTTATTAAAAATTGTTTTTAGCGAAATTTCCGTATTTGCGGCTTCAATAGCTCTTATAAAAAGCAAAAATGGTTTGAAATACATTGATTCTACATTCTAAGTTCTTTGTCTGCAACAATGAACAGATTTATTAGGGTTTTTGTCAAACGCTTCGAATACAGGGCATTGTTGCCCACTGGTGTTGCCGTTGCCGCCGCGACCCCACCACTTTGAAATAAAAATCATTTTCCAAAAACCTAATCCTTTTAAAAATCTGAAAAAAAATATTTGGTGTAAAAAAGGCTGGCAAATTCAATAATGTAGGTCCGGTTGAGGTCTTTTTAGCAAGGAGCTTGATACAGTGTTTTTAATGCTTTTGAAGCAGAAAACGTGGTTTAATGTTTTCCGATGTTGAAAACAGTAACGGAAAGTGTGTTAGAAATGTTTTTCTTGATCTACGGATTCAGAAAAGTCCATATTTCAAACGGATTAGTTAGCGTTCTACAGAGATATGAACTTAGGGTTAAGGTCTTACGTATTTAAGGATTAAGGGTGAGTCATTAGGCCTATAAATCTACTATTTGAGTCTATTGGTCACAAAATCCGAGTTTTTAAGGGAATCGGAGACAAAACACTTTTGAACGCCTATAGTAAACTCGTTTCTCTCAGAAATCGCGTCATAAAACGCAGGCCTGAGTTGAAAATTTTTAACTTCAGATAAAACCGACGCAAACGAGTTTGCATTTTACAAGCGATACATTCGTGAGAATGCCCTCTCTCTCACAAACAGACAGACGTTATCCTGTAGTGGAGAAACCCGTATCAAATCGAATTATCCCAGGTCGGTCCAACCAGCGAATTATTGACTAAAACCCCCATTTATCTTAAAGACAACATCCGTAATGAGCATTTATTTAGCAAACAACGAACTATTTCCCAAACTTTATCTTTATGGGAGCTCGGGAGAGGCCGCCCTTGTTGAGGATCTGCTGTTGCTCGTTTTTGTTGAGGGCGTCCTTCTCCTTCTGCAGCTCCAGCCGCTCGCGCTCCATCTGGCTGCGCTGAGCCAGCATTTCCAGTCGCTCCTCGTTCTGAAACAATCGAATTCCTTCGGAGAAACCGGGAGCCACCTAATCCTCCTTTTAAAAACGGAGAGAGAGCTTGTGAATTTCATATTTGCAAACCTGCCAAGCCCACCTTTCGAAGACACACCGTGACGCCACACACCTGCTCCACGCTCCTTAAGGCACCAAAGTGCCATTTGGCCAAATAATGCATAAAAGATCATTAAAACGAAGAGATTTCTGTGGATTAGAGGACGGAGAAAACACAAAAACTGACATATTTGCGCTGGCTCTCCTCGGTCTCCTTAATCTTGTCCTTCAATTGAGCCTCCAACGCCTCACAGCGCTTCCTTGAATCTTCCTAAACAATATTTTTTCTGATAAAAATGTATAAAAAGGGGTACCTCGCGCTTTCTGCCTTCCTCCATCTCCGCCTTCAGCTCCATCTCGATCTGAGCGCGTAATCGCTTCTCGATCTCGGACCTTGTCGAAGTTAGACGTTCCGCCATCACGGATTCCAGCTTACTCACGCGAGAAGTCACCTGAAAGAACAGAATAAGCCTGGGAAAAGGCAATCTAGGCTGTTTATGTCGCAGCAACAATGGGTTATAAACCGCCCGGCACATCCCAATCATACATGGGTGGCAGTTCGACTTTGACGGTTCGGGGAGTCTCGCCAAAAGATTGTTTATATACCAGGGAGCAAGCGTGGCTGATTAGCGGGCCGGGCCGAGAAAATCTGAGGGCCCGGCCCCACTTTTTTTTTTTAAATGTAACTCTTTTCAAAGTCATTATTTTTAAGTACTGTTTGTTGCAAAACATAGTTCTAGTTGTGCAAAACATACTGTGTGAAGGAGGCTTCAAACTACCCTATATAAATTTTGTATGGTCTTCATGGCCGAGTGGCTAAGAGGTCGGACTGGTAATCCGAAGGTGCCCCAGTTCGATCCCCCGCCGACAAAACTTTTTTGCCATAGTTGTTTTATACATTAGGTACAATAGAAACGTAATTCATGCACATAAATTGTGAAAAACTATTTTTTCAACTTTTGGAATTTTTGACCTCGGGGCCGGGGAAAAAAAACGATCCCTCTCAACCGAAAATCGCGGCTGTTCATAGCAACGTTGGCTATAGTTTGCAATTATTTTCTATAACCTTTATAGAACTTCTAAAACTTTTATGTCAAGATGGCGGTGCCGGTTATATTCGTAATTTGCCTAATGTGATACGGCTCAAGGTTACGGTAGCCGTCGCGGTCTGGAGGGCTTGATGCGTAAGCCCCCAAATGTTGGTTACGTAAGCCGCTTTTAATTTTGCGTTACTATTTTCAATCAAACGCCCGGGGTTCTCACGGGCCGGGCCGGGCCAGCTGGAAATTTTTGGTCGGCCCGGCCCGTTCGGCCCGTTTTCCTTGGACCACCCAGTGAGATTGCCACCCACACGACCAGGGTTCGATCCCGGTCGGTGACATTCGTTTTTCTACGACTAATATTGGCGTATATGTGAATAACAAACATTATTGAGCTATTAAAACAGTTTAAAAAATTATTGTAGCGATTTATACAAAATTTAAAATTTAATTTTTCAAACCCGGGCCGACCGGGCCGTCACGAAAAATCCCTCCGCCCGGCACGTCATTTGAGAACCCCGCCTCCGGCGGGAGTAGCATTTTCCCGGATGCGTACCTTGTTCATGTGATTCCCATAAAACATTTCCCATAAAGATTGTCGGGGAATCCCGCCCCGAACCGACCTGTTCAGCTATCCTCTCCTCGAGGTACCTCCTGGTGCTCTCACTGATGTTGGTCGAGTCAAAGTCGCCGGTGAGTTCCTTCTGCACGTCCTTGGGCACGGCTGGGGAGGAGCGCTTCCCTTCGTCCTTCTCATTTCGATCCCGGCTGCGACTGCGTCGTTCCCTTTTCTCTCTCCTCTCCTTTTCACGCAGCAGACTCCCAAGCTTTACGCCTTCAGAGTCAGAGGCTCCCGGAGACTCGCGTCTGAAGAGAAAATATATATAAAACGAACCCTTGCAAGGTAAAAGAATGACATGAAAGTGTTTCAAAAAAGTAGTTAATCACTTTTGAATTTCGCTGTTGAAAATTTCGAGGCTGCCGCAATGAGCAGTCTGCCCCGAAATATTGGCGCACAAATTTTTTTAACAACAGCAAGATTTTCAACCAAACCAAATCAGTGGGTTTAAAGAGAAGGAGGCCTGAAAGGCAGGGAGGGGGAGCAGTTTTACCGGAACAATTTTAAAAAAGCCTTAAAATAACAAGCTAATACTTTAAATTGATTATTTCTATAGTTTGAAAGGTAATAATCGATTCCGACTATTGCTTGGACGTGTAAAATCAGTCCTTGCACTATGTATGAAACCAAAAACCCAGTTTTCAAATATGTTAAAACCGAACACAGCTCGCCGGAATGGGCGCTTTCAGGAAGTCCGGTGTTTAACAACCTGGTGATTTATACTGCCGTTCTCCGCATGCTTGTTTGCAACGTGCGCACAGAATTTTCATCATCAATAATTTGAATTTAAGCCCTTTTGTACTGTAACGGCTCGAGACCCAACGCCTTCGCTACGAAACCCGCCTTCTCCGAAGCACACATTTTTCCCCACTCTAGTTCTCCGCCATTTTTAGACGAAAATTATCTTCTTCGAAAACAAGAAGAAATTAGCTAATAAATTGAATTTCCGGAGGCAATTTTCCAGAACAACATAAAAGTTTTTCCGGTGAGATACGAAGTTTTATGTGTATTTCTTTTTATAGGATAAATTTTGAGCATCCAAAAATTGCCTCTGACATTTCAATATACTGTTTCGACTTTAAAACACATATAAATATGCAATGTGCGCAATTCGCTAGAGTCGGAAAATTTCAATTGCTGTCCGATGTTTAGCCAGCCGGTCATTTTCGAAGCGCCCACGGTTTCCATTAGGCGGCTTAGTGCATACCAGGACGCCAGGTGATTGCAGTACCTATAACTGTCGCCAAATGAGCATCGGCTATAAAAGTCGCTTTTTTTCTGCGTCTACGCTACTTGCACACTATTTCCGCCTGAGTATCGCACGACTGCTGCATTAAGGGCGTTTTTGGCAGGATGCCCGTTTGGCGACAGCTATACATAACTCAACAGTATTTTTGGGTCGAAAACCTTAGCCAAACCTGGCTGTGGGCTTACGGTTCACGCTAAGATTTACCAAAGTTTCAGCGGAAATTTTTGTGGAATTCACCGAGTGCCAAGATTTGAACTTAGATATGCAGGAAAATTGGCGGCACGTTCAAATTAGTTGCAAAACACGAAACGAGATTTGAACTTGCGAACGTCACAACTGCAGTCCGCTGCTCTCCCTGCTGAGCTATTATAGCTACCTCACCAAACATGCGGATCACTAGCAGATTCTATTTTTCGTACTCTATTTTGGGTCATACAGTTGTTTGAAAGTAGAATTTCATTGTGGGTCATAGACATACCTCGGTCAGTCATTTGACGTACCCACCCGTAACATTTGGGGCCTAAAATGGGGTAGCCCCCTTAACTTTGTGTTCTCAGGCCGATTTTACCAAAAATAGTGCCTAAACCCCCTTAACTTCCGTATTTAATGGGCGTCAACCCCTTGTAACTTGGGGTAAGCTGACTATACCCTCCCGAGGTTTGGCCATAGAATGAAATCACAGTGAAAACACCGTTTTTAAACATACCGAATGATAAAAAAAAAACGCAATTCAGCGTCAGCGACTAAGTTTTATTTTTTCTTTTTTTTTGTTTTTCTATCAAAACTGCCCACCTCCTCTTCCTTTCCTTCTTGTGTCTGCGATCTCTCTCGCGGCTGCGGTCCCTCTCTCGATCCCTGTCCCTCTCCCTCCTGGGAGGAGATCTCGACCTCGATCTGGCCATTCTGTTCTGAAACTTGACCCAATTAAAGGTCTAAACCACTCCCAAGAGATAGAAAAGTGCCGAAGCCACGGCGGGAACAAAAAGAAAAGCCTTGGTATAATTATGCATTAAAACAACAAATGGCATTAACAAATTCAACAATAATCCAGTGTACAGGGAGGTAGAGATCATTAAAAGATTCCACGGCGGGTCGCATCACACACTGTCCACAGAACTGCTCCTGCCGTCCTGTCGCAGTTCGGTGGGCGTCCAGTTGAGGCACTCGGGCTTCAGAAGCAGCTTCGGACACACGTAGAACTTGCGCTTGACGTAGTCCATGAACGCCTTTTGGAAGCGGAGCACACTGTCCACTGGAACATAACCTTTTTTCAAACCTAAGGCAGAAATTAGCGTTCTTTAAGGAAACGGGCCGGCCCAGACCAAAGCAATACGCCTGTCTGGACCGGCCCAAGCCGAAAAAGGTCCTATGTAGTCATAATTGCGGGGTTCTCACGGGCCGGGCCGGGCCAGTTGGAAAATTTTGGTCGGCCCGGCCCGAGTCGGCCAGGCCCGGTCCGCCCGTTTTCCTTGGACCACCCAGTCAGACTGCCACCCATACGACCAGGGTTCTATCCCGGTCGGTGACATTCTATTGTGTACGACTAATATGTCAGTAACAAACATTATTAAGTAATTTAAAATAGTTTAAAAAATTATTGTACCGATTTATACAAAATTAAAAATTTAATTTGTCATAACCGGGCCGGGCCATCTCAAAAAGTACCTCGGCCCGGCCCGTCATTTGTGAACCCCGGTTTCTAGAGTATAGCGGGGTTAATACGGCCGTGTATGCTTAAAAACTATAAAATAAAGCCGAAAAACGCGGAAACTCATGGTAATCGCGTTGGTACCATACCTGGACGGGCAGCGTTTGGGGGCTGGATGCGTAAGCCCCCCAAATAGTGCTTCGCGGGCAAAGCCACCCCTTTAGTTTTATGTTAGCATTTTAAACCAAACGTCGAATTACGTAGCTACCCCTAGCACCTCACATCCAGCTATGGTTGGTACCCAGGAATGTTCTTGACAGATCTTAGAGGGCAATGTAATTCCGCCTCATTTTTTTCGGCCTTAAAACATAGTTTAAAGACGGATATTAGCTCTAAAAAGTTTTCTTATTGATAATGATGAAACGTTTTCCCCTTTTATGGCTGCTTGCATACAAATTGAAAAAATTGAAAGGCAATAGGGCGGGACAATAGAATGGAAGAAAGCGATGGACCCCCGAAAGAGGGGGCCGGCTGTAGGCAGACAGCCAGCGAGGCAGAGACGGAGAGGAGAGTTATGCAAAAAGAGGGTTGTTTACGACGGCGGTAGGCGCCAAAGCGGTCTTGAGAAAAGAAAGAACGGACCCAAGATGACAATTGCAAAGTTTGCAAAAAACAGTTTTAGCTAGCCAAATATTTTTGAAGCCACTGTTTGTGTTTTTAAATTTTGAGGGATTGCCCATTTCAGCATTTTCGCTCTATAAAAAAGATGAAAAAGTAGTTTGAAGCATTGATAAAATTATCAAAAATTGAATTGGTCTCATGCGGGGTTCTCACGGGCCCGGTCATTTGGAAAATGTTGATCGGCCCGGCCCCGGCCCGGTCGGCCCGTTTACCTTGGACCACCCAGTCAAATTGCCACCTACACGACCAGGGTTCGATCCCGTTCGGTGACATTCTTTTTTGTACGACTAATATTGACGTATATGTTAGTAACAAACATTATTAAGTAATTAAAAACAGTTTTAAAAAAATTGTACCGATTTATACGAAAATTAAAATTTAATTTTTCATATCTGGGCCGACCGGGCCGTCTCAAAAAAAAAAATCCCTCGGCCCGTCATTTGAGAATCTCGGTCTTATGCTAATTATCGCCATTTTTTCACAATTTTGGCTTTTACCCAAGGCCATTTTTCTTGATTTCTAAAGTTTCAAAGATGTGTCAAAATGTGCTTCAAACTGTTCTCTTCTGACCTCTGCAAGCCTTGGGGGCACACACGGTGAGCAGTGTGTTGTAGAAATCGCCGGGATCGATGCCCACCAAATACGCAAAGTCCTTCAAGACCATATCTTCCATCGGGTTCTGCAATGGGGCCAATTAGCAATTAAAGCCAATTAAGACCCACCATGCTCTCCCACACATTTATAATACGCCACCACCAGTAGCTCCTGTAGCTGACTTTTCCCAGATCGGAGAGAGGTCTCTCAGGAGTGCCGACCCAGCCCTCTCGCTTGGACAACTCGTAGCCTACAATTAGACCTTTAATTGACAGAAAAAGAGGTGTGGCTTACTTAGTTGAATGAGAAATTGTCCATAACCTTTTCGTTGGAAAGAGGGCAGGACCATGATGCAGGCCAGGTTGTTGTTCGAATTGCGCTCCTTTGAGAAATGACCAGCAAGTCTCGATCCGTTCTCGGATACCTGAAGGAAGGGTCTGCTTTTTTAAACATGAACCCAGGGGTAAACATTTCATTCTTCAAATCTCCTTATTATTAGCAGCTGGGGGTTTTGAAACAGGAAAACTACAGGGCCTTACCCGTTTTAAATTTAGGGCCTAAAATAAGATAACCCCCTTTAAGTTTGGGTTAAAAAAAGTAAATTCTTAAACAAGTAGGCTTTGAAAAGTAATATTTTGGGGGCTAAAATAGGTTAAAATTATGGGGGCTAAAATAGGGTAAAATTTTAGGGGCTTAAAATAGGGTAAAATTTTGGGGGCTTAAAATAGAGTAAAATTTTGGGGAGTTAAAGTAGGGTAAAATTTTGGGGGCTTAAAATGGGGTAAAATATAAACAGGTAGGTCTCAAAAAAGTAATTCTCTAAAACTTGGGCCTTGAAATGAAATAATTAACTACACTTGGAGACCTAAAAAATATAATTTCCCAAAAATGTAGCGTACAGAAATAGCAATCCCTTTAACGTAAATTTTAGACATAAATAGAGTAAAGATGTGAATAGAATTCGAGGGATACAATATTCGCGCCCTAAAATTAAAAAAAAACTGTATTTAAGGAAAGAGAGAGAATCTCACCTCGCAAAGAACATAGAAGAGGAAGGTGTCCACGTCGTAGTACAATGTCTTGTGATCCATGAACAATTTCGACAAAAGGCAAAGACATTGGCAGTAGAACTAAAAAGAAAAACATAAAACATAATTCTGCTCCGACCCACCCTGCTTTCTTTGCCATCCACTTCGTACACTACGATCTTTCCATCCCTGTAGATTGCTTTGCCCGGCGGTTGGGTGACTTTGCACTGGTGATCCTGAAATTGACAAACCCACTCCATAAATGAAAAAGATTAGCAATAAAATTCCACTTTCTTGTCTAAATCAGCTTTGGAACTCACCCTATGACAGGCGAATCTCTCCTTATCCGGTGTGTACATCAGACAGAACTCGCAGACGTAGAGCAGATTTCCCCAGACGTACTTGGGGTACGGCGAGTAGTACCATACACGCAGATCCAGCCCACCAATGTTGATTTTCTGGATATTTTTCACCAAGGTTCTCTGAAATTCCCTCGTTTGTAAACATTTAAGCTAACAGAAACACCTTCGCGTGTTCCTTTTCCAGAAGCGCCGTGGTGGCGTCCATTTCCTGGTAGGAGGGCTGTCTGTGGAAAAACTCTTCTTGGAATCTGCGCACCGATCTGGTCGTTCTTTTGTCATCTGAAACAATGTTTCATATTAAATAATTTAATAAATTTAATGCAAGTAATACATAGCCTCTGGTATACTCAAATAGACTTTAAAGACTGAGTATTAAAATGTGATCAAGACTTCCCATTTGGATGAAAATAGTAACAAAACCTTATAGGGGGCCTACGTTGCCTCCGAGGCACCATTTATTCCGCTATCAAACGGCCAAGCTGAGATTCAAATTACCTGCGAAGCCGAAAGAAATGGCATTATTTTTTGGGACCCTCCTTTTTGCCGGTCCTTGAGGACGCCATCCCTACCAAGAGGGATTCTAACGGTTCGGGCAATTTGGAAAATTTTGGTCGGCCCGACCCGTTTACCTTCGACCACCCAGTCAGATTCATACAAGGGCGGCAGCCCGACTTTGGCGGTTCGGGTGGTCTCGCCAAGAAGAGTTTTATATACGAGGGGGTATCGCTAGGTTCCTCATAGACCATTTTAAAGGGCTGGGGGGGGGGGAGTCTTGCCACGACCCAAGTGAATGGTCAGATTTCAACCCACACGACAAGGGTATGATCCCAGCCGGTAACATTTATTTTTGTACGACTAATATTCACTTATTTGTTAGTAACTAACACTATCAAGTTATTTGAAACAGTTTAAAAAAAAATTATTGTACCGATTTATACAAAAATTAAAATTTTGATTTTCATAAACGGGGCCGGCCGGGCCGCCCAGAAAAATCTCCCGACCCGTCATTCGAGAGATGCTTGCGGTACCTACGTATTTCTGTGTTTAGCTGAAAATGGAAGCAAAAAATTAACTGGGGCTTACGTTGATTCCGAGGCACCATTTGGGGGGCTTACGGATCGAACCCCCCCCCCCCCATACACTCCATGTTCAGATATGGCCTCTCATTTTGACACCCCTCCCTATCGCGCCCAGATATTCTTCGTTAGCATATGACTGGCAAGAGCGTGAAATTGCTAATGTTACGTTCCGTTACGCACCTCCCTCCCCCTCTTCCAACTCTCTCATTTCCCTCCGGTATCTGCTCGCAGCAGGCCGTCATGTTTCTAATCTTCCTACTCATCTTCTCCACACAACTCCTCTTCTGCGCCAAATGCATGAAACTCTTCAAGAAAAAAGAGGAAACCAATGCATCGTCGGCCCCCACAGACTTCAGCCAGAAACGTAAGTTCCGCCTCTTTTTCAGCAACTTCTGATGATTTTTAGCCTCTTCAAGTGGGTCAGCTCCGCTCAAGCCGGGCAAAAAGAACAGTCACCGCAGTTTGAAGAAAAAAGCCAGCGAGAAAAAGTTCAAGTTCGCGTTCAAGATGGGCGGTGATGATGAAGAAGTCCCGGAGACGGACCTCCGCTCGGTGGATGATGATGAGAACCCACTGGCTAAGAAAGAGATACAAGCGAAGCTTCGAACGGGAGGCCTCGATACAAAAGAGGAGACAACGAAGACGGAGGCGGGTTCCAAAGCAGCCGGGGAGAAGTCGGAGGCTAGTGTGATTCTGTCGCAGCCGATGAAGATGGAGAACGAGCCCTACCGAGCGAATCAGAGCATCTACATTTCGACGAAGGATATAAAGAAGAAGAGCAAGGAGAGCAAGGAGAACGCGACAAGCAAGGAAAAAGCGAAGAAAGAGGAGAAAAAGGAGGAAAAGAAAGAAAAGAAGAAATAGGCAACAAGATAAACGGTATCTTTTTCAAATGACCGATATTGAATAAAATGTCTAAAACATCAACAAGGTTCAATCGATTGTGGTGAAATATTTTTCAGAGTTGTGCATTTACGTTCAGTGTTGCGTTAATTACGTTTTTGTTCATAAAAAGGTGTTTGCAATGTTTACTATGTAGAGTTTATAAAAGTTTAAAACCAAGTACACCATAAATTGTGGTCCAACAACGGAAGAGAGCCTAATATGCTTAGCCCTGACTAATTTTGCATGTCACGTACTCATTTTTTTTTTTCGTTTTTTGATAAGATTCGTATACAAAGCTGGACATAGAATGTTGAGGGGCTTCGAAACGTAAGCCCCCAAATGGTACCTCGGTCTCAAAATAAGCCCATCCCTTCCGTCGGATGGGTCGTGGCGAGACCCCAGCCGATTAAAAAAGACCCATGATGGGCAACCGTCAAAACTGGTAAAATAAAATTACGCACTTTCAGGGTCTCCATCCGTTTTATTCTGCGGGAGCCCGGAATCCGACAGGAATTCCACAAATCTGAAATAATAAAAAATTTGGAAAATTAAAGATGTTAAACTGACCGATCCCTCTCCACCCATTCGTCGTGTCGCCTGTCCAAGTGCCCATAATGTATATAATACAACTGATGCTCGTTCTCGGCTGATTCATCCTAAAAACAATTTAGTTAATACAAAAGTTGATAATCAATTTTAAAAAAAAAAAACAATAAAAAATGAACTTACACCGCCGCCGTTCAATTCCACCGGCTCCGCATCCTGGCTCGACTTCAAAATTCCTCTTTCCTTTCTAAACTCCAGTATATCCTTGAAATTGCAGGTTTTTATCTGGACTATCTCGGCCTGACACTAAAAATGGCATAAATAACCAATATTACAGAAGTTCACAAACCTCGTCATCCTCCACTCCGTTAAATCGCTTCACAGTGTACGCATGTCCCTGTTCTAGCCTCTCCCCCTCGTCCAGCCTTCGCTTACCATTTTGGGGTTTCATTTCTGGAGACAAATTATTAAATTAACTTAATATGCAACAACACAAACACAAAGAAAAGAAACGCGAAACCTCAAGACCTTGTGCGCCGTCTGCATAATTTTTGCAGCGGGTGCATGGTCAAACACAGTTTTCGTCGCGGGACCTGATCAATTTAGCCGCTGCTATTTGGCGCCAAAAATGTATGATTTCATATCAGAATCGGCGATGAATTTTGGAATGCCTGGTTCTTGTATTCGGAGGGAATTGCGAAGTGGGAAAATAAAAAAAGCGATCTCAAATTTTAATTATGGAAATAATCACCTCCATAAAACCCATAACACAAATAACGCTAAAAAGTCATTATTTAAGACAGCGTCTCTGTAAGATTTGAGCGGTAGCCTTAAGGTCACTCACAGTCTTAGGAAAAAGCTGACAGTCTTAGAATTGGTCCAAAGTTGGTCTGCAACCTTCCTAGAGCCACAATAGGCCAATTTGAAACTTTTAGGTCATTATCGATTTTTTGACTCGGGTTACGGTAGGGTACTGTAATTTTTCAAAACTGGTCAAAATGACCGAAATTAGTGTTTGTTTGAAAGCTTTTACGGTGAACAAATCAAATCTATCACTCAATTCACGAATATGTCGTGCAATTCTGCACAGGAGTCGTAAAACCTCGAAAAAGTGAAATTTTGCGTTTAAAAAGGCAGTTTTTCGCCTTTTTCGGCCTTTGACATAAAAGTTGCGCAAAAAGGCATTATATGAGTAAATTCTCCGTGTTTTTGCGCACATTTTGAAAAGTTGAAGTCCGAAAAACTCCGTGACCTTCATAACGAAAATCGACTTTGAAGAAAAATTTTTCCATCGATTTGACCAGGAAAAAATTCAAATTTGGTAGGTCAAAAATATTTTTTGCGCTCAACCGGCAGAAAACATGTTCACCATGTATCAGAGTGGCAGTTAAAGGATTTTGTCAAGTTTTGTTCAGTTTTCCGACAAAAAATATTTTTGACCTACCAAATTTGAATTTTTTCCTGGTCAAACCGATGGAAAAATTCTTCTTCAAAGTCGATTATCGTTATGAAGGTCACGGAGTTTTTCGGACTTCAACCTTTAAAATGTGCGCAAAAACACGGAGAATTTACTCATATAATGCCTTTTTGCGCAACTTTTATGTCAAAGGCCGAAAAAGGCGAAAAACTGCCTTTTTAAACGCAAAATTTCACTTTTTCGAGGTTTTACGACTCCTGTGCAGAATTGCACGACATATTCGTGAATTGAGTGATAGATTTGATTTGTTCACCGTAAAAGCTTTCAAACAAACACTAATTTCGGTCATTTTGACCAGTTTTGAAAAATTACAGTACCCTACCGTAACCCGAGTCAAAAAATCGATAATGACCTAATACTTTCAAATTGGCCTATTGTGGCTCTAGGATTTTTTTTTTGGCCTATTGTTTCACAAGTGATATGATCTACCTCGCTTTTTACAAACCCATTTATTTAATCAACCTGACCCGATCCGACCTGCTTTTTGCCGTTATCGTAGGCTTAGTAGCCCTACCCACCCCTGGAACCCATTGCCACCCGTGGGTATTTGTGTTCTGGAAGTGGTACCCAAAAACCACGTAGCCACACGTGCAGCCGTCGGAACTTTGGATAATGACAGCCGGTGACGGATTACAACATCCGTTACCCGGCTGCTGCACAACACGCTGTTCTTGTGGATGTAATGCTCGTTTTCTCCAATTATACGCACCCTTGGTCATCTTGAAACTTATTTTTTAAATGGGTTAAAGGCACTTTTTTAAGGATATGTTGTTGAGTGAGTGAGTGAGTGAGTGAGTGAGTGAGTGAGTGAGTGAGTGAGTGAGTGAGTGAGTGAGTGAGTGAGTGAGTGAGTGAGTGAGTGAGTGAGTGAGTGAGTGAGTGAGTGAGTGAGCCAGTCAGTGAGGTATTGCCCATAATGCCGAGACACTTGAGGCATGAATTACTACCAGACGCCTTGTAAGTACGTCACCGGCTGGCAGTTCGCTTCTGCTGGCAGCCGGCTGTCACATGCAGGTGACGTGGTTGGTGCTCCTTGCGGCTGGCGCTTTACAACAGCTCGATCGATCTGACCGTCGAGAACAAGTGTCCCTTCCGAGTTCCTCTGTTTGTGTTACTCTTCAACTACAACATTCACTTTGGCGCGAGTTTTGGGCGCTTAAAAATTAATTGAGAAAGCTTTGAATGCAAAAAATCATTGAATAGTGATCTCTGTCGATCTTTTCTCTATCCCTATCTACGTTATTATTCCTTACTATATATAACCTTTCTGTGATCAAACATGGCCCCCCTGTGAACAGAAAGGTCATGCTAAAGCTCTGAAATCGTCTTTTTCTACTATTTCCCACTGGCAGATTGTGTTTTTGAGTTCGTCGCACGGACGATGTCCACTCGTTTTAGTTTCTCGTCGACTTGTCGCCGAGTGGCGGAATTCGCTGCTCGCCTAACCTCCAAATGGAATTACGGGCTCTTTGAAAGCGGCGAGGACGTCCATTCACAGACGCCGGTGAGCCCGCCGTGTCATCCACTCGCCTCCTCCTCGTCTGTTTGCTCGCAAAGAGCACCGACACCGTTACCGACACCCGGCTGGCTAATTCAACCGAAAACAAGCAGTTCCCATTGGATTTACATACAGTGGGAGGTTAGAGAGTGGAAAAAAGTCTTTCAATCCATTTTTGTCTCTCTGTCTCTCTGTGTCTCTGTGTCTCTCTCTCTCAGAGCAAACTTCATTTTTCCAAAGCCGTAACTTCAAGAAACTGCGCACTAAAGTACATCTCAATCGAATTAGTAGCGTAATCTCGGAAATTCAAAGCTTTGGAAGAGAAATTACTCTCCGTCCACCAAATTGAAAAAAATCTGTTTTCATGGCATTTTGTCGTTCTTGTCATCTTTCTCAACCGCATTTGCACTTTGTCCCGCCCACGGGTCATCGCGGCGGGACCACATGCCTACGGGTCATCGCATGCCACCAAGAACTTTTCGAAAAACCTTCGTCCCAAAAGCGCCTGTCGGAATGAAACATCGCTTGGAGGCAGTTATTAGACGGAAACGAGCGTAATTTCGCTGTGGGCGGCGTCTGTTTTGGCCATAAATATTTGGCGGACAATGGCCTTCGGCTGGGAACCTCCCCTGGGCCTCCTTCCGTCTACATCGCAATTATCACGCCACTCGTCGCTCAGCCCATAAGTTCATTAGCATAGCTGACAGCTCCGCGTTCCCACGCTCCCCGGGGAAACTGGGGAGTTCTTTTTTCAACAACAAATGAGATTTTTTAACATATATTTCTTATTCTAAACACTTTGATTGCTTATTTTTCCAGTTATATTCCTCACCGAGTAACTTGATTAATGAAAAGAATCGAGTAAAATTTTTTTGACTTAAATATACGAATAGATCTCATTCTCCTTATACAGAAAAGTGTCCCATTTTCTCTTTTTGGAACAAAATGAACCAAATTAAGAGCGCCTGAACTTTTGTCGAAAATATCGTTTGAAATGCGCGCCATTCTGCGTCTCGCTTTTCCCCGCGCTCTCTCGCCTTGCTCTGCGTGTAACCGTGCCAAACGGAAATCAGCGAGAGAAAGCCGCTTTTTATCTGCGTCTTCGCTTTTTGCACGCTATTTTCGCCTGAGTATCTGAGAAAGGCGAGAGAGCGCGGGAAATTACGAGACGCAGAATGGCGCACAATTGAAACGATATTTTCGACAAAACTTCAGGCGCTCCTAATTTGGTTCATTTTGCTCCAAAAAGTGTACTTTTCTGAAACAAGATAATAAGATCTCCTAATTTATCACAAATCCAGAAACACCCCTTCGACAGTTGAACAAGCGAAGGATTTAAAATGAAACAAGTCCAACATTCATGGCACTTGGTGTACTTCATTTTATAATGAATTTTGGTCACAAACACTGTTTTTCAAACAAAAAAGTAAAATTTCCGTATAAATCTCAGAAAGGTTGAAAGTGTTGATTTTGTGGCTATACCCATGCCCCAGGCGTATTGAAGACTGCGAAAACAAAGCTTCGTGGTCCCATTGGAGTCTTTCTGCTAGATTTTCCTCTCCACTTGTCATTCGAAAGAAATTCCACTTTCACAATGACAAAATCACTAAGGAATTCTACGGTTTTCATAAATTGACTTCTTCAAATCCACATAAATAAAGTTCTGAAAATTGAATTCCGTCTTTCTCCTTTGCTATTTCAACCCGGACCCACTTTATTGCCCGTATAGCCCAGCCACATGTTGCTAATCTAGCGCGAACGGAATTTGCATAAGTGTGGTCGTCTCCTCGTCGCTAACAAACTCGCCGCGGCCAATCGAGTCTTCGTTAGCCGTCCTCCAATTGGCGTCCTCAAGCACCTACCCTTCTTTTAGAAACGAGCATTTGGGAAAGGGAACGGTAAAAGAGCCCTCTATCTTCCTTTGGATATGTCTCTTTGAGAGCAAACTTCATTTTTCAAAGCCGCAACGTCAAGCATAGACTCAAATGACGGGCCGGCCTGCGGGCCGAAGCGGGCCGGGCCGAGAAACGTGTCGGCTCGGCCCGGCCCGTTTCGGCCCGGTTTGTAAACTTGTCAAATTAAAAATTCTTTAAATCGTTATTTTAGCTTACGTAAATTTTTTTAAACCCCGAAAACACTTTAATTATACTTCTATTACACATTTAAACTATTTTTAAGTTAGCAAAAATAAAGTGTCTCGACCGGGATCGAACCTTGGTCGTGTGGGTGACAGTTTGACTGGGTGGTCCGAGTGGACGGGCCGAAGCTGACCGGGCCGGGCCAAGACGGGCTGAGGATTTTTTTTCAAGTCGGCCCGGCCCGGCCCATGAGAACTATGACGTCAAGGAACTGCGCACTAAAGTACATATCGAATTAGTAGCCATGGATTTCCAATTGTAGTTTCGGACCGTGCCGTGTGGGTAAAATCATAAGCCCATTTTCCCCTACAGTCTGTAGGGAAAAAAATCTTAGCTACAGAGTTAGCCTTTTCAGCCCTTTTGACCCAGTTTCGCCTACTTTACCACAAAAAGCGATCACAACATGGGTTTTTTCTGTGAAAATGCTATAAAAGGCCGAAAATTCGATGATAATGTGTTTTCTTGTTCTCCGAAACAGAAGAATTACATGTTGTTTTTCTTCTTTGGCTTCTTAATTTTGTCTAAACAGGTTTTCACTGTTTTCATTTTTCTTATTTCTTTTCTTATTACTGTTTTTCCGGGATTGTACCGCTATTCGCATCATTGTTAACCGTATTCACACATTGTCGCGCCAGGGTAGATCACGGATCATCGCGGCGGGACCCGAATTCTCAAAAATTCTTCACTTGATGATGAGTTGAAAACGATACGAAGGCTACAGGAACACTATCTTCGCTTATACTCACCTTTTAGTTTAAAGGGGAAAGACCGCGTAAAAAAAGTTTTCTTAGACTAATGATAAATGAATAGATCTCATTTTCCTGATTCAGAAAAGTGTCCCATTTTCCCTTTTTGGAGCAAAATGAACCAAATTAGGAGCACCTAAAGTTTTGTCAAAAATATCGTTTGAAATGCGCGCCATTCTCTCTATTTCCCGTGCTCTCTCGCCTTTCTCTGCCGTCGGCCCCCTTTGCATTGTTCAGCCGTGTACACCTGCACAGGTTGCAATCAAAAACATGTAAAAGGGGTATGTAACATACCGTATGTTTCAAATCATGACAACGGTATCTTTTCAATGAAGTTGTCAGTAAATATATCTGAAAACTCGTTTCTTCTTCTGTCATAAACTCGATAAGAAAATATAAGATACTTTTTGCGAGTTTCTCCTTAATATTATGCTCTTCCCTAGCTCACTCTTTCTCTACCCTTAAGCCACGAACTGCGAAAATAGAAATTCCCACTCCTTTGGAAGTTTTCCGTAGCTAAGCGTAGGCAGAAGCCGACGACAACTGAAAACACGGCATTTCTGAATTGACAAGCCGCTTTCTCTAACTAGCTTCCGTCCTCCGACTTGAAAATTCATGCGTCGCCTTGTTTTGCGCCTCTGTCACCTGCCGTAGACCATCCAGAGAGATACTGTCTATTTAAAGGGGCAGTAAGGGGGCTTTTCATTTCATTTTCGTTCGGCTACGGTCGGAAATTATGCGAATTAACAATGCTAAATTGGCTCACACCCTCCTTATTTCCAACGCTCTTTCTTCCAATTAGAATGAAATTCGGCTCATTAGCATGCCTTGTAAATGCCGGGCACGCAGGGCGTACTGGCCATCCGCACAATCTGCGGATGGTCGACAGTTTTTGGATACTTTGAAGCCAGATATACCGAAAACGGTAAGTTTGGGACCCATAGTCATATATATTTTCATGATCAGCAAATTTTTCTCTCTTTATTTAGCCAAAGTGCTAAAACCCGACTTACCGTCCCTTTAACTGTGCTCATTTTGAAGCTTAAAGTGACAGAAACCTCTATGACGCGGGTCACCCAATACTTTCTTTGTTTACAGACAGCGATAACCACTTCTTCTTGCAAAGTGTTGGTTTAGAGACACTTTTTGGTACCCTAACATCCATTCCTAACATACAAAACTTATATCTATATGCTTTAAATTTGCGTTTATAATTTTATGGATTGTCTCCCGCCGTTGTAAACATCTACAGATTTACTCCACCTTTCAAAATTCGTTTCAAAAATGTGAACCCGTCTTTGCCCACTCGTTGTCCCTCGGGATTTCCTCCAGACAACGTGTGGAGAGTGTTGTAATCCTTGGCTCGGATTGTTTTGTGTGTACGGTGTCTGTGTGCTTCTCTCCTCGAGACCATCCCATTATCTTGTTTTTCTCCTCTCCCAAACGCGGCTTTCCAGTGGCTGCCACATGTCCGAGAGATGATCCCAGCGTCGCTGCTGCTGCTCCTTCTTCTCTGGTCCTCGGCCAGGTGGGTCCCGAGGGGAAAGCGTGCCGGAATATAACGACTGCCATCACATTTTGGCGGCAATCTGCGCCAAAGGGCCATTGTCCGCCGGGTTTTTGCTGCCAGCTGGTTGGCAGGAGATAAGGAGGACGGGGGAGGGAAAATGGGGGGAACACGCACACGCACACGCACACGCACACGCACACACACACGCACACGCACACGCACACGCACACGCACACGCACACGCACACGCACACGCACACGCACACGCACACGCACACGCACACGCACACGCACACGCACACGCACACGCACACGCACACGCACACGCACACGCACACGCACACGCACACGCACACGCACACGCACACGCACACGCACACGCACACGCACACTAAGCGTTTCATGTTTCAGTGCGGAGCAGCGGTCAGTGAGTACTTCCTGGGGAGTGGTCCAAGGAGAATTAGTGCAACCTGGCGAAGACCTCCCTCCGGTGGCTCAATTCCTAGGCATTCCCTATGGCGTGGCTCCGAGTGGCCAGTTCCGTTTCAACATGGCCATTTCGGCTGCCAAATGGACGCATATGCCGAAAGACACTAGAAAATCACCTAACTCTTGTATTCAGACACAGCTGCCTGAACTTTCAGAAACAAGGTGGGTCTTCGAAAGGGCTGTAAAACGAGGTTTCAGGGCCTTCAAACACACGTCAGCCCAGAGGTTCGATCTCATCCATCGACTGCTTCCAAAATTGAAGCAACAATCGGAAGATTGTCTTTTTATGAATCTATTTGTGCCAGAAAGATTGGGTTAGCCCAGAATCCATACAGTAATGACCCCTTGGTTTCAGAATCCTCCCACCGAGATTCTCCTCTACCTGTTGTTGTTCTGGTCCATGGAGACGACTACGGCTGGGGAGGAGCTAACCCCTACAATGGGACTTTTCTAGCTGCTCATGGACAGATCATTGTGGTCACGCTCAACTATCGCCTAGGAGTATACGGTAGAAACACTTTTTTAACGAGGCATCACGTTTCTTGGATAATTTCATACGGGCTCCGAGAACATTCTGACTAGCAATATTGCAAGACGCATTTAGAGCTTTGCGTACAAACAATTCGAATTTTTCAAATCTGACCCTATAGCCGTCGCCACACTGAAATTGGCAAGAATAAGCCGCTTTTTCCCTGTGTCTTTGCTTTTGCACGCTATTTTCGCCTGCGTATCGCAGGAACACTGTTTTTGGCAGGATTCCAAGTTGGTGACAGCTATAAAGCTCTTATAGACAATTTTGACAGTTTTAGAATTGCCCAGAAACGGGACGAAAATAGACTTATTTATAGCTGAATATTTCCCATTTGATAAATATTTACTTTTCCTTTCCAGGATTCTTGGGTCGTTGTGAGTCGTCCTCCTGTTCTGGAAACAGCGGAATCTCCGACCTCGTCTCTGCTCTCACCATGCTCAACGTGGTCCTCCCCTCCTTCGGTGGAGACCCTCGCTCCGTGACCCTCCTCGGCTGGGGATCCGGAGCGTCTCTCGTCTCTCTCCTCATGGCTTCTCCCCTCACTCAGCCGGGTAAACGTCTCTTCCGCAGAGCGATTCTTCTCGATGGAACGGCTCTAGCCCCATGGGCTATGAGCCACGATCCCCAGTCCTACTTCATGCAACTGGCGGAAAACCTGGGGGTTTGAATCAAGAAATTTCCCACTAAAACGAATTTTCAGTGTGTTTCGAAAAACCGGTCGTCGTTTGGCGAGAGCGTGGATGTCATTCTGAGGTGTCTTCAGGAACACTCGGCTGCCAATGTCACCAAAGCGTCTCAGAAAATAGAAGTTCCTTCTTTTCTCTCGGCGTTTGCTCCGATTGTTGATGGGCAGGTAGGCTAGAAAATAACATATAAACGGCTTCTGAAAACTGTTTGCCAAATCAAAGTATATAGTCGGTTTTTAGCAGATAACTGTCCGTTTTAAGACTCGTTTTCTCAGAAGTTCGAGCAGTTGGCCGATCTCATGCTCACAATGAAATTTTTCGTCTCCGATTGGGCTGAAAGATTAATTGTGAACTACCTAGGACCCATTTAGTCCAAAAATCACTTTGGTTTCGGACATTTTAAATTCACAGCGAAATAATGGAACGACGACCTGGCTTGTCATAGCTCGCTTTAAAGTGGTCCAATCGAGATGCGGGGAAAATTCAAGAAGACGACCCCACCCAACTAGACGACCCCAGTGTCAAGAAGACGACCCCATACCTATATAAGAATGGGTGGGGTCGTCTCCCTGGCAGGAAAATTTTGGGTCGTCTTTTTGAATCAGACTAAACTATACGACCCCAGTTTTAATTTGGCGGGATCGTCTACTTAGGACCCCGGACCTATTAAAGTATGGGACCCCAGGCATTAAATTAAAGGACCCCAAAGGATTTTTTAAGAAGACGACCCCAAGTGGGGGTGGTTTACTTTAATCATGGGGTCGCAAAGTTAAACCTTGAGGTCACTAGCTGGAGGTTAAAGGAGGCGACCCCCATGGTTCAATTTTAAGACCCCATGATTAAACTAAACGACCCCTTAATGAACAGCGCACGTATATAAGTAACGATTTGATTTTCGCACACAAAAAGGCGTTTTATCTAGGGTTAATCGTAGTTTGGTGGATGATCAGCGCATTAAGACTTTATGTGGAAAGAAACCGACTGTTCATGCACATACTTCCAGCTTCCACATTTCTATAAGTTCAGGAACAGACACACCCACATTTCAAGAAAATTGCATGGCGTTTATGTTTCCAAATCAATGCGAGCATCATTATTGATAACAATTAAGTTATACAGGGTTAAATCTAAAATACGATTGTATTGGAAGTAACTTAACTGCGAAAAATTAGGCAGGTGGCCGCATCCCAGCCGAGATTGAGTGGAAATGACCCGGAGGTTAACACCAGACACGTGAGCTAACGTTCAATCAGCCTAACTTAACGCTGGGGTCGCATTATTGAAAAGATGGGGTCGTTTTCTTGATAAGGAGCTAAGGGTTTGATGAAGGTTGGGGTCGTCTTTTTGGAAAATTACTTGGGGTCGCATTCTTTAATGGGTTGGGGTCGTGAAATTGAATGTACCCGAGATGCGGGTCGGTTTATTTTGTTAATAAATTTGTGCAGAAAAGTAGCTCTTCAGCTCTAAATACAAGTTTTCCATTCGCAATGCGTAAAAACGCTCGAAAACTTTTCCAATAAGAAGTTTTTTTGGCTACTACGGTTTCATCCTTACGAGGCGAGAATCGCGACCTAGCCCAAGCGATTTCTCGTAAGATTTTGGTCTAGGTGAAAAGTTCAAACTAAAAAAATTCGACTGTTTACATATATATAATTTGATTGATTTAAACGTTAAAATTTACCCAAAAAAGCCTATTTTTTTCGGTTTTTAAGCTTTTTTTTTTAAAATTTAAGGTGGTTAATTGTTTCATTCTGATGATAAATAAGATTAAAAGCGCCGCGGTGTAACATTTAAATTCCAACAGTAAAAAATTCGGAACAGTTTTCTAGCGTTTTCACACGTTTTAAAAGAAAAACTTGTATTTTGACCTAAAAACTATTTTTCTACACAAAATTCTCAACAAAATGATTCGATTGGACCACTTTGAAGAGAGTTATGAGAAGCCAGGTCATCGTTCCATTATTTCACAGTGAAATTAGAATGTTCGAAACTAAAGTGATTCTCGGATAAACTGTTCTTCAAAATACCCTTTGATAGAAAATTTTCTACAATGCGACTCAAATTCAATGTATGAGCTGATGAATGAAAATTTTAGCTGTCGCCAAAAGAGCATATTTGTGAAAAATCCGCTTTTTCTCTTCCGATTTCAAGTCTCTGCCGATTTTAAGACAACGAATATATACTTTGCATGAAACTGGAATTAAAAAAAAAGTTAAAGTTTCAAAATGTGTAATTTTTTTTATGAATTTGGGGCTATTTCTCGCTATTTTCACACATTTAAGTGACTTTTTACCAAATTTTTGTAGTAGTTGTCTTTTAAGAGGAAAAGTGTTTATTTGAATCAAAAGTTAACGTAGAGCATAAAAGGTAGATTTTTTGAAACGTCCGCTGTGAAGATCTTTTTTTCATGATTTTTGAGGGTGAATTTTTCACTGCAAATATGAATTTTTAAATTTTCAGAATCAAATTCCCCTTAAGAAAACAAAATTTTCAGACCTTGACAAATGCTGGAGTTTTTAAAAGTTCCAACGTATTTCAAAGTTAGAAAATTTTGTTTTATAATTAGGAATTTCATTCTGAAAATTGAAAAATCGCTATCGTAGGTATTAGGTGAAAGACGTTTAGCCAAAAAAAACATTTTTTATATTTTTGTTAAACGCTGCTTTTCAAACAGTCTTTTTTTTCAGTTAATTCCCAACCGTCCGCGTCTCTCCTTCTCACCCCAACATGGTTCTCTTTTCCGTGAAATCGACCTCCTTGTGGGAACCACTTCCAACCCAGCCCACCATCTTCTCTCGAATGAGGATCTCCTTCATGGAATCGGGAAGGAGAGGAGGGAAAAGGTCTTCAGGTCAGTCTCTCGCACAAACGAGGTTACCACACGCGCCAAATGGACGCGCGAATTGAGTAAGGATTCTCGAAAGCAATCGCGAAACGGGTGGCAATGGGCGGACGGAGGTTTTGGAAATAGCGAGGCTTTGCAAAGAAAATAGTTAGAGGTTTTAATTTTTTCTAAAAAAAATTAATAGAAGAAACATTCACACCCTTTGTCACCATGTTGCTCACATGTCGAACTCAAAGACTTTTGTCTGAGTTCGGCCGCTTCAGGACGCTTCGCGGCAATTGGTTTTGGCTTAGCCGCTTTTGGTACCCCTCCGCCCATTACAATTGTTTTAGATGTTTTAAAGATTCATTTTTATACAAATAATTGAGAAATGCAGCAAGAGATGCTTAAAGAATGATGTCATGATGATGTCATGTTTGTTCTACAAACTCATTTGGCAGGAATTAGCGATGATCCTTCTATTGTACTCCATTTCACAGTTGTTATGTTTGACATCCACATTAACAAAATTCATAAGGGGAATAACAAAACCCCCCACTTTCCCTAAAATGCATTTCTTCAGGACCCTTGTGCGCAATCTCTTCGACTACCACAGATCGGAACTACTTGGAGCCATAACCAACGAGTACACAGACTGGGAAAATCCCAAGGTTACAATTTCCAAAAACCGTTTATTTACTTACTTTAAGGATCATCCGAAGGCCATCAGAAATGGGATCTTGGCAGCTCTGGGTGATGTTCTTTACACTTCCCCTCTTATCGAAACATTACGACTTCACAGTTCAGACGAGTCTCGGAAACAGTCAAACACATATATGTAAGTTGGTTTTTGGAAATGTAGTTGATTTTGGTCTAGGTTCGTTTTCGCCCATGAAACGAGGGCTTGGTTGAGTGAACAACCCAACAGTGGGGTGAGAGGAGCTCTATCCGGGGACCACCTGCCCTACATCTTGGGATATCCGCTGAGTAATAGTGAAAAGGAAGATAAGGTGAGTCGGAATTTGTGAAAAAAACATGTAGATCTCATTTTTCTGATTCGGAAAGTGCCTCTTTTTTCCTTTCTAGTGCGAAATTTTGGCGAAATTTCCGTTTGAATCGCGCGCCACTCTGGCGTCTCTGATTTTTAACGTTCTTTCGCATTTCTCTGGCGAGTAAAGTTTCAAATTTCGATAAATCATTGTAGATTGGAATTTCAGTTGTACTCCGGGTTCAACTCAGATGACAAGAGCCTTTCGAGGGTTATGATGCACTATGTCGCCAACTTTGTAAAATCAGGGTAGGTTTTTATAACAAAACGACAGAAACTACTCGTTCAGTGACCCTTCGAAGCCCCTTTCCATGCCGAAAACCTTCCTCGACGCATTCCACTCTACCGCTTGGCCTCAATTTGATGAGAAAAACAGAGAAGCTTATTTGGAAATCGGTGAGTTTGAGAAGCCTTTATGTTATAGCCTATTTGGCAAACGAATTATCCCGTTTTTAAATTACTGTATTTTTCTAAAAGCAATTTTGAAGCGGCTTTTCCACGCGCGCGTATATCACTATGCGACTCAATATCCCAAAATATTTTAACCCTAAGTTGTTCTTTGGAATCAAACCATAAGTTTCAGCTGATCGTCCTCAAGTGAAGAATTACTACAGAAACGCCCAAGTGGCTTTCTGGACCAGCTTCGTTCCGCAGTTGAATTCGGCCGGCAGGGAGGGCGGACACGCCAGCGAGGTTGGTTTTCTTTAGAGGGACCGTCATGGACCTTTTGCAACTTTGGCTCGTGTGAAAGAGAAACATCAGCCGATCAAAACACTATTTATAGCATAGGGTCCAAAATTGTCTGTTTTTGCGATATCTGCTTCAAAATGCAAAAAACCGGCCGACCGTCGGCAGATTCTGCGGATGGCCGCAACGCCTGCATGTTCGATGTTTACAAACGGCATAAAGTTAATTTTGCGTTTTTGGTCAGCCATTTTTATTTTTTTTTAAAGCCCATTTGCTTCTAATTGGCTAATTCTGATTTCCGCAGTAGGACCGTATTACGTATGCAGGGGGGCCCTTAAAGGGGAAGGACTGCGTAAAACTTTTTTCCTGGATTTCTGATAAACGAGTAGATCTCATTCTTTTGATTCAGAAAAGTGTCCCATTTTCTCTTTTTAGAGAACAATGGATAAAATTAGGAGCGCATGACATTAAGTCAAAAATATCGTTTCAATTGCGCGCCATTCTGCGTCTCGTTTTTCCCGCGCTCTCTCGCCTTTCTCTGCCGTGTACAACTGCACCGGTTGCAGGCCAAAACATGGAAAAAGGGCATGTTTCAGAATCGTGACAACGGTGTCTATTCAATTGTTTTAAAACAGATTTTTAAAAAAAATTACGATGTCCTTCTCCTGTAAAACGTTGTCGGGTGATGTTGACAGCTATCAAACGGTTTTCCCAACTGAGCTACACAATGAATATGCGAACATAGGAAAGAAAAAAGGGCTGAAACTATTATCCTTTTTGCTTTATTCCAGGAACACCACTTCCTCCCTGACCACATGAAAAGAGACACCTTTTTCGGTCGGGTGCGACCCTTCGCTTCCGATATGAACGACCCCTTTCCTCCTCCTCCGATGCCTCCGGCTCCCCCTCCGGAGAATTTGAAGAAAATAAGCACTCGTAAGTACTTCAAAAACAGTACTGATTTCCCTTTAAGCCCGTCCCGCTACCACAAACACCCCTGTGGCAGATGCAACGGCAGTGCAAACGGGTAGTCAAGGAGGCACCTTCCTCACTCTGACTGTGGTTGTGGGCTGTAGTCTCCTGGTTCTCAACATTTGCGTCTCCATGGGTCTGTATAGGACTGTAAGAGGTACTGTAGATGACTGAGAAAGTGAAAAATTTCAGTGTCAAGGGCGCAAGGAACACAAAATGAAGAAGTTGGAACTGCAGTTCCAGACTTACAACTCCAATCACAACGCTCCTGATCCTTATAACAATCTCAATTCTCCAGTACGTTTTTCACTTGGGAAATGCACGGATTTTTCACTAATTTTATTAATGCACAAACCTACAATGAGAAAGTGAGACAAAAAGAGAGGGAGAGTGAAAAAAACTGATGCCGAGTCAAAGACATACAGAGACAGAAGCAGAAACAGAAGCAGAGACAGACAGACAGAGAGGCAGAGAGACAGAGAGACAGAGAGACAGAGAGACAGAGAGACTGAGAGACAGAGAGACAGAGAGACAGAGAGGCAGAGAGACAGAGAGACAGAGAGACAGAGAGACAGAGAGACAGAGAGACAGAGAGACAGAGAGACAGAGAGACAGAGAGACAGAGAGACAGAGAGACAGAGAGACAGAGAGACTGAGAGACAGAGAGACAGAGAGACAGAGAGGCAGAGAGACAGAGAGACAGAGAGACAGAGAGACAGAGAGACAGAGAGACAGAGAGACAGAGAGACAGAGAGACAGAGAGACAGAGAGACAGAGAGACAGAGAGACAGAGAGACAGAGAGGCAGAGAGACAGAGAGACAGAGAGACAGATAGACAGATAGACAGAGAGACAGAGAGAGGTTAAGATAGAGTGAGGGAAGTGGGAGAGTCACAGTGAGGCAAAGATGCAGAGTGAGCATAACATTGAAAACCTGTAAGATGACTGATAACCAACTAACCCAGTTGTCCCTGATGCCTCCCCCACCTCCTTCCGTCACTTACGGCGTCACCTCCCTGCACGAGAATGAACTCTTCGACCGGCCTCTTTTCAACGGGCCTCCTCCCTCCTGTGGCAGTCTTCCCCGACACTCCTTCCAGGAACAGGCTCGTTTACCCGCATCCTCCTTCTGCTAACCCTTTTCTCCATTTTTCCACCATTTCAACCCTTTCCAGTTCCAGGAACCCTTGTTGGCCGCTTCATCTCAGAAGGGAATGGTCTCCGCCCGTCCGGGAGTGTCTCCCACCTGCCCTAGACACGGAAGGGCGGCTTTGGCCGTTCACTCGAGTCGAGGGAACAGCGTCGCCTCCGCCGGGTCGTCGTCCCACCCTCCGCCGCTGGAGGAGATCCAAGTCTGATAGACACACCCACTGCCGCCTTTGATCTCCTCACACACCTGGGTACTCTCTCAATCAAAGCGCTTTCCAGGAGCTCAGCTTTATCCCCGTGCTCACGTCATCCTTATATTGTACAGTATCAGTATTCCGTTCTTGTTTCGCACATGAAGAGTTTTATGATTTGATTTTCAAAAAAATAGGGAAGGAACACAACAGAGAGTTTTATTAAAATTGAAGGGTGAAAAACAAAGCGCCATTTTCTTTAAGATTAAAACGGACGAAATTGATTCTAAACTTGACCCTTTTGAATGGAATGTGACTGTGCGAAAAAAAGAATATCTATAGCCGTCCCCAAACTAGCAAAAAGCTGCTTTTTCTCTGCGTCTCGGTTAGTTGCACACTATTTCCGCCTGTGCATCGCACGAATTTGAATGTGCAAATTCAAAAGAGGTCATATTTTATTTAAACACACGTTTTTGAAATAGAGTGAAATTATTCTGATGTTCATATTCGAATTACCCATTATTACATCAAAATACTGAGCTTCAAATGCCGCTTTTTGGCAGAAGTGGGATTGGCGAGGAGTATATATAAATAGGAGTGAAGATATCAAGAATAAACGCAAACCCGTTTTTATTCCAGTAAATTCATTTCAATTTCCCTCCGGTTGAAATCAAATTTTTCCCTGCACCGAGCCGCTTGATTGCGGTGGACATTGGTGTCCATAAATCATGTATAATCACTTTATTGCCACCTGTACCTTTGTTTTCTCATTCTCAAGTTTAGCGGAATTCTAGGCGAGAATTTGCATGTATGACGGAAAGTCATCAAAACTAAATTTTTGCTCTTTTTGTAATGACAGTAGATGCCAGTGTGGGAATATGTCAACCACTTATATTTGGCTTTAATTGTAACAAGGATAAACATAGATACACACACACGCACACACGCACACATACACACATACACACCCTCAATTTCTATTCATTCCGTAAGTTGTGGCATTCCGTATAGCAGACTGGTAACTTAGATCCTATTCGAACACTGTGCGTGTGCGTGTGCGTGTGCGTGTGCGTGTGCGTGTGCGTGTGCGTGTGCGTGTGCGTGTGCGTGTGCGTGTGCGTGTGCGTCTCTTTCTCCTCCAGAACCATGTTGCCGTTCTGCTGCCCGTGCAGTGCGTTGTTTTGAGTGGATCATATTGGGCAGAAAATTCAATCAGCGCCGAGTCAGCGTCGTATTTCTTCTCGCCCACCTGTCAAAATTCACCTGCTGTCTATATTACTTCAAGAACTCGCTACATTAGCTCAACATTTATAAATATTTATAGAGCCTGCCAATTCTACTTTGACAATTTTTGTTCTAATGTTGTTACTCGAATTGTCAATTATAACACCAAAATACTGGGTTACAAAATGGGCGTGGCCTCACTATTTGGGCTATTGCAAAATTATTACACTAGTCCAAATAATGAAACATTGGTGTGGCGTGCGTCTGCGAATTTCACAAATTATTCATTCTGTAATCGGGTACTTTATGTTTTCACCAAAAACTTTATGAATATAGATTAGGGCACCTCATAAATTTGAAATATTTGCTGCAAAACTTCACTTTTAACGCAAAAAGACACCTCTCAGAAATTTTTAATTCAGCTAAAACAGACCGAGGGTAACTTTTCGTTTGCTCCCCAAGTTGTGACGTATCGCTGGTTCTTAGTCCTTGAATTCTGCTATTCCAAGAGGATAATGAGAAGGAATGTCGAGCGAACTAATGAATCGCCTTGGCAATCCCCCGATTCATTAGCGGTCGTCTGCCTGTCAACCGCCTTCCAAAGGCCTCAGATGACCCTCCAACCCCCTTTCTGGATACTATTTCCCTGTTGCTCTCCGCCTAGTTGATTGTTTATTTGCCTACTCCTGTTGTCGGAAGCTTCGCAAATTCACTTTGACCAGGTACAGACGGAAGTCTATTCCGGAACCGGCATTATCTCCATCTACTGTTTCTGAAGTTTTCATACTACTGTTTAGCTCATTCATTTTGTACATTTAGCTGTCGCCAAACGAGCATCCGGCCAAAAACGGCCTTAATGCAGCAGTCGTGCGATACTCAGGCGGAAATAGTGTGCGAGCCCCGCAGACGCAGAGAACCCAATATGGCCATTTTCCAACGTGTACCCTGATTTTAAAGGCAGAGGCCCACGTAAAATGAAGAGGGGTCCATGCTAATCATAGAACTCTCTGGATTTCACAATTTAAAATGGCACTCTCTCGCCTACGTTACGTCATGGACAGGTCCTTTTTTATTTTCGTGGGCCCCTGCAAAATTGGCTAAATTAAGGGAAACAAATTCGCTGATCAAGACAATATATATGACAATGGGTCGAAAATTTATCGTTTTCGAGAAAATACGCTTTAAAGTCGTCAAAAACGGGTGTCCGTCTATAGATCTGTAGACGGGCAGCACGCCCTGCAAGTCCGACATTTACAAGGCATGCTAATGAGCCGAATTTCATTACAATTGGCTGAGAGAGCGCTGGAAAAGAGGAGGGTGCGAGACAATTTAGCATAGTTAATTCGCATTATTCCCGACCGTAGCCGATCGAAAATAAAATGAAAAGCACCCTTACTGCCCCTTTAAAGGGCTCTTGACTTTAGGTTCCACCGCGATGATCCTTGACCTCTAGAACGCTCAAAATACAAAGGTACAAAAGGTGGATCAAGAAAAACTAGGAAAAGATCGGCAATTCGTGGAACTGACGCCCGCTGTGCGTTACATTTTTATAGTGCCCGCCAACCCTACTTCCACGGTTTTTGGAAATGAGTGAGATTATTCTGATGTTGATATTCGAATTATTACATCAAAATAGTGAGCTACAAAAGGGGCGTGGCCGCATTTTGTGAAACACTTTGCATATTGAGTGAGAAAAATTGATCTACCAAAATTTACTTTTCCCCCTTGTGAAAAACTTTTTTGTCATGATGCGAAAAGCGAAATTTGTTCATTTTTAAGTTCGTTTTTTCCAGCAATACATAAGCAAAGACTTGAAAAACTGAGTTTAAAATGATTCAAATCTTTTTTTTGTTTTAGCAAGAAGCCAAATTTATGTCAACCACACAGTTTTTCAGCGTACTATTATTCTAAAAAAATTAATTCAAATTTTGAGTTTAAATTTTTGTGAAGGTTGGCCCGACTTACAGTTAAACCAAATTACCGGAGAAAATTATCAATTTTGACCCGAAGTCTCAGAATAGATAAATAAGTAAATCTCATTCTCCTGATTCAGAAAAGTGTCCCATTTTCTCTTTTGGGAGCAAAATGAACCAAATTAGGACCGCCTGAAGTATTGTCGAATATATCGTTTGAATTGCGCGCCATTCTGCGTCTCTCTATTTTCCACACTCTCTCGCCTTTCACTGCTGTGTACACCTGCACCGGTTGAAGTCCAAATCATATAAAAGAAATATGTTTCAGAATTTTGACAACGGTATTTATTCAATGAGTTAATAAAACGATTTGAAAAATCAATTTTACGAGGTCCTACCCTTTTAGTGACATTGGTTCAGTTTTGCGTCAATATTAAGACTATGAAACCGTGTTCTGAACACTGAATTATCTGCTGGTTTTTCATTTCATTTTCGATTTACTACGGTCGGAAATTATGCGAATTGCATATGCTAAATTGCCTCGCCCCTTCCTTGTTTCCAGCGTTCTTTCAGCCAATTAAAATGAAATTCGGCTCATTAGCATGTCCTGTAAATGTCGGACACGCAGGGCGTACTGCCCGTCTACAAATCTGTGGACGGAGACCCGTTTTTGGCCACTTTGGCCACGCTCAAAAAACGGTAAATTTTCGACCCACAGTCATATATATTTTCATGCTCAGCGATTTTTTTCTCTCTTATTTGAGGCAATGTTGTAAAACCCGCCTGACTGCCCTTTAAAGGGTAAGCATTTTAAGCAACGCCCACTGCTAAAAGCCCAATCGTAAGTCCATGTCTGTCAGCCTCTCGTCGTACCCGTGATGTCCCGCTCTCATTATGCGTGTCCACCCTCGCTTCCCCTGAACTCATTCCGAAAGCTGTGACCACCTCTTTCCCAGAATTATATCTTCTTCCTCCGTCTAGGAATAACCTCCTCCACCACGTGTCTGGCGCGTCTTAACACATTTAGAGACCAGTTGTGACGTAAATTCTCGCTGATCGGCTTCTATTTTCAACAGATTCTGAGGCCCTAATTCAATCGAGAAAAGCTATATAAGCAGCAAAACATAGACCACAAAGATACGGAGATTTTTGCTTTTTCTACAGGTGAGTGGCAGCTAATTTCATTTTAATCACCTTAAAGGCAGTGTGTCACGAAAAGCCCACCCCTATATCACACTTTGAAAAAACAATCCACCTTCAGCATATGAAAGTGTGCAGTTTTATACTCATCACCATTTCAAACGTTGGCGGGAAAACTTTGAAGTCCCCCTTGACTTGAAATTTGGATTTGAGCCCAACACAACTGCCTTTAAAGGAAAAGGACCTCGTTAAATTATTTATTATTTTCAAATCCTTTTTTTTAAATAACAACTTGAATCGATTCCGTTGTTTCTGAAACATACCACTTTTGTATGTTTTGGACTGTAATCGGTACAGGTGTACACGGCAGAGGAAGGGGAGAGAGCGCGCTAAATAGCGAGACGTAGAATGGCGCGCAGTTCAAACGACTTTTTCTACAAAACCTCAAGCGCTCTTAATTTTGGCTCCAAAAATTGAAAATAGAACACTAAATGTGGAATTCTGAAGTTTACGCGGTCCCTCCCATTTAAAAAGCCGTTTCCATGACAAACGAAGATGAGAACGCCATATCAGCGGTAAAATTCGAAGAATTGTATAGTCCTCGCCCACCGAGCTTGACAGGAAATCTTGGACATTTGCACAATTATGCAACTATTAGATGATAAATATATAATACATAATAATAGATAAATTATAATAAATATGCACATAGTTAAAGACATTTAAGCAACAAAAAAAATGAACTTGTAAATCTGTCAATGCTTATGCTAATTAGATTAGATCGGCAAATTTTCGATACTTCCGGCCAAGGTAGGTGGGCGAGGAGTATATGCTAACAATGGACAGGCCCCCTAATCATTTTTCGTGGGTATCTGTCTGTAATGGAAGGAACAACTTAGAAATGTACTACTCGCCAATCCCACTTTGTCCGAAAAGCGGCCATTCCCCTTTTGTAGCCGAATATTATGATGTAGTAATGATTGGTCAGTCCAAATATTAACAGAATAATCTCACTCATTTCCAAAAACCGCCGAAGTAGGGTTGGCGGCCACTATAATTAGGAGATAAAATAATCGAAATAGGAGCACCAAGATTTTTTGTCGAATTTGCCCTTTGAACAGCGATCCCTCTTGCCTTCTCTGACTACGGTGGACCACACACGAAGTAAGATGCGGACTTTGAGCATCACGCTCATAAGCTAAGAGTGGTCACAGTTCGTCTGTTGAACGTCTCCACTCGAAAAAAAATAGCTTACCCTGCCTATTAACTTTTGAATTCGGCGTTACTGTATGGGCATGGGCAACACGTCTGCGTGTTCGCACGCTGTCTAAAAGGTTAGAAGCCCCAGGAGATCACAACTGCTCCTGAATCTTTATGGATGTGAGAGGAGTGTATTTTTATGATGTCAGTTTTGATGAGAAAGCATAATTGTTGTTTTTGAAACATTCTCCTGTATCAGTAAGTGACATAACTCTTTATTAAGGATCTCTCCCTATCCTTAACTCATTTCCTGACAAGAACCCCTCCTTCCTCATCCTCCTAGTCAACATCACTTCCCGAAATAGCCGCCGCCCTGCTATTCCTGTGCAGCGTGACGTTGCTGCGAGGGCGGAGGCTAACTTCGTTCTCTGGAAACTTGATAAACATGAACCACAGCTAACGATAGTTGCAAAAAGACATTTCTTCATGGGCTACAATGGAGGGCTTTGAAGGCTTTTAACAGCTCCAATCACTTTGACAGAAATGTGACATTTCTTCCGGGCAATTTGATTTTACAAGGAAATTTACTTTCTTTGTTGTGTAATTACTAATTTGTCATTTATGAGCATTTTACTATGAATGTGCTTGGAAATTATGTATACCTAACGTTTTGTACGCCTGAATGAAACCTTTGTTACAAAAAAACGTCAGGATGGCCTAATGTTAACAAACAAAGGGTAAAAATGCATATAAAAGGCAAGGGAGTGGAAAAGTGTGCGTGTGCGTGTGCGTTTGCTTCTATTGCTCTCTCTCTCTCTCTCTCTCTCTCTCTCTCTCTCTCTCTCTCTGTCACCCTGCTTCTCTCATGCTGAAAGTGTAATTCCACTGAACGAAAACAATCAACGTATAAAACTTTGATAGCCCAGTTATTGCCGTTCTATACTTTCGATCTCCCCTCAATTACCATTTGTTATGCCAACCCCTCCTTCCTCAATCCCTTAGTACATCTTTTTTGCATTGGCTTCTTTTATTTTATCCAAAGGGTACCATCCTGTCCCTTTAAATGAGTAGTCATTTCCTGCTTCCAAAGTATCGGTCACAATGGGTTTGTAGCTGGGCGCATGTCTGCAATCAACGCCAATTCAATTTATAGGACCAAGTGGACGCCGTTCCCCACCAGTGCACGGGAACCTTGTGGTCCCATGCTTTTCTGGTACTTTCACAAAAAGAACTGTCTTCTATTCTTTGGTTATTCAGCTTTTGTAAGTGAACGCACACGCACACGCACACGAACACGCACACGCACACACGCACTTGGCCTCTGATCCCAACCCCTTGGCCTACTTTTCGGCCTCTAATCCGTGGTTCATTGCCTTCCAAGACTACTTCTGTCCAGCCACTCTTATGCATTTCCGTCCATGACGTCAGAATGCCGGAAAACAGCACGCGCTTCCACTATTTTTGGGTGAACGCGCTAATTTTAGCGGTGTGACGAATCTCGTAAAAACAAATTGTTACTTTAGGGGGTAATTAAGTGATCTCCGACTTACGAGAAGGTCCCTTTTTTGTCATTTTTGACTGTCGGTCATTCTTTCTCAGAGAGACGCAGATAATTAGACGGCTTCGAAACATTACGTAAATGGGGTTTGGAAAGTGAACTCAATTTGGAACACAATCACTTTAGAATGCAAAGTTTGTTCTCGAAAATAGAATCATGGTGAAACAACACACCCTCTTTTATGTACTTTATAAATTTTCAAAAAGGTACCCAATCACTATTTGGCTATTCTCGGCGTCAGGCTTACTATGAGCCTATCCATATATAAACCCAACGGTGGCAATATACAATTGACTTCTGATTCATGTTTCGCATAGTTTTGGCCGCTTACGTTAAGATGCGCAAGTTTACTAAACTTCGCTTCACTTTACACTACTATTTGACTAGAATTCATATGTAAATTAGATCATCTATATCATTTGTATACTCCTCGCCAATTTGAGGGTTGACGGGCAGTATTATTGTCAAACACAGCCCTTTTTTAAATATATTAATATGAAAATTGTCTTTTCAACCTAACGTGAAACAAATAAAAAACAAAGCAGTGGATAGTCGAGACAGAATGACGACTACAGCGACAAGATCCACTTATGTACCCCCAATATTTTGGCCGAAAATGGGATAGATTCTCTTAAAACTTGTGCTTTCTAACTAAAATTTCTAATATATAGTGTGTCTAACAATAACGTCTTAATTTCATGAGCATATATAAGCTTTTCGAACGTTTTTTCAACGTTCGAAAACGGTAAAAGAAGAGCAGGAACAGCGACCTATCGAAAATTTTATTATTATTTTATATTTTACTATACGTGACTCACTTGCCTCTCTGCGTTCCATGTTTCACACACTCTGACTCTAATTATATGTGCATGTTATCCAAACTTTTGGTTAAAGGCCGTTGGGCAAGGAGGATAATGTTAAAAACCGTTTCTCAAATGCATGTTGCCATAACCTTATGTTGCAGAATTTCCATAAAAACACTTCAATCTTTCATCGGAATGCATGTCTGAATAGAGAGAACCCTTGCCGGACATGTCACCCTTTCGTTTGTCTTTGAAAATCACCGGAAGTCGTTTCTAGAGGAACACCTATGAGCACTTGACCAGACCTTTAGATCCTTTACTACCACACTCAGAATCACACTCACACTCACACACTCACACACTTACACACTCACACACTCACACACTCACACACTCACACACTCACACACTCACACACTCACACACTCACACACTCACACACTCACACACTCACACACTCACACACTCACACACTCACACACTCACACACTCACACACTCACACACACACATACCAATGTGTTTTAGTAGTGCATGAGAAGTTATTCCCAAACCAAGATCTATATGACTCAAACTATCCTACACGCTGTCCTATTCCCTCCAATTAGTTATGAATTGACGCAGGTTTCCCATATTTCCCACCTGTCTCTGTAAATAGACAGAGGTCGCATTTCCCATTGCGTAGCCACCTATCGTCGTTTCCTGTTTGTTCAGTCAGAATAGTGTAGATGACCCCTGGGGCAGGTTGAGTGAACTTACGCATGCTGTTGGTCCTTTTAACGCTCGATTCATTCCTGACGCCACAAACCTATTCGGTGAATAATTGACTGCAGGTGTCACTTGAAAGGAAAACAAACAACAGGGTGCTGAGAGACATAGAAAATGGCAAAAACAAACGAAACCTCGGGTGGACTACTGTGTGTGTGTGTGTGTGTGTGTGTGTGTGTGTGTGCATGTGTGAGTGAGTGTCTCTCTTCTCTCTCTCTCTCTCTCTCCCTCTCTCTCTCTGAGTTTCCGCCTTTCTCGCATTTGTTTCAACGTCACCCAAAGTGACAAACTTCAATTTCCTGGCCATAGTCTCCCAACTGTTTATTGTTTATGTCAATCTCTCCGCGTCAAGCAGGATTAGAATTAACTAGTGCCCTCAAATTTTCGTAGTTTCGGAAATTGAAATTTTTGAAATGTAGCACTATATGTTTGGTTATTATAGGTCATTATTTTGCCACAAAGTATCCTCTTATTTTTTGGGATCTCTTTATCATTTAAAATGCAATTAGTTTAATTAGCATGCCATGTAATCTGCAGAAACTGAAGCTATGGATGTCTTCAAACGAGCATCCGCTCTTAAAAGCCGCTTTTTCTCTGCGTCTTCGCTTCTCGCACACTTATTCCGCCTGACTCGGGAAGTCCATGAACATGGCCGGGGAGTTTTCAAACGAGCTGTATGGTATTCATTAGAGAATTTGATGGAGATTCGACTGCTTAAGTTTAAAATTGGCCAATGGACCTGGCATTCGAAAACTGGCCCTTTTCGTCCCCGGCGTCCCGGCGTCCAGGCGCCCAATACAAAAGCCGCCGCCGCGCTCAAAGAAAATGTCGTAGCGTGGCGCAGCGCCAAGTGGCTCCTCTTGTAAGCATAAGGTCTCCGGTTCGGATCCCCGACGCAAAGCTTTTTTTGCCTAGTGGGTATCGACAGCTATAGATTGACTGGTAATAGTGACCGCCGACCTTACTTCGACACAAATGAGCCAGATTTTCTGAACCGCTGTTTTGATGTTGTAATGGATAAATTAAAAATCAACATCAGAAGGTTGTCACTATTTTCCAAGAAGAAAGATTGCCAGGGACTCTACCAAAGGGGCGTGGCCTATTTTTGACAGCCTTATATATTTTTATTTAGTCAAGGATTATAGAGATCTTTTCACCAAATGTAAAATCTTCTTCGTTCCTCCCTCCTCGCCGACCTTTGTCCTTGAAACAGTGCAAATTGCCCCGTTTACCCCCAACTCCTCGGCTGATTGCCCTCGTTGCTCCTCCCGGTCGACCTGCCTCCTCCTCTAATGCAATTGCTCTCCGGCTGCGCGGCGATCGCCGACTCATGAATACTAACACTTTGATCCCTTTGCAGGTGTTTTCACAATACAAAAAGTGCCACGTGGATGTTCTTAATCTATCGTTTTTTGGGCGGTTGCGACATTTAAGTGATTTCAGCTGTTGGTTACACTTTGTCAACGGTGTCATGAGATTTCCGAGCGCTGTAGGTAAACACTTTAGCTAAATAAACAACTCATTTGTTTTTGTTTATTTTTAGAAACTTAATTTAAATTGTTTACAAGTTTGCAATTTGGCTGATAGATTAAAAGTCGAGATGCAAATACGGTTCAAGCCGTTCGACACAACACAATGTTATATTTACTAGCTTTTTCTAATTTAGTCGACTGTTTCGAAAAATTTTGACATTATGGTACCACTTATGTGTTTGATTTTTTTTTTTAGAATTTTACTCTCGTAGCCCCCCGGCCAAAATCCTTGAAACTAAAGTGAATTGGCGGTTCCATTCTTGGATCAAGTCTCGGGTTAAGGCCTTAGGAGCCTTAACCCGAGCCTTAGCCTTAAGGCCTTAGAAAATATGGAAAAAAGTAAAGTAGAATATAATGTATTCAATTTAACATAGAATTTCATCCTTTAAAGAATTCTCAAACTTCAGGTGAAAATCGATTTTTTGATCTGGGTAACATCATTTTTCAAAATTTGAAAAGTGGATTCCGTGTGAAAGATTATGCCATTAATCGATCAAATCTAATGTTAAAATCGAAAAATGTGTTAAAATTGTAGTTTTTAATGTTTCAACTCTAAACTATGCTGCGTGTTTTATTTATTTCATCATTTACGAAAACATGAAAAGATAACACGAAAAATTCCGTGGAATTGGCAATGAGCCAATTTTGGAGCGAAAAATCTTAACTACCTTAATTAAGGTATCGAAATTGGGCGGCAATGATACAAATTCAAAAAATGGTAGCAAAATTTGAAAGCCTGATAGTCCCGCTAAGCTTGATTACGGTAGCTTAGATACTTTTCCTTAAAAAATGTCTCGCTGCGATGTCCACGGAAATTTCCATTGAAATCTAATAGTAAGCGAATTCTACCGTGGTGAAGCCAAAAAGTTGGTTTGTAAAGTTCGAGTTTCAATCACGTTGCCCACTCGCAAAAGACGTTGCAGCAACCGGGAATCGAACCCGGGACCTTCACAACTGAAGCCCGCTGTTCTACCACTGAGCTATTCGCGCCCAATCAACCAGACGACATGGCCCCCCACATGACCACGGTCCGCGCGCACTGGCCGGCTGCCACATTTTCTCATTTCATTTTTCTATCTGAATTTCCCCAAAATATCACATTTCTTGGTTCTCTGATGTGCCTGCTCCTTCTGAAGCACTCTCCAGTTCTGTTCACAAACCATCCGAATTTCTTTCTCCAATCCAAGCAGCCTCTTTGCCAACTCCCTAATTTCATTTGTAACGCCCAGTTGCTCCATTTTGGCCGGATTTCCGCTTCCGCCACGTGCGAAGGTAGTACTCAGCCACTTGAAAATTTTGATCTACTCCTATCAGAAACTAAATTCTTCCGCGAACATTTCCTTACCCGAGGGAAATTGGCGATTTCCCGAACGCGCGCATCGCTGAATAAAATATTCGAATTTCCCGCCTTCCCTCTCTTTTGCTCCTGTGACAAACATCCAGTTTCCTCCGGTGCAAGGACACGGAGGCTTATGTGGAATGTCTCTCTGTCTCTCTGTCTCTCTGTCTCTCTGTCTCTCTGTCTCTCTGTCTCTCTGTCTCTCTGTCTCTCTGTCTCTCTGTCTCTCTGTCTCTCTGTCTCTCTGTCTCTCTGTCTCTCTGTCTCTCTGTCTCTCTGTCTCTCTGTCTCTCTGTCTCTCTGTCTCTCTGTCTCTCTGTCTCTCTGTCTCTCTGTCTCTCTCTCTCTCTCTGTCTCTCTGTCTCTCTGTCTCTCTGTCTCTGTCTCTCTCTCTCTCTCATAGAACACTCATTGGTCCCATTCGTCGCAAAGACACCTGTCCCTCGAATTTCCGCCGGACGCCGTCATCCTCATTAGCTCTTTGAGCTCGACGGACACCTTCGCATTACCTCAGCTGTCCTTTTTATATGTTGCTTGATTAGACACATTTTCCAATAAAAAAAGGTCTTTACTGCTCATTTGAGTACTACGTCCTTTCTTATAGGAATCGGTTAAAGAAACCGTCAGAGTTCAAAAATTTCGAATTTCTTCGGATTATCAGTTTTGTGATGTCACATAAGAATATTTCCTGTTTGAAACACATGGCATTTTGCAAATTCCATGCTGTGATGAAGTTAATGTCGAAATCACCACCTTGTTGCACTTTCACAGCTCTATTTCCTACTTCCTGTGTAGTGCCAAGTGCTATTTCTTTCAACGCCAAATTACTCGTACTCGAGACATTCTTGCCGCTAAGTTCCGTTGCACTTCTGCCAAAGAAACTAATTGATGACAACGAGAAAAACGGTAAGGTTGAAGATACCGCTATGGTTAACGGCTATTCGTTTAAGGATTTTTTGTTTTGGGTCCCACCGCGATCTTCCCAGAGAAAAAAGAACCTTAGATGAAGAGACGCAGAGAAAAATACACAAAATATGAAATCTTTTCCGTTTCCGAAAAGATTTCAAAGGACTGAAAACCCTCATTCTACGTAAAATCTTGCAAAGAATTCAGTGGTCATAGTGGTTTTCAGAATATTTGAAAAGTTTAGTGCGTAAATACCAAAAAACCTTGAATTTTTGTTTTTTGGTGATGAAAACCGTTTAAAGTGTTCTACAAAATGAAAACACCTCAGAAGATATTTTGTGGTGTACCTATATGCATAACAATGTACACTACACCACAGAGAAGAAATATTGCCAAGTTGGTGTGTCTATTTTCACAATGACGACGCCCCTGGCCTCGGCAATTTTACAATTAAATTATTATCTCGAAAAATGTACCTCCGATTTTCTATGTTAAGACTTACAAAGGGTAAAAAAACAAGGCGCATCGGCAGACATAGGTCTGATTAAAATCTTGTGAGTGGTTAACCAAGGAGATCAGCTTTTTAGCGTTTTTCGGGCTTACAACAGCATATAACTTTTTTCTAAGTAGGGAAATCATTGCTGGAATCAATTACCAAAGTGTTTAATATAAAAAGGTGGTGCAGAAAAAATATACATGTTTACGATTTTGATGAGCGGCGATGGAGACTTAAGGGTTAGGACCTTAAGGGCTTACTAGGGAATGGCTCCAACCGACCTCCGGAGATTCTGAACGAGGTATACCTTATTCGATAAGTTAGAATGGAGAGTTCACAAAAAAAATATAGCTGCTGAATGGTCTTCAGCGCCGAGAAATCATCGATTTTCTTCTTCGATTTTCGATTTTCCGCGGTTGCAATAACAAGCAGATTGATGGTTCAGTGCCAAGCTCCTCTCTTCATAAGCAGATAGTCGTGGGTTCGGCCCCCCGCACCGCCAAATTGTTTTGTCTTTCCTTTTATTTCTATAAAATGTGACATTACAACATAAAAACGTTTTAGGGTACAGTGACCTAGTGGACCCAAATTGCGTATCAATATGCTGTAATTTTGTGCTTTTCAGTCGCATGGGAGAAAACTTTTTTTTACCGAATGTCCCTATATAACTCGATACTCTCAGATATCCCGTCTTAACTATCGCTTTTTCGTTGCTTCTGTGAGAAAACAATGGAAAAAAATAAATAAATCAAAATTGATGTAACCCGCCCCTATCCTCAACAGTTGCTTTCAAAAGCAAAATATGTTGTTCAACTGTTGCAAAACTTTCTTTTAAAATACTTATGAATAATTAAGGTGCGTCAAGTTTGCCTCAAAAGCTCTTGCCGCCTACCCTGGCTTTTTCAATTTCTCCACAGACACATTCCCCCTGCCTACAAACACATAACTCTTGCCCACAACTGGAAAACGTTAAAAAAGCGTCATTTCTGATCCATTGGCTCATTTTCGTATCTTTTTTGCACGCGAGCAGCGGAAGGCGGGGGAAGACGCGCATTATGACGGGCGGGGTTGGTCCCGCCACGACCGCCACCGCTAATTCCATTACTTTTCCACTTTTAGTCTTCTGGAACATGTCATTCCGGAGAATGAACACATTATTCACAGTTAAAGAAAATAGAAAGAGCCTGGGAAGCCGAGAGACGCTTCCTTTGGAGGGGAGGGACCACGTAAAAAGGTTTTTTTCTTGTCTTGCGATTGACAACTGAATAGATTTCATTCTCCTGATTCAGAGAAGTGTTTAATTGTCTATTTTTGAAGCAAAATGAATCAAATCAGGCGCGCCTGAAGTTTTGTCAAAAAATGTCGTTTGAATAGCGCGCCATTCTGCGTCTCGCTATTTCCCGCGCTCTGTAGCCTTTCTCTGCCGTGTAACCGTGCACCCTTTGCATTGTTCAATCTGTACATCTGCCGGTTGCAGTCCAAAAAAAAGGAATATATTTGCATTATGAAGGTCATTGCTTTATGAATATAACTTATAGCAGCTACAAAAATAGAAGCATGACCTCACTTTTTTCTATTCTCGTCATACTACGTAGTCAAGTAGTACGCAATAACAATAAAGATAATGAGATACTGGTGCAAATTGAGGCGGAGACACGTTTCTTTAGACAATCTACACACCTGTCATTGTTTGATTCTAGGATTTCACCCCTACTGGGTTACTCAGTTTTTTACCTTTTTATTGAGCTTAAAGGGGCAGTAAGGGGGCTTTCATTTCAGTTTCGATAAGCGACGATCGGAAATTATGCGAATTAACTATACTAACTATGCTAAATTTTCTCGCACGTTCCTCTTTGCCGAATGAAAAATGGGAAAAAATTCAACTTTTAAGACGGAAAGTGGGGTTGCGGTGCCTCCCTATGCTGCACTTACAAATATACAATCTCTTCACACCCCTTGACTCCCCAAAAGTGAATTCTTTCCGCGAAAGTTCAGAGGCCAAGTCCAAAAACCCGGCCTAAACCCCGTTAGTTCTTTGTTTTTGCAATGGTTCGTGTGATAATTGCTTGTGTATTGTTGGCAGGTGTAGACCAGGTGAGGAGGTCGTGTTTTCCGCGTCATCAGTCTTCCTCTGCATACCACAGCAGACATCGCCCACGCCATACACCGTTTTCCCTTCTTTCTGAGCCGAATATGGGATGATTCATGGATTAAGCCACATTGATTCACTCTGGATATATTTACACAAACGAATCGTGGGTAACACCTCCTAATGTTCGCAATCCAGACTGCTTCACATGTCTAGCCAAAAAATTAATGCCATTACAGCGAATTCCGGCTTTTAACCAAGAAGGACCAAGAACCATTTATGAAACATCCTGGGTGGGTTTTTCTAGATTACCCTTTAGAAGACCGATTCGTCCCATTTTCACATAAACGGAAATGTGCGGATACGGTATTTCTTCCCTTTTGCTTGAATCCAGAAACTAGACATTTTCCTTTTAATACACCACTAGGATAGGAAATTTCCTCTTTTATTGCTTTTTTCTCTGCGTATCTCTCATTCGCGCGCAAAGGTAGATTACGGATCATCACGGCGGGACTCATTGCCACAAAGTCTTCAACACTTTATTATTCATTTTCCATGACTTTTACAAAGTCTCTTGAAGGCCCGGGTCATTTTCGGGTCCCGGGTTACGGTATGTGACCAGTGGTTACGGTCGATTGTCAAAATATTCAGAATCATGCTTTTGTATGAGCCATTTTGTAGAAAAGTTTATTTCCAAAAACATTCTTAATTGAGTGGAACCGAAAAACTCAAGAGGAAAATAGTTCTTGGACAAAAACTGAAAAATTTGGCATTTTTCGTGCTGTAGTTTTTTTTCTATAAAAACTTTCAAAAGACGGGAAAAGTCCAGTGTTAACGCACAACTTTTCTTTTAACACCTTAAAAATCGGAGGGTACCAAAGTTTTGAAAAATGCATTTATAAAAGGTTGGCCCCGCGCCGAGTGGATATGTGCGCCCCAATTTTTTTGTTGTTGTGAACTTCCATTCACCAAAATCGTTTTAAAATCATATGATTTTGCTTTTTTCATATCAAAAAATGGCTGGAATATAGAAAACGGCAGATGCGGAAGTAGCATAATCTTTTTCAAACGCTTTTTCGACAACTTTAGAATCTTCCGATTTTTTAAATGTTCTTAAACATTTTAAATTTAAAAAGAAAATCTTGTTTTTGAAAGTTTTTGAGAAAAAAAATCAAAGCAGCCAATTTTTCAGGAAATTTTCAAAATATTTTGGAAATTTTTCAGTTTTGGTCCGAAAATTTCCCCCCTTCGTTTTTTCGACTTTAGCCACTTAAGAATGTTTCTGAAAATTGAATTTCCTTCAAAATGTACATAAACAAACATGATTCTGAGCAGTTTGGCAATCGACCGTAACCAGGGGTAACATACCGTAACCCGGGACTCGAAAATGACCTGGGCCCAAAAGTTTCAGAAATTTTTAAGGGAGGTCCTACACAAGTTTCCAAAAATTCGGATTTTTTTCAATGTTACTGGTCTGCTCGATTTTTTTTTACAGAGACAGCGTCTTTTTGAGAAATGTCTTTTGCATTTTCAAATACAAGAAATTCTAAAATATTAGACTTTCCTAACGCGAAAAAAATGTATCATTTTGGTATTTTTTTCTCTGCGTCTCGTCATCTAATGTTCTTTTTCCTTCGGGAAGATCGTGGTAGGACCCAATCTGTAAATCATAGCGAAACATTCAACTCTGTCGTTTTTTTCGTTGTCTAAAGAGATGAAGGGCTCAGATATTATTGTATTGTAATATTCAAATCTCTAATCATTTGGAAGCTAATGCAGCAATGTTCCACTCTTGCTCTGTTGATATATTTGTATACGAAACATTGCGTCATTCTTCACTAGAATACGACTTTTGTGCTGTTTCCTACCCGTCATTCTTACGGTACATAGCTTTGATCATTTTTCGAATATTTTTTGTGTGTCTTTGTTAATTTCAAGACGTTTCCGATTTTCTAAATAAATTGTATGTATAACAGGAGTTAAACGGGCACTGTCGCAGTGATAAAAATAGGAGCGGGCCGACGGCTATCAAAGGCGTCGCCACTCCTAATTGACTAGGGCCCTATTAGCGCAGTGGATAACGATGCTGCCTGTCAGATAGAGGTGAGCGAAAATCTTAGGTTCGAATCATGCACTTCGTTTTATGGTTTGCAACATGCGGAATTTGATTTGCGACGCCTGAAAATACTGCAGCTCGATATTATTCCGTCAGATAGAAGAAACTAGGATTGGCGCAGACTATACATTCTCAAACCTTGTTCCTTGCTCACTGCCTATCCCTATTTGTCCGTCCCTCCCCTTCTGATCTCTCCCGCCCCCGCTAATTAAAGCAGACTATTGGTTTGTCTCTCTTTCCCTCGGGTCGCCTAACCCACTTATTTGCTTTTTGATTGTTTTCCTCTCAGATGGAACAAGGGTACTGGATGCGGCTGCTCGTCTGCGTCCTCCTCCTTTCAGGCGCCCTTTGCGCCGCCCTTCCAGCAGACTATGTACAGTACCTTATCAATGGTTAGTTTTTAAGATAAAAAATATATATAGTGCCCGCCAACCCATCTTCGGCGGTTTTTGGAAATGAGTGAAATTATTTTAATGTTGATATTCGAATTACCCATTTACACATCAAAATAATGCGCTACAAAAGTGGCGTGGCCGTTTTTTGGCCGAAGTTGGATTGGCGAGGGGTAAAAGTGAGTGAAATAGTGAGTAATTTTTATGATTATTACAAAAATGTATGTTTAAAAAACTGTTTCAGCTGCCAGAGAAGGAGACTTAGCCAATGTGGAGACACCAGACGAGTACGCATTCTACCGGATTTCCAGGAGTGAGGTTAGAATTTTTTATTTTTTGTTGTTTTCAGAAGAGTTTAAACTGAATTATATGTATTTTCTGATCGGTATTCTTTGGTCCCCTATTTTTATACCAACTTAATAATTAGATTTCATTGTCACATTACCCTAAATTTCATTATTTTGTGATTCCGTAAAGGACCAATTCTCTTTTTTTGATTTGGAACTTTTTTGAAAGAGACCACGTGTTTTTGTTTATGTTTTCTTTTAAGAAAAACCTTTTAATATACATTTTTGCCATTTTGTTTTATTTAAAAATGTGTTTCTCTACCTCATTTACTACAAACTGTATTTAAAAAATTCTCCTTACAAAACAAAAGTTACTTATTCAAAAAATATTGTATTAGTAAATTGAAATAAAGAGAAGTCATGTCTGTTCTGAACAAACTTTACGATTTTTTTTCATTTGCCCTATTGACACCGCACGATGAATAATGTTTTATCGCATTTGTGATAAATTTACAGTTTTTTTTTTAGAAAAAATGAAAGAAACCCCGCGGTTTAAAATTTAAACCTTGTTTTAATTGCATTTTTTAGAGGTTAGACGTTAAAATTCGCAAAAACCACTTGTACCATTGTGTACGTTTTTACGTCATAGTCAATGGTTACGTATCCAGTATTTATAAAATTGTGCACGCGCGCCTAAAAAACCAAAATTTCTTATGGATTTGGACTACCCGAGCCGACCCCGCCTTTGCGGAGCCTATATATATCCACACTGAAATCCGCCACACGAAAATCGGCTAGAAAAAGCCGCTTTTTCTCTGCGTTTTCGCTTTTTGCACGTTATTTTCGCCTGCGTATCGCACGAAAGCTGCATTTTGGCAGGATTCCAGTTGGGCGACAACTGATCTCACATTCTTCTAATTCAGAAAAATCTCTCTTTTCCCGTTTTTTAAAGGGGCAGTAAGCGTGTTTTTCATTTCATTTTCGATCGGCTACGGTCGGAAATAATGCGAATTAACTATGTTAAATTGTCTTGCACCCTCCTCGTTTCCAGCCTCTCTCAGCCAACTAGAATGAAATTTGGCTCATTTACATTGTAAATGCCTTGTAAATGCCGCATACACAGGGCGTAATGCCCGTCTAAAATCTGTAGACTGATACCCGTTTTTGACAACTTTAAAGCGTATTTTCTCGAAAACGGTAAATTTTCCACCCAAAGTCATATATATTTTCATGATCGGGGAATTTTTCTCCATCTATAGAGATAATGTTGTAAAACCCGACTGACTGTCTCTTTAACTGTCCTAATGTCCCAAAACTTTGAAATTTCAATGCCCGCGCAGGGCACGCATGTTCTGTCTGAAAAGGCGCTTTTTTCGACGGCTCTTTGTTTAAATAGTTTTTCATAATTAAAAAATTTTCTTCCTACAAGTTCACTTCTCCCCGCCGACCTTTTTGACGTATCTTCCATCAATCGAGCAGCCTTTGTTTTGTTCTAAACGGGAACACAGAAACTATAATTGAGTTGCACTGCCCTTAACTGAAAATACTAGTTGTTTTCTTCGTTTTTGTACTATTTTGGGTCGTAATTGAGTCACTTTCCCTAATGTTTTCCTGTTTTTCCACTTGAAACGGTTTTTTTGGTCTTCGGTTTTGCAATGATGTAGATCAAACCGATCTTAGAGTTAGGGAATGCCAGAAGTAGAGAAAAAATGATACTAAAAGACAGAGAGAGAGAGACAGAGAGATATATAGAGAGACATAATAACTCCCCCTCTTTGCAGATGTCTCGTCCGATCGCAGGCCCCGCCGACCTGCCGATGCTCCGTTTCGGATGACCCCCATCGCCCCGCCCCCTCCGGATCTCGTGTCTAGTCGCCAAGCCCCGCCCACAAATAAAAGTGTTAATTGTATTTTTATTCGTACTAAATGTTGAGCAATGAAACCACATCTCCTCCTAGTCGAGGATGGTTTTCCCGTTGAGATCTCGAAGGAAGTGGATTGAAAGAAAGAATTAGAAAAGAGCCAGGGGCAGAACGAGAGCTGCGGCTGACAGAATGAGAGAGGCCGTCTTCGATGGCTCAGTTGTTGGCTGCAGTTCCAGGGGATTCGACTTCTTGCCCAACTCTTTGAAAATGTTCACAAGAGCTGTCGTGTACTGGCCTGAAACAGCAAAGTTCGTTTGGAGACTAATTTAGAAAGGTCTTTAATTGGATTAGAAATTCAGCTGAGTCTACCTTCATGCTTCAGCTAGCAAAAGAATTGCGCTTTGTCTGCTGAAATGACAGCCGCACTTCCACAAGGGGAGTCTTAGAGAAGTCGAGGAAGCGAATGGCAAAAGTGTTAGGAAGGGGACAGAAAAAAGGTTTTCGCTCATATCTCTGTCTATTTCTCTCTTCGTCTCTTTCTTATCTCTCGTTGTCCTGTCATTCTTCTCTGTCTCGTCTCTCTGTCTCTCTGTCTCTCTGTCTCTCTGTCTCTCTGTCTCTCTGTCTCTCTGTCTCTCTGTCTCTCTGTCTCTCTGTCTCTCTGTCTCTCTGTCTCTCTGTCTCTCTGTCTCTCTGTCTCTCTGTCTCTCTGTCTCTCTGTCTCTCTGTCTCTCTGTCTCTCTGTCTCTCTGTCTCTCTGTCTCTCTGTCTCTCTGTTTCTCTGTCTCTCTGTCTTTCTGTCTCTCTGTCTCTCTGTCTCTCTGTCTTTCTGTCTCTCTGTCTCTCTGTCTCTCCGTCTCTCTGTCTCTCTGTCTTTCTGTCTCTCTGTCTTTCTGTCTCTCTGTCTCTCTGTCTTTCTCTCTCTCTCTCTCTCTCTCTCTCTCTCTCTCTCTGTCTCTCTGTCTCTCTGTCTTTCTGTCTCTCTCTCTCTGTCTCTCTCTCTCTGTCTCTGTCTCTCTCTCTCTGTCTCTCTGTCTTTCTGTCTCTCTGTCTCTCTGTCTCTCTGTCTCTCTCTCTGTCTCTGTCTCTGTCTCTGTCTCTGTCTCTGTCTCTGTCTCTGTCTCTGTCTCTGTCTCTGTCTCTGTCTCTGTCTCTGTCTCTGTCTCTGTCTCTGTCTCTGTCTCTGTCTCTGTCTCTGTCTCTGTCTCTGTCTCTGTCTCTGTCTCTGTCTCTGTCTCTGTCTCTGTCTCTGTCTCTGTCTCTGTCTCTGTCTCTGTCTCTGTCTCTGTCTCTGTCTCTGTCTCTGTCTCTGTCTCTGTCTCTGTCTCTGTCTCTGTCTCTGTCTCTGTCTCTGTCTCTGTCTCTGTCTCTGTCTCTGTCTCTGTCTCTGTCTCTGTCTCTGTCTCTGTCTCTGTCTCTGTCTCTGTCTCTGTCTCTGTCTCTGTCTCTGTCTCTGTCTCTGTCTCTGTCTCTGTCTCTGTCTCTGTCTCTGTCTCTGTCTCTGTCTCTGTCTCTGTCTCTGTCTCTGTCTCTGTCTCTGTCTCTGTCTCTGTCTCTGTCTCTGTCTCTGTCTCTGTCTCTGTCTCTGTCTCTGTCTCTGTCTCTGTCTCTGTCTCTGTCTCTGTCTCTGTCTCTGTCTCTGTCTCTGTCTCTCTCTCTGTTTCTCTGTCTCTCTCTCTTCTGATTCTTCATTTTCTATTGACTTTTGAGATTCCCTATTTTTCACCAGATCGTTATCTCTCTTTTCCTCACCCGCCCCTCTCCTGTTGCTTCCTGCTCTCTACAATGTGTGGTTGTCTATTTCTGTTTTGGAAGTATTAGAAAAGAGGATTTCTATAATATTTAATGTACCCTTTACAAAAAATATCCCTCAAATCGTTGAAGAATGTTTGGTACTGGGTCCCGCCGCGATGACTTGAGATCTACCCAAACTCCAAAGAGATTATACACCGAATGAAGAGACACCAAGATAAAAGTACCAAAACTAGTAATTTCTAGCACTCACCCTCCCATTAATAATTGAAAAATAGAGATTAAGGAGGGACATTTTGGTTCTGCCGCGGAAAAGTTTGTTATCCAACCTAACGTGGCAAATATTTTCACTAACCTGATCTTAGGGTGATCTCCTGTCCAGCAACAATAGCCATAAACTCGTTAGGATCTGAAGTACTCGAGTAGTCATGAGAAAGCCTTTTCTAACCAATTCCCGTGCTGGCTTCGCCGGCGTAGTACAACTTCCTGTCTCCAGCCGAAAGCACAAAGATGACGCTCTTCTGGCACTGTCCATCGAGGTTCCACTCCCGATTGAGGTCATCTGCGAATTGCTGAGGCACCTAAAAGAGTCATTTTGAGGAACACTTGAACTGGGCTGGAAAGGCACGGAACTTTATGGCTAATTGGGAACAGGTTTTGATGTTCACGGAGACCAAAATCAAGGTAGACACAGGAAGGGGAGGAAATGGGACTTTACGCATCATTGCTCTAGTACCTCAGAGTGTAAATGACCTTTTAGAGAACAATAATTGGGAGTTCATGTTAACGAAATGCTACATTATTACAACAAATTGAGTTCCGTGGGGTTCTTTTGTTAACAAAGAAAATATTTTTTTAGCTGTATACCGTCGCCAGGCATAAACGTCAAAAACTTTTAGGTTTGATTGGTTTATTTTGAGGTGGCTTTGATACATTTGCAAGACCCAGGACCTGTGGACCAAGTAAAAGGATATAAACCCCGCTCTTGCCTAGGAAATGCCATACAAAATTACATAATCAGTGCGAAGCGTGCACTGATCAGAGGAATGCGAATAGGCATATTCTTTCTTGGTGGTCATTTCTAACAGTGGGTTTTTACAAAAGAAATTTGAGGGGGGCACTTAAAGAATAGTGGTTCGGTTGCTTTACGAGAAAAAAAAGAGATTTCATCATTTTGTCGCCAAGTAGTAGGTGATTACTGTTTATACTCTTCGCCAGTCCTACTTTAGCCAAAATTGGGCCACGCCCCTTTTGCATCCGACTATTTTGATATGGTAAAGGGCAATTTAAATTAAAAAAATATTTTTCATTTTTCCCAATACTACATCATAATATTCGGCTACAAAAGGGGCGTGGCCTCATTTTGGCCGAGGTAGGATTGGCGAAGAGTATAATCTCAAACTTTTTCAAAAATCGCCTGATCGTAAGTAGGATTGGCGGGCACTATGATAACAATGGAAATATATTTCTGTTGTACAAGCTGAAAACTTTGAAAATCCGACATATAGACGGGTTATCTATTCTGAGCTGACACCAGAAAAGGACGATCTGGGTTCGGAAGCGCCGTGCGAAAGGATGTTTTGACTACTTGCAAACAACTTCAATAACAATACTAGTCCGTATATAAAAACTTGTTTTTCTACTCTAAAAAGTGTCAAACGTTTCATAGTCATATGGTTTGTTTCCTGGAAACGGCACAGGAAATTCAAGGACCGGGCCGACCTGGTCCTGCCGCGACAGCTTGGTGCCAGCGCCTTGGCGACTAGCCAAGTGCTATTGACAGCCGGTTCGCCCATTTAATTTTTTAATTTGTTTTTTTATCTGTTTTCTTTGTTATTTGTTCTTTTTTTTGTTAGAAAATATTAATAAAATTTTGTTAGCATAGGAAAACTTCATTACTTGTTAATTGGGATGCTTTTCTTAAGTTAAACATGGAAAATATATGATTTTTTCTCCTTTCTTTGAACTTATTGTTGCATTTGTCTCTATTTCTGTATATAAATTATGTTTAAGGTATTTTGCCGCTACCAGCCTCAAGGATGAAGAAAAAAAGGACAAGGCGCCCCACGCCAGGTATTTTTATTCGATATTTAGTTATGTTTTCCTTTCAGAGGACTACCTGGCTCATTTGTTCGCCCCGCAAGAACCGCAGCAGGATTCCCTTTCCTCCCACCCATCACCTACGGATCCTGTGAGTTATTTTTACTGAAAAAAAGCAGCATTTTTGAGGAAAAGCGCTTTTGAGCGTCTTTTGTGATTGAAAAGAGGTAAATATTCAGTACAGACGCGTTTGTCTACTAATTTACTGAATATTTCTTGTTTATAACACCTATGCGTAAATTCTTTCACATAGTAGAGTGGGTATGTGCCGAAATCCCGTGCCCGTGGACCACGATGGCAACGTCCAAAGGCTTCGGCCTCGTAACATTGTTGGTACCACGGGCAAAATTTATCTTTTTTCATTTTTTACTGCGGGATCTGAGGCTGGCGTTGCCCCACGCCTACTTGTGAATGGAATAAATAATAAATATTGTTGAACGTTTTCTTTTTTCTTTGTTTCAGATAGACTTCTTGGCCGACATATCCTCCAAACTGCACGATTACATAAGCCTTAACAGGTTTCCACCGACAACTGGAACCAAATTGTGTGGAAAATCTCGGTTGATCGTCTCGCGCATCCACCACTGGCTCAATGGTCTGGGCCAGATTTTGGGAGCCCACCTCCCCGCCTTCAATGACCCTCTGAAGCTGACCGAGTCTGCTACCGGTATTGGACGGAAGGGAATTCAACGCGCTGTCGAATCTGAACCTCCTAATTTAGTCTGTATGTCCGTAGAGCACGATTACGCTATTCCGCGCCCAATCTGTCGTCCTCTGCCTCGTTGTTCCGACATGCCTAACTTGAACCAGTCTTCTGCCGGTAAAAGTCAAAGGTTAATGTTAAAGCTCTGCAATCCTATGATGGTTGAGCGTATTCGTTTTCACATCCACCGTCTTTACAAACAAAGCGGCAAAATAGTTCTTTCGGAACTCAACGAGTTTTTTCATGAAGAATTATCCGAATTCGATTACAAACTGAGCAAAACCTCTCTCTGGCGCCTGTTGCAGGCTATGGGCTTTAGATCCTTAAGGTTTCGAATAGGTCCGTGATTTATGAGAAGCCGGAACTTGTGCAGTTGCGACACACGTATTTATTGCGTGTGAAGGCATTTCGGGAGCAGAATGCGTTTCTTGCTTTCACGGATGAAAGCTGGATTTTTGAGGGGATGAAAAACACGCACAATTGGGTCGACAACACTGTCTGGGGTTTGTGGTTTTAAAATTGATTTTTTCTTATGGTGAAACTACAGATGACCCCATGAAGTACATTAAAATGGGCTGGAAATTGGGGCCGGACCCGGCCGCTTCACGAGGGAAAAGAGCTATAGTAATTGGCACAATCACTGAATCGGGAATACTCAACGGTTCTTTCAAGGTATCACATTGTTCCTGAGTTAATTTCCAATCGTAAACCAAGGCCTGGACAAGCGGAGGAGTGGAAGATGGCGATTATCACAAGACGATGGACGCCTCCTTGTTCGAACAATATCTCCACGATATCTGTCCTCGCCTTGTGGCTTCTGCACAGGGACGCAAGCCCGTTCTCATCCTGGACAACGCGGCGTACCACAATCGTCTTGTAGAAAAGGTACCTCTTCTTGAATCTCTTCATCTGTCTACCTTCAGTTGCCCGGAAAATCTTCTACGAAGGCCGACATTTCTGATTTTCTGAAAAAACACGGCGTCCCCTGCAGTTCTGCTGACTTCAAAACTGATCTCCAGCGAATTCTCCTTGACTTCTACAAGTCTCACGGTGGCAAGGACTCTCTGAAGCACTACGTTTCCGACCGTATCGCAGCTTCCTACGGTGTATCCCTTTTGAGATTGCCCCCTTATCACTGTGTTTTGAACCCCATTGAGCATTTTTGGGCGTATCTGAAGGGAAAATTGACACAAGGGCCAACCAAAAAACTGGAGGAAATGCGACAAAAAGCCATCTCAATCATCGACAACATGCCCGCTTCCAAGAAGTCCTCATTTTTCGCCAACGCAGAACACGTGGAAGCTGATTTCATTCGCAAGGAGGGTGTCGTTTTCGTATCACCAGTGCCCATGATCATCGATTTGGACTCCGTAAACGACTCGGACAGTGACGGCAGGAGCAGTGTTTCCTTAGATCAGTGGGGCTTTGAGTCTTCTGATGAAGAAGACGATTTTCTGGAGGACGGCGAGGCTGAGGCAATCCGTGTTCTTTCCAGATACAATCCTGCCTCCAAAAAGTCTAGGAAAACGTAATTCAATCCCTGCGAAGTCCCTATTTTATTTTTATCACATTTTATTGTTACCATATTTTTATATAAATACATATTTTAAATAACTTTGTTTTTAAAATACTAAAAACTGTTAAAAATTAGGAAATTGGAGAGTTTTGCGATGTGAAACGCATTCGCTGTTGCAGGTAACGAGTAATTACGAGATTGGTAATGCGGCGGCGGCCCCCCGCAGTGATGCTCCCGTGGCCAAATGGTTAGTACCGCAGACACATGACCGCGAGGTCGTAGGTTCAATACCCGCGGCCGCCAAATTGCTCTTATCCAAACGTTCCATTATTTGCGTGTTGCTTATAAACCCGTCCATTGGAAATATACTATAAAGTTTTAAGCTTTCGTCAACAAAAGTGGCGCTGTTCTGAATATGACTAAAAATAGTAAAATTCTTCAAAATGTATAATTTTTCTCCCAAAAGAAGTGAACGAAAAACCACTTTTAACAATTTTAACTATGTTCAGGATTTTTATCAAAATTTCAATCAGGAATGATGCCCCTCAACTTCGTTGGCGCGCTGAATAGCGCGCCATTCTTCATCTCGCTTTCTCCCGCGCTTTCTCGCCTTTTTCTGCCAGTCGAAAACATATAAAAGGGGTATGTTAGCACAACTGAGATAATTTTGCTGATTTTTTGTCTTCTTAGCATTCAAATTGTCATTGAAATAAATTTAAGCCCTTGTCAACCTACCGAATCCTGCATGATGGCCAGTGCAGCATCGACGCCCTTTCTCTCGCAAAAGGTAGCTCCTTTCTCTTCTGTCCTACTAGCCAGTCTGACCAACTCATTGTTCAACCGATAGCGCTCTCCCTCCGTAAGTACCTTAAACACTTTTTCTAAAAATGCCTCTATTTCCTCACCTCGTCAGGGTCACAAATGTTGCTAATCGACCTCATCTTGCACTCTTTCACTCCGCTTGATTTGCGCGGATTCGGGTAGTTTTGGGGGGTCCATTGACAGAAGGCCATGGGGAGAAGCAGGAGAAACCACATCTTCTGAAATCGTTTCAAGGGTTATGAGAATTTGACGAAATAAGTGCAACTTGAGAGATGTGTGTGTGTATGTGTGTGTGTGTGTGAAATAAGTGCAACTTTGACATTGAATGCAAACTTTATCGATTTTTTACCTGGGGTACTGTAATTTTGTAAAATTGGTCGAATTCTTTCAAAAGTGGTGTTTTTTTTCAAGAGCTTTAGTCGTGGATATACAGAATCTAACTCTTAAATAATGAAATGTTTGTGAACTTTCGCAAAGGACCCAGAAACCTCAAAAAAAATTGGAAAAATGGGTTTGAAATTGCAGTTTTTCGCATTTTTCTACCTTTGTCATACAAGGACAGCAAAAAGCAACTATTCTGAAAAGATGCGCCACATTATTTTGCATCTTTTACAATATTGAAATCCGAAAAACTCTGTGGTCATCATGACGAAAATCGACTTTCAAACAAAAATTTTCCATCGATTTGATAGGAAAATTTTGGTAGGTCAAAAAATTTTTTGCTTTTAAATGTCACCAAACATTCACAAAAATCTTTATATTGCTATATTCATTACTCCGTTAACCTTCAGATCCAGTTTGAACGAGAAAAATTTTTGACCTACCAAAACTGAAAATTGTCCTGATCAAATTGACTATTAAAATAGACCCCTTTGCAAGAAAGGAACATTTTGTTTTGCTGAAAGTCGCATTTTCCGCTTGGCTGCTTTAACAGGCTGTTATTGATAAGGATGTTCTGATTTGTTACACCCGTGTCCGAAAAGGCAAAGATCAACCGGGTCAACTTGAATTCCCGATCACTCCCGTTCATAGAAACACCGAAGCCTTCAGGGGTCATAAATAAACACAAAATTTCCGTTTATCGTTTGATGGTTTTTCTACATACAGTTTCTGTTTGTATTAGAAATGACATTGAACAGTTGAAGTGTTATGAAAAGTGTAGAAAAAGTGAGGAAAAGGTAATAAATCAATTGTTGAACAAAAGAGGATTGAAGTGAAAAAAGTGAAAAACACTGTTCTCGACAGGGGAAATAATTCGAGCGGCCGGTTCTGTGGAGAACGGCACGGGAGGCGGAGTGACCGGAGGGCGGGACCAACCCACACACGCACAGTTACAACTGTGCACTTTGGAAAAAGGGAGGGTCGCGGAATCTGATTTTTCACGTAGCACGGAAAACGGTGAGGAAAATATTCGGTTTGGAATATTGGAATGGTTGGAGCTCAGTTCAGAGAACCGGCAACCATTTTGAAGGAATTGGATCCCAATATGCATGTGATAGCTTATGTCTGTTGATATCAGCGCAGTATTAAAGGGTACGAAAGTGCGGCCGGAAACCGCTCTGGCGCGATGCGCCGCAGTGGTCGCCTGCTCTTTGATTCTCGTCCGAAGAGTTCATGCACCATTTTAACTGAAGTTGGTAAAGACGGCCGGATGCGGCCGAAGGCCACTTTCCTTCTAGATTGTGAAGCGACCCTAGGGCGGCCGAAGACTTCTGGTTAACTATAGTCCATTTCCAACAAAGAATCGACTACTTTTCAGTGACGTTGATGTTTACCCGTAATTATCCACTGGCAGTTTGAAACATTGAAGTGAAAAAAAATTAACAAGCGATAGAGCACTGTAAAAGAGGAGTGCACAGACAATTACAAAATCGCGGCGGGACCAAATGTACGTAATGCTTTAGGAAAATCCATTTTTCCTCGACTCTTTTTTGGAAACCCACTATAATGTACGTTTAAATTTTAAAACTTTGACATCTCCCAGAGGTTACACCTTCTGTTACAAAACCATCATTGTGAAAACTTATAGTCAAAGTAGAGTATCTACAATTTTTGGGCCAAATTTTGTCATGCTTGGTCCCTTCCAACAAACGTCGTTAGTGTTTACATTTGAAATTACTTTTGTCATTATTATCGTTACAAATGAGCGAGATTATTCTGAGTGAGATGTTGTTATAAAAATTTCCAATTATTAGATCAAAATAGTGCGCTACAAAAAGTACGTGTCAGTATTTTGGTCGCAGTAGGATTGGGGAGGAGTGTAGCTGTCGCCAAATTGGAATTCTGCCAAAAACAGTATTTATGCGTCATTTGTGCGATACTCAGGCGAAAAGAGCGTGCAAAAATTGGAGACGCCGCGAAAATGCGGCTATTTCTCGCCGATTTTCGTTTGGTGACGGCTTTATATGTGTTATTATAGTAAATGTATAATTAATTACACGCCATATATTTGTTGATTGAAGACGGCTATTGACAGGATGGAAGAGGGATTATCGGAAGAAAACACTGATTTTTGTGTGCTTGTGTAACACAGCCCGCTTACCACAAAACCTTGTGGCATGTGGCATCCAAAGCACTTTTTAGAACGCCTCAGTGATGCAACAACAACCGAAATCTCGGAATATCTCTTTGGGTTTTCTGATTTTTCTAATGGAAAATTACAAAAACGAATTTTAGGAGAGAATTTTGCGTAAATTCAAAGCGTAAAAGCGTAGTGGGCATTTTTAACCCCAGAATTTCCAACTTTAAAGGGACAGTCAGGGGTTTTACAACATTGGCTCATCTAATAAAGAAAAATTCGCTGATCAAGAAAATGTATAAAACTATGGGTCGTAAATGTACCGTTTTCGATATACTTGGCTTCAATGTGTCCAAAAACGGCGATCCTCCCAGATTTCTATTGATTATTTTGTCAAATTAATATTGAAATTTTCGCCTTTCCTTTCAATCGGAAGTTCAAAAGGTCTTACGTGATTTGGTCCTGCCGCGAATACTCGCAAACCAAAGGCAGAAAAAAGTTACGAGTTCAAGGTGAAATAAACAATAATGTCATTTAAAATACGAGACACGTTATGATTTTGATCCCATTGAGAGTGGTTAATCCAATTTATACCCTTCCTTTGCCAAAGATAGAATAAGTGCATTAAATATCACGGTGACTGTTTGTGGCAGAAGAACCTGCCTTTGTGCGTCACACGCACAAGGGAACGTATAAAATCAGGCGTACGGGTGGAGATCGACCGCCCTTTAAGCAAAAACAACGAAGCGTCGACATTCCGTGCCGGAAATAGGTATGAGAAAAGTACAAAATACAGTATTAGTTACAACTGTATTTGTAAAAAAAAAGTATATTTTTTTAAAAACACGACTGAGCAATGCAAAGGGTGCACGGTTACACGGCAGAGAAAGGCGAGAGAGCACGGAAAATAGCGAGACGCCGAATGGCGCGCTATTCAAACGATGTTTTCGACAAAACTTCAGGCGCCCCTATTTTGGTTCATTTTGCACCAAAACGAGAAAATGGGACACTTTTCCTTATCAGAAAAATAAGATCTACTACTTGTTTAAAAAAATCGGATTTTGGTCCCGCCGCGGCAACGCGGGCAATAAATTAGGTTTTTTCGCTACTTTAACGAAGAAATGAGCTAAAAATTGACTTGTAACTTATAAAATAACGAAATTGTGCAAATTTTCGTTGCGACTGAACTGCTTCTCAGACATTTTTGATTTCTTTCGAAAAAAAAAACTTTTTTAGGGACACTCGGGCCATTTCAATTGACATTTCGATTGGTGAGGACCAAAAATTATTCTATTGCAGGAGTTAAACCGCACTTTTGTGTGATATTTTGTTGTTTTTTCAAGATTAGCAAGATATCTTGAAGGGAATCGTAAACAACGACAGTTATAGCCGTCGCCAAACGGAAATGGGCGAGAAAAAGCCGCATTTTCTCTGCGTCTTGCCTTTTTGCATGCTATTTTCGCCTGCGTATCGCACGAATGCTGCTTTAAGTGTTTTTGGCCGGATTCCAATTTGGCGACAGTTATAACCTAAGGTTGTTTCACATGTTTCTAAAAGTTACGAGTCAATTTCAAATTCATTTCTCCGTTGAAATTACCGAAATCAAAAGGTTGTATATTTATGGTAGGGCGAAAATAACTGTATTGGACATTTTAGTGTCTAAAACCCACAGAAATTCGGCTGAACCAAGAGTTCCACGAAAGAATGACCAAATTTTGCTACTCAACAAGTGAAAACCTAAACGAACATACAAATCACGTACAAACCACATGTTTCGGTCGTTATTTTTGTCGTTTGTCGTTGTGGTAAATAGATTAGCACGGCGTTTCGGTTTGGGTTCGCCCTTTGTCTTTTTGGAAACGTTTTCTGACGGTAAAAGGACGATCTATTTGTCCTCTTTTCCTTCTAGGTCGTCGTTCTTTGGAGATTACGCGTGGGGCGGGGTTGGGTACGTGAAGGACAGAAAGGCATCGAAAAACAGAAGACGACGCTGGGCGGTGGAACGGTTGGCACCGGTTGCAAGCATTCGACGGATCGATGCGCGACGGTTAGCGGACGGACGGGACCGGAAACTGTCGAAGAATGGGTTTGAAATGACACATGGAAAGGTTTCAAAAAAATAGCATCGGTTGTGCGAGAGAGATAGAGAGAGAGAGAGAGAGAGAGAGACAGAGACAGAGAGACAGAGAGACAGAGAGACAGAGAGACAGAGAGACAGAGAGACAGAGAGACAGAGAGACAGAGAGACAGAGAGACAGAGAGACAGAGAGACAGAGAGACAGAGAGACAGAGAGACAGAGAGACAGAAAGACAGAGAGACAGAGAGACAGAGAGACAGAGAGACAGAGAGACAGAGAGACAGAGTGACAGAGAGACAGAGAGACAGAGAGACAGAGTGACAGAGAGACAGAGAGACAGAGAGACAGAGAGACAGAGAGACAGAGAGACAGAGAGACAGAGAGACAGAGAGATAGAGAGACAGAGAGACAGAGAGACAGAAAGACAGAGAGACAGAGAGACAGAGAGACAGAGAGACAGAGAGACAGAGAGACAGAAAGACAGAGAGACAGAGAGACAGAGAGACAGAGAGACAGAGAGACAGAGAGACAGAGAGACAGAGAGACAGAGAGACAGAGAGACAGAGAGACAGAGAGACAGAGAGACAGAGAGACAGAGAGACAGAGAGACAGAGAGACAGACATTCCCCCTCTCTCCCCAGCTGATCGTGTCTGAATACCTCTATTATTTGCTCACCGGAATACAAATCGATGGCCGAACTCCCGACTGAGCCGATTATCGAAGCCTCGTGTTTTCAATGTTTTGGTGTTTTCTACGTTCGTGGGTGAAAACATCGTAATTCCTCCCGGTATCAGTAGAATTGAAGGGAATGTCCTATTCGGAGCACTCTATTTGCAGTTCAACTATGCACACACAAAGACGACAGGGCTGGTGGTAAAAGAGAAGCAGAAAACAGTTTCCTCCTCGGTTTTCAGTTTTGAAGGAAACCCATTTGTTTCAAAGGATAGGCCATTTATAAAGGAAATTGCTTCTACAAAAAGGTCGTATCCCCGTCCTCGCTGATGACGTCATCATTTAGAAGATGTTGGATATTCTTCGTGGGTGGTCGAACAATGTTGAAATGGCGATTCTTTTCCATTTTTCCACATTTTGTGCCATTTCCATCAGATTCTGCAGCTTCAGCTAACACTGAGGCATATCGGGCAGTGGAGAGCTGAAATTGAACTTCACCTCACCTCACCTCACCTCACCTCACCTCACCTCACCTCACCTCACCTCACCTACCTTCCAAATTCTCTCACCTCTTGCATCTATCCTCAGCTCTCTCTCTCTCTCTCTCTCTCTCTCTCTCTGTATTTTTCTCTCTCTCACACACACACACAAACACACACATACACACACACACACACACACACACACACACACACACACACACACACACACACACACACACACACACACACACACACATCTCACCTTCGGAAAGTTCTTCCTCCCAGCCACCTGCTGTTGACTCTGTCTTCTAACAGTCAACAGTTGTGAGTCCACAAGGCTATTAGACCTTGCGAATCTCTCAAAAACTATGGTAGACCTTGGCATTCTCTCAGCAGCTGTCACTTCATCAGCATTTGGAGCCATGAATCTACAATGTCTACCTTGTTGAAATAAACTTTAACGTTTACCCAAGAACAAGAAGATTAACACAAGCTGAGAACACGGCCAAACCTACGATTACAAAGAGGAGGGTGAAAACGACGTATCCAGGACGGGCTTGTAGGTCTCCGCCTTGTTGAAGGGGGACATAATCTCCAAAACCAACGGTTGATACTAAATTGTAGCTTGTTTTCTGTCTTAAAGTTAACTGACATGTGACGAAGCAATAGTAGTAGGCATCAAAGAGAGTCCATCTTTCCTCGATGTGAAACACCCAGGTTCCTAAAAAATTAATCTCACCCTCTTTGTAGGCGAACCGAGAATGATAAGGGAGAGGCCGATGGAGAGGGAGACGGCTATCAGATGCTTCGGAGTGACCTCACTTAGCAGCTTCACTTCTTTTGCTTTGAAGTAGGCTCGTAGCTAAACATTTGATTCAAGGAAACAGTCAGGCGGGTTTTACAACATTGGCTCAATTAAGAGAGAACAATTCGCTGATCGTGAAAATATACATGATTATGGGTCGAAAATGTACCGTATTTGAGAAAATACGCTTCAAAGTCGTCGAAAACGGGTCTCCGTCTACAAATTTGAGACGGACAGTAGGCCCTGCGTGTCCGGCATTTACAAGACATGCTAATGAACCGAATTTCATTCTAATTGGCTGAGAGAACGCTGGAAACAAGGAAGGGGCGAGGCAATTTAGCATAGGTAATTCGCATAATTTCCTACCGTAGCCGATCGAAAAGTAAATGAAAAGCCCCCTTACTACCTCTTTAATGTGAAGCTTTAACTCTCCTTATAGTAAAGTGTTCCTGAGATATGAAAGTGGACTAACTATTCCAAACACCCTAGAGACGCAGGTTGTTCAAGCGCGGGGTTTGGTTGTGTTATAGAAGTAAATAAATTCTTACCCTATGCAGACAGAAGGCGATTCCCGTATTGACTCGTTCACCAATCGACTGAAACATGATGAGACCCATGGGAATACCGCCTAGGGCAAAAATCATACAAAAGATTTTCCCTCCTGGAGTTTGAGGGGCAGAGTGACCGTATCCTGCAAGATTACTGTAGTATTGAAACCTTAAGGAGTACTGTACCTACAGTAGTTACGATGGTAACAGCAAAATACAGAGCTCCAGAAAAGTGCCATTGAAGTCCCGCTTTGTGTGGAATCCCCTTCACTGCCACCGTTTCCAGTAATTCAATGTCACTGAAAATGGGAAACATTTTAAAATATAAACTCTCCAACTCTTTTACAAAGTTATATTTGTTTTGTAGCCGTTGTCTGATTGCTGCCAGTTCTTCTCTCCGTTTCTGTTCCTCTCCGCTTTCTAATTGGTCGAACACTGCTGCTCCTAGGAGGAGATAAGTGAGGGTTGTGAGGATGAGGAGGAGAGCCCGCGACGACTTCTTGTCCATATTTGGCTCAGCCACACTCGCAGAAACCTAATTGAGACATTCAGCGCCGCCTTCAAAACTCAAGGATCGCACTCAGAGAGAGGGAGAGAGGGGAAAACTGCTGCAAGGAGATATGAGTCCCTCTTTATCTCTTTATGTCTCTATCTCTCTTTTACTCTTCTCTCCTGTTTTACTTTTCTTAGTCTATTTCTCTCTTTTTCCTTCTCTTTCTGTCTCTCTGTCTCTCTGTCTCTCTGTCTCTCTGTCTCTCTACCTCTCTGTCTCTCTCTCTATCTCTATCGTTCAAAACAGCTGCTGTCACAATTTCCAAACCCAATTGAAAGGATAAACAACTCCTGACCTCTAAAACTGCACGACAGCTTGAGATCAGCTGTTGCTCTTTGGCGCCCTCCTCTATAAATTTTGATTCAAAACTGTCATTTATATTAGTTATAAGATGTATAAAGCCGAAAATCACAAAAAATTCATTCCTAGTATTTTCTGGGTTCTGAACTTTTCCTTTTTTCTCTTCTTCCTGAGTGAAGAAATAAAAAAGTTCCGCCCAAAACCATCCATTAATTTTCCACCTGTTTTCGCGTGTCAAAGTGCTTGGATTTGTTTGTGTCCATCTTACAGCGCCGATCGATCGATCCTCACTCATGAGTCTCGACTGGGCTCACGTGCCATCCGAGTTTCTGCTGCCGGCCATCGGCCTTCTCTCGCCAGAAGTCTTCGAATTACATTAATTTGTATAATTGTATTATAGGATGCCGCTAGAACAGCGGCTGTCAGCCATCTGTGGCGCAGGGTGGCCGTAGATGACAGGATTTGGAACAAACATGCGGAAAAGGTGTTTCTCTGGAGTTCTAAACAGCCGAAGGTCAGTTTTTTCAAACTTGAAGAAGTGGCATTTTTTAAAGGGACCATCAGGGGGCTATCGAATGTGTTAAACCAGAAGCCAAAGCCCCGCTGCGCGGGTCTTCGCCTTCTGGGTTCGGCGGCCTTCGGCCGCCTCAATCTGTGATCGCGGCCTGCGGCCGCTTAGGTACGCAGACTTCGGCTGCTCATATAGGTAGGCCCTGTTCCCCTGATTCAGTAAAGTGTCCCATTATCTCTTTTTGGAACAAAATGAACCAAATTAGGAGTTGAAGTTTTGTTGAAAATATCGTTTGAATAGCGCGCCATTCTGCGTCTCGCCATTTCCCGCGCTGTCTCGCCGTTTTCTGCCGTGCACCCTTTGCATTTTTCAATTGCGTCGGTTGCAGTCCGAAACATACAAAAGGGGTATTTTTTAGAATCGTAACAACGGTGTTTATTCAATGAAATGATTAAGTTTCTTTTATTTGATTATTCATATTTTATAGTTTCAGGTTTCAATTACCATTTTTATGTACGTATTCGATAAAAAAATATTTTGATGATGATTAAGGAAAATATTTTGTCCCAACAGCTTTCAGCCAACGGGCCATACGCAGACCCGACGCCGCGGTGTTTACAAAAAAGTGTGCGCAAAACGGCAAGCTGGCACTTTGCCAAAAATTTTCTTTGCGGGGTTTCAAGCCTGGTTTTGATTATAGCTCTAGAAAGTGTATTTTAATAGTTTTTCACTTTTTACACTATTTAAAATAATCACACGCTAAAAAACTGCCTGAAATAAATGAAAATGGATAAAAATATAGCTGTTAGCCGGGTTTGATGTAGAAAAAGGGTCTCAACGGCGTTTCTCATTATGTCTGCGTCTCTCAGAGAGACTTTCGCTCCTCGCAGCCATATCACTTCAACAAATCCCCAAGGGGTAGTCACGGGCGATCGTAAACGTGGGTAGTGCCATGTTGTAGTTTATGGTTTTTATTACCCTGGGGGTACTGCAGCATAAGTGTGCCCCTCACGATCCCTTGAAGTTTGAAATTTAGCTCTTTACCACCTTCTTCGATGAGTTCTCTTTCTTCAAAAACCTGATTCCTCGCTCCGTTTCTACCCTAGTGGATGACTTTGGTTACGAGCTCCGCCATGTCGTTTTCTCTCCAAATGGACGATTTCTGGCGGTTTCAGGCATTCCTGCCCATATTTGTGTAAGCAACAAGTATAATGATGAGCTTGGAATAAAACTCTTTGAGATTTATGTTTCGTCAACAATGGAATTGCTGGATGAACGGAGTTTTGAAGAATCTCTTCAGTGGAAGGCAATCGAGGCAGTGCAGTTTTCCCCAAATTCACATAAAGTGAGAGAAGCGAAAGAGGCGCAGAGAGAAAGAGAGAGGGAGAGAGAGCTCCTCAATCCATAATTTCAGATTTGTCTGAGCGGTGTCCGCACGAACTCTTCAGCGGAGCTGGTGGTTCTTGATATTTCAGGTTCGTTGTATAGATATTTACAAAGACAAAGGGATAGTCAGAGGGCTTTGGCTTGCGAATTAAACGACAATACTAAACAGTTGATTTATTATAGTTTCAAGAGACGAAACTTGGGCAAAATTGAAGTCTATTGAAATTTGATTTTAACTCTTTCTCCATCCTACTTCGTGAATTCTTGGAAATCGTTCAATTAGTCTGATGTTGCTAACAAGGAGTTACGGCAAGCCTACGGCGGTCCTCTGTCCTAGGTTCGGCGGCCTTCGGCCGCCTCAATGTGAACCTTAAAAACACTTTTTTGGGCTGAAGAGGATATACTTTATGGTTCAGAAGACTCCCACGAAGTCCATTTCCTCTGCCGAACGCCGTGTACTCCATCCACTTTCAATGGATGTTGGTTCGACGATGAGCATCTTCTAATTTCAGAAATCTACCAGTTTGGATTCAGGTTCGATTTTACGATTTGGCGTGTTTTGAGATATCATCGTTTTCACTTACATAGAACTCCTCTTTTAAAGGAGAAGGACTTTGTAAAAATAGATTTTTCAAATCTTTTTAATAACAACTTAATTAAAAAGATACCATTGCCATAAATCTGAAACAAACACTTTTTATATGGTTTGGACTGCAACCGGTGCAGAAAAAAGTGAGAGAGCGCGAGAAATAGGGAGACGCAGGATGGCGCGCTATTCAAACGACATGTTCGACAAAACTTTAGGTGCTCCTAATTGGGTTGATTTTGCTCCAAAAAGAGAAATTGGGACACTTTTCTGCTTAAGAAAAATGAGTTGAAGTCCAGAAAGCTTTTTACGCTGTCCCATCCCTTCAAAAGGGGAGTAAGGTGGCTTTTCATTTCATTTTCGATCGGCTACTGTCGGAAATTATGCGAATCAACTATGCTAAAATGTCTCACACTCTCCTCGTTTCAAGCGCTATCTCAGCCGATTATAACAAAATTCGGCTCATTAGCATGACTTGTAAATGCCGGACACGCAGGGCGTACTGCCCATCTGCAAATCTGTGGAGAGATACCCGTTTTTGATGACTTTGAAGTGTATTTTCTCGAAAAAGTTTTCGACCCATAGTAATACATATTTTCATAATCAGCGAATTTTCGTCTCTTAATTGAGCCAATGTTGTAAAACCCGCCTGATTGTCTTTTTAACGCTGGTAACGATGAATTTCGTTATTTTTGCACCCCCAATCTTTTAGATCTCCCGTGGCCTCATCCATCTCCCAACTCTACCTCTTTTCCCTCCCTGTCCACAGCAACGCACCCTCCGACTTCTACCCTCTCCTACGGTTCCTCAACCGCAATGGTCCTGTCCGCTGGCCTTTGGTCGCTGCAACTGCGTCTCCCAGATTCCGAAGGGTTGTTCAATTATCAGACCAAGCCAAGCAGGAAAATAAGGTTATTAACGTTAAGGTCACTAACCCCTTAAAATGTTTAGTCCCTGTCACAGAAAATATCGGAACTTGAACTGAGTGGAGCCGTCAGTTTGGAAGGAGATTTAACGGAGCTCAGACAGGTTTTGGACAAAGAACAACAGTGTTTCCGCTGTTATCTGAAACATCAGCTAACTTCTGAAGAATACGGTACCCAAAGGGTAGGGTTTTTTTGGGTTCTGCAACGAAATAGTTTTAGCCGATGAACTGTAATTGCGTCTGTCATCAAGTAGTGCATAGACTGCTCATTTTTGTGATGGAAGACGATGAAGAGGAGAAAATTGGGTTTAAACTCATTGAAACGGAGCTTATTAATGACGCTCTGAATATGAGGAGATTTCAATTTAATAATGAAAGAGAGTGAGTTCGCATACACACATTTACACATTTACACGCACGCACGCACGCACAGACACACAGAGACACAGATACACACACACACACACACACACACACACACACACACACACACACACACACACACACACACACACAGTTTTTCAGTGAGAACGAAGACCTCTGGGAGTTTGTGGAACGTCGAGTGGATGACTGCGATCACGTGATTCCTATGGGAGGAATAGTGACCAATTTGAAACTGTCGCCTGACCAACGGTATTTCACCTATAAACTTCAAATATTTCGTTTTTAGACAACTGTTTGTGACAGTTTTAACAGATGATGGACATAAAGTTAAATGCATCGATTTGGATAAAATGATCGGTGATCCCATTGGTCTCTTCTGGCGGAATTCGACAGCAGGAGAAAGTAAAATCTCAACTGGAGATACTCTGGTGGTTGGGTAGGTCTCTCTCTCTCTCTCTCTCTCTCTCTCTCTCTCTCTCTCTTTCTCTCTCTCTCTCTCGGTCTCTCTCTCTCGGTCTCTCTCTCTCGGTCTCTCTCTCTTTTCCTTTCGTCTCCATCTCGCTATTTCAGTCTCCGTGATAACCGTCTGACTGTGTGGTCTCGGCACCACATGGGCATTTCTCTCGGTGAAGTGGATGCCGTGGCCTCGAATGTCGCCGTCCATCCCGAAGAAGAATACGTGGTCACTACAAACGAAATGCAATTGAGTATTTGGTCCAAGGTGTAAATAAAAAAAGTTTGCATAATGGTACTTTCGTCATTGTTTATTCACTTCTTTAGCAGAATACGTAAATGCTGCCTGAGGCTGTTGATCAAGGGCCGTGGCTTCGTCTTTTGCCATTTTCCCACCCAAATTGACCACTAGACGTGCCGGAAGCGGCTGTTGTTTGTGCATTGCAAAGAGTGCAGCAATCAGAACGAAATGCTCCAGCACACTGCTTTACTCACACGATAAGAACGCAAGAGCAAACGCATCTCCAACACTTTCTTCACTTTTACACACTTCTCAACACTGTCATCGCGTGTTCTATGCGTATTGAGCTTTCTTACTGCTCTAGGGTCGAATACATTTATAAGACTATAAACAGTTAAAAAAGATTTTTACTTCCATTCATTAACACCGTCATTGCCACCGCCGAGGGAGGATCGGCCTGTACAAAATGGTATTTTATCAAAGATCTGGGATTTCCGAAATTTTTCGGTCTCAATTCCAAACTCTTTGGAAAGTCTCAGCCACTTTCCGAAGAGTTTGGAAATGAAATCCCGTTACCACGAAATGTAGGGCATTTTGTGTTATTTTTTGGCTGTATGGCTCGGCACAGACTTACAAATGCCGCGAAATTGGAGTCGTGCTAATAAAATTAGCATGTTCCAATCATGCTCTGTTCATTTAGATATTCATAGTCTAATCAGTTATCGACAGAGCATGCTTTGAATATTTCCGCAATTTGCATATAATTTCCGTTTGGAGACAGCTACAGGCCAAAATGACCCCGCCTATATAGTTCAATAGCTCAATATTGTGTGCGAAAGCTGGCGTCAACCCATCGTGAATATGTTGTGGACTTCCGATGAAAAGTCTAAATCGACCTTTGAACCATTCTAATGTAGGCATCAACCATTCCATATTTCGGAAAATGTGACTATACTTCACCGCGTTTTGTTATGGAAACTTTTTATAAAATTGACACCTTGGGCCGACCTGCTTATCTGATATTACTTAGAGCAAGTATCTTCAGATGAAAGTGGGAAGTTCCCAGTTGAAAACGGCTACTAATAATACTTTTGTAGAGAGCCTTTCGGGTTATGACAACAGCTTTATACTGGTGAAAGTTATGTCAAAACGAATATGTAAACTATGCTCCTTGCCCAACGACCCTTCTGAAACATCTAATGACTGTATTTGCTACGAACATGCTTTTTATGCTCAAACGGTATTCCACCTTACGATTGGGCAGGTCATCCATCCATAAAAAAATCGTTGGACAATACCCTTGCCCACCTTGTTATTTAGGGTGACATGACTAAAGTAAGGTGGAATACCGTTTGGGCATTAGAAAATAATACTTTGTGGGCCAGCTTCAGCAAAGTCAACGTACCGCGGAACATTGTTCTCACGGGCCGGCCCGTCCCCGTTTCGCTCGTCTATTTGGACTACCAAGTCAAACTCTCACCAACGCGAACAAGGTTCCATCCTGGTCGGGGCACTTAAAGCCTTTAAGTTAAAGGGATCGTCAGGGGCCTTTTCGAATCCGAAAATCAAAACATTTTCACATTTTTACATGAAAATCAAAACATTGTCATTGGAATCATTTTCTCGAACACCGCTCCAGCCAACGGTTGAGCGCAAAATGCTGGTCAATTACTCATTAGCAGGCGATTTCACAAAGGCCCCTGACGAGCCCTTTAATTTTAGCTAACTTAGAATTAGTTCAAATATGTAGAAGAAGTATAATGAAAAAGAGAGTGAAAGCAATTAAATAAACTATGCAAGCTGAAATAACAACCAACCGGGCCGAAACGGGCCGGACCGACACTTTCTCGGCCCGGCTCGCCTCGGTCCGTTTCGGTCCGCGGGCCGGCCCTTCTCGTGAGAACTATGCCGCGCAGTGCACCATTCCGCAGCAACTTCCCTTTTATCGTTTAGTACTTGTGCTTGAGCCTGCGCCCATTTGTCTGTTCCATGTCCGTCGCTTCCATCGCAGTAACTCCGTGACGTGTGCTAATCCTGTTAGCAGAGCCTCCCGACCACCTGAGTCCCGGGTGCAGGAAGGGCGTGAAGTGGCGTCCTTTAATCCGAGAACTTCTAATCTTCTCGGCCGCAAATCCCTCGTTCAGTGGCCGAACGGACAATCGCCCTCCACTGTTTGCCCCCGTCTGATCCTCGTGCGCTGATAGACCCACTCACAACAACCTAATCACGCCCCCTTTTTGACGGAAAGTCCTGGAAGTCAGAATATACTCCTGTAGTCACTGTTTAAATTGTTTTTATTACTCGGACATCCCCATTTTATCCGATTCGCTCTGATTCACTCCAGTGCCCTTTCCGCTGCAAAAGTGCAAAGCACTGAACATCCCTAATTTTCGACAACGAGGACTCTTTTTTGTGAACTTTGCCTAATGCGGCGCCAGAGAGATACTAAGGGAGAGAGAGAGAGAGAGAGAGAGAGAGATCATTCCATTAATAGAAAACCGTAATTGTTTGAACAAAGTACGGTTGAGGGCCAGCATGCGTGATTGCTCCCTCTTGTGTGAATAGCTGTGGGTCAGTCACACTCGAAAAAGCATTAATCCACAATACTATGGCTTCCAGGTGATTATCGCGTTTGTCAAAAGTGTGTGTGTGTGTGTGTGTGTGTGTGTGTGTGTGTGTGTGTATGTGTGTGTGTGTGTGTGTGTGTGTGTGTGTGTGTGTGTGTGTGTTAAACCCCCTCTCCCTATAATTCACCTAGACAAACACTCCTCCCCATGTCCCTTCTGGAGCCCATTTCAGGATGATCCGATTAGCGGCCACACGTCCTTTCAGTGTCCGCCGGCTGCGTCTGCCGGCCCATGACAAATTGGGCCGCTGTCGCACACGATAGATCTTCTTTCCGATTCCGGTGAGGGAGGATAGGAGGCACTTGTCGCATCAAAGTTCACAAGAACTATCGCTATCTCAAATTGTCCGTGTTCAAATGGGCACTCAGAAGAAGTTTCCTACAGTTGCAGCTACTTCCAACGCGGCGTGTTTCGCTTATGACGCTTGACCTGATCTTTTCCTATAAAAACTAGCCGCTCAGCACACTTAGAGATATCAGTCCTATTTCTTTCCGGTTTGGTCATACATGCTAACAGATACACGCACGCACACGCGCACGCACACACGCACACACGCGCACACGCGCACGCACACACGCACACGCACACGCACACGCACACGCACACGCACACGCACACGCACACGCACACGCACACGCACACGCACACGCACACGCACACGCACACGCACACGCACACGCACACGCACACGCACACGCACACGCACACGCACACGCACACGCACACGCACACGCACACGCACACGCACACGCACACGCACACGCACACGCACACGCACACGCACACGCACACGCACACGCACACGCACACGCACACGCACACGCACACGCACACGCACACGCACACGCACACGCACACGCACACGCACACGCACACGCACACGCACACGCACACGCACACGCACACGCACACGCACACGCACACGCACACGCACACGCACACGCACACGCACACGCACACGCACACGCACACGCACACGCACACGCACACGCACACGCACACGCACACGCACACGCAAAACGCACACGCACACGCAAAACGCACACGCACACGCAAAATGCACACGCACACGCAAAATGCACGCACATACACCAACACACACATGTATCCCATTGTGTGAATGATATCCCGTGTGGCCGCTTGAATGGAGGCAATTCCGCATTTCCTCGAAGTCGCAGCGGCGTGCATAATTGAAGTGCAACTAGCCCGCTACAACCGCCGTTTGGGAAAGGCGTTCGAGTGTTTTTCCTCAGATGGGATAATGCAATTTGCAAGCCAAGTCGCCCCGCCGTCAAAGGACACGTCCATTTCATGTCATAAAGGGAAAAAACGAGCCGTTCAAGGACTGCGCCGTTTGTGCACTCGCAGAAATTGCGTTGCACTGATTTACGTCTTTTTTGATCGGACCGAAAGTGAAGAACCGCCCCCCGAGAAAGGTTTTCCGCAACATTTCTCACATTCCCAATCACACCAATGCAACACGACAGTTTACAATTAACCCCCTTAACCTCTTATATTACCCATTCTGTGCGTTTGCATTCGCCGTGTGTTCTTATTTGTCTCATTGCCCACCTCTTGTGTACGCGAAAGACAATTCCCTCCCGTAGATTGCCAAAAACACGAATACAACTCTCACGCACTCTTTGCCTTGTCGCGTTTTCCGGAAACCACAACTCACTCTTAAGCCCCGGAATCGCAACTCTGAAGTACCCTTTCGCAGGTCAAACACACCGCCGACGCCTCATATATGCACGAGTAATAGATAAACAGAGAGAGAGAGAGAGAGAGAGAGAGAGAGAGAGAGAGAGAGAGAGACAGAAAGTGTGAGCATGGGTTTGTCTCAATTGATCACATCCTGTGAGTTTATTTCCCTCATGTGTTCTGTTTCTATCCCTGTCTCTCTCTGTCTCTGCCTAACCCTGTCCCTCTGTCTGTCTCTGTATTTGTCTCTGTATGTATCTCTCTCCCTTTCTCTCTCTCTCTGTCACTGTCTCTTTGTATCTGTCTATCCCTCTGTCTCTCTATCTCTCATTTTGTCTCTCTGTCTTTCTCACTCTGTCTCTCTCTCACTATCTCTCTGTCTCTGTATTTGTCTCTGTATGTCTGTCTCTCTCTTCATTTCTCTCTCTGTCACTGTCTCTTTGTATCTATCTCTGTCTATCTATCTATATTTCCCGCTCTCTCTCTCTCTCTCTCTCTCTCTCTCTCTCTGTCTCTCTCTCTCTCTTCCATATTCTCCTTTTTTTCCTGCTGTGTCCTTTCCTCCTGACGCAATCAGCGCGGGTTTTGGTCCCGTCTTCCCGAAATTAGAGCCGCTTCCCAATTGTTCGGCCGAAGATTGTGTTCCAGATGCGCCGCCTGGGCGCTTAATCTCTTTACTCTCCCTAATCTCTTTATTCTACATAATAACATACACATCCTTCAGGCCGTTTCTTCTCGCCTATGTGCGATCTTCGCAGATGGAGTACACTCTCCCTCCTCAAGCAGGAGTTTGTAGAGACTTTGCAGGTAAATCACTTACAAAACATTTAAATCTTGAATAAAAATTGTATTTTCAGTCTACGGTAGTATTCGGAGCCACCGGCAATGAAGTCTTGATGCTAACCCGGGATGACCACATGTACGCAATGGGACTTAACTGCCACTCCAGTCTAGGTACCCATAGTTTAGGTAGCGCCTCTTTCCTTAGTTTTTCTCTTCGGGCTAGCCCGGACCTCTCTCGAAATCCCGATTTACAGGCTCCCCAACGCAGAGCTGCCTTGAACCGAAGCGTATTGACTTCATGAGTGGGAAGAAAATAAAGAAGATTGCTTTTGGAGGAGGCCCCCACGTGTTGGCCCTTTCCGAGGATGGAAAGGTGTATTCGTGGGGCAAAAACACCTACGGCCAATTGGGTAAACCCACTTTCTACTTAGCGATTGGGGTTCTTTAGGCCTGGGCCATTCCCTGCAGGGCACCTCCCCCATGTTGGTACAAGGAGCTTTAGCTGGAGAGAGGGTTGTGCATATCGCCTGTGGAGGAGAGCACTCGGTGGCAGTGACGGAGAGGGGAGAGGTCTTCGCATGGGGACAGAACAGCACAGGACAATTAGGTAGGTGAAGAAATTTATAAATCTTAAAAGAATCGGGAGGGTTAATCCTCGTCGAACCAGCGCTCTTCCTCGTCCCTTTCCCGTATGACGTCAGTGGCGTCCATTCTATCGTCCGAATCCACGCTCTCGTAGTCGAAAAATCTGAAATATTGGGATACGGAATACGCTAGGCAGAAAATAATTTCCACAAGTTAAATCCCACAAATCTTTGCACTTCCAAATGTCTTATAGCCATGTTAGGATTACCTGAGTGGGGGCAACTTAACCCAGAAAAAACTTGTTTATTAGACAGGTAACATTCGTTATGACATCTTAGACTTTGTTAGAGCCTGACGGCTAACATCATTTTGTTTATATGCATGTACCTTTACTACAAGTATAAATTTTTTTTTTGATATTTTTTTTCCTCGATTTATCTCACCGGCCGAGCATAGAAATACATGAACGCGATTTTCGGTAGAGGGGTCACCCACATTTGGGAAACGTACTAGTTTTACATAAGATTCTGCATACCATTTTCGACAAAACGCCTAATTACCTAGGTAACGGAAGCAACATCCGGGGTTCTCAAATGACGGGCCGGGTCGAGAGATTTTTTGGGACGGCCCGGGTATGAAAAATCAAATTTATATTTTTGTATAAATCGATACAATAATTTTCTAACTGTTTTAAATTACTTAATGATGTTTGTCACTAACGTATATATTAGTCGTACAACAAAGAATGTCACCGACCGGGATTGAACCCTGGTCGTGTGGGTGGCAATCTGACTGGGTGGTCCAAGGAAAACGGGCCGAACGGGCTGACCGGGCCGGGCCGACCAAAATTTTCCAACTGGCCCGGCCCGTGAGAACTCCGGGCACGTCCACCTATGGTCCCCACCGCGTAACTAACATAAGTGGTGGAGGGTAGACAGGCATTTTTTTAATGACGATCCAGCTAAAATTTTCCAATGGTACCAATTTATCCGGATTGCACTCAACGAATGTCGCTCCCGAAAACAAATCTTACGGCATCAATTTGCCAATTCCAAAATTCTCAAAGTACCTGCTGTCCTTTCCCGCCAGGAACCTTTCCACCATGAATGACTCGAACTCTTCGCGCAGCTGCTCCTTCGTGCCGTCCAGCCCCAGTTCCAACTGTTCGGCGTCCTCTTTGCTAATCTGCTCCAGTTCCTCTCGAATGTCGTCCAAATCGTACTCATCCTCCGAGTCGTCCTTGTTGCTCACGTGCGCCAACAACCGCGACAGACGCGCCTTCGCCGGATTTTCCTAAATTCTTAATATTAGACAGGAAAAACTGAATCACTGACATCTTTCACTCCTTCGAACTGCGTCTTGTGCATTTTCCTCCTCTCCGAAATCTCCTGACTCGTCTCGAACTGCTCGATCATTCCACTCCAAGCGCCTTCTTCTCGCGAGACCGACGGACGGAGATTCTTCTGTTCTGAAAGAGTAGAAATAGAAAATAATGAGAAGGTATAAAACCAGTCCCAACACACACGGACATCTTGCGTTACAGGCCTAAGCCTAAATTGTTCAGTTTTCGGACCGAGGTCGCGAAAACTGAAAATAATCTCGCCGCTTCTACTAGAGCCACGGCTGGGCAGGGAGCGTTTGGGGGACTCGAAGCAAAAGCCCCCCCCCCCCCCCCCAAATGGTACCTCGGAGGCTACGTAAGCCCTCTTTAATTGTTTGTTACCATTTTCACCAAACGCCTAATTTCGTAGGCATACATTGTCAAGCTCCATTGCACTAGGTCAGTTAAAACTGTCAAAAATCACAGGAATGAGGAGGTTTTGTAAAATGGTCACAAATAACAATTTGTAGCACTACTAGGGTAGATTATATAGCAATTCTTTGGTTGCAAGCAAATTCCTCTGGGTAGCAGTCGAAATTTTCGAAAAACAATCTCAACGGAGAAATTTTTAACGGTTCCCGAAAAATCACACAATAGGCTTCCAAAAGAGATCTTTAAGATTATAATAATCGGATCAATTAAAAATTTATAACACCTTTGAAAACCAAAGTCTTATGTCCGCGTCTTGACGGTTGCATCCTACAGCGAAAAGAGAAAATAACTGCGCCCTCCACGCATTCAGCTGCGTACACAATTGCGCGGAAATCCCACGGGTTTGTCCGGACATTTGAAATAAAAACGGCCACTATCCGCGGCTCTGTCCGGATTTATACCATGGCTGGACAGGGAGTTTGGGGCTCGCCGCAAATTTGACGACAGTTTAAAGGACTGTGTACCGATACCAGTGAAAAAGGCAGTTTCAGAAATAGCAACAATGGCTATGTTTCGAAGAAATGGCAGATAGCCGCGCCCATCCTTTTAAAATAGATGCTAAATCTCACCGTTATCGTCCAAAAATCGCCTGACCATGACGTCGTAGAGGTAGGGCTCCCTCTCCCTCATCTTCTCATCCGAAAAGTACTTCCCCTCCCGTTTCAACGACTCCATCGCCATGTATCTCCGATTCCTAACCTAACAAAAATGATAAATTCTGCAATGTCAAAACCAACGTTGCGCTTTTCCACATCTCTGTTCTTGATCCTATTCATCACAAATACGGAAGTGAGGTCCGTCAATGAAGAAAACAACGGCAAATCCTCCTCTTTTATGAACTTCTCATACCTAAACGGTGACTTAAGTGGAAAAAAACGAGAAAAATCACTTACCTGCAGATAAAAACACATCTTTTCTCTTCATAGCACTCCTTTACTAACTCCGTGCGTTCGGCCTCAGTCAACTCCTCGTCGTCTACCTTCTGTTGCTTGAAAAAGGCGTCTTTGCTGTTCACAATCCTGTCAAAAAGTGGTTTCGTAGGCGGGTCCATCGGCTGAAAATTCTATACATAGCTTGTGAACAAAAATACAAAAATAATTTAACTTTACAACACAATTCCATCTTTAAAAACTGAAAACAGGGACAGGACAGAACTAACTAAAATCGAAATTCAAAAGGCTGCAGCCGGCTGGCAACCAAGCCAATCGCAATGGAGCAGAAAATGCCGAATGGGGCGGGAATATCGACTGCACTTTTCATGCGTTGGGTTTGAAACGCAGAAAGACCTTATTCCATATAAAAAACTTAACAATATTTTAGGAATCGATAATACTGTGGATCAAGACACACCTCGACAAGTCCCTTTGTACAACCGAATCGTGGTCTCTGTTGCGTGTTGCAACAATTCTACCATTGTGCTCACCCAATCTGGAGATGTATTTTGTGTTTATTGCCATTTTTATTAATTGTTTCAGGTCTACGCCTGGGGCTATAACGGAAATGGTGAAGTGGGGGCTGGTACTTTGTGTAACCAGCACGTTCCTCTTCACTTGGAGGGGCTCTCAAAGGTCGGACCTATCACACAGGTGAGATCAAACCAAAAGGGAACGAGAGAGAGAGAGAGAGAGAGAGAGAGAGAGAGAGAGAGATAGAGAGAGAGAGAGAGAGAGAGAGAGAGAGAGAGAGAGAAAGAGAAAGAGCGAGAGAAAGAGAAAGAGAGAAAGAGAGAGAGAGAGAGAGAGACAGAGAGACAGAGAGAGAGAGAGAGAGGAAGTGAGTGAGTGAGAGAGAAAGGAAGAGAAATACGGAGAAAGAAAGAATGAGTGAGTGAGTGAGTGAGTGAGTGAGTGAGTGAGTGAGTGAGTGAGTGAGTGAGTGAGTGAGTGAGTGAGTGAGTGAGTGAGTGAGTGAGTGAGTGAGTGAGTGAGTGAGTGAGTGAGTGAGTGAGTGAGTGAGTGAGTGAGTGAGTGAGTGAGTGAGTGAGTGAGTGAGTGAGTGAGTGAGTGAGTGAGTGAGTGAGTGAGTGAGTGAGTGAGTGAGTGAGTGAGTGAGTGAGTGAGTGAGTGAGTGAGTGAGTGAGTGAGTGAGTGAGTGAGTGAGTGAGTGAGTGAGTGAGTGAGTGAGTGAGTGAGTGAGTGAGAGACCTCTCTTAAGCTCTGTTCTCCCAGATCTCTTGTGGTTTCGCCCACGCGATGGCCCTCTCCGACCAAGGGGAACTCTTCGTCTGGGGCTCCAACAGTTGTGGCCAACTTGGAGGCAACCTAGCCCGCAAAAACCAGTTGGAGCCCGTTGCTGTAGCCAAGGAACTCGACCGGTAACTAATTTCCACTCACAATTAGAATAATTTTCCAGGATTACTGATGTAGCTGCCATCCATCTCTGCAATCTGACGGCAGTTACGAATAAATCTGGGAAGGTTTTCGTCTGGGGCAATCTGAGAGGACAGTCGATGGCCAATCCTATGGAAGTGAGAATGGAGAGAATTGAGGACGCCTTTGTCTGTTTGGCCAGTCCTCCCGTCAGCTGCAGGATGCTCACTTTTGGTAGGAAATGTTTCAATAAAGTTGTAAATTCTACTCCTCTCTCTCTGTGTTTATCTGCAATCTAATAGACCAAAAGAATTACACATTTTCTAGGAGTGGAGCAGCAGACGGGTATTTTGGATGCAGTGAGGGAGGCTTTTGACGATAAAGAGACATCTGATCTACGGATTCATGTGGATGGAAGGGTTCTATATGCACATAAGGTGAACATTTCTTAACAAATTCCTTACCTCACCTCACCTCATCTCAGGGGCACCCTATTGACATTCTATTTTAGGCATTGCTCAAAATCAGATGCCAGTACTTCAGAACAAGGCTGGGAGAAAAGTGGTCAGAGAGTGGAACGAGGTAACAAAGCTGAAAAAACTCTAGATTAATTCATCCTTAGTGACATTTTTATAAGCGATTTTTCTTACAACACCTTCCGTTCCTTCCTACACTACGTTTACACAGACGAAGTCTCAGTTGAAGGAGTTGATGCCACAATTGGCCTCCTGGAACTGGCAAATTGTTACTGTGAGGAACTTCTGAAGAAAGAGTGTTGTCTTCTTCTGGAACAACTTTTGAGCGTTGACAATGCAGCACAAGTGTACTCACTTTCCGTTAAATACAGTATAAAACCACTAGAAGATACCGTATTCAGTTTGTAAGTTTACAATTGCATTTTCTTTGTAAAATGTGTTTTAGCTGTTTGAACCACATGACTGCTGTAACTCAATCTGATGCCTTCCGCCAATTGGACGATGCTGCCATCAAACGACTCATTTCAAGAGCCTCGAAGGAAGGAATATTTAAAAGATAGAGCCCGGTGCTTTCAGATTTTTGTGATTACCTCAGCTACGAGTGTCAAATGTGTCGCTTTCGCAAAGTAAATCAATACGAGTATTTTTCTGAGTCTATCAATCCGTGTGCGTGTGCGTGTGCGTGTGCGTGTGCGTGTGCGTGTGCGTGTGCGTGTGCGTGTGCGTGTGCGTGTGCGTGTGCGTGTGCGTGTGCGTGTGCGTGTGCGTGTGCGTGTGCGTGTGCGTGTGCGTGTGCGTGTGCGTGTGCGTGTGCGTGTGCGTGTGCGTGTGCGTGTGCGTGTGCGTGTGCGTGTGCGTGTGCGTGTGCGTGTGCGTGTGCGTGTGCGTGTGCGTGTGCGTGTGCGTGTGCGTGTGCGTGTGCGTGTGCGTGTGCGTGTGCGTGTGCGTGTGCGTGTGCGTGTGCGTGTGCGTGTGCGTGTGCGTGTGCGTGTGCGTGTGCGTGTGCGTGTGCGTGTGCGTGTGCGTGTGCGTGTGCGTGTGCGTGTGCCTGTGTGTATGTGTAGTGTGTGGCCCATAAAACGAGTCATTTGACAGTTTATATGCTCAATTTGTACAATAAACAAAATCTCGATTAAAAGTCTAAGCGACGTGGTTGGAATATGGTTATTACATAGGACCCGCAATGATCACCTGTGGCCAGGTGGGACCGGACAATAAATACAAAAAGTCATCGGTACATAGGCTCTTTGGCGAGAGAGGCACGAGGCGACTAGATCAGGCTCTACTCCTACTCAAACGGCTAACGACGGTGGGTGCACGCCCGCAGGTAGCACGGCTGCTGCTCGTACTCGTTACCTCCGCACTGACCACTGCCGTAGCATTTACGAACCCTCTTGCGAATGCCTTCACCACACGTCTCGGAACACGTTGACCAATAGCCCCAACCTAAAATGGAAGACCTAAAATGGAAGATTATAAAGGTAATATGGCAATGAGCACGCCACACAACACAGGATTCACACAACTAAGGTTCAACTTCAAAACTCTTTTCAAGACCCCCATGCAATCCCTATGGTGCAGTGCCACTCGTGAGCTTACACTCTCTCTCCGTTGATTATAGCTCGTTGCCTTCGGACAGACCATCTTCTTTGTCTCCTGTACCCACCGTGTAACCAACCCTTTGAAAGAAATTCTTACCTCCCCAGGCGGCGTTTCTGTTCTCGCAGTCTCTGTCATTGCAAATAGCGCTTTCTTTGTAGTTGCCGGGGCAGTTGCCACTTCTGCAGAAGCGGGTTCGTCGTTTGACTCCGGCTCCGCAAGAGGCGGAGCACTGAGAGAAGCTAGACCAGGAGGACCACTCGCCACCACGGTTGGATTCACAGGCTTGTTCGTTGCAGAACTGCTGTTCGGAACCAGCTCCAACGCAGCCAGTGCCAACACAGGCTCTGGAAAGAGAGAGGTTAGAAAAAGAGAGTGAGAGAGAGAGAGAGAGAGAGAGAGAGAGAGAGAGAGAGAGAGAGAGAGGAGAGGGGACGGAGGACGGAGGGAGGACGGTGGGAGGACGGTGGGAGGACGGAGGGAGGACGGAGGGACGGAGGGACGGAAGAGAGAGAGATGGATAGAGAGAGAGAGAGAGAGAGAGAGAGAACTACCCACCTGCTCCTCGATTTCAGTCCTCTTCCACAGACCCTGCTACACTCTGACCAATCATTCCACTCTGCCCAATGTCCAGCAGATGGACACACTCCTTGGTTGCAAGATCTCCTTTCATGAGCTGAGCCATCGCAAGGCTCCTGAATCATTTTCATTATTACAGCCTCATTTAGATGACCTACCCTATCACAATTTCTCTGTCTAACCATAATTCCAGCTCCACATGAAGTAGAACAAGTGCTCCACTCGGCCCAACTGGCCCACACTCCCTTTCCAGAGCAGGGTCCTGCATCACACTGACGCACTTCGATGTTCTTTTCTAAATGATCCACTTTCAAAACAGAAATTGCAAAGAGCAAGCCTAGTGAGAAGAAGCTTGGTTGGTTATTTGGATTAAGTGCAGTATTAGAATCTGAGACTAGCGGTTAGGATGTTAGTGGGCACCTCTGTGAACAGTTCGACGGACGCCGTCTTCTGTGCCGCTCTCACCCGGACAGTCGAAGGCCAGCGTTCGGTGGGGAGTCTGACACTTGCGGTAACGAGCTTGGGAGCCTTTTCCACAACTGACGGAGCACTGGTTCCATTCGGTCCAGGATGACCAGCTTAAGGAAGAAGCGTTGAGTTTGTCATCTGTCTCACTTACTCATCCAATCACTCTAACTCTATCTATGTATGTCCTTGTTGGTAGATCTCACCCCCCCCCCCCACCACACCATTTGGTTCCACGCAGTGCAGTTGCACCCCACCCCCACCCCATACCTGGATATGATGCGGAGGGGGTCTCAAAAAGTAAGGCCTCGCAAGAGGGAGGGTCTACCAAAACATCAAGGACAGTCTTTTTAATAGCCCCCCGTCATATCAATCAGCCCTCCCCCCCCAAACCCAAGGTCCCGCAAGCACTAAGTATCCAGGTGTGCCCCACACTCAATGCACCTTAGGGCGAGGGGACGCATCTGCTATGAATGCATATGATTAGGTAATCAATATCGTAATTGCAACCCCCCAGTGGTGTGTAACGTAACCCCCCCCCCCCCAAGTCGCAATCGCCCCCCTCCCCCATTTGAACCGATTTAGTTGGGCCCCCACCATATCAATCTTATGTGCTAAGTGATAGAACAGCTTGAAGTGATTTTCATTAGGTTTTTCTGTAAAAGAGTTAAGTTTACACTAGTTCTTAAAGGGCTCGTAAGGGGCCTTTTCAGAATCTTGTGCTAATGAAGACTTGGCAAGCATTTTGCGCACGGCCGTTGTCTGGAGCGGTGTTCGGGAAAATGATTTCAATTGAAATGGGCCAATTTGCATACGGTTTTTCAATTTTTCCAATCTAAAAATGCCCCTTACGGCCCCTTTAATACAACGTCTCTGTAATATTCGAGCGGAAACCTTAGAATTGGCCTAGGACCCATGTAGGCCATTTTGAAACTTTTAGGAGAAGATCGATTTTTTGACCCGGGTTACGGTAGGGTAATGTAATTTTTCAAAATTGGTCAAAATGACTGAAAGTTGTGTTTGTTTGAAAGCTTCTGCCTTAAATCGATGAAATCTATCAGTTAAATAGCGAAAGTCGCGTGCATTACCGCACAGGAGTCCTAAAACCTTTAAAAAAGTGACATTTTGCGTTTCAAATATTAGTTTTCCGCATTTTTAGACCTTTGTCATAAAAGTTGCGCAAAATGACATTGTCAATATTGAATTCTACGTGTTTTGCGCACATTTTGAAGAATTCGAATGATGGAAAAAGTATAATTCTCAATAAGGTAGTGAAATTTCGTTTTGTGGGGAGGGGGGGGGTTGAGATTGCACCGCCCCTGTGGGGGCTCCATTGACATTGGTGGGGGGGGGGTGATTTATACGTTACCCCCTCTCTATCTTTCTCTTTCCTCTTTCTGTCTCGTACCTATTGGCTCCAGTTTCAGGCACAGCTGGACAAGTTTCAGTGCCACACTGTTCCGATTCCACTTCAGCTCCTTTGCATTGTCCTTTGACGGAGCAGGAACGAGTTCTGAAATACTTCTCAATTATAAATTCTTTGGCATGTGTCTAACCTTTTCTTGTATCCTCCTCCACACGACACAGTACACTCGGTCCATAGACTCCATGTGCCCCAGGCTCCTTCGTAAACCGTTTCATGAGCAGCGGGACAGGATTCAGAAGAACAACCCACATCTCTGCCCATAAGGACGTTGTTTGAACAGGAGAGAGGCTAAATTAACTTATTAACGGCGCTTAAGGGCATTAAGGTCTTACCAGACACTCTCCTTCGAGACAGTATCTGTCGAATCCGCAAGAGGTTCCATCGGGTAGATTATCTCCGAAGAAACGGTAGTTCCTCTGACTTCCGAAACGATTCAAAACGTCGCAGAACACCTAAAGTTCAAGGTGAGAACGGCAGGAAGTAGTTTTATGAGCCGAAGGGATGTTTCAACATCCCAAATGGCTGTTTTCGTCTCCGATAATGTTTGGAGAACAGTTTTGAACGAAAAAACGAAGGATTGCAGAGAAAACTAGAGAGACATTACATTTTTGGTGATTTGAACGAATGTTTCTCTTTCTTTCCTACAATGTTTTCCATTGAACGCTGTTCGCAAAGGAAAATACGTGCTAAGGCTACACATTCTTTTGGAAAAACGTTCTGTGCGATCAGCCTTCATTGGTAATTAATCGCTGGGTTCTACGGAGTACACATGGTCACACCGGAGTCGATTCAACCACTCACAGGGAGATTGCAAAGAAAAAGTGGGAAATTGGTGTTGTTCATTCCAAAAGATACAATTTGCACAAAATAATGAAATCATTTTTGTACTTTTACAAATTGAACTTCACTTTGAGAGATTCTTGAACTTGATGCAGAATCTGCAGGTAAACATGTCTGGGGCTGCGATCTTTGAATGGGAGACAGAGAGACAGAGACTTAAACAGAGACAGAGACACAGAGAGAGACACAGACACACAGACCGAGAAAACACAGAGACACAGAGACACAGAGGCACAGAGACACAGAGACACAGAGGCACAGAGACACAGAGACACAGAGACACAGAGACACAGAGACACAGACACACAGACACACAGACACACAGACACACAGACACACAGACACACAGACACACAGACACACAGACACACAGACACACAGACACACAGATACACAGATACACAGACAGAGAGACAGAGAGACAGAGAGACAGAGAGACAGAGAGACAGAGAGACAGAGAGACAGAGAGACAGAGAGACAGAGAGACAGAGAGACAGAGAGACAGAGAGACAGAGAGACAGAGAGACAGAGAGACAGAGAGACAGAGAGACACAGAGATACAGAGACACAGAGACACAGAGACAGAGCTGGGTGTTTTATAATGTAAAAATGTACCTTGCAGGCCCTCTGAGGGAATCTGTTGAGCTGACTGCCAGTCCCCGTGAGTTCGTGGTCGTTCTTGATCCTCTTGTGCTCAGCGCACTTGTCCGAAATGTACTGAAACACGCGTGTCCTTTAGTAAACAACCCCTCTCTCGAGTGTTTTCCCTCCCATTTCCTGCCCCTCCCTCCCTATTCCATGATGTCTGGTGACCGTTCCAGACCACAACCACGCCTCAATCAGAAAAGCGGCAAAAAGTCCGAACGACGGTGATTGAGTTTGTCCTCAAAATGAAATGATTTTTGTTCCGAAGGCAACTCGGTTTTCGATTCTCAGGTGAGAGTTGCGCGAAACTCGTTCTCCGACAAAAGTTTTCGATTAACTCAGATGGATATCTACAAGCCAGACGACCTTCGCCTCACTCTTTTTGCTTCAAAAAGAGGCCGCCAAGGAAACATTCGGCCGTTTAGATCAACTTTTGATGGGCGACAAGGACGGGTTAATGGGGTTTTTGACACATTCACATATCAGAAAGGAAGGATTTTGGCGTTTTTATTCACTTTTAGCCGCGTAAAAATTCAAAACGCAATGAGTTTACGACACTGACTCTATTTCACTAAGGCTTGAAATATACTTAGGCGCCGCAAAGACGGGACCGGCGCGAGTTACCCGATTGCCTAAAGGGACCGTCAGGGGCCTTTTCAGATTGGACATTTTTCTGGAACCGTATGAAAATTTCGCCATTTCAATTAAAATTATTTTTCCGAACACCGCTCCAGGCAACGGTTGTGTGCAAAATGCTTGCCAAGTCTTCATTAGAATACGATAAAGAAAAGATTCCTGACGGTTCTTTTAAGAAATTTTGGTTTTTTAGGCGCGCGCACGATTTTCTTCAAACTATGGGATGGAACGAAAAAAAAAAGAATGGGTAACACGCTTGTACAAGTGATTTTTGAAAAATTTAAGGTCTAAGCCCTGAAAATTGCATTTAAAAAGGATGTTCTCCTTAAAACAGGTTTAAAATTTTAGACCGCCTGATTTTTTTTTTAGTTTTCAGATGTAAATGGCTTTGAAATATAAAGTGAAAATCGAAAATTAAAAATCCATTCTGGCGTATTTTTTTCAAGATTGTTTGAAATAAAGCAGTGGTACGACCTCAATTTGCAAATAATTCAATCCAAATTCCTCAAATATAAAAGCTCATTTTGTTTTTTACTATTTAAAAAAACTTAAAATTACCAAAATCAATATACAGTTCTGACACAATTTCTTATCATTACGATTATTTTGTAAAAACTGGTCTATGTGCCATTGTTTAGCTGTTGCGCCGTTTCTCCATATCTTAAGCAAAAATGCAATTTAGAAATACTTCATCCGAAACTCCAAAAAAACCATTTTGTGTTTAGAAAAAAAACATTTTTTGAATTAAACACCTGTCCGAAAATGAGCTTTCTAGGGGTAATGATGTTGTGATGTAAGAAAATCTCCCTTTTAGTTAAATTTTGAACTATCGATTGCTTTTACAAATCTTCAAAGTAGGTTATGTATAAAAAAAGGTTAGATAACAGCTAAATAATAGCACGTAGGCATGCATTTCTAAAACATAACGAATCAACTGAATACAATGAGAAAATTCCTACTTCGAGCCCTTAGAACCAATTTGAAATCATGCTTATATCAGATTATAAAATATTTTTGTTTTTCTTTGTTTTTTTTTGTTTTCATGGGCTGGAGATTAGAGTGAATTTTGCAAATTCGTAATGTTTTGTGCTAAGGCTAAGTTTCACGCTAAGCAGCTGAATATTCCCACATACCAAGTTTCCCCTTATAAATACCCATAAACGAACCTCATCGACAGTTTTGCTCTTCTTAACAGCACAATTCCTGTTACACACAAAAGCCCTCTGAGTGGATCCAGTGCAGTCGTCTCCCCCATTTTGAGGCGCTGGAGAGGTACAAGTCCTCCGACTGACGGATACTCCAACTGATCCAGAGATGCCAGAACAGGCGCATTGGCGACAATCCAAAGGAGACCAAGCGGACCAGCCTCCGTCTGTCTTCTGAAGACAATGCCGTGAAAAAGGTTCAAAAGTATCTTGCCTGAGGGGGTTTCCATTCTGGCACAGGCTGAGGAATGGGCTGAACTGTGGTCGTAGTGGCGATTTCGGTGGGGATTCCGGCGTCTCTTTGGGACCAAGGCACGCAGCGACCCAGTTGACACCACTTGCTTGGGCCACAGAAGGTTCCTGAACCCGTACAAATATAAAACGGGCTATAAAAATGTACCTTCAAGGGCAGGGTGGGAGGTGATGATTCGGCCAAAAGAAGACTGGCCACACCACATCATGTAGCAGATTCCGTCGGCTGAGTCCATACGGGGGGTGATCTTAAAGGGACAGTCAGGCGGGTTTTACAACAATGGCTCAATTATAAGAGAAAAATTAGCTGAGCATGAAAATATTAATGACTATGGGTCGAAATTTAACCGTTTTTGAGAAAATACGCTTGAAAGTCGTCAAAGACGGGTCTCCGTCTACAGATTTGTAGATGGGCAGTACGCCCTGCGTGTCCGGCATTTACAAGACATGCTAATGAGCCGAATTTCATTCTAATTGGCTGAGAGACCGCTGAAAACGAGGAAGGTGCGAGACAATTTAATTCCCATAACTTCCTTCCGTAGCCGATCAAAAATGAAATGAAAAGCCCCCGAATTCATTGGGTACGGGCCAAATCCGCTAGAGTTTTGGACGAGCGTTAAACATAGCATTAAAAGAAAAGGACCACTTGAAAAACTGTTTCTGGACTTTTGAAAAATGTGGATCTCATTTGTCTGATTCAGAAAAGTATCCCATTTTCTCTTTTTAGAGCAAAATGAACCAAATTAGGAGCGCGTGAAGTTTTGTCGAAAACATCTTTTGAATAGCGCGTCACTCTGCGTCTCGCTTTTTCTCGTGCTCTCTAGCTTTTTCCGCCGTGTAACCGTGCACCCTTTGCATTGTTCACTCGTGTCACCTGCCACAGTTGTGGTCGAAAATATGAAAAAGGGGTATGTTTCAGAATCGTGGCAACGGTATCTATGAAGTTGTAATGAAAAGCGTTGAAAAATCAGTTTTACGAGGTCTTTCTCCTTTAAATGTGTAATAGAAGTATTTTAAGTCTTTGGAGGAATTGGTGGTAGTTCCTGGCCCGCGGGCCGCCCTTAGAGAGAGAACCATGCCTTTGGCTATGCCGTACGTGCGAAATTCGCTTCAGATACGGACAAACCGTGTTTACGTAGTTTTCCCTGGCCATTCCTTCCTCAAGAACCATGCGATGCTCTTCCTCAAGAACCATCCGAAAAGAGAGAAATTTCTTTTGTTTGCAGTTTTCGCGCATCGCAAAGGCCGTTTCCCGCTGCGCTGTTTAATGGAAAACGGAAGTCGCTCCCATCACCCATCGGGAAAGTCGAAAGTCCTATGAATGTAAATCTAGTTGAAATTTATACACTTTTTTCCCTATCGCTAAGTTATTTAGTCAGTCAAACCCCCCAACCTGTTGGTATCCTGGGCCGTGCATGAGTTCACACTGAAGGTTGGCGTCGTAGACCTGTCCTGGCTTCGAATTCACGGGGATGGACATCTTCACTCGCATGTTTGACACACGAAGGCAGTTCTTGCCTCGGGCACTAAATGAAAATGAACTTCAAAATTTTATATTGAAATTACTCCATTCTTTGGAGGAATTGGTGGTAGTCCCTGAGGGAACAAGTGGACCAGGTGACTTTTCCGGGACCGAGAGAGGAGCTCATGATGTGCTTCGCCGGACAGTAGGGCTCGTCGTGGCGCATTCCAACACTAAATTTGATACATCTCTCTGACTCTTAAGCCCAAATCCGTGTGAAAATCGCGTCTTTCTGCGCAAAACCCTTCGCAATTCGTCAGCAACCCCTGTTTTTGATAGTTAGCGCAGTGCTGCCGCGGGCTGCTGTCGCAATGAAAACACTGGATCGAATCTTCTGGCGATCCGATCGATTTCACAGTGACCGTCTGTTTCTGCCCTTGGCAACGTACCTGTGGCCCAGTTCATGGGTGCCAATGAAGGCGGAAGTGAAGTCGAGACCTTCGGCCAAAGTGCAAGTGTTCCAAGGGTCACACATGCCGTCGAGACGAGCGATTCCGGAGATGGAACGGGAACCGGCACCGCGGTGGATGTCATAACTGAAAAGAGAAGAGGTGGTGAGATAGAGACAGGAGTGTGTGTATGTGTGCATGTGTGTGAGTGTGTCTGTGTGTGAGTGTGTGTATATAGCTGTCGCCAAACGAGCATCCGCTTTTTTTCTGCGTCTTCGCTGCTCGCACACTATTTCCGCCTGAGTATCGCACGGGTGCTGCACTAAGGCCGTTTTTGGCAGGATGCTCGTTTGGCGACAGCTATATGTGTCTGTGTGTCTGTGTGTCTGTGTGTCTGTGTCTCTTTGTGAATATAAGTGTGTGTGTGTGTGTTTTTGCAGTTTGCATGTTTGCATGTCTGTGTATGTATGTGTGGCTTTGTGTATGTGTGTATGTGTGTATGTGTGTGTGAGAAAGACAGAGAGACAGAGAGACAGAGAGACAGAGAGACAGAGAGACAGACTAACCCAGTGAGAAGAATGGCATGATCCCAGTCCCTGACCCCCAGATTCCTCTGGTATCTACAGAATCTATCAAGGTACATCTGAGCGTTTCCATGGTTATGCGAAGCTCCAGCCAAAGCAGCCTGAAACCATGTCTTCTGAATCTCAAACTCTCAAAAACTCACGGGTTGACTTGTCAACACTTCGTAGCGAATAACCCTAAAAGTGAGGGGAGGAGAAGCTGTCGGCTGGTAGTACATGATCTAAAGTACTCATTTCTTTTCAAAGTAGTTTCAAAGAGCTTTACCTGAATGTTGTTCAGCAGGGTCAAACAGTAGTCCTGTAGCTTCTTTTGAGCTGATCCTCCATATTTGCTGCTAAAGTGTCTCCAGAGCGTTTCATCGATGAACACGGCCAATTCAACGATCAAGTCGCTTTGTTGAACAAGGCGTTGTCCTGTGACAAAGACGTCTTCGAAGATGGCAGATTCGTCTTCGAAGAGGCTGTCTTCGCTCACGACACTGTCCAGCCCACAGAAGTCTTCTTGGGGTACCAACGACTCTCGCTTGTAGACAATGTGAACTCCGTGCTCTGAAAAAGCGGTTAAAACTGCCGCAAAGCATCTGCGGCAAAAATCGCTTTTTCTCTGCGTTGTCGCTTATCGCACACTATTTCGGCCTGAGTATCGCACGGCTGGAGCATTGAAGGGATAGTCAAGCGGGTTTACGAGAAAAAATTACTGATTATAAAAATATATATGATTATATGTCGAAAATTTACAGTTTTCGAGAAAATACGCTTCAAAGTCGTCAAAAACGGGTCTCCGTCTACAGATTTGTAGACGGGCAATACGTCAGCGTGTCCGGCGTTTACAAGGCATGCTAATGAGCCAAATTTCATTCTAATTGGCTGAGAGAGCGCTGGAAATGAGGAGGGTGCGAGACAATTTGGCATAAAAGCGAGAGAGCGCGGGAAATAGCGAGACGCAGAATGGCGCTCTATTCAAACGAAATTTTCGACAAAACTTCAGGCGCTCCTAATTTGGTTCATTTTGCTCCCAATAGAGAAAATGGGGCACTTTTCTGAATCAGCAGAATGGGATCTACTCATTTATCACAAGTCCGGAAAAATGTTATTTAGCGGTCCTACCCCTTTAAGCGGAATTGTGCTTCCGTTTAATTAAATTAATACAAATTCAATCTATTTCTATTTTTCAATTAATTTGTAATAAAAATAAACTTTCAACTATAAAAAGAGAAAGAAATGGAATTTTACCATTGTCGGCGTGTCTCTTGGAGCGGTGGGCGTGGGTGTCCGGGAACGGGTGGATCACGTGGATTCCTTCTTTATCGATGATTGTTCCTTTCTGAAACATGGCTTTAATAAATATATTCTAAATTATTATGTTTTTAAAGGGCTCGTCAGGGGCCTTTTACATATTCGCATGATAATGAAGACTTGGCAAGCATTTTGCGCATGACCGTTGGCTGGAGCGGTGTTGGAGAAAATGATTTCAATTGAAATGACTTGATTTGCATGCTGCCATTTCTAATCCGAAAAGGTCCCTTACGGTCCCTTTAAACTGAAAAATGCAATCATTTTAATTTTGAAGCAAAGTTTTTCCATACCGAGCCTTGGAAAAACAGCCGTTCACGGCAATTTTCAATGTATTTTTGGGGCATTTTTACTATGTTATTTGCTTTTTAAATATAATTGCTTTAATTGTCAGATACGGTAGTCCTTAATTATCATGTTGTTTTTCTGCCGTTTTGCTACAAAAAGCGCGAAAGGACGAACGCTGACCACAGGAATTGAGTGTAAAGGGCGAGTGATAGTGCGTTGTTCCGCCGTTTGTCACCAAAATGGGGTTATAAGTCAACTTTCACGTGGGTTTTTTGAGTTGTCGCTGATTTTACGACTAATTATGACTTAAATGGCCATATCCATCAAAACTAGAAATTTTCACCATTTTAGCGCGGCTCTGCCTTGGCCAAAAGACCAACAAATGGGGATCTTCCGTTTTAGAGGCTTTGCGAAAAACGTCCTCCATGGTTTCCGAACTAGTTTCCGTCGTCGATTACCAGCGCACTTCTTTACGCTTCTAATAGCTCGGAATGATGACAGTCCGTCTCCTCCCGGACATCAATCACTCTGCAGAAGATTTCTCAGGGGCACGGCGGCCAGCCGCCGCGGGTCATAATCGCGTAGGGCGCCCTCTGGCGCCGTGATCAGGTGGCCGAGTGGTTAAGGCGATCGACTGCTAATCCATTGGGGTTTCCCCGCGTGAGTTCGAATCTCATCCTGATCGAATTTCTTTTGCTCTTTGAAACCAACAAGAATGATGTATTTTTATGTTAATTTACTTTTTTTTTTTGCGCGCAGTTTGAAAATTGGCAACAGAATGAATAAAAACCGGTTGTTTGTGTATAAAAATGTCGCGAAAAGCCATAAACCTACAATTCTTCCGTCGCAATTTGAGATGGCCGCGTGGGTGTGGTTTGAGACGAATCGGTAGTGACAATTGGAGGGTCGCTCGTCAAGCTGGAGCCGACCTTTAAAGTCAACATCAACAGAGAAACAATGGGACGAACCTCCATCGTCATTCCTATGGACTACAGTAACCTGCTCTGCTACTAACGAATCTACCGTAGGAGACAGCGGTAGATTAAAAGATTTTTCCCCAACCTGAATAAAAATTGAAATTTTAATGGTTAAAGGAGTACCTGGAGTTGTAATCGATTTAATGAACCGTCTTCTGAGAAAGAGAGTTTTGGAAAAACTTCTTCGTGGTTGGGGACTGAAAATGAGGACTGAAAAGACGATTCTTCACTCACTCACTCTCCCTCATTAGCGACTCACTCACAGGCACCTCACCTCACCTCATCCTCATCCTCAGTCTATCTCTGTCCTCACTAAGCGAGGCTCACTCTCATCTCTCTCTCTCTCTTTCTCTCTCTCTCTCTCTCTATCAAAGCTCTATCTATATACCTCTTCCAGTGCGTTTCAATTTCTACGTCTCCCCCGGGTTCTCAGTCCTCTAATATTTCTCTCTCTCTCTCTCTCTCTCTCTCTCTCTCTCTCTCTCTCTCTCTCTCTCTCTCTCTCTCTCTTCCCCTCACCATCTGCCACCCTCTCCACTCCAAAGGTGTACCGCAGTTCCTCCGGCGAGAAGAAGTGCAGAACGGCGGTCGCTGCCTGCAATCGAATCTTTGCCTCTGTTGTCCAGTCCTTCAAGGGCTCTCCGCCAGCCTGTTTATCCTAATCACCACTTCCGTAAGGCAAGGAAAGGCCTATAGAAAGAGTGGACTTCCCCTCTCCTTTTCCCGGCCAAGGTTAATCGCCGTCTCAAAATGTGGGGGGATTTTAGGGACGAAATGCGAAATTCGCGTGTTTTGCGGTCAACGCCCGACCTCAACAAGTATTTTTGGAGGGAAGAGCAAACAGACGTGACCGACGGCTATTTGGAACGGCAGTTTTCTAGGCTAAACATCGAAATGAAACTAGTGAGGGGGGGTTGATCTAAACAGCCCCCCTGGAATAGGGTCATATGTCTCCCCCAAGTCCCGCCGCCTTGTCTGTCTCGTCTCTTACGTGAAACTGGAGTCTGTCCTCTTTTTGCCTTCGGCGCGAACGGGCTGTTACAGTCGACCTCAGCCGACGCATCTCTAATTGCTCATAATGGCCGCACTTCCGAGAATAAGCGTCTGTTACAGCGCGTCGAACGCGAAGAGGCCTTATCGGGAGACGCAATTCCCCGCTCCTTCTCGGCTTTTTATCAGCCGAAGACAGCAGGCGGCTGGCGCTAAGAACTCCCGCTGCTGCCACACGCAAGACTGTCAACAGCAGGGGGTGATGGGAGAGAGTTAAGGGAGGACGAGGAAGGGCAGAAGAAAAAGGGAAGTGGGAGGTAAAGCAATGAACCGTCAGGCACAGAGATTCAGTAGATAAAAAGAAGTAGATGGAGGCAGACATACATTGAAAATGTGAAAACGAGACAGAGACATACCGAATTACATGGGCAGGGAGCCGAGAGAGAGCAGAGAGACAGAGAGTCAGAGAAAGAAGAGAGAGCGAGACATAGACATTTTGTAGCATTGGAGAAGATTGACAAAGAGAACATGGGGGAGGGAGAGGAAAAGAAGTAAAGAAGTAGATTTTCATGTCTGTTTGAATGTGGAAAGTGCAGTGTTTAAAATTTACCAAATTAAAATATAAAATGTATATGTTACATTTTCATTTCGTGCATAAGTTCCCGTGTTGCACCTAGAGTTTTCATCATTTCGTTGTGTTCATACGATACTCAGGCAACGTTAGCAGCTATTACGCAAGCACATTTTTTGGCGTAAAACAAAAGGTTAAGAGGGGTTTTTCAACGTGCATTTACCGCGAAAATAAATTCCCCACAGAAAATTTAAATTTCCCGCATTTTATATATTTTTTCCGGAAGCGAATCGCCCTTGGCGGCCGATTGATCGCCTCTCATGAAACAATTCGACGCCAAGGTGACCCCGCGGAGACCTTCATCGACCCGTTCCGGTCAGGTAGATCACTTTTCGACGAAATAGAGAGGGGCTTACGGAACGGAAGGGAAGGGAGGGAATGGGTAAACATGGGTTGAAACGGAAAGAAAATGGGGTTAAAAGTTGCTTTCTCTTGAAGGAAAGTGTTAACTACCCATTGGGTTTAGAAGCGGCAGCATGTAGAAATCCTAATTGTTTTGCCCAATATCGCTCCTAAGTTCAATCGTTTTTCTTGAAAAGTTATGGGAATTAACCGATAAATAAACAATTTCCAACGGATAATCCAGATTTTGTGGCTGTGGGCCCCCCGTCCGTGACTTCCGCCGGCGCGTAAAGGGGAAGGACATGTAGAAATACTCTGTACTTGTGATAAATGAGTAGATCCCATTCTCCTCCTGATATAGAAAAGTATTCCAATTTCCAAATTAGGAGCGCCTGAAGTTTTTGTCGAAAATACCGTTTGAATAGTGCGCCATTCTGAGTCTCGCCATTTCCTGCGCTCTCTCGCCTTTCTCTGCCGTGTAACCGTGCACCCTTCGCATTGTGTAATCGTGTACATCTGCACCGGTTGAAGTCCAAAACATATAAAAGGAGTATGTTTCAAATAGGCGAGGGAATCTATTGTTTCAAGTAAACATATTTCCCGGATCTAGTCGTACTCTTGTTGCGGATCCTCCGTCGCCGTTCCGTCGCCGGCGCGAAAAACGCTCAATTATGTGGGCATTGCGATTTCGCCCCGAGGACTGGGCGACTTTTCATAAAGAGTGCTTGAAACATCAAAACTCTACTACCGGCTGGCACAAAAGCGCGCCGCGGCTGGCAGCAACTCTTGAAGCTGCCAAGTGTTTTCTGCAGAAAGGCGAACAGAGCGTTGCAAAAAGTTTAAGAGAATTTGACTTTTCAAAATCATGCCAATGTGTTGGGCTTTTCGTGTACTTTTGCAGATAGGATATTCAGCCAACGTTAGAAGCCAAATCGGACGAAAAGTTTTGGCAAAGAGAATATGTATGATTTTAGAATTCAGTTTTGGATAGTGCAACAGAGTGGGCCTGGCGGAATCTTCTGCGTATCTTCGTTTGGCGTGCTATTTCTTTGCGCTCCCAGGGTAGATCTGGGTTTTAGCGGTGGGACCCGAAAAAATCTGGCTCCTCGCAGTAGAACCCAAAGAAAACTAGGTCTTCGCATTGGGACCCAAAAAAATTGGCTCTTCGCGGTGGGACCCAGAAAAAAATCTGGGTCTTCGCGGTGGGACCCAAAAAATTCGACTATTTGCGGTGGGACCCAAAAAAAATCTGGGTCTTCGCGGTAGAACCCAAAAGAAAAGTGGGTCTTCGCGGGAAGATCCCAAAAACCCTTGTTCGACAAAAAATGGAGAAAAAAGTTTTTATCGTTTTGTCAAAATTTCTTTCAAAATATACTTTCCACACAAAAATTAGAGCAAAACGTGAAAGCGATTTTTTCTGTTTTCGCGGCCAAACCAGTCGCTTTTGATCCAGCCGGAATTAATTTTGTGGGCGCCGCCCGAATCAGTTTCCGGTCTTAAAAGTCACGAAAGGCGGGAAAGTGAGGCGAGTTCAAGGCCGATCAGGCCGTAGACAAAACGGAAACAAAAAGAGCGGAACTGTTGAGTTTTCACTCGGGAAAACTGCACAAGCCAAGGTTACGAACTATTCGAACGGGGGTTCAAGTGGAAAAGCTTGGTGAAAGTGGGGGAATTAGGAAAAAATGTTTGCATGAAAAATGGTGTAAAACTTTGGAAGAAACCGCTTACCTGAAGTAATACGCTGAGCCAGACAAAGGCTAGCATTTCTTAGTTTGTGTTGCGAAGGTCACACCGCGTTGTTGGCAGTAGGCCAAGAGAATACGGTAAGGAATACGGTAGGTGAGGAATACGGTAGGATCAAATGAGCCTAGCCACCAGAACGAACGCCCTTTAAAATAGCGGCGTTGCGGCTATTCCGACCGACGCAGACTGTATGAGATGGGCGGGGCAAAGCGCCACTTACAGTAGACGCCCCCTCGCGTGACGTCATCCGGGGGCAGACGACCGCAGCTGGACAACATGACGTCATTTGAGGAGCAACTAGGGTAACTAGGGTCTAAGCCTTAAGGGATGAGGTAAAAGGGTCTAAACCTACGGGGCCTGGATCTGTGCCAATAATCTAACTCAGAAAAAGAGAACGCATTTTGGGACATGGAAGCCAACAACGTGTGTGAGTGTGTGATTTTGTGAGTGTGTGAGTGTGTGAGTGTGTAAGTTGGTGTGTGAGTGTGTGAGTGTGTGAGTGTGTGAGTGTGTGAGTGTGTGAGTGTGTGAGTGTGTGAGTGTGTGAGTGTGTGAGCGTGTGAGTGTGTGAGTGTGTGAGTGTGTGAGTGTGTGAGTGTGTGAGTGTGTGAGTGTGTGAGTGTGTGAGTGTGTGAGTGTGTGAGTGTGTGAGTGTGTGAGTGTGTGAGTGTGTGAGTGTGTGAGTGTGTGAGTGTGTGAGTGTGTGAGTGTGTGAGTGTGTGAGTGTGTGAGTGTGTGAGTGTGTGAGTGTGTGAGTGTGTGAGTGTGTGAGTGTGTGAGTGTGTGAGTGTGTGAGTGTGTGAGTGTGTGAGTGTGTGAGTGTGTGAGTGTGTGAGTGTGTGAGTGTGTGAGTGTGTGAGTGTGTGAGTGTGTGAGTGTGTGAGTGTGTGAGTGTGTGAGTGTGTGAGTGTGGGAGTGTGTGAGTGTGTGAGTGTGTGAGTGTGTGAGTGTGTGAGTTGGTGCGTGAGTGTGTGAGTGTCCGTGTGCTGTGTAGTTGCATTTTCCCATTGAGCTTTTCAAATCCCCTAATTTTCCAAACTCTCTGTCGTTCCAAACTGTTGCAGTTGTAATACCTACTAATCCATCGAAAGGGCAGATTCTTTCTTCTTCAAGTATGTTTTCTGGTCATTTTTTGTCCTGGAAACCCGCTCTTTCGCGCATTCAAAAGTCCGCCGGTGGTGCAAAACGTGGCGTGAAAACAGTGCGAGAGGGGAAATCTCAAGGACGCCAGCCACCGACCAAAGTGACCACCGAAGGAACGACGTTCGCTAGTTAATATTTAATTGAAAGGACCAATATGGTCCAAAAATCGAGCCACATAGTCCCTATGAGTGTCGATTTTTCCATCGAACCTTTAATACATATCCCAAAAGGTACGACCAGTTGGTCCCCGGACTCTGATTCTGAACGTAGAGCCATTTTTTGGGGACAATTTACACGTACATTTACACACACGCACACACGCACACACGCACACATGCACTTTGAATCCCCCACTTTCCATTGAAATTTATTCGCAGTTGGGTCAAAGTTCGAGGTTGCAGTTGGTGCCGGGCGAAGATCAGCCAACTGTTTCGGGTGGATTTCCAGTCTAAGTTTCCACTGTCATCGACAGCTGAATAAAGGGACGAGAGGGGTTTGAAAAGTACTTTTATTATTGAAAATGGTAAACAGAAATCTCAGAGGACAAATGAAAACACCTGAAAAAGGGCAACCACGCGGACAACTGACATCAGCAGATGGATGCACTTGGGACGATTCTTCGATTGATAATTTTATAAATTTATGTTGAAAGTATTTCCAGATCAGACTACGTTTCTGTTTCCTGTGAAACTCGTTCAAACCACAAGTCCACCTTGAACTCTAGCTTGAACGCTGGCTTTTTCTGAATCATTGTTTGATTTTTCAATGGTTTAAACGGCATTTTTTACATTAAAACAGAGAAAAAATAACGGTTTTTTACAAGAAAAGAAACAAAGCTTCGTTGCGGGACCTATGCGCAAGGTGCCGTATGTTGTAGTCGAAACTTTTTCGACCAAATTTCCGTAATTTCCTGTGTTTTTGTTGGAAAACCTAAAAAAAAATTCCAATGAATTCCATCTTTCGCTATGGGTCCCTAATTTTGAAGGGTTCTATTAGTAATTTAAATAAATTTTTTAAAGTAGTTTTTTTTAAACATTAGTTTTTGATATCACAAAAAGTCATTAAGTTCTTGTGAAATCCCTTTCTTGTTGAATTTCGTTCTTTCGGCTTCAGAAGTCTCTCCGCTGAAAACGAAGTCTCCTCTTCCTTCCTTTGCAACCTGCAGTAATTTCGTTGTACTTTCCGACCTTATCTCTCTAAAATCTCTTTCGCTAAGTGAAAACTTTCGTTTCGAAAAAGCCTCGGTCTCACTAATCTACGGGGGCGGAGGAGAAGAGGCACGTGGTGGAGGAATGCGACCTCCGGCGGAACAAACCCATTGCGGGGGAGGACAACGGGACTCTTTTAGGAACGAATAGCCTCACTTCCGCAAAAGAAAGCTGAGGCATTTCAGGCTTCAGAAGGCTTGGATTCAGTTTTAAACGTAAAGTACCCCGTAAATTTTCAATTTAAAACTTTTTTGGGCTGCGCAGCTACACGATGCAAAATTCAAAGGCTGCCGATTTACACGGCTAGAGAAAGCGAGAGAGCATTGGAAATCGAGAGACGTTAGAAAAGGGACAGTCAGGCGAGTTTTACAACATTGGCTCAACTAAGAGAGAAAACTTCGCCGATCATGAAAATATATATGACTATGGGTCCAAAAATTAACGTTTCCGAGAAAACATACGCTTCAAAGTCGTCAAAAACGGATCTCCGTCTACAGATTTGTAGACGGGCAGTACGTCCTGCGTGTCCGGGTTTTACAATGAGCCGACTCTCATTTTAATTGGCTGAGAGAGCGCTGGAAAAGAGGAGGGTGCGAGACAATTTAGCATAGTTCATTCGCATAATTTTCGACTGTAGCCAATCGAAAAAGAAATGAAAAGTCACCTTGTTTAGGTGTCGATGAAAATCGGTTTGATAGCATCTCAGCTGCCGTCGATTCGAGAAATCGCCCGCTACCATTGATTTCACGTGGCAGTTTTCAGAAACAGAGAACGAACAATTATAGTCGAAAAAATTGCGGTTCATGAACGCGGAACGTTTAAACCTGAAAACTATTTATGCTAATTTTTAGCCGTATTTGCCTTTCTATCTTTGATTTCTGTTAAAAGCGCATTTTTCTCTTGTGCCGGTGCATCGCGAGTGTCATGGCGGGAAATTTGCTTATCGCGGCGTGACGCAAGGGCAAATCGTAAAAGAGAACCACAGTATAATGATTTTTGCAACAAATGATTTCAAGGCCTGATCCAGAAAAGCATTTAAAAACAAAATATATCGAAAAAGGCAGCTTGAAATTTTGGCGAAATTTTGAGCGAGCCACTCTGGTATCTCTTGATTTTTTATGCTCTCTAGCACATCTCTAGCCGTGAAAACCTGCACCCGCAACATTATTCGCAGTGTGAACTGCACCACTTTCCATTACAAACCATTTAAAGGCTATATTGAAAAATTGTTGAACTTACTGTGTTTGAGATACACAAAAAAGTTTGTAAAAAAAGTATTTCTAAGCTACTCCCTTTAACGCCGAATATTTTTCCTGAAACAATATACCCTTTGTCAATTTCAGCGGCCATCGTCTCCACTTTCAAGACATTTTCCTGTATATCTGCTGGTCGTTAAAAACTTTTCCAATATTTAGGTGACAAAAGGCAGAAAACTAGTCATAAAATAAACTTCTATGTGTATGATGTTTGATCGCCGTCTCTTCAGGTTCACTGCTCGCCTATTGCAACATTGCGTGAGATTCCCCGTCTCAGGTGTTTTTCGAAGCGTAAAGGACATCACAAGTAAACTATCTCTGTCTGGTTCTCTTTGTGCGTGTGCGTGTGCGTGTGCGTGTGCGTGTGCGTGTGCGTGTGCGTGTGCGTGTGCGTGTGCGTGTGCGTGTGCGTGTGCGTGTGCGTGTGCGTGTGCGTACGTCCGTCCGTCTGTGTGTGCTTCATTTCGCAGCGAAAAAATTATTCTCCCTCGTAAAATCTGCTACTGCAACCCAGCAGAACAAAGGAAATAAAAGTTGTGAGGTTTCGTCTCCAAATGGCGAACACTTACTTTTTTTCAGAACACGCGACTGCAAAATCATTGGACGAACTATGAGCGGAAGGTCAGAAAGAGACGGGGCACTTAGTGACAACCCGACTTTTGGACTGAATTGCAGTGGCGCCTTTCAGAGACTTCAATTTGAAATTGAGAAATCACGTTCAGCTGAAAAGAACAAGAGTTTCCCGTGAGAAGCAGCGGACAACAGCCATCATTCTCCATCACTGGGCGTGAAAGGTCGCTTTTTTGACCTCGGTGTTTCACCTTTGCCAATAACAAAACATTCGTTGACAGAAACCGTATTGCCTTTCAGTTGAACCCCTTCCCTATCCAAATAAAGCCTCCATTAACCCTGACCCCGGGGGTCTCAGCTGTCGCCTCCTCCGCAATGCGGTCCAGTTGCCAAAATGGGCATCGCCGTGTCATCAAAAATAGCCGTTTTGAGGTCGCCGTCTAAACAAATCCCGCGTGACTCCCCGATTTAGACGCCGAAACAAGCTCAGGCGTTGAAACGTGAAAAGAAAAGAAGTGCATGGGGAGGAAAGTGCAAAAGGTGTGTGTCATTTGGGTGTCTAAAGAAGGAATTCGAATTCTGCTCTGGGTTGTCCTTGGTATGAGGAACGGGGAGGAAAGGACACTTTGGACCCCACAATGAAACAGCGGAGGAGGCGATTTATGATTCTTTAGGACATTGGGAGTGGAATGGAGTCAGAAGTCATGTGACAGAATGAGAGAGACTTATTTTTCCGCCAATTTCCTTTTGGCGACCGCTATATCTTGCAGACTAGCCCTGAATGAATCACATAGTCCGGTTCATAGTTGAAGGGAAAGGACCGCGTAAAAAAAGTTTTTCTGGACATGTGATATAGTCTGTTTCCAAGGGAACGTCTTTGGCTCTCGGCTAAGGTTGAAAAAATGCTTGTATTTAACCAAAAAGGATTTGAAACATTGAAGTGAACGAAGATAAAATAGGCGAAAGAGCACTGTAAAAGCGGAGTGCGCAGACATTTATGTAAGATCGTTGCAGGACCAAAGGTACCTAGTCCTTTAAAATTTGTGAAAATCCTTGCCCATTCGTTGGAAATGGAGTATAAATGAGTACATCTCATTCTTCTGATTCAGAAAAGTGTTCCATTTTCTCTTTTTTGGAACAAAATGAACCAAATTATGAGCGCCTGAAGTTTAGTCGAAAATATCGTTTGAATGGCGCGCCATTCTGCGTCTAGCCATTTCCCACACTCTCTGCCGTGTAATCGTGCACCGATTGCATTGTTCAATCGTGTACGCCTGCACCGATTGCAGTCCAAAACGTATAAAAGGGGTATGTTTCAGAATCGTGACAACGGTATCTATTCAACAAAGTTGTTATTTTAAAGATTTGCAGATGCACCTTAGACCGAATTCTAGCTCAGAAGGTGTGGGACGGTTAAACTAAGCCTTCTAACTTTGGACGTTTACATTCTCGATTCAGTCCTATTCAGAACGAAATGTTCCTATCTTCTCCCAACATATGGTCATAAGAAGGCTTTCCATTTAGTAGACGAGGGGCAAAGAGACTCCTGAAGAATTGCTTTTTTACGGTTTGGGTTCATGTGCTTGTCCGCGTCGCTCATTTGCATCTTATCCTTAAAGTGAAGAACGTCTTGCAGCTCAAGCCCTGAATGTATCACATAGGCCGCTGTGCTGTTAGACTTGCTCACAAGGGAATGGATTTTCATCAGTGCGGCCAAATGAAACGAGCAATATGGCAATAGGTGGCCCTGTATATGAGTTTTAAGAGACTGTTTTCAGAAGTTGCTTTCGACGCTTCGTTTTCGAGAAATCGCGTTTTTTCTGGCGCCAACCTCATAGTTAATTTCTCGCGCGGAATGGTCTCCCGCCCGCGTGGTTATACAAATGTGGTTCGGTGGTGTAGTGGAAGTGCGACAGACTGATAACCAAAAGGATGCTGGTTCGGATCCTGTCGTCGTTTTTCTTTTTGCTTTCGTTTTGAAGAGTTCGGAATGATTTTTTATTTGTTTTACTGTATTTTAAATTATACTTTTGTCACATTTTAATTTGGTTTAGAATAGTTGAAATGTCGTTAGCATGCACTTTTTAATCGACTGCCTTTTACTTTGTCCTTTTCTACCTGTTTACTACCAAAAGTATAATTTAAAATACAGTAAAACAAATAAAAAATCATTCCGAACTCTTCAAAACGAAAGCAAAAAGAAAAACGACCACAGGATCCGAACCAGCATCCTTTTGGTTATCAGTCTGTCGCACTTCCACTACACCACCGAACCACATTTGTATAACCACGCGGGCGGGAGACCATTCCGCGCGAGAAATTAACTATGAGGTTGGCGCCAGAAAAAACGCGATTTCTCGAAAACGAAGAGTCGAAAGCAACTTCTGAAAACAGTCTCTTAAAACTCATATACAGGGCCACCTTTTGCCATATTGCTCGTTTCATTTGGCCACACTGATGAAAATCCATTCCCTTGTCAGTCCCTTCCTCTGGCCTTTCTTGGTCAGAAGCTTCTTCGGAGTGAATTTCCCCGTCTCCTCTCGCCCTTCTCCTCCACCAAAATTTCTTGGTGGATGTTGGCGAGCTTCAACGAACCCTAGTCAATCGCAAGACTTGGCTTCTCAGGCTTAGGAATCACATGTTTCTCGTCGTCATGGCTCATTTGCTTTGAGGTGAAGTGCATGATCCTGCAACTGCAGAATATTTCCGTATTAGCAGGGCAGCTGAACACATCAAAAGTCACAAGAGACTCCATCGCACAAAATTCTAGAATTAAATAAAATCACTTTTGCTTCAAAAAAAAACTTTACACCCATTTCGTTACCAATGTTCATGTAAAACTAGCTGGGGCGAGAGATTTTAGCCAGCGGGTTTCAGTTGGATTCAAGGATAACATGTTTTCTGAGACCATCTCCTCCGCGAGGACCATCGGCAGAAAAGTAACTCGACGCATGGTGTCCTACTTGTAAAATGTTAGAATCGCTCATCTGTAGGAATTCTGACTTTTTACAATGGGCAGTAACATGTGTGGAGGTAACCCAATGGGTCAGAAAAATGGTTCTAGAACTGAGTTTCTACCTTTCTCTTTACTCTTCGGTTACAGTTTTAAAGGTGGTAAAAGTGAATAAAAACAGCGAAAATGAGTGAATTGGTGGTTATCCAAACGCCCATATAGCTGTCGCCAAATTGGAATCCTGCCAAAAACAGCCTTAATGCAGCATTCGTGCGATACGCAGGCAAAAATAGCGTGCAAAAAGCGAAGAAGTTGAGAAAAAGCGGTTTTTCTCGCCGATTTCCGTGTGGCAACGGCTATATATGCCTTTACTCTGCTTCGCGGTCTATTGAGTTTAACAAAAATCTGTTCTGCTAGCATTACCTACTATACCGACACAATTGTGTTTTCACGTTTTTCATTTGTCTCTCGTCTAAACATCTTTGGTGATCAATTTATAACAAAAGGTAAAAGTTTTACCGTTCCATCACTGCCCCCGCGCTTCGATGAGCGTTTGGATGACCACCTAATCACTCATTTTCGCTGTTGTCATACTTTTCCCATCTTTCCAACTGTAACCGAAGATTGTTGTCTCGAAAAAGCCGTTCGTTTGATGGACTTCCGCCTACTCGAATAATCTGCAGTGTCACGTGCCAGCAGAGACGAAAACTGTTTCGGTGTATCAAATTACGTCCTTCGGGTTTTGACCGGAAGGGAACGAAACGATAACAGTCGCTTGTTTTCATTTTGAATATCATTGGTCAGCGCAGGCCACAAACAACGAATGCTTCCGGGTAGAGCCGGTAGATTAATGTAAATCGTAATCTAAATAATAATTATGGAGATGGAGGGTACAGGGAACAAAAGTTTGCAGGAGTTTCGAGGCCACAGAGGAGGGAGGGAGCTAAAATCAAAAAGGATTAAGTTAAGGACAAGAATATTAAGATGAAGTCTAAAGTTAGTGTCACGAGAGTTGAACTTTAATAGTGAAATCGACCCTAGCCATATGAACATGCGAAGAGTCCCATTTAAATGACGATTTGAAACATTGGCGGAATTAGAATGAATCTCCACCCAGAGTTCAAAATTAGATTTGAACCTTAAATTCTATAATTTTCTTGACAAGCAAAAACAGAACTCACCTTTCACATCTTACTGTTTGAAAGAATTCGAGGGACAGGGATCGGACTCGGTATTTTGCCAGTTACCCAGAAATGCGTCATGTAATGAAAGGGTCCCGCCACGAAAATCGTTGGGGATTTCCCAAAACCCTCGAGTGCGTTCACCGCGCCCACTCGCGGACGCGCAGGCGACTTTGGCAAATCGCAAGTGCTTTTCGTGGTGGCACTCTTTGTCCTTTTTCGGGAAAAGACGGGGTTTGGCAAAAGTTGAGTTCTATTTTTGAAGTTACCCAAATTCTCAATTGGAAAGGATGTATTATCTAATGTTTGTGTAGTCGCCTCTAAGATTTGGTTTATTTTTTTCCAAAAAAACGGCACCGGTTTTGGCCAAAAACGGAGTTTTGGCCGGTTTTGGCCAAAAACATTAAAGGATGGTACATTACGTTCAACAACGATAATTTGATTGTCTGCGCACTCCTCTTTTACAGTGGTGTTTCGGGCACTTTATTTCTATTCACATCACTGTTTCAAATCGTAAGTGGTTAAAAAGGATCAAAACATTAAAGCCCGCTCAAAATGCATGGTTCTTTCTTTGGAAACAGACTATAGGTAGAACTCTTCCTTTGGGAAAGGACTTCGTAAAATTGATTATTCAAATCTTTTTACAGTCTGTGTCCGAAAAACAACTGGCTTTTCTGATAATTTCATGCAAAAAGCAACATTGCTCAAACGCTATTTTAACTGGTTTCTCTGCGCCGTCCTATAAAAGCGCACTCTCTCGTTCGTCCGCAGTTGGCGCCAAGGTTCCAAAGGGAGGATTATTATTTGGACACATACTATAATAAATACTTCATTGAATAGGTATCGTTGTCATGCTTCTGAAACATACCCATTTTCCCGTTTTGGAGTGCAACCGGGGCAGGTCTACACGATTGAACAATGCAAAGAGTGCACGGTTACACGGCGGAGAATTGCGAGAGCCTGGGAAAAAGCGAGGCGCAGAATGGCGCGCAATTCAAACGATATTTTCGACAAAAGTTCAGGCGCTCTTAATTTGGTTCATTTTGCTCTAAAATGTGAAAATTGGATACTTTTCTGAATCAGAAGAATGAGATCTACTCATTTGTCCCAAGCAACCATGGCAACGGGCCGGCCCGGGCCGGCCCGCTGACAAAATTTTCACGGCCCGGCCCGGGCCCGACCAAAAATTTATGCCTTATTTCAATGTAAAAATCTAAAATAACAAAGAAAATTTTTTTTGAGCCGGCCCGGGCCGGCCCGTTCAAAAAATTTTTCTCGGCCCGGCGCGGCCCGGGCCGGCCCGCGATTTTGCCATGGTTGGTCCCAAGTCCTTAAAATCTTTTTGACGCGGTAATTTCCCTTTAACTGGGTGTGTGCTTAAAGGGACCATCAAGGTCCTTTTCAAAGTTTTTTTTTCATTTAATAAATTTATTTTTGTTCATCAAATTTATACTTCTCAATTTCAAATCCTTTTTTGAAAAAAATACGTAATTTCAAATCAAAATTCGAAATATGTTTGACCCAACAGGCTCCAGCGAACGTTTATTCACAGCAATTACAATGCCGAAAAGTTGAAATCCAATTTGGCATTAGGAACACGCGAGCCGAGCCCAGGCCGTGCCGAGAAAATCTGAGAAAGGGTTGAAAATCTATTTTTTAATGTAACTCTTTTCAAAGTCATTATTATTTAAGTTATGTTTGTTGCAAAACATAGTTCTATATGTGCAAAACATACTGTGTGAAGGAGGATTCGAACTACCCTATATAAATTTTGTATTTTTTTCATGGCCGAGTGGCTAAGAGGTCGGACTGGTAATCCGAAGTTGCCCCAGTTCGATCCCCCGCCGACAAAACTTTTTTGCCTTAGTTGTTTTATACATTATGTACAATATAAACGCAATTCCTGTACATAATTCGTGAAAAACTCATTTTTTCAACTTTTGGAATTTTTGGCCTCGGGCCGCGGGGTCCCATGTTAGTCTTTGTTCTGGGAACGTGAAAATAGCCAACTGTCTGCTTAACTTTCTAAAAATCCCGTAGACAACCTTTTTTTCTCCACCCAGATACAATCTTAAGAATGCCTTTTTGCTGCCATTCTCTGCCGCCCGATGCCGTCTGACATCAACTCCAAAAAGAGCGACGGTTGAGCGATTTTCGAAGAGAAACAGTGGAACCCTTTCTGAAATAGAATCTTGTGGAAAAAAAAGAAATTGCGCTGTTTTCGTGGAATTCACAGCTAGTTTTAACTGGCCCTATTTGCAGTGTCGTCGCCTCGTTGGCTGCGGCCGTGTGCGCTACGAACCGTGGAGAATTGGGGTCGGATGGCAGGCCGCCAAAGGGCGAATTCGGCCGAAAATACAGGGGGGCTTTATAATACATGGATAACTAAAGTTTTCAAATGATTCAAGTTTTAACGCAGAACTTTTCTTTCAACTCCTTAAAATTGGAGGGTACTAAAGTTTTCAAAAACGCGGTCGAAAAAGGTTGACCCCGCGCCGAGGGGACATGGGCGCCCCTATTTTCTGAACTTCCAATCACCCAAATCGTTTTAAAAACATATTATTTGCTTTTTCACATCAATAGCCGGCAGAAATACAGAAAAACGCGGATGCTGGGAAGTCGCATATGCCCACTCGACACGGGGTCAACTTTTTTCAAACGCTTTTTTGAAAACTTTAGTGCTTTCCGATTTTGAAAGAGTTAAAAAAGTTGAGCGTTAATATTTTAGTTATTCTAAAATAGTAGTTAGTCATTTCCTGTTTTTGAATTTTTTGAGGAAAAACTCAAAACCGCCCAAAAACAGCAAATTTTTCAGTTGTTGTCCGAAAACTTTTTTCCCGTTGAGTTTTTCGGTTTCGGCTAATTAGGAATGTTTTTGGAAATTAAATTTGCTACAAAATTACGTATGTCTAAACATGATTCTGAGCAGTTTGACAATGGACCGTAACCAGGTCTGCGGTAACAAGGACCCGAAAATAAACCGTGCCCAAAAATTTCAGAAATTCACAATTGGGTAGGGAGCTCCTACACAAGTTTTTGGATATTCAGATTTTTCTCTATGTCACTTTTTTCCCTTTCTGAAAGCGCAATTTAGTATGATAAATGAAATAGTGCACTGATTTACTGAGGACTGCTTCCCTAGTCATTGTATAAAAAAAGCAGAAAAAAAGTTTTTTGTGGTTTTTTTCAATCAGGTTTGGTTGCTTTTTCGAGCACGGGTTGGTGGAGCTGTCGCCAAATTAGAATCATGCCAATAACATTAGAATGTCCGAGTGATCCTCTGTTGATATTGAAATTCGTAGTCTAATCAGTCGTCGGCAGGGCATGCTTCCGCAATTAGCATGTGATTTCATTTTGGCGACAGCTATAACCACGTGTCATCGTAACCTGCCATTATTCTATGCCAAATCCCGAATTTTACATTGGAAACTAGCTATAGTGGTAATCACGTATTCGGCAGCTCTAGATCTACTAGAGCAACACCTTGTACAAAGTTGCGAACTAATTCACCACTGGTTAACGACAATCATACGCTGTCTTGTTTTTAAATTGCCGTTTTGACTAAATAAAACACAAACGTCCTGGTGTAACCTTAGAAGAAGTTGCTGCCCCCAAAGAGATATGTAACTGCGATTTTCTCGAGAAGGATTCGGAACCGAATCAACGGTTAAGTAAAGCAACCAAGACAACATCGTGGGACAACATTCGGGAAATTTCAAGAAGACGACCCCACCCAACTAGACGACCCCAGTGCCAAGAAGACGACCCCATACCTATATAATAATGGGTGGGGTCGTCTCCCTGGCAGGAAAATTTTGGGTCGTCTTTTTGAATCAGACTAAACTATACGACCCCAGTTTTAATTTGGCGGGATCGTCTACTTAGGACCCCGGACCTATTAAAGTATGGGACCCCAGGCATTAAATTAAAGGACCCCAAAGGATTTTTTAAGAAGACGACCCCAAGTGGGGGTGGTTTACTTTAATCATGGGGTCGCAAAGTTAAACCTTGAGGTCACTAGCTGGAGGTTAAAGGAGGCGACCCCCATGGTTCAATTTTAAGACCCCATGATTAAACTAAACGACCCCTTAATGAACAGCGCACGTATATAAGTAACGATTTGATTTTCGCACACAAAAAGGCGTTTTATCTAGGGTTAATCGTAGTTTGGTGGATGATCAGCGCATTAAGACTTTATGTGGAAAGAAACCGACTGTTCATGCACATACTTCCAGCTCCCACATTTCTATAAGTTCAGGAACAGACACATCCACATTTCAAGAAAATTGCATGGCGTTTATGTTTCCAAATCAATGCGAGCATCATTATTGATAACAATTAAGTTATACAGGGTTAAATCTAAAATACGATTGTATTGGAAGTAACTTAACTGCGAAAAATTAAACGATGACCGCATCCCAGCCGAGATTGAGTGAAAATGACCCGGAGGTTAACACCAGACACGTGAGCTAACGTTCAATCAGCCTAACTTAACGCTGGGGTCGCATTATTGAAAAGATGGGGTAGTTTTCTTGATAAGGAGCTAAGGGTTTGATGAAGGTTGGGGTCGTCTTTTTGGAAAATTACTTGGGGTCGCATTCTTTAATGGGTTGGGGTCGTGAAATTGAATGTACCCCAACATTCTACAAGGAAGAGTCATTCTAGCGGTTTGTTCTCTGGCGATAGATTCGGTGATGGACATCCATTGGGAATATACCGTATGAATGAAAAAACCATTTTACTTCTCTTTCGACAGTGTAATTACATACTAAATTCTCAGCGATGAAATTCATGAAAATCGTACCTCGAAGAAACAATTCTACGATGTTTAGAAGCCCCCCCCCCCTTCAAAAGTTCTGTGAATGTGCTTTAGAGACATACTCCAAGAAACATACATTTTTGGAATGTCCAAATACAGGTAACACCAAAGCGGAATTAAGGCTGTTTTGGCAGGATCCCAATTTGGCGATAGCTATATGGAAATCGATTCATCATATATACGTCTTGGAAAGTCATGCAGTGAGAGTCAATCTCTGATTTATTCTAACTGGGCTATGGGGAGTCGGGAGACTCTAAATTCAACCGCTCGTAACCAGGAAGCTGTGCATTTTAAATTGCCCAATTTTTCTCTTTTTGTCAGAGTCCAACGGGCAATCGCAGAGACTTTCCCGTCACAACTCCCTCTGAATTTCTTAGTAATTTATCTTGGAAAATCACGATAGCGTGACTCCTTCTCGTAAATTTACCGTTCCTCTGTGTTTGGGACCGGTCGCAGCCCGCCCGAGTACTTGTCAGTGCCACTCGACGGGTGCTTTCTAAGATTTACGTCCTGTCTTGCAATTCTCAGCCCGTAAATGGCCGGAAATCGAGAAGCAAAGTTCAATTTTTGGATTCAGAACACCGGCGCCGCGCCGTCTCTCTCAATTTGTGACCGCGTGGGACCATCGTAACCCACATATATCACAAACGGTTAAAGGACTGAGAGAGTGGAGTTTTTATCGAAAGAGGAAAGATTGATTAGAAGGAGTAGTAGTATCGAAAGAGACCAATACGAGGTTTTGTGCCAGTTTTGTTGCGAAAAACTGAATGTTTCCGCATTGTTTGTCGGCACGTTTGCAGACTCCAAGATGTAATAGGAAAACAGCGAAAAAAAAAATTAGAATTGCCTTCCAGAGATGGTATGACAGGAAATTCTGATTGACTAGTCAAAGGGCTTTGGTCGCAAAGAAAATGTGTGTAAAATACTTGTAAAAGGTCACATTTTGCGCCCCCCCCCCCCCCCACCTTCCATTTCCAAGACACCGCATCTTAACATTCCCACAATTTTCAGGAAAACTTCGTCTCTATACGATTTCCACGTAATTTTAAAACATTCGTCGTTCCGTTGCAACTTTGAAGAAATCTTACATACGTTGCAGTCTGCAAAATTGCATTGCGAACGGGTTGTTGGAGGTAATTCGACAACTTGTTGTGTGCAAGATAACTGCCCACTTTATTCCATTTCTATCGTGTGTGTGTGTGTGAGTGAGTGAGTGTGTGTATGTGTGTGTATGTGTGTGTATGTGTGTGTATGTGTGTGTGTGCCAGGAGGGTGCGACTGGTATTTATAAATCTTTAGCAATGATCTCGTTCTAAATGACTGTTGCATTGGGTCCCGCCGCGAAAGCCCGTTATCAATATAGGTGCGTAAAAGAAAATCCAAACTGAATAATAAACAACGGTAAAAATAAGCAACTTTCTTACTATTTTCCTACGCACACAATTTATTATTTTATGAGCACCGAAACAGATGATTTTTTGATTAGATGGGACACTTTTCTGAAGCAGAGAATTAGATCAACTCGTTTATCGCAAGTCGCAAGAAAAGTTTACGCTGTCCTACCTCTTTAAAAATATATTCTTAGAGGGGCAGTAAGGGGCTTTTCATTTCATTTTGGATTGGCTACGATGGGAAATTATGCGAATTAACTATGCTAAATTGTATCGCACCCTCCTCATTTCCAGCGCTCTCTCAGCCAATTAGAATGAAATTCGACTCATTATCATGCTTTGTATGCCGGACACGCAGGGTGTACTGCCCGTCTACAAATATGTAGACGGAGACCCGTTTTTGACGACTCTGAAACGAATTTTCTCCAAAACCCTAAATTTTCGACCTATAGTTATATATATTTTCATTATCAACAAACTTTTCTCTCTTAATTGAGCCAATTTTGTAAAACCCGCCTGACTGTCCCTTTAAGAAAGGACTGGGTACAATGAGCGGTTGATGGTGCCGTGATATTCTCTACTTGGCTGAACATTGCAACAGAAAGGTGCTTGTTCTGCTCTAAAGAGAATCTAAACTCCGTAAAAATGTTTATGAGTTCACCTATTACCAAAAATCGTGCCTCAAACTGTTCGGACCCCCTCCCCATTCAGGGTAGCTGGTAAAACCAATGCTTCGTTATAATATACTTCTGGCAAAGACCCGCTCTTGGCATTCTGATCGCTGATCTCTGCCCATTGGATGCGAATTCAGTTTGTGCGAAGTGGTTGAACACGATCTGCCGATGACAGGAGAACCCGAAATTGGACAGAACGTCATTTGACCATCGATGCTGATGTGAATTAGCACCCAAACCTGAATTCCTTTCTCAGATATAGCCCCATTTGCCATTGAAGGCTCCGTTCTGTGATTTCAAAACTGGATTCCCGCCCCTCGGCCTTTTCAAAACACCATGTCATAAATTAGCCCTCAATTTCAGTTCCGCCACGATTTCACAATTGGCGGTGACCAGTGCTTTGCACTTTGGCGAAATTAGAGCGGATCCCACGGCTTCCGGGGGTACGGTAGCTGTTGAATCACGGCGGGCGGCGGCAGATTCTCAGCGACAGGGACCGATTTCAGAACTTTCGGGAATCTGAGGAATTTTTGATAACGCGGGAAAGAATTTTTTCTTTGCACTTATGTTACCAGGTGGAAAGGGGGTTCAATTCAAATTTTGCAATCCAAATTGTGATTACTTTTTTTCTCTAAAATCGATTAAAAACTTTTTGCGAAATACGAGCCAATATGTCATTTACGCAAACAGTTAATCACGGAAATATTTTTGGTCCATTTTGAGTCAAACTAGAAAGGTGTCTCTAGTAGTCAGCGTGGGCCAGTCTAACAATATATTTTCGCTTCTTTGAATCATGATTCTCACGGGCCGATCCGGGCCGGACCGACTTGATAATCATCCTCGAACCGGCCCGCTTCGGCCCGTCTCAATTAGTCGAACTGTCACCCATGTGACCAAAGTTCGATCCCGATTAATTTTGCCTAACTTAGAATTAGTTCAAATATGTAATACAAGTATTATAAAAGAGATTGTTAGGTTTAAAAAAAATTTCGTATGCTGAAATAACGATCTAAAGATAATTTAATTCGACAAGTAGACGGGGCTCAAACGGGCCGGGGCGAAACTTGAACAATTGAATTGAATGGTTTAGGACGCGGATGAAAAAACCGCAAAACACGGTTCAATTCGAGAATTGTATTATCTGAAACAAAATTCTAATTAAAATATATTTCTTATCAAATCAATTTATCGCACCCAAAACTTCCCATGATATAGTGCGTTTCCGAAACAGAATAGAGAAAAACGGGATTTTTCTCATGGGATATGGTCCCGCCGCGATCCGTTCATTTCTCTGCGCTCTCCTGTTTTTCAAAGATATTTTGCCAATTCTATTTCAATTTATGTATAGTTTTAAAATCCTCTTCTGTTAATTAAGAGTCATTATCAAGATCGCTTATCATACCCGATATTTCCTTGGAAATACCACTATATAGCCGTCGCCACACGGAAATCGGCAAGAAAAAGCCGCTTTTTCTCTGCGTCTTCGGTTTTTGCACGCTATTTTCGCCTGCGTATCGCACGAAAGCTGCATTAGGGCTGTTTTTGGCAGGACTCCAATTTGGCGACAGCTATATATATATGTTCACGGCCAGAAAATATCCCTCGGGGAAAAGTTGATGTAAAGTATTGGAATGTGATTCATTTTCTCTAACTGTGAATTTCGCCCTAAGAACCATGCCACCGTCATCAACATGTTTCTTCCGTATTCTGCCAAAGCGGCCGCCTCTTTTTCTCATCATCCACCGGTCGTTTCGATGCTTTTTTACCGAAAGAATCTTCATTTCCTAAACAGACACAAAATGGCAGCATGGGGAAAGCAGAACGGAATGATGATATATGATATCCTGAATGTCTATCGTTTCCTGGCGCGAATCCTCGATTCGGGCAGGAAACGACACTGTCAGTTGGGCCGAAAACAGCCGGCCGAGGTCACAGCTCGTCGTCGTCGGAGTCTTTTCGGGTGCAGTAGCAGGCCAATCCTACCAGGATTGCGAAGAAGAACAGGGAACAGAACCCAAGTAGGGCGGCTGCGAACTGAAAAGGGGCATTGTTAAGCATTCATCTGGACATCATCATCAAAATTGCTACAAAATTAGGATTACTGAAACCAATTTATCCTGAAATTGATCGTTTAACGAGGAAGAACCTCGAAAAATTGATTTTTCACAAAGGGTGCAGGTGTACATGGCAGAGAAAGGAGAGAGAGCGCGGGAAAAGCAAGACGCAGAATGGCGCGCTATTCAAACGGCATTTTCTACAAAACACCTAATTTGGTTCATTTTGCTCAAAAAGGGAAAATTTGGACAATTTTCTGAATCAGGAGAATAAGATCTACTCTTTTATTGCAAGTCCAGAAAAACGTTTTTTACGCGGTCCTTCCCCTTTAAACGTCGAATTTTGTGATGAAGATTTCTGAAATTGGGTCTGCCAGTGACCTTTTTAGTTTAGTTCAGTCTAGAGTTTCACAAACAAAGAAAGACAAAGCCGCTATTTTCAAGGCAATTTTTCAAGATGGTCTAAAAATCTATGGTTGCCGATGGATCGTCGCCCAACGAGCTTTCCGCAAATCGTTGGCACTGGCAAAATTTTGAGTGATATCCGACAGCTAAGCTAATTAGCATGAGCAATGACATAGATTGACATTCTTGCGTAAATGAAAATTACGCAAAAATGTCAATCCATGTCATTGCTCATGCTAATTAGCTTAGCTTCGCAGGTTGCGAAATTTCGTGTAGGTGGTTTTTACAATAGAATGTTTGCTTACATGGGGAGTTACAGCCAAAATGTTATATAACTTTTTTGACAGAATTTCTGAATGAAATTGTCAAAATCCAAACATTTTGGGGACAATGTTGCTTTATTCTATTTTAAACTGCAAGTAAGCAACTTTTCGTTTTCCAGTTTTCACCACAACCTTTTTGTGGTCCGAACAAAAGTTTTATTATAATTTTATAGATAATTACGTGCAGCATTTCATGGAGAAATATATTTTTCACAATTATCGCAATCGTTTACTTTGTAATAGAACTACTATTCAAAAAAGAACTGGGACATTCTAAAGGACAAAATAGAGAAAAATACGGTTCTTTTCGCAAGAAAAGTATCAAACGCTAAAGGATTTTATGATTGTGTCCCATCGCAATGAGTCTACCCTGGAGCACAAAAAAGAGACCACGCTGAATACATAAGCGCAGAGAAATGTGGAGTAAAAATTGATTTCCCACATATTTTGAAACCAAACATAAATTTGTTTCGTCTTTATAGCGTTAAAAATCCCTTATAAGAAAACGCTATGGTCTCTGTGCATGTCTATACAGTGCGGGAAATAAGTATAGGTCCACTTGAAAATTTCGATTTTCTTGAAACTCGGTGAAATTCATGGTATGCCCTAGGTTTTGTCATGGTCGAATACCCCTCGCTGCAACAAACAGCGACGACTCATTTGCATATTCAAATTTTAGGCTAATTTTATCGAAAAAATGCAAAATTCGAGTGGGAAATAAGTATAGGTCCACCCTCCAAAGCATGTGATTAGCTTGATATTCGAAGTCAGGAGGCTCTTAAATGGGTTCCAAACGATTCTCCAACCATCGTTCATCCATCGTCGTCCTTCCTCCGTCGCCGCCATGCCACGCGGCTGTCATCTCAACGACATGGAACAGGCAAAGATTTTGGCCTACTCCGATAGCGGCGTCAGCAACCGGGATATTGCAAGACGTCTTGGGAGGTCCCACAACGTACTACTGGCGTGATTTGAAAAAACAGGGACTACTGGCGTGATTTGCGGAAGGACCCGCAATTTTTCTCAAAACGTGGTCACGGCGGAGGCAGCGTCATGGTGTGGGGTGCTTTCTGTGCCGACAGAACTGTTGCCCTGGAGTTTGTGACTTCGAAGATGAACGCGAACGACTACCAGAACGTGCTCAACAACAATCTTCTTCCCTTCGTGGCCGGATCGCAGCGCCCGTGGACTTTTCAGCACGACAATGCTCCGATACATACCGCCCGTACCACATCTCATTGGCTCTCTTCGCGAAACATCCCCGTTTTGTCGTGGCCTGCGTGTTCTCCAGACATGAACCCCATCGAGAATCTCTGGGGTATTCTTGTCAGAAGGGTCTACGAAGGGAACAAGCAGTATGGCAACGTGGATCAGCTGAAACGGGCCATCAGTCAGGAATGGGCTAAGCTGACGCCTTCCATGCTTCGGAAGCTCTCCCTTTCTCTTCCCACCCGTCTCTCGGAATGTCTCCTTCGTCATGGAGGACCTGTTGACTATTGATTGTTCTTCTATCCCAATAAATTATCAGTTTTGGAGGGTGGACCTATACTTATTTCCCACTCGAATTTTGCATTTTTTCGATAAAATTAGCCTAAAATTTGAATATGCAAATGAGTCGTCGCTGTTTGTTGCAGCGAGGGGTATTCGACCATGACAAAACCGATGGTACATAGGGCATACCATGAATTTCACCGAGTTTCAAGAAAATCGAAATTTTCAAGTGGACCTATACTTATTTCCCGCACTGTAGTTGATCAGCGGAGGATCACGCGTTCATTTCTCCAGAGGGGAAGGTGAAATCGGCCGGTCAGGGATTTCGTTCCCGTCCGTTACGTGACTGATACGTCAGTAAAGCCGTATGCCGCAAAAATAAGCGGCCAAATGCCGCGTAATTCCGCGGCCGTAGGCCACAATCTTGGCGGCCGCAGGCCGCAAACCTAGAGGGTGCGCGCCGAAGACGCGCGTACCCTCCTGGTACAGTTATAATTTCCTGATTCCCGTAGGAAAAGTTTTCGTCTTGACACGGTAATCATAACAAAAAAGGTAATTGAAGGACGAAATAGTAAAATGTCTAACGATTTTTGACGCGAAACAGGTTGTTTATGTCACTAAGTACGATTGGCAGCCGATATCGAAAAGAGTTCCCTATTATTTTAAAGGGAGAATGAAATAAGAAAGATCGCAATTGCTCTCAACAGCAAGAAACCTCGAGACAGAATTTTACTAAATTGTTTTCCGTGGACAGATCTTATATAGCTGTCGCCAAATTGGAATCCGGCCAAACACTGCCTTAATGCCGCATTCGTGCGATACGCAGGCCAAAACAGCATGCGAAGAAGCAGACAAAAAAGCGGCTTTTTCTCGGCGATAGCTATAAAAGCGGATTTTTCTTACGGCGACGGCTATAATATGGCATTTATAAAACTTGTTTCACTAAGATTTCGTACGTTTCCACGATTCGTTTGCAACCGTGACTTGGTGTCACAACTAATAATGCAACGAATACAGGTTTACTCGTAAGAGCAAGGAGAGAGAGAGAGAGGGAGGGAGAGAGAGAGAGAGAGAGAGAGAGCATCGAAAATCGAGAGAAGCCGGAGGGCGCGCCTTCAAACGACATTTATGCCAAAACTGCATGCGCTTATATCTCGCCTCATTTTTATAAAGAAAAGAAAAATGTGTATGTTTCCAACTCTGGAGAATAATATCTACACATTGATCACAATAACACAAAATTGTTTTAATTCTTTTTTTACCTTTTACGAAATTCAAGAAAAAACGCTATATCTCACCTGCCAATTGCCGACATCCTTGTCCAACTGTGCTATCCTTTGCAGATTCCCTACATCAACTGCATCTAATGAACGGGCGTACCAATTCCAGAACACGTGGCCCTGCCATCGAAAGCCAACCTTTAAAAACAAAAATATAATATTATCTTTAAAAAAAAGCCTACCTCCATTGAAGGACTGTCCGTGATTGAGAGATAGTTGAGTTCGTTTGCGTCGGTCGCCGTCCAGTTGAAGGCAAACCCGGAGTTTTCCGGAGTGGGCTGGCCGTATCTCGCAAAGTTCACTATCAACTCGGCAAAGATTTCGACGACTCGTTGGTCGATTTGCCAGTTTCTGTCCTTCCGTCGACTCAGAAAACGAGGAGTGATGTTGAACATGTGCAGTTTGTCAACCCCGTGGAAGGCCCCTGAAAACAAGAATGAATTTATGTTTTCCCCTCTTTCGAGTTTTTTAAGGCAACTGCAGAAATACACAGTAAGGTTGGAGCGCCACGTTGCACCAAAATTCTGACTAACGATAAGGCCCGTTAAAACACATTTTGCACTTTTGCACTTTTCTCTTGTTCTTGAGTTTAGCATATTTTCTTTCATTTTTTCTCATCATAGTTTAATATCGGTTGTACATTTGTTTTATCCCCATTCGAATAAATTCAAACTTGATTTGCACATATGCTAAATACTAAAACAAGGAAAAAGGAAGAAAAAAAGCAAAAGATATGTTAACGGATCTGAAGTTCAGCGACAGGGCTGGTCGGGGGCCGGGCTGGGCCCGTCTCCAAAACCTCTCGGCCCGTGGGCCCGTTTTCAAAATCGATTGACAGGTCAAGGTGAAATTTTTAGCCATTAAGCTTTAAAATTGCCTATAAATATAAATTGGATTAATTATATTTCAAAAAGATTAAAAACACCTTTACTTAAAAAAATATCCTCTACAAAGACGTTTCACTAAACCACATTTGCTCGATCCTAGCAAGATCGGGCCGGGCCCGGACTGTCCAAATTTCTTGGCCCGGCCGGGCCGGGCCAGGCTGAGCCCGATGTTTGGCCAGCCCTGTTCAACGACGATCTCGAAGGGGTTCAATTGCACTCTTCATTGATGCTGGATTATTTGTTGGCAACGAATCCCATTTTTAACCATTTTTATGGTCTATTCATAACGGCTGGCTATTATAACATATGCAGGGTAACCCAAGAAATATTCCCGAAGGACTTTGAGAATAATTAACTTGCGGACAAATCAGAAAAGTCGCCCAGAATGAAAATTGAGAAGCACAGAAATTTGGCGGGAAATGAATGAGTGATATTTTTCTTATGTTGATATTCAAATTTCCCATTACTACATCATAATATTCGGCTACAAAAGGGGCGTGGCCGTTTTTTGACCGACGTAGGATTGACGAGGAGTATATCCAAACGTGTTTCATACCCTAACACCCTGGTAAAATGTTTAAATTTCGGCAAAATTTTCCTCCTTTTTGAAAATGGATATCTTAGCTTGTTCACTGTCAAAATGTGTGGGAAGAAATATAACCAGATTCTTACAATTTGTCATAGTTTCACGGTTTGGGACAAGTTTGATTATGCACACATGCTACCCTGTGTATCTTAGATATAACTATGTAGGCGCGCTACTGTGATTTTCTCTCTTTTTGTACTTTTCCTACTCACTTTCATAATCGTAGAAGTTCTCGCTGACATGGTCAAATGAATAAAGAAAGACGGGTGCCTTCTGTTTAGCGTAGTACGTCGCGAGCCTCGAAATCGGCGCGTCGTACCAAAAATGGGAATACATCTGAAAGACTAATTAGATTTTCGTACTGTAGAGCCATACCTTTAACACCGACTCAAAAACAATACTATCCGACATGGATGGGTCCGTCTTCGTCCATACGTACTCTGACTTTGCGCCTTGGGCAATTAACCTGTGGTTGTTGAATTGTTTGAAGCCCAGAGTCAGATTCTCTGCTAACTTCTCCGCAACTTGTGGCGTCAAAGCACTGAAGTTGACATTCTTCTCGTTTAATATTACTAAAAATAGCTTTGTAGTTTGAAACAAGAAGAGGCTTACATATCCTAAGCGAACTTTCGTCTTTTGTGGTTCCAAGCAACATTGGGATTTTCTTTTTGTGCTTGGCCAGGTCTTCAGGGATATCTGGAATCACTCCTCCTGGACCGTCGACCACAGGAACGAATTCTTGGTAGTCATCCCAATGTAAGCGCTAAAAATTTGAATAGAAAAGAGGGCAAGAGAGACAGAGAGAGAGAGAGAGAGAGAGAGAGAGAGAGAGAGAGAGAAACAGAGAGAGACAGAGAGAGAGAGAGACAAAGAGACAGAGAGACAGAGAGACAAAGAGACACAGAGACACAGAGATAGAGAGACAGAGAGACAGAGAGACAGAGAGACAGAGAGACAGAGAGACAGAGAGACAGAGAGACAGAGAGACAGAGAGACAGAGAGACAGAGAGACAGAGAGACAGAGAGACAGAGAGACAGAGATACAGAGAGACAGAGAGACAGAGATACAGAGAGACAGAGAGACAAAGAGACAAAGAGACACAGAGATAGAGAGACAGAGAGACAGAGAGACAGAGAGACAGAGAGACAGAGAGACAGAGAGACAGAGAGACAGAGAGACAGAGAGACAGAGAGACAGAGAGACAGAGAGACAGAGAGACAAAGAGACACAGAGACACAGAGATAGAGAGACAGAGAGACAGAGAGACAGAGAGACAGAGAGACAGAGAGACAGAGAGACAGAGAGACAGAGAGACAGAGAGACAGAGAGACAGAGAGACAGAGAGACAGAGAGACAGAGAGACAGAGAGACAGAGATACAGAGAGACAGAGAGACAAAGAGACAAAGAGACACAGAGATAGAGAGACAGAGAGACAGAGAGACAGAGAGACAGAGAGACAGAGAGACAGAGAGACAGAGAGACAGAGAGACAGAGAGACAGAGAGACAGAGAGACAGAGAGACAGAGAGACAGAGAGACAGAGAGACAGAGAGACAGAGAGACAAAGAGACAGAGAGACAGAGAGACAAAGAAACAAAGAGACACAGAGATAGAGAGATAGAGAGACAGAGAGACAGAGAGACAGAGGGACAGAGGGACAGAGATACAGAGAGACGCAGAGACACAGAGACACAGAGACACAAAATAGAGACCCTTGCCTTGTAATCGAGTATCTCCTCCCTCATCCTTTTCCGGAAGCAGTCGAGTAATTCCGAAGAGTTGAATGACCTACAGTACCCCATTGTCTCTATCCCTTTTTCCCTCTCACCTGCACTGCATTTTCTCATTGAGTGCCCATGTGGCATTGACCGCAGTGTCCCTGACTACGCCTGGTTGAAGCGCCGTGCCCGACATGAGTACGACCTTGTGGAAGAGGCCTGAATGTGTCAATTTGGAAAGTGCGTCTGCCGACGACTTCCGTAGTTTCGTGAGCGCCTTTGATAGCGGCTGACGACATCGATCCGAAAACACTGGGGCGTCTTCCGGGACGAAGTGTCGCCGCCTTTGGACATAAAAACAACGACCACCCCGACTGCCTCGTTAGTACAGGAAGGATGGGCCAGTCGGACCGAGTTTCCACTTTTCGGGGTTAAATTTGGACTATGCATAGCTTAGTTAGTAAAGACTCAGAACGAAACTTGGCAGATCAACTGGGTTGGTGTTAAATTCAAAAAACGTTTTACCCAAAACCCTATATTTGAGATTGAACTACCTTCTGCCCTAGGCGAGAGGGCTAGGATGGAGGCACAGGCTGCTCCACTGCCGGCGCCCATCAAGGCTATGTTGTTGGGATCTCCTCCGAACACCTCGGCATTTGTCTGAAAACGGGAATTCCACTTTGAATGCTTCAAACCAATGAACTCTTTGAGAGTGCCGACACGTTTTAACGCAGAACCCCAGCCAACAAATGGGAAAACGTTCATTGGAAAACAGGCGTATAGCCGCTTGTCGCCGAGTTTTCCGCGAAAAAGACAACCCTATTATTAAATCCAAATCATTGGAATGAAATCCTTTAAATTGGCAGTAAGGGGGCTTTTCATTTCATTTTCGATCGGCTACGGTTGGAAAATATGCGAATTAACTATGCTAAATTGTCTTTCACCTTCCTCGCTATATTGTCTTTCACCAAACTGTCTTCCTCATTTCCAGCGCTCTCTCAGCCAATTATTAGAATAAAATTCGGATCATTAGCATGCCTCGTAAATTCCGGACACGCAAGGCGTATTGCCCGTCTACAAATCTGTAGGCGGAGACCCGTTTTTGACGACTTCGGAGCAGATTTTCTCGAAAACGATCATTTTGCGACCCATAATCATATATATAGACGTCGACAAACGGTAATCCGTGAGAAAAAGCCGCTTTTTCTCTGCGTCTTCGTTTTTTAACGCTATTTTATCATTTAGGCTATTTTGGCAGTATTCCAATTTGGCGACAACTATATTTTCATGGTCAGTGAATTTCTCTCTCTTAATTTAGCCAATGTTCTTAAAGCCGCATGACTGATCCTTTAACGATGCATGTTTCGTGGGCAACGAATCAAGAATACAAACAGAAACATTGTTTTGGTTTAACCGGTTGAAATGTAGCTAGATAAAACGTAGATAGACCCACCTTGACCCATTTCAGAGCCCAGATCTGATCCCAGAGACCAATATTTCCAGGAAGAACACGATCACCCGTCGATAAGAAACCTATAATCGCTGACTAGGTTGGGTTAGACATATTGAACAAACCCAGTGGCCCTAGTCTGTAGTTGAATGTCACAAAAACAACTTTCCTTGAGACAAAATTGTCGAGAATCGCCTGTTGGGGATAGTCATTACCACCTGAAAAGGATCTACGGTTAAAAAACCATAATAAAGAGAGCACCTCCTGATTGAAAGTCTCCGCCGTGAATGAAAACCACCACTGGATAGGTGTCATTGGTGTATTGGTACTGAAAGTAAACATAATATGCACTTTCAAAAAGGAGTGTGTGTGTGTGAGAGAGAGAGAGAGAAAGAGAAAGAGAGAGAGAGAGAGAGAGAGAGAGAGAGAGAGAGAGAGAAAGAAAGAGAGAGAGAGAGAGAGAAAGAGAAAGAGAGAGAGAGAGAGAGAGAGAGAGAGAGAGAGAGAGAGAGAAGAGAGAGAGAGAGAGAGAGAGAGAGAGAGAGAGAAAGAGAGAGAGAGAGAGAGAGAGAGAGAGAGAGAGAGAAAGAGAGAGAGAGAGAGAGAAAGAGAGAGAGAGAGAGAGAGAGAAAGAGAGAGAGAGAGAGGTACTCACCGGTGTAGGACTGAACACATTTAAATACAAACAGTCTTCTGAGAAATGAGCTGCATGTCTTTCTGGATCTGTTAAAAGGTCGTCCATGCGCTGAACGCACATTGCGCTGTACTGAGTAGCATTCATAACTCCTCTCCATTTTGCAGGTTCCTTGGGCAACTGAAACAAAAGTTCATCTGTGTGCGTGTGCGTGTGCGTGTGCGTGTGCGTGTGCGTGTGCGTGTGCGTGTGCGTGTGCGTGTGCGTGTGCGTGTGCGTGTGCGTGTGCGTGTGCGTGTGCGTGTGCGTGTGCGTGTGCGTGTGCGTGTGCGTGTGCGTGCGCGTGTGCGTGCGCGTGCGCGTGCGTATATGCGTGCGCGTGCGCGTGCGTATATGCGTGTGTGTTCCCACCTGAAACCGCAGGTACCCTACAGGTGGCATAGCGTAGGGAATTCCTTTGAAAACGGTGTAATCTTCTCCTCTTATTATCTGAAACACATTAAATTTTGCTTTTTCTACAGTTCCTACCAGTCGTTCTCCTCGAATTGCGCCTGAGTTGATTGTGAGCTCGAAGGGCGATATGTGTCTGAGTTGAGCCAGCGCCGACGGCAGCAGCAGAGACAGCTGGAGCAGCCGCCGCGACCATTCACTCATGCTAACTATGCCTGCTACGTCAGGCCCATTCTACCTAGAATTTTTGCGTCGGTTAAAAAATATTCAAATAAATCAACGTATAAAAAGAAGGAGAGGGATTGAACAGATAGAAGAAACGTGATAGAAAGAGAGAAGGGTACGCAATCACAAAGAAACGGACAAGAAAGTGCATTTGGGACATGATAAATCAGCAGAAGGCGTGCCTCTGATTCTTTGCACTTCCTCCGTCTGCCTAGTGACAAAGCGTCAAAAGAGTCGTCAACGATGGAAGATAAAAAGTGGCCGTCGCGCAGACTCAACTAAACGACAATTGGCAATGGGCTGTAATCGAAATGCGTACTTACATAGCAGAAAATTACAATTTGGAATACATTGTAGTAGAAGGAGTATAGTAAAGGAAAGATAACTTTCGCCAAAGCGGCATCCTGCTCAAAACGGCTTTAATATAGCATTCGTGGGATTCAAAAAAATTATGTGAAACTAGCCGCGACGCAGAGAAAAAGGGGCTTATTGCCAAATATGCTCGTTTCACGACGGCCGATGAGGGAAAAAAAACACGGGTAACTTGGCTAAAGCTGTCGCCAAATGGGCATCCTGCCAAAAACAAGCTTAATGCAGCAGTCGTGCGATACGCCGGCGGAAATAGTGTGTGAGCCGCGCAGACGCAGAGAAAAAGCGGCTTTTTGCCGCAGATGCTCGTTTGGCAACAGTTATAACTTCAAATGGGTAATTAGGTCTAACAAATTCACGCAAATCAAATATTCCGCCAATTCTACATCGCCAATTTTTCGGAAGAGAGTGAAATTATTCATTTTAAAATAAGGTATCTTTTGACTGATGTTGGCGAGGAGAAATGAGATGGTTGTATATATGTCTAAACAACCTTTCGTTCGTCGGTTTTGTTTGTCTCTTGGAGCCATGTTGCAAAAAACCATATAAATTGAATAGATTACTGACCTCCTACGAGAATCTTTTGTAGGTTGTAGGTTTGTAACTTTTGTAGGTTCGTGAAGATCGTTTGAGATCTAAGAGAAGGGGGAACAGTTGCCATTTACGAGAAAGAATTGTCCTGTTCCACAGAATATCAAGTCTAACTCAAGAAGCTGCTTCCAAAAAGCAGAGCTGTGCCAACAACTTGACAAGGGAGCGAAAATCTGAAGACATGATTGCCAACCTGGATACACAGGTATTCATTTTGGTTTCCAGTTCTTGGAAGGAAGAAATCCTTTTGATTTTAATGCGTGTTTTTTCAAACGGTTTCGCTGTGCCAAAGTGTTTATAATTGAATTGTAACAATCTCCATATGGCTCATTATTTCATAAATAAGAGTGTATTCAGTTGCTACGTCATTTGTCATCAAATTCAACTCTTGACAAAACCACATTTTTATATATTTTTGTGTGATAGCGTGAAAATCAGGAAGAAAAGCCCGAAACACGTTTCGCTCACTTGTGGGGCAATTTTTTGAGTACAAACTACGGAATACCCAAAATTCCCCGTTAAAGGGACCATCAGGGTCCTTTCCAAATCCCAGACTAAACGTATGCTAATCAGAGTCTTTATGAAATGTCGTTGTTTGGAGTGACGTTGGAAAAATCTTTTAATTCAATTGGAGTCACTCCGATTTCAAAAGGCCCCTGATGGTCCCTTTAAATACGTTCAGCGGCCATATTAATGGGGTAAAAATCAGTGAACGAAATCTTCAGTAAATAAAAACACGTGGAAATATGTGATCATATAGTAAAGTTAGTTAGGTCAATGTTCAATGACGGACCTGACTATTTATTCTGGGGACTTCAGAGGTTTCCTTTGAACGATATCAAGTTAAGCGTATATTTCTTGAAGATTACCCCTTTTCGAACTGAGTGCATGATTGTCCCAAAGCCATTGACAGTCTGATTCTAAATCGATAACATGTCGTCCAACAACGCTCCAAAAGTCCAAAAAGGGGGAATAGTATCGTGGGAAATCGGGAGTAGTGTGGAAAATAACACGGGAAGGCCAGGGATCGATGTGGACAAGTTTTGAGCAGGCTTTGGGGTTCCCGGGGGAGAAGGGGCGCGAAGCTCCCCGGCGCCACTAAATCACTACGCAATCACGCGCCACCGTCGTTACCACCGCTGTCGTAAGACGACGCCTTGCGTAATTCAGTGATCAAGAAGCCCATTTTAGAAGATTTGTATTAGATCATAGATAACTGCCCACTTGCGTTTACCTGTTTTTTTTTACTGACGCTGCCTGATATACCTGATGCTGAAATTTTGGATCAGCAGAAATTTTTGTATTTTATTTTCGATTTTCACACTCTTTCACGCGAATTCCGATTGGCAAGAGTTAAATTTGGATATAACTATTATACTTTTGGTAAATGGGCATTGTCGTTGGTTGACGCAACACTCACAACGCACGTATAAGCGTGAGAGGAGGAGGAGGAGAGAGAGCGGAGAGAGAGAGAGAGAGAGAGAGAGAGAGAGAGAGAGAGATTCAAAGAGCTAAGAGAGAGTTAAGGATGCAATGAATGAACTAAGAATACTAGTATTTTTACCAAAACTGGAAAATGGTCGCTGTAACTTTTTGAACCTGTAGTATGCAGGTGTTTTGGTAAAGAGACATTTGCAACTCCCAACAGCAGAAACATTTTGTTGAAACTTAAGCTACAAACACTTTGAAATTGCCAGCGTCTCAACAACTAAATCCATTTCCATAAAATGAACAATGTCACACTAACGAGCTAAAACTGCAAACGGGTTGCAAACGCGGCGACCCCGATGCACAGACCTACACAAAAACTTTCGCATATCCAAGGTTCGCACATTCAGATGCACAGGGCACTCTCATGTATAGCTGTCGCCAAATTGGAATCCTGCCAAAAACAGCCTTAAAGGCAGAGGATCACGAAATAAAGAAGGAAATGATCATACTTTTGGCGGGAAAAGTTTCCGGTCCCATATCTACCTTCAAAATCAAAAAAATATCAGTGGACCACAATCTAATTTTTTAACATAAGCTCAGGATCAAGTTTTTGGTGACCCTCTGCCTTTAATGCAGCATTCGTGCGATACACAGGCAAAAATAGCGTGCAAAATCGAAGACGCAGAGAAAAAGCGGCGTCGTTTTAACGGAAAGAGAGAATGGCTTTCAACTACGAGGGATAAGGACTGAAGAGCACTCTTTTCGCAGGGGTCCGAAAAGGTATACTTAACTGAACGGAACTGGATATTTCCAAAATATGATAATTCGGGCAACGGCCAGTGGCTTTGATGTTTGCTATTGTCGTCGGAGGTCGTGGCGGGAAACGGCTTGTTTGGTCGTGGGGTCGGCGCAACGGAAGTGTGTCGTGCGACGGAGGGCTGAATATCCTAATCAGAGACAGCTTGCAACTCCGATTCGGCTGTCAAAAACGAGCATTCTTAGTGACACCCGATGGATACTACTGCAGGGGCGGTCCGAAAGGACACCCGAGAAGAAGAGAGGGAGGCGCACTGTATTAACACACCACACTAACCGTACAGATGAACACGACAGAATGAGATAATATAACAAGGGAGTCACACGGGGTTTGTCGACAATCTCGCAGAACAAGGTATGAAATGAGGTGGCTAGCATGAAACGAGAAGGGGCTTTAGTAGGCATCCCCACGGTCCTTCTTCTTTTTCTCCTTCTTCACCTTCTCTCCACCGGACGGCCTGAAACGAACATTATAAAGAGACATTTGGCAACAAAAACAAATTTTCATGGACGTTCACAAGCCGTAGGCAAAAACCCTCGTGGCAAACCCCCCTCCTTCGCCAAATCTACTTCTGGCGATTTGGCTACGTACACGGCCTGAGTATCCTATATTATCCTATATAGCTTTATTTTGTGAACAACATCATAACATTGTCACGTTGTTCCGAAGTAGTTTTGGCACGTACTATAAAAACATTTTATGGCAAAAGAAAACCATTCCATACAAAAATGTTTGTATTAAAAAATGGTAGGCTTGAGAACATTCAACAGCAATAGAAATAATTGAAAAATTCAAACTTTGGCAGTAATAAAAAAAAAACAAGCATCTTTTTTTTTACATCTTTTATTTATTTTCCATCTTTCAATATTTTCTGATCTGAAACAACAACTCCCAAGACAATACATATAGTACCTGCCAAATTTGAAATTATTGGTTCTGAAAATGCCGTGCGCTGGTTTCACTTTACAGGCGAACATTTCAAAACACGGCGAGTCCGGGGTTCTCAAGGGCCGGGCCATTTAGAAAATTTTGGTCGGCCCGGCCCGTTTACCCTGGACCACCCAGTCAGATTGCCACCCACACGACCAGGGTTCGATCCCGGTCGGTGACATTCCTTTTTGTACGACTAATATTGCCTTATATGTTAGTAACAAACATGATTAAGTAATTTAAAGCAGTTTAGCAAACGCCAAGAGCTCATTTTGAACATTTGTGCGTCTGAAACGAACCTCAGATCAATGTTTTTGACGACCAGCTTGCCGTCCTCTCCTCCGGTCACCAGCACTCCCTTGTTGTAGGCGGCGCAGTGGACCAGATCAGTGTGGCCCGTCCACTCCTCCACAATCTCCGACTTCTTTCCATCCGCACTCACCGTCAACAGAGACAGCTAGAATAAAGGCATAATAAATTACCCTATTAAAAACCCTACTTTTCCCTCGGGGTCGCACTCCAACATGGCGACGGGGCGCTCCTCCTCGGTGCCCTTGATGATGTCCACGAGGAACTTCTCCGGCCGGGCGTTTTTCCTGGAAAAAGTAGTCATTTTTTGATGAACAAAGGTAAGAAAAAAAAACAGCTCGCCGCCCAATGGAAACCGTGGGCGCTTTGAAAATGACCGGCTGTTAAACATCGGACAGAGATTGAAATTTTCCGACTTTAGCGATTTGCGCATACTGCAATTTTCCTGTGTTTTAAAGTCGAATCAAAAGATATATTGGCCTTTCAGAGACACTTTTTTGGGTTCTCAAAATTCATCCTATAAAAATAAACACACATAAAACTTCATATCTCACCGGGAAAACTTTTATGTTGTTCATGAGAATTGCCTCCGGAAATTCACTTCATTATAGTTCGTGCCAAAACTACTTCGGAAGAACGTGCCAAAGTTTTGATGTTGTTCTTAGTGTAACGTGCCATATAGCGGGGTTCTCAAATGACGGGCCGGCCCGAGGGATTTTTGGGACGGCCCGGTTATGATTTTTTTTTAAAAATTTTTGTGTAAATCGGTACAATAATTTTTTAAACTGTTTTAAATTACTTAATAATGTTTGTTACTAACATATAAGTCAATATTAGTCGTACAAAAAAAGAATGTCACCGACTGGGATCGAACCCTGGTCGTCTGGGTGGCAATCTGTCTGGGTGGTCCAAGGAAAACGGGTCGACTCGGGCCGGGCCGACCAAAATTTTCCAGCTGGCCCGGCCCGTGAGAACCCCGCCATATAGGATATTCACTAGGGCATGTACGCAACCAAATCAGCCGAAGTAGATTTGGGGAAGAGTATAGCTACTTTTTCGTGTTTTCAAACGTAATTTTCGTCTGAAAATGGCAGTGAACTAGAGTCGGGAAAAATATGAGCCATACATTGACAAGCTCCGCCATAAGCGGCGGTAGGGACGTCGCAATTTTAAGTTTCGGACAAATTTTGCTAAAGAAGGAGGCCGTCGCATATTTTCGACAATTTTAATAATTGACGGGGCTGTCGCAAAATGGACCCTTGCGGTGGGTTGACCAGCTACGATATGAGCTTCTGGGAAGGCGGGGCTCGTAGCGTAGACGTTGAGTCCCGAGTCGTTACTGTACAAAATGGCCAAACTTTATTGATGATGAAGATTCTGTGCGCACGTTGCAAACAAGCACAACATGCTAACGATGCACATAATTTTCCACAGCCTTTGTTAAACACCGGACACACTGAAAGCGCCCACTCTACTAAAACTCACTTGAAAAGGACATCGACGTCATCGGGACTGTTCGGTGTCATCAGAATACACTTGTTGTCGTCACTGCAACCGTAGAGCATCCGCTTCGACAGATAGCCGACCTTTCCAACGGGAGACTCCATCTAAAAGTGAGGTTTTTCAGGCATTCCATGGCTTACTAACCGGAGTGGTGCTTTGAAGAGCATCGGCCTCCTTAGACAGCGACGCATCGAAGATGTTGATGAGGCCATCCTCTCCTCCGGTCATCAGATGACGGCCGTCGCGGAAGAAAGACAGACAATTGATGATTCCATTGTGGGAGTCCTTGATGGTGATGAGAGGCTCGGTCCCGCCGCGAATGTCATAGACCGACACGACGCTGGGGATTTCGGCGATGTCGTCGCACTGAAATTTCGATTTTAAATGCTGATATCAAACAAAACGAACGGATAGCCCTTTAAAGCACCAACCGAGTCTCCGGAAACAGAATCGTCGCTGTCCGAATCGGCGGCCTTCTTCTTCTTCTTTTTGTTCTTCTTCTGTTTGTTGTCTCCTTCCTCGTCCTGGATGAAAGTGCTGCTGGCGATGGCAATGTACTGATCGGACACGGCGGAGTACGTAACCGAGTGGTTCTCAACGGCCGTGTTCACCCTTAATAAAACAGCCTTAAAGAACACAACAGTCACAAACCTAGACTTTTTCTTCGAATCAGCACGCACATCGTAGAGATGAATTCCGAAACTGTCGTCGACGATTCGGAGAACTGAAAAAGATAAGGGATATCAAATGAAAGGAGAAATACCTGGACTTCCTTTGAGATCAAAGTGGATTCCTACGACCTTCTGCGGGAAATCCAGCGTCTTCTTAGACTTTTTCGTCTGCAGGTCGACGATGTGGATGAAATTGGTGCTGAGGGCGGCGGCGATGGCATCCGTTCCGTAGTACGAGAGCGTATTCACGTACACCTAAAATGATCCATTTAAAACACGTTATCCGGGAATTCCACTTAAATAAACTGAAACTTTCTTATTCAACTCTTCATAAAGAAATAGAAGCTATCAACAGAAAAGTGAGGTGTAAGAAAAGGTTATGCAATTACCTCCGGCCGGCTGAGTTGAATAACCGAGGCCTCGCTGGTCATTTTACCTAAAATATAAATGTTTCTTGTGAATAGGGACATATTTAGCATTAATCGATTTTTAAAACAGACGGAAAGTGGAAAAACTTCAAAAAGACACGGCAAAATCAAGGGAAAATGAGAAAAACCCGCGAAATTTGAGATTTTCGTCTGAATGAAAATGCAATTTTGGATTTGCGTACTATTTTATAGATCACGCCGATTTTCAGCGGGTTACGGTATTTTCATTCAGAAGCGGTTTTTATTGCCTTCTGAGCTCTTTTTGTTGCATTTAGCCCGTTTTGTTAACGTTTTTGTTTAGAATAATGGAGGAAGAATGCAAAAGAAAACAGGAGGACGAAGTGATAGTCATTAAATCCGTATTTGAGGAGGAGGCAAAGTTCGAACACCGGGCTTGGAAGGTTTGACTCCCTTTGGGTTTTTTTACGCGATTTTAATAGATTTGGAAGCCGCTTTTGGTAACGATCCACCTCACGCCCGTGGAATCGACTAGTCGCGTTGGGAAAGCGGCTGTTTCGGCCGATCTGACAGTCACCTGCAGCACAAAGTACCCAAACGAGTGAGTATTTTTTTTTTTGGAGTTTTATGGCTTTTACTTGTATTACAACGGGCTGGCCCGGTTTTATTCTTTTACAACTGGCTTTCAGGCCCCCACAGTTGGCGTTTTCCAACGTCAAAGGCATCTCCAGCGACGCCATCGGAGTGCTGCTTCGTAAATTGGACGAAAAGTGCCAGTCCCTGCTTGGCGATGTGAGAAAATTCTATTATTTTGTACTCATTGTACTTTGTAGCCGATGGTCTTAGAATTATGCAACGAAGTGAGGGAGTTCCTATACGAGAACACGACTTCAGTGCAAGGTTCCTTCCACGACACCATGGTTAAGAAGAAAGAAGAGGAAATGAAAGAACAGAGGGTGGGTTTTTAATGTAATAATTTATCTATTTTTTTTTTCTTGTTCAGCGCCAGAGATTGAACAGCGAACGACGGGAAGTGGAGCAGATTGTGGAGGAGAGAGAAAGACACAACCAGGAGGCGAAGAAGGAGGAAGCGCAGAAGAAGACGCCCTTCGTAGAAGTTGGTTTTACATTTTTATTGTTCTTTTCAACTTGTTAAGTCATTTACCTATTGAAAAGGCACAATTTCCCGTTTCAGGATGCACAAATCAGGATGATTGCCGGGAGGACGATCGTTGTGAAGAGCAGCAACATCACGAAAAGGCAGACACCCCACAAATTCTGTAACGAATGGGTCGGAGTTTATCAGGTTGGTACGAGACAATTAGTGCTGAAGTCTCATAGCGCAACATTAAAAAGTGTATTTGCAATTCGTGTAACTCAAATCCATATTTAATGAACTATAGCTGTCGCCAAACGAACATCGGCCGTTTTAACAGCAGACTGCAGCAATAATTGTGTTTCGGGCCAAATATACCTTTCCCACAACCGAATTCCCAAAACCACCCTTCACTCCGGGGGAAGCCTCGCTCACAATGACTGTTGCAATAAGGTCAATTTTGAGAAGTTTCTACTTTGGCGACAGTTGTAAACGCCAATTGCTCATTTCATAATGAAATGATGCATAAATATCACTTCAGAATTCATATTCGTGCTCTAAATCGTGATTTCCAGGGAGAGGAGCTTCTGGTGTCCGAGTGGGTCTTCAAATACACCCTCGGCCGTCCGTCGGCTGTCAAGAAAAAGGCGCCTGTCTTCGACGATTTTCTCAAGTAGGTCTTCCGAAGCGAAAGAACCTTTTTCGTTTCCAGAAAGTGTGATGAGGTGGAATCGCAGCTGAAGCGAGTCCCCCTGCTCAACTTCGACCACACCGTGGTCCCCTGTCTGTTTTGTGTTGTCGACCGCCGCTCCACCACCCCTCAGAACATCAACATCCACATCGTCATCGGACAGAAAGTCAGCGAGGCCGAACAGTCGCTGTTCTCCATTATCAATTCTGTCAAACACGAGGTCGGTCGTCTTCTGTACTTTTCTAGCTGTTTTTTTAGCCCAATGTGTGTCGTCGGCTGGCAGGCCACGCCCTTTGCGCCCTCCGCTCGCTCCACGATGAAAACGTGGCTCATGGAGCCGTCACGATGAACACCTTCTGGGTCTCAGACAACTCATTCCGCCTCTCAGATGCAGGAACATTGTGAGTGTTCGTTTTTTATACTCCTCGCTAAATTTATCATGTTTTACACGTAGCCATACATGGGCATAGCTTCGTGACTTGGGTCGCTGCGAGACCCCCGCCCTTTAAAAGAAATAGCCTATGGGGGCAAATATCGATTAATTTTCAAGCAAAGTCGATAGATTTCGGGGTATCGATCGATGTTTTGGGCCTGCGTTACCCCCCCCCCCCCCCTCTTGATATAAAAAATTTGTAATTACAAACTATGGCCCACCCCTGTGGGGAACCCATACATTCGAAAATCTGGACTATTGCACCTTTATTTCAAGTGATTCGCGTCTTATTCGTAAAGATCTCTCTTAAGTTCCGAATATTCTTAACTTGCGACGGAATCGTCCGGTTTTTTTGTTGTTGTAAACTTTGCAGTATTTTTGACAACTTGAAATTACAAACCTTGGAGAGAAAATGCAGAGAAAATCGTCACAAAAGAAATATGTACATTGCAGGAAATATGCTCCATGGCGAACACACATTTAGTAAATATAATCGTCGGGGGTTTTTCAAAATTTTCCATGGGGGAGACCATATGATAAAAAAAACTCGTCCGAGAAAATTTCCAAAATCACCAAAATGACGGCCACGTGTTGGGAAACCTAGCGATACCTCCCGCGCGGGATTCTCTATTTGGAAAATTTTTGGCGGCCCGGGCCGGCCCGAGTCGGCCCGTTTACCTTGGACACCCAGACAGATTGCCACCCACACGACCAGGGTTCGATCCCGGTCGGCGACATTCTTTTTTGTACGACTAATATTGACTTTTATGTTGGTAACAAAACAATATTAACTTTTTTTAAAGCTGTTTAAAAAATTATTGTACCGATTTATACAACGTTTAATTTTTTGGACTGGGTCGTCCCAAAAAAATCCCTCGGCCCGGGCCGGGACGTCGGACCGGCCCGTCATTTGAGAACCCCGCTCCCGCGTAAAATCCTTCTAAGCGAGACACCCCAAGCCGTCATAGTCGGGCCATGTATACACGTAGCTCTAAAAACTACATCAAAACATTGGAACGTTGGTTGGCTAAATTTAAAACCGCGCGGAGAAAAGTCGGCAAGCGGTCTGGCATTGGCTTCAATTTGCGACGGCCCTACTACCGCTTATAGTGGAGCTTGACAATGTATGTTGGTGTGTCGAAAACAAGAGCTATCGTTTATATACCGCTCGCCAAATCTTCGGTCAATTTGGCCGGGGTTCTCAAATGACGGGCCGGGCCGAGAGATTTTTTGTGCGGCCCGGCCTGGTCGTTTGGGTGGTCCAGGGTGGGCGGGCCGACCAAAATCCTAGTGGCCCGGCCCGTGAGAACCACGGATTTAGCTGCGTACGGCTAAAACATTGAATACCTTGTTTTATAATTTCACTTCCAGAGCTTCCCTTCTATCCCTCTCTGACTCTTTCCAACAAGCAGTCTCCGGAAAAGTTTGCGATCCCACGGTCGAGGAGAAAAAAGGAAGGATGAGGAAGGACCTTTTCCTGCTGGGTGTCATGATCGACGAAATCCGACGCGCCAAAGTATTTCAAACAGCGAAGTCTCAACTATTCCGTGAGCTTTCAGTGTACCTCCACTTCCATCGCTCACACGGACCAGGAATTGACCAAGTTCATCGGAGCTTGCCAGACGGCCAAGACCGCGGAAGAATTGCTCAATCTGCCCTATCTTAAAGTTGGTGGGTGTATTTCTAATGATTTCTGCCAAATGGGTGCTAAAAGGAACTGTTGACATCCGGATTACGGGTGTCCGAAAGTTATTCTGTTGTACATATCATAGTTCACACGAGAAGGGCCGGGCCGAACTGGAGACGGGCCGGCCCGTTTCGGCCTTGTTTGTAAACTTTTCGTCTTAAAATTTCTTTAAATCGTTATTTAGCTAACGCTAAAAGTTTAAAACCTCGCAAACTTTTTTATTAGGTAAAAGCACAATCTCACCCCCCACACCATTCCCCCCCCCCCGCAGTTGCACTTCCACTCAATGAAATATGGGGTGCAGGTTGCGCATTTGATATGGGTGCGTGCCACTGCGTTTGGTGGGGGTGGGGGTATCATTTGCTTATCAATATCATAATTGCACCCCCAAAGTTATGTGGGGGGGGGGGCGAATGCGACACCAGGACCTATCGAAATTGTCACCCCCACCCGTCGCAATGAAATCCCTCATTCGGCCCCGTGCAAATGCGCCCCCCCCCCCCCCCCCCCACACATCGCAATCTCAATATTGAACTGGGATAACGCTGTTAGACCAATTTAAAGTGCATCTCATTAGGTTTGCCTCTGCAAAACAGTTAAATTTACGCTAGAACTTAAAAGACCAACCGACAAGCTTATGACTGAAATTGGACCGCAACCAGCGAAACACATTGTAAAAATGGCCCGCAATAAATCGAATAGTGGAAGAAATATAATTCTTACGTAACGTTAAGGGAGTAAATTTTGGTTTTGTGGGGAATGAGATTGCACAACCCCTCTGGGGGGGCCTCCATTGACACTGGTGGAGGTAAGATTAAGATAATACTTTTTTTTATTATACTTATATTACATACTTGAACTAATTCTAAGTTAACAAAAATAAAGTGTCCCGACCGCGTTCGAACCTTGGTCGCGTGGGTGACAGTTTTGACTACGTGGTCCGAGTAGACGGGCCGGACCCGAGGATTTTTTTTATACTCCCTTTTGCTGGCCACTAACCTGTCGATTTCAGATCTCGTGGCCACTGGAAGCGAGGATTCCCCTGCGGGCTCCATGCAAGTCGACGAAAACGGCCGTCTCAACTCCGATTTCGTGTTGATGAAAATGCTGGGGAAAGGAGGATTCGGAGAAGTCCTCTTGGCCAGGTGATTTCATCTTTTTGCTTGGGATAAACCCGATTTTAGAAACAAATTGGACGACATCAACTACGCAATCAAGCGGATTCCTCTTTACGCGAAGAGCGAAAAACTGAACAAGAGGATCAAGCGAGAGGCCAAAGTTTTCGCCAAACTCAACCACCCGAATGTCGTCAGATACTACAGGTTAGACCTTTAATCGGTTGATTAATGGACTAATTGCAGTGCTTGGATCGAGAACACGATGAAGAAGGAACAAGAGGCTGGGAAGAAGCCCAGTCCGAACTCGAAGAGACCCAAGTCGGCAGCGCCCTCTGTCGACGGTGAGGCTTCTCATTTTTTTTACCAACACTTATATCCTAACTGAAGCCGATCCCCACACTTAACTTTTGGCGCCACAATTGGGGTCATAGTTCTCACGGGCCGGGCCGACTTGAAAAAAAATCGTCGGCCCTGTCCGCTTTGGCCCGTCTACTCGGGCCGTCCCGAAAAATTCCTCGGCCCGGCCCGGCGGGCCGGCCCGTCATTTGAGAACCCCGGTCAAACTGTCACCCACGCGATCAAGGTTCGATCCCGGTCGGCGCCCTTAATTTTGCTTACATAGAACTAGTTCAAATGTGCAATAGAAGTATTATGAAAGTGTTTGTAATGTTTTAAATTTTTTTTATGTAAGCTGATATAACGATTTAAAGAAAATTTAGTTCGACAAGTTTACAAGCCGTGCCGAAACGGGCCGGGCCGATACTTTTCTCGGCCCGGCCCTTCTTTTGAGAACTATGAATGGGGTAGCCCCCTAACTAGCGAAAAGGCCTGCCGAACTGACTTTAGCGAAAAGGCTGCCTAACCCCTTTAACTTCTTGCTTTTTTGGTGACCTGTACCCCTCTTAACCTGGGTAAGCTGACAATACCTTCCCGAAGTTTGTTGTAACCAAGGGCAGCCCACTCTCCGAAAAATATCGTCCCGAGATCAATGTTTCTAAAAGTTAAAAAAAAAGTTTTGTCCACGGGGGGTCGAACTGAAGTAACTGCGGATTAACAGTCCGACCTCTTAGCCACTCGGCCATGAAAGAAAATACAAAATTTATATAGGGTAGTTCGAATCCTCCTTCACACAGTATGTTTTGCACAATTAGAACTAAGTTTTGCAAAAAAAAAAAAAAAGAACTTAAAAATATTGACTTTGAAAAGACTAAAAAGATTTTTATAAATTCCGGGGCCCCCGTTTCAGCCATCCTTGGTCATAACCTAAGGATAACTTTATTTTCAGATTCTCTCATGCCGCCCAAAATGCGGAACCTGGAGTTGCGGGGAACTTCGCGTGGAGACGGGAGTTGGGCCTCCAATTGCAAAGGTGCCATTCCTTTTTTTTAAAACTTCTTTTTGTTTTCTTCAGATGACGCATCCTCCCAGTCATCTTCAAGTGAAGAAGAGTCTTCGATGGAAGAGGGCTTCATTTTCTCCCCTCGTGATAACAATGACGACGATGAGTTTGTTAGTTTCTAATCCGTTTTTTTCTCAAACAATCTTGTTCAGGAAGTCGTATTCGAAAATTCTTCGCCAGGTGAAGGGGGAGATGGAACGCCCACAGCTGAATCCTCGGGAACTCCTGTGCAATCGACGGATAAGAACGGCGCGGTGCCCCAATCTGAAGACTCTTCGGTCGGTTTGAGAAAGCCAGCTGGCTGATTCTTTTTAAAGCACGGGAAGCTTTATTTTGAAATAAAAACTCTTCTGGAATCATGCATGGGCACAGTTCCGTCACTTGGTTCGCGGCGAGACCCCGCCCTTTAAAAATGGCGTTTAGGGGAATCTAGCGATATGTGGAATACAGACGGGAAAACTGTAGGTTTCTTCAGATTCCGCTTGGCTTGTGAGTTTAAAAATCGAAATTGTGAAATACACGCCATAACGGTTCTGCATGGTGCAGATTTTCGCATTAAAACGCAAGTACTCCAAATACCCCCACAATTTGGTCCTAGTGGTGCTTCGCTCATGGTAGACTTGAAGTATTGCGTTTGGATTTGATTCTGGGGTTGAAACTCGATGGCTCAGTTTGCACAGTTCGACTGTTAAAACATTCACGTGCTTTTCTTCTATGACAGAGCAACAATCGTGGTTCCACGGGCCGGGCCGGATGACTTGGAGAATTTTGGTCGGCCCGGCCTGTCCACCCTTTACTATAGTTCTCACGAGACGGGCCGAAGCGGACCAGACCGGACCAAGAATTTTTCCAAGTCTGCCCGGCCCGTGAGAACTATGCCCAGTCAGACTGCCACCCACGCCACCAGGGTTCGATCCCGGTCTGTCTCATTTTTTTTGCACAACTTATATTGACTTTTATGTTAATACCAAACACAATTAAGTTATTTAAACCGTTTAAAAAATTATCGTACCAATTTAACAACATTTAAAATTTTGATTTACATAGACGGGCCAGCCGGACCGCACAAAAATATCTCTCGGCCCGGCCCGTCATTTCAGAATCCCGGAAACAACCGTGTACTATAATTTTTTTTAGGACCAATCGCCTGCTTCTCGTATTCTCTTCATCCAAATGGAGTTCTGTGGCCACGCGACCCTTCGCTGTCTCATCGACAATAAAGGACTCACCGGAAACCCGGACCTCATCTGGCGTGTGTTCAATAAGCACTTTTAAGCCAATTTGTACTTTCTAGGCATGTTCCGTGAAATTCTGTCTGGTCTGGCCTACATCCACCACCAGGGAATGATCCACAGGGACATCAAACCGGTAGGACACTGTTGATTTTGTATATTTTGGTTTTCCCAGATGAATATCCTATTGGATGAGGAGGACAGGGTGAAAATCGGAGATTTCGGTCTGGCGACGCGTGATTTCTTCCGCAAAATGGACGCCGGAGGGGCTGCTATGTCCGCCACGACAGGTAGAGGAATTGATTCAGTATTGATACTTCAAATGGGTGGGATGCCTGCCATTGGCTCATAAGGGAAAATTTCCACATGGTTTTTTTTTCAAGACGTGGTTCCCCATTGTTAAAAAATCGGTTGAGCTGGAAGCGCCTAACATAGTGTGACGCCTGCCTTCCCCGCACCGCAATTGTGGCATTGAAATACGGGTTTTTCTAGAACACCATGGACTTTTATAAATTTTGAATTTCACAGGGCTGCTAAGTGATAAATTTGCGGGAAAATGACATAGGTTGGCAAGGTTTTGAAGATCATTCAGAGTAACAGGATAGGATAAATTTTTTTTTGCTGAATAAGCGCATCAGTAAGTCTGCCAGTCGCAAAAAAATCTTGCAAACCTATGTCAGTTTTCGGCGAATTTGTCATTTAATAGACCTGTGAAATTCAAACTTTATAAAAGTCAACGTGTTCGAGAAAAAGACTTGTTTCAGTGCCACAATTGTGGTTAGGCGCCAGCGGCTCACTAGACAGCTGACGAGGGAACTTATTTTGGCCAATATGGCTAATTGAAACGAGGAACACATTTTTGAATAGCCCTAGGCATCCCATTTATGAATCCGTTTTTAAAATTTGCTGAGCGCACCTGGGAGCCGAAATATTTCAACTTTTGTTTTTGGAGGATTAGCATTGCAACCTGATTTTTAATATATCACATCGGCTGATGAAAGCTACAAATGTGAGTCGGTGGTATAGTGGTTAGCACGCGGGGCTCTTAATTTTGTAGTGATGGTTCGAGTCATAAGTTTTCCAACCTTTTGCATTTAACTTTTACTAGCACTGTTAGAACTTTCATTTTAAAAAACCAATGAAAAAGTTTCTGACTACATTTTTTTCTCTTTTTTCGTATTTTCATCTCACTTTTTTGGATTTTGCATTCCAAACATAAAAAAACTGTTGTCGCTACGAACGTTCTAAAAAATGTTTGAAAAAGTTAAATGCAAAAGATTGGAAAACTTTAGACTCGAACCAACACTAAAAAAAATTAAGAGCCCCGTGGGCTTAGCTTTCATCAGCCGATGTGATATATTCAAAATCAGGTTGTAATGCTAATCCTCCAAAACAAAAGTTGAAATATTTCGGCTCCCAGGTGCGCTCAGCAGATTTTGAAAACCGATTCATATATGGGATGCCTAGGGCTATCCAAAAATGTGTTCCTCGTTTCAATTAGCCATACTGACCAAAATAGGTTCCCTCCTGAGCTCGATGGCCCAGTGGCCTGAGGAGCCATCTTCTCAAGCTGGAACTCGTTGGTTCGATTCCCCATAGGCACAGAAATGTGAAATGGTAGAGTTGCTGCGTAGAAAATTTTACCCAACGAAAAAATTCCAAGGTATTTTTTTCACGATGTGGTCACCCCACACATTCCGCTGTGCGAAATTCCTGCTCACGTATGTTTATAGTGCCTCTTCTTTTTAAAAATAAATGGTTTTTTTTTAAAAGAATAAATGGTTTTTTTAGGGCAGACGAAGGACATTGGAACGGCGTTCTACATGGCGCCTGAGTTATTCGACGAGAGCGACACCACACCCTACTCATCGAAGATTGACGTCTTCAGCACCGGAATTGTGCTCTTCGAGATGTTCTACAAGCCCATGCCGCCCGGAATGCAGAGGGCGGAAACCATGACGAAAATCAAGAGATTGGAGTTTCCAGATGACTTTGGACAAGACTACTCCAACACACAGGTACTCTCTCTCTCTCTCTCTCTCTCTCTCTCTCTCTCTCTCTCTCTCTCTCTCTCTCTAATACCTCTTTTTTCCAGAAAGACTGCGCCCGTCATTTGATCAACTGGATGTTGCATAAAAATGCAGACTGTCGTCCTTCTGTTGATGAACTCCTCGCCGACGAGCGTATTTCCGAAGACGTGGATGCGCAAGCTGTACAGGTACCTATTTTCCATTTTCCCCTTTTTTGGATTGTTTTCATATACGCGCAAAGTATCATTCCCTTATACATTTGGTACTACCGATTACCGAAAACCCACATTGTAGGTGGAAAATACAGGAATTTTCTTTCACAGTACTACTTCGGTCTTTTGGGGGAGCCCGCTTTTTTCCCAAGGTCCCTCCACTGCAACACCAACCCCACCCCTAAAAACCAAGGTCCCGCGAGCACCATGTGTTCAGAGATGTTTTGAACTCACTTTGCAAACCATATTTGGACATAAAGTGCCTGCGGTGCCCACGTAAATGGTTGTATATTTTAAAACTATGAAAAAACATTGGTTTTGTGTTTACGGTTATTTATGCTACATGTGGGGCCCGTTTTGCGAGACCCCCCCCCCCAACCATGGCTGGACAGGGAGCGTTTGGGGGCTCGATGCGTAAGCCCCCCAAATGGTGCTTCGGTGGCAACGTAAGCCCCCTCTAACTTTTTGTTACAATTTTCACCCAAACGCCGAATTACGTAGGTACCGCAAGTACCTCATGTCCACCTATGCCCCCAACACAAATGAGAGACGTGCGGCACGACCCCCTCAACCGAAATTCCCGGTCGGAAAACACTTTCATTATACTTCTATTACACATTTCAACTAATTTTAAGTTAGCAAAAATAAAGTGTGCCGACCGGGATCGAACCTTGGTCGTGTGGGTGACAGTTTGACTGGGTGGTCCGTGTGGACGGGCCAAGGCGGGCCGGGCCGAGAATTTTTTTCAAGTCGGCCCGGCCCGTCCCGTGAGAACTTTGACAGAAGGGGCCCAACAAGTAAGGGCCCTTGTAAGATGGGAGGGGGGTCAAAAACAAAGAACCCCATAAAATTACAAGGTCCCATACAAATCAATCCCCCAAAAGCAAGCCACCGCAAGCACCAACAACAACAAGATGTAAGTTTTGTGAGAAACCCTCTAGAAAAGAACTTTAAAAGTGTGCTACCCCCTTTCATTTTTAGTTATATTGTTTTTGCAGGCGATGATGGAAAAGTCGCTGAAGAATGGCAGTCGCAACCACACGTGGATGATGCAATCTCTTCTGAATACGGAGATCAGCTCCGGTCTCAACTACTGTTTTGACACAACTCCTGAAGATGTTTGTTTCTATATTTTACCTTTTTTTATAAACATTTTAGGAGAAAAAGAAGGCACGTCCGGATAAACACATCGAGTACTTGCGGGAGAAGATCACGGAGGTGTTGCACACTCATTCCTTCGAACCCCTCTACACCCACACCCTTCTGCCAGCGCCCTCCGTACGCCAAGTGGCCGAACTCAGACAGAAACCCGTCACTTTGATCGATTCCGCCGGATTCCCCGTCGCTCTGCCTGTAAGAAATCTAGTATTCTTTTAAAAAAAATTTTTTTCAGATGGATCTGCGCCAAAGCTTTGTCCGTTACTGCTGCAGAAATGAAGTTTTTCGTCTGAAACGCTACGCCTTTGACCGTGTCTACCGTAACAACGACAATATAGGTCATTTGGCTGGGTAGTCCTTTAATTAAATGAGAATTTAGGCTTTATTCACCCGCACGAGAAATGGGAGTGCAGTTTGGACTGTATAGCGCCGGCGTCGACCGCCCTCACCGTTACTTCTGAGCTACTTGTTGTCGCCTGTGAATTGGCCATGGAGGCGCTGCCTTCGCAGAGATTCACTCTCCGGTAGGCTCTCTCTCTCTCTCTCATGTCTGGAATGGGATTTTACTTCAAGAGGGCCTCGAAAAGTGAAATAAAAGGAGAGCCCGCCTCGAAAGGTGCCCATAAAATGGCTCGCTCATAGCTCCATTCGGTGTTCTCAAATGACGAGCCGAGGGATTTTTTTGGGACAGCCCGGGTATGAAAATTAAAATTTTAAATTTTGTATAAATCGATTCAATAATTTTTTAAACTGCTTTAAGTTACTTAATAATGTTTGTTACTAAAGCAAAAGTCAATATTAGTCGTACAAAAAAGAATGTCACCGACCGGGATCGAACCCTGGTCGTGTAGGTGGCAATCTGACTGGGTGGCCAGGGTAAACGGGCCTGGCCGGGCCGACCAAAATTTTCCAAATGGCCCGTCCGTGAGAATCCCTGGTTCCGGTGCACTAACGCTTTGGAAAAAAGTATGTGATATCAATTCTGTTTCATATAAAATCTATCAATTTTTTCGGGAATATTCATTGAAGATTCCCTGAATCCCATCTGCTTAAAAAAAAATAATATGTAAGCTGTAAAGAAAAGTAATTTTCTTTTAAACTTTTTGGGTTGCCAACCGTGATGTCCCGGAAGACGGTGGCACCAATCAGTTGGGACCTCGCTGTGGGCTAAAAGGTTGCGCTGTATTCCGTGCGCATCCCCTTTTGTAATCAATTCCATAGCTCATGGGTAATAAAACTAACTTTGCAAGACACATGGCTGGTTGCACCCTTCTTTTCTTACCTTCTATCAAACACCCCCCCCCCTCCTTCGGTTGAGGGGGGGGGGGGTCACGCATGGACCCAGCTCCGTAATTCGTGGCGAGACCCCCACCCAATAAAAATTACCTATTGGGGGAACCAAGCGATACCTTCCTCGTATATAAAATTACTTTTGGCGAAACCTCCCGAGCTGTCAGGGCTGACGCCCACGTAGGGGGTCGCGACGAGCCAAATTTCTGTGAAATGTGAGGGGTCGCGGTGGACCCCGCGGGTAGCGTGATGTCCCAAAACAAAGCCTCCCCCACGTGCCCATCCAACTTTCAGAATCGGCCACATGGGCCTGGTTCACGCCGCTCTTCGTCACCTGACCGTCCAGGAGGACCTGATCCCTCTCGTGTTGCAGAAACTTCATGAAGTTTCCACAAACCCAAGTACGTTGTCTGGAATGACGTTGGGTTATAATAGCTTTTCAGAGGTTCTCTCTATCGCCGACAAACAGGAGATGCTGGCAGAGGTCGTGGGGTTAAAAGTGGCCACGGCCTTGTTCGAATTCCTCAAGATTGAATCCTCCTTCGTAGTTTTCAAAGTAGTTTTTATCAATGATTTAAATTGAGCCTTTTCTAGGAAGAGTGCAAGGGTCTTGTCCGCTCCAGAGACGCAGTTAACAGCGAAGGTGCCCGCAGCGCCCTGAATGAACTGGAAAGGATTGTCAATATCGTCAATTCTGGTTCGACCGTGTCGTTTTCTTTTATATATTTGTTTATTTTAGTAATCGACACCCACAGACTGCCGATCACGATTACATTTGACGCCTCTTTGGTCTACCGGCCGACGACATTCCGTGACGGAATCACTTTCCTCATATCCACCGATTTACACTTCAAAAGAGGCACCTCCAGGCGCCTAGTCATCGGCGGAGGTTCGTTTTAGCTTCATTTTGGAGCATACCTTGGGAACCAAATGAGCGGATTTCCAAAAGTAAAGGGGGTCCAGCGACCCAAATGAGTCAAAAGTGTCAAAAGAGTGTTAGTCAATATTTCCAATTTTTTTTTAGTTTCTTAGCATTAAATAACCTTATACAGCCCATCATACTAGCCAAATTTGAAGAATCTAGTCATTTTCATGCAGAGAAAGGGGCTTTGCTTACGAAAACGTTAGTTTTCGTACCAGCTGATTGGCAGCAGTATTATGCCAACAAAGCGAGCAATTTTCTCAGTTTAAATAAAAACGCCGTTAAATGTTCCAAATAATTTGTCATGTAAAAATATAACAGACAACATGACTGCGGTCAAAATAGAAAACTTGAGAACTCGTCTTTTACTCTTTTTGCGGCGTATGCTACTTATTTTCTCGGCGAATCTCATTGAAAATTACCATAATTAAAGTGTTTTTACATTTATTTTTAAAAACAAAATCCGCGAAAAGGTTTGAAAAGTGAAAATATTAGCGTATTTGATTCAGAATCATACATGAACAAGCTACCTGTGGGGGTCCGTTTTGCGCGACGCTCCACAATACAAATGATACGCGAGGCGCGAGTCCCCCAAAAAGGAAATAAGGCTCAGGACGACTCCCCTTTACCGAATCTGCGGGCGCTTGTTCATCTATGTTCAGAATGCTTCAACGTTTATATTTTTTGCTTTTTCTTAGTCAACAGGTCTCGAAGCGAAAGTCAGGCGCACGGGCCCGGCCATCAAATTTTCCAGCCCTTGTCTTAACGCTAAACACACACACACACACACACACACACACACACACAAACGCACACAAACACACTATCAGCATATTTAGGTCGCTATGATTCCTCCCTCATTCGTGAACGTCACCCGAAGGATCTGCAGCCTCCGGAACCGCTGATCCTCGTCGGATGCTCCGTGTCACTGGAAATGCTCAATAATATTCGAAAAGCCACTAAAGCAGGTGGGATCATCCTTATTGAACGTAAAATTTGCATTAAATTTTGATTGCCGATTTGTCCTCGAACTCTGGTCGTAAATCTACATGCCTTTTTTGTTGTTGAAAAACCTGGCCCTATTTCAGAAATGCCGCCGACGAACGCGACGGTCATCGGCTCGTGTGTGGAGGAGTACGTGATGGAAAAGTTCAAATTGGCCCGTCGTCTGTGGGCAAAAGGAGTCTCCACAGACATCCTCCAGCAGCCCGTGGAACACGTTGATGAACTCATTGTCAGTTTTCTTTAAAATGTTTTTTAAACCTTTTGTAGGAGTACTGCGGAACTCAAGGAGTCTCCAATCTGCTTGTGATCCTCGGTCGGGATGAAGTACTCGTTTATTCTGACTCTATCGACCACGGAAAGGTAAAATATTTACGATAACTGCTGAATTTTCTTAGTAATTATTCTTCTCGCCAATCATAAATGGCAAAAAAAACTCTATTTTCTTTTATCGTTTTGATGGTAAAATGCGTGGTTCTCGCGGGCCGGGTCATTTGGAAAATTCTGGTCGGGATGGCCCGGCCCTGGACCACCCAGTCAGATTGGCACCCACACGACCAGGGTTCGATCCTGGTCGGTGACATACTTTTTTCGTACAAATAATATTGACTTAGATGTTAGTAACAACGGGGTTCTCAAATGACGGGCCAGGCCGAGGGATTTTTTGGGACCGCCCGGTCCAGGTATAAAAAATATAATTTTAAATTTTGTATAAATCGGTACAATAATTTTTTAACTGTTTTAAATAACTTACTAATGTTGTTACTAACATAAAAGTCAAAATTAGTCGTACAAAAAAGAATGCCACCGACCGGGATCGAACCCTGGTCGTATGTGTAGCAATCTGACTGGGTGGCCCAAGGAAAACGGGCCGACCGGGCCGGGCCAACCAAAATTTTCCAAATGGCCCGGCCCGTGAGAACCTCGAATAACAAACATTATTCAGTTATTTAAAGCAGTTTAAAAAGTTATTGTAACGATTTGTACAAAATGTAAAATTATATTTTTGATCCCCGGGCCGACCAGGCCGTCCCAAAAAATCCCTCGGCCCTACCTGGCCCGTCATTTGAGCACTCGGGTAAAGTGGTTAATCTGAATGACAACATCAGAATAATTGCCTCATTTCCAAACATCGTCGAAGTCAGATTAGCCGAATGTGCAAAATCCACTTCAGATGGATTTCGACACTGCGGTTGCCCAAATGTCCAGCGAATCCGACGACGAACATGAAGTGGCCAGTTTCGTCGCCACTCCCATCAACAGTTCAACGAGGTCAATTTTTTCTGATTTTTCTTCTTTAAAACTGTGGTTTAGGGTTCCCATAACGCCTACCCACTGCGCCACTGCTACATTATCCAACTGCAACACGAACATTGCCACGCATGAACGACTCTCCTTTGCTGTTAAGAAGAGGATCGAGGTAGATTGTTTAACGTTTCTTTGGAAAACGGCTATTTCAGAACCAAGTACGGAATATACTGTCAGACGCCGTGACTTTGTTCTCGGCTCGTGTGAAAATCGAAATTGTGGTGACCGAGTTGTCCTGGGATCTTTTGAAGAACATAGCTGGAGCGATGAGTAGGACTACCACTGTGGAAGAGGTAGGGTCATATATGGGCACAGCTCCGTCACTTGGGTCGTGGCGAGACCCCCGCTCTTTAAAAATGGTCTATGTGTAACCTTGCGATACCCCCTCGTATATAAAATTCTTCTTGGCGATACAACCCGAACCGCCAATGTCAGGCTGCCGCCCATGTATGGGTAGGGCACCATGCTGGATAGGGACCGTTTGCCCCACCCAAATGGTGCTCCGAAAACAATCAACCCCCTTTTTTGTTATCATTTTAAACGAAACACAGAATTGCGTAGCTCACGTCGTCCACTTTTGTTGGGCAGGCATGGGCTTAAAAGGCATCATAACACGTTGTACTTTTGGTGTCTTAATTTTTTTAAATAGTGGAGTGTAGTCTTTGGGTTGGGGGCTTTATAAAAAGGAGATTTTCGATTTTTTGGGGACTTCCTCCTTTGTAAAGCCCTACTTTTTGAGTCTCCCCGTACAGTTTCCATTTATGAACACACCAAGCATGGCAAAATTTGGGGCTTTTCTTTGGAATTTGTCATTTTTACATTAAAATTAGGCATAAATTTTTGGTCGGTCCGGGAAAAAATTAGGAACGGTCCGGCCCGTTACCATGGTTGGTAGGCATAAAGTACCAGGCGTGTGTGAATAAGGGTTAAAATGAAGTTATTTTAATCGTTTTAATCGTTGACATACCCCTTTTGGAAATTCACAATGTTAGGCTGAGTAAAACACATTTCACTTATTAAAATGTTTGTAAGGTACGTCGTAATTCGGTGTTTGTTTGAAAAAGTAACCAAAACTTGGATGTGGGCCTGCGTTTCTTTCGAGGCACCATGGGGGGGGGCTCACGCATCGAGCCCCCAAACGCCCCCTGTCAAGTCACATGTGTTCCCTAAAATGTACGTTGGAAGTTACGACAGGATCTGGTATCAGGAGGGCGTACTTAGTGTGGGACGACATACAATTTTTAAAGATTTTTTTGCTCTAGGCGAGAAATATGATATGTTCGGGATAAAAACTAAATTTAAAGACAGGATCCAAATATTCCCGTCAATGGTTCAAAACATGATCTTCTCTCCAGCCAACCCTTTTCCTTTCAGATGACGGTGTTATTCGACGGTTTGGCTCGTCAGTTCGGCAAGTCGAAGGAGGCGTTGGAGAGTCTGTTCGCCTGTCTGAAGCAAATCTACAGTAGCCGTCGCGACGCCGTGCCCGTGATCATCATCTTCCGCCACCAAGACTCGTTATACAAAACCATAGCCTAGGCTTCGTCTAGTTTTCATGTACCCTCAGCTACCGTATCCCCAGTGTTATATCTATTGTTGATTTGAATTGTTTTCCTCGCTCATTACGGGGCCTCTCGGGTGCAATGGTGTCTCTTTCTTTGTTATATACGTGTAACATATATTCCATTTTCGCTAACCAAAGAATGAATTTTGAGATTGTAAATTTGTTTGGCAACTGAGGCGGTTGGAAGCGCTGTGTTCTTCGTGATTTCCCCAGAAAAAAATGATTCCATTTTAAAAGATTGACACTGCTACCCCTGCTGATTACGCCACTTCTATTTTATTGGTATGTTACCGGTTTTTCCTCTGTGAACCCCAAAACAGTGTCTAACATTGCCGTTTTCGAAAATTTGACTATTGTACGATTCGCCTGACGACTTTTTACGGCCAATAAAGTCAAGTTTTGGGGATTTTGGCCGGTTCGCCAAACTTCGTCTAATTTCTATCAGTTCCATTTTCTTCCCACGCCCGTTAAACGAAGTACATGCTAAACAACGTTTCCGTCGCGTGTAGCGCATCTTTGTGGGCTGATTCCTCCCAGCTGCTGAAAACGCCACCGTACTAAAGTATTTACTAAATTACACCACATCTTACAATTTACAGTTGCATTTGAAAATTTAGCCCCCACATTGTCGTTTTTATCATGGTCTTATAACTTTATCGTGTTGTATTCTGATTTTTTCATATACAAATGACCACGCGCTCAATTCGCATGCTTTCCCACGATTGCACCGCCCTTCCCGCTGTGTCCGTGGTGCATCTACGTAATTATCGATGACATGTGAGCAAACACTCATTTGTCCCTTGTTGAGGTATCGCCAATCATCTTGGGTTAAAGACGGTATGTATGCACGGCCGGGGTTCTCAAATGACGGGCCGGGCCGAGGGTTTTTTCGGGACGGCCCGGCCCGGTCAGCCCGGTTCTGTTGCCAAATTGGAATCCTGCCAAAAACAGCCATAATGCAGCATTCGTGCCATGCGCAGGCGATAATAGCATGCAAAAAGCGAAGACGCAGAGAAAAAGCGGCTTTTTCGAGCCGATCTCTGTTTGGCGACTATACTCTATATTGCTCTCTATATCCCAATTAGAGTAAGCGATATGTCGAACTTGCCTGTATGAAAATGTGGCAAGTCTCATACTAATCAACATTTGAAACACGGGCGGGAATATTTCGAAGCCACCATCAAAAATGGGATTTGAACCCTTTGTATTGCGACACACCCTGTTTTTAAAGGAGTGGGTAGTTTTTGGCAGCATTCCAATTGGCCGTGTTCTCTCCAATGCCGGTCGTAAATGCCTCACCTCCTGTCCCTCTACGGGCATGGTAATTTCCCTGCGTGCGTGCATCTCTATTAATATTCGTCTGCTGTGCCATTCGATTACAACGACGCGGTCATTATATAGCCAGGCCGCTCTCTCTGGGGTGCCCTTTCACCCTCGGCCTGGATTACTTTATGAGACTGCGCAACATTCCGCACGAATTACACTGCTCCGATTGAGTTTCCGACGCCCCACCGCCACGCGATTACGCCCATTTTGGTGGCTTTTCATGGGATTGAGATGTCAGTTATTCGGCTTTTTCTTTGTTGTTGGAATTGTCCCGCCATAACCGGCTAACAGTTGAAACATTCAAGAAAGCACATGATATGGTCGCTTTAAATAAATTTTTATTTAAAAACGAATGTAAAATAAAGGTAGAGAGAAGCGAGGGTGGCCGACGAAAAGGCCGGAAAATTTCGGAAGCGTACCAACCCGCATCGGATTTTTTTTTAATGTTACGGAATTGGAAATTTTGAGCAGACGCTCTGGTGGAGATTTTCGGAGAGCGGGCCAGCCCGGCCCGGGCAACTCTTGGAGAGGAGTAAGGTCGTTGGGATCAGCGGGAGAGCGGCGGATACATAATAAGCGAGTGACCCGGCAGGCGACCGATCGATCACCGCACCCTCATCCGAATGGTATTCGGCCGCTGCAACGAACACCTGCGTCTCCCTCCCATCCACTTGCACCCGGACCTTTTTCTATCCTTCGCGCGAAGGCTTCCCCTTAAGCTACGCGTCATATTTGCTTTCCTGGGCGCCGATGAGACACGCGTTTCTGACTTCCAAGTGTGTCTCTCGCCTTTGATGCCTTCAAAGAACAAAAGAGAAAAATGAATATTGCTGTTGGAAAACTGCAATAGTGAACAGCTCGGTCCATGATATGATGATTAATTTAAACAATTGTCAATTTTGTTAATTTTCATTTTAATGGGACTATCACGGACCTTTTCGGGTTGAACATGAGACTTCTGCAATTCGACTGATTCCAGTTGAAATGATTTCTTTCCAACACATCTCCAGACAACGGTTTTTAACAATATGCCTGTCAACTCGTTATCAGATCTAGTGAAAGGTTTCTGATGGCCCCTTCATGTAATCAGTGGGACTTTATATAATACCACCTTTAATCATAGAGCAATTCAATACAAGTAATACAAGCATCTTATATGTGAAACATTATTTTCCACAACAAAAACTAGAATTTTAATTTGCTAGAGGCTGTTTTTTGCCTGAATAGCCATGAAATTGTAGTGTGACGGACGTTCTTTTTCCCGTCGCTCTCCCGCAGTCCCAATTAGTCCTTTGAAGGTTACAGTCGGGGAACACTTTTCCAGTCAAAGCGACGATTCCCGACACTTTGACAGCTGTCTCACACTGCAACTACACACTAATTTAAAGGACCAGTCTGGATTCGCTTTGACTTTTGTTTTCTGCGAAAGTTTTAAGGTTTCGTTTTTAATATTACAGTACGTTTCATAAATTTAGTTGCACCACTTTTATTTGATAGGAACACTCGAAAAGTTGTCTTAAAACGTGTCTTTGCTCAAGACAGAAGAAATTCAAATTTAGAAAAATACGGAATGTCTGCTGACCAAATAAAAGTGAACCTATACTTGTGAAACGCTGTGTTCCTTTTTTTTTTTTTTTGAAATTCGTATTTGCCACATGAGAAGTTATCATTTTTATAATATCATATATAATTTTTATTTTCCTTTATTTAACGATTCTTTGAAGAAATCTAACTTTGTTGCACTTATAGTATCTCATTTACACAACAAAAAATTTAATGGAAATTTCAATTTTTTTTGCGTTTTTCGACTTTCCGACCATTATGTATTGATTTATTACAAAAAAGAAATTGGAAAAAGCCAAATACAACTGAATAATTGGAAAACCCCTAAATGTTTTGCTAAAAATTCAAAATTTCAAAGTTCGCGCCATTTCTGCCAGGGCCACGGCCCTCTGCCACCCCTGTTGCCCAGTCCTTCTATTCGAAAGTTTTCCGACTCTGGGATATTATTGCCTTCTGATAACTTCGTTTCGATCCTGTCAATTTACATCATCCAAGTTTATTTTTGGGTGAACAGTAAGGTGTTTCAAACCCCATAAATTTTGAAAATTGGATGTATCATGAACTTAACAATGTTTGTTTCGTCCTATCGTTCCAGCTTGTGGGTCCTTCCGGTTCGTGGCAACGGATTATCCATCCGCAATATTTGAATTACTTTTAACGAAATCACCATAAAAATTGTAAAGCACTTCGCCCCTGTCGTTCTTTGATCTCCGTTGCAAGTGTCATCTGGAACCCTTCCTCCGCCTGACTCCTCCGCTTCCGTCAGCAGTCGTTCTCACATTAGTATCGTCGAGTCGTTGGCTGTTTACTGGCAGATTCATCATTATTTCCGGATAATGCGCATAGTTCCTGGCGGCTTCTAATGACCATCTGGTCTCCTTTTTCACCCAACGCCTGTCTTTCTTACCACTGACCACATGCCCTCCGCAGCCGCCGGCCGCTGACTCACTCGGGGGGCGAAAGACCACATCGCCCTTTTCCCCTTCCGACTTTCTCACAATTTTACACTTGGAATAAGAGAAATTGGCCAAATCTGAGCTAATCCAATGAGCGGACATTGAGTGCTGTGCAAACAGGCCGAGGGCCTTGTTTTCCCTCATTTCCCCACTTGCCTCTTTCGGTCGGCGGCTCCTTTGTTAACCCTCGGCTAATTTCCGCTCTTTCACCGACGCCCGCAGCTACTATTTATTCGTGGCCGACCCCGGGAATTGGAATAAGTCAACGTAGAGCAATTTATTTCGGATCCGATAATGAATTTTTTGTGAGCTTATGCGTTTGCCCTGCTGAGTCATTTTGTGTCTTTTTTGTTTGTTTCGTACCACTCAGGCAAACTCGCCACACGGCAAACTGTACCACTCAGGCAAACTCGCCTTTGCAAACTATTTTGTATAAAAATCTTGTCTCTTATCTTGTTTAATTAGGACCATTTCACCCATACGTGAACAAGTTTGGCCCTGAATTTCAAGCGTAAAGAGTGCGAAATTACAGTGAAAAAGTTCAATTTTCCAAATCGCGTAAACCTTCGGAACCCAAGTGTTCTCGTATGATTTTACCGTGTCTACAAAATGTTTAGTTTAAAGACACTAAATTACTTCCTTTTTAATCTATGTGTGCCTCTAACCATAACATAAAACATACTCCGTCTAGCGTGTTATGGACAGCGATTTCGTTTTCTGTGTTTTGCGATTGCAAATTCCAAACTATCAAATTACAAATGAGTATAAATTATTGAAAAATCAATGCTTTCATTGTAAAATTCTGGGCCACATTTGATGCAACATGTCAATAAACAGCGGGTACACTCAAAGCCTTTTGTGTACACCTTTGCGTGTTGTGCGTTAAAGGGACAGTCAGGGGTTTTTACAACATTGGCTAATCTAAGAGAGAAAAATTTGCTGATCAAGAAAATGTATATGACTATGGGTCGCAAATGTACCGTTTTCGATAGATCTGGCTTTAAAGTGTCCAAAAACGACCGACCATCCGCAGATTGTGCGGATGGCCAGTACGCCCTGCGTGTCCGGTATTTACAAGGCATGCTAATGAGCCGAATTTCATTCTAATTGATTGAGACAGCTCTGAAAATGAGGAGGGTGCGAGACAATTTAGCATAGCTGATTCGCATAATTTCCGACCGTATCCGATCGAAAATGAGATGAAAACCTCCCTTACTGCCCCTTTCAGCAGTTGTACAAAAAAAAAATTTTTTTTTCGAACTCTATTCTTATAGTTAGAACATACGTTAAGCGTGGAAAGCGTGGAAAAACTGCGTCTTTTTCCGTCCCATGGTTTTCTCCACTCTCCCATTTCTCCAGTCGATTTGCGGTCGGTTTTCTCTTTCTTTTATACACCTAGCTAATCCTCCTTCGCCTTAAAAGCGGCCGCGTCCATTTTGTAGTCCACTATTTTGATGTAATAATGGGTAATTCGAATATCAACATCAGAATTATCTCATTACTAGAAACAGTCGAAGGTTATTCACGAGAGAAATCAACAGGAAATATGTGTTCTTTTGGCTTATCGTACCTTTGGAGAATTGTCGCGTATGAGATCGAAAAAGTTGCGTACAGACCGTCCTCCTCTCATGTGTTCCTGGTGCAATCCAGTTCTCGCCCCCGAGTGCGCGTTAATGACCTTTAACCACGGCGTCCTAAGCCATTCGCTGCCTTCCTCGCTCCTTGTTTATCAAAGTCTCCTCCTCTTCTTTTCCCGCCTGGTGCTCCTCCTTGAATAGAAGCAGAAGAATCTCCGAAAAATGTCGCTTTCATTGGCTAGCCGGAGAGACGAGGGATTAAAAACGGCTCTGGTTTCTGTGAGAGCCGATCTGCGCGACGGCCAATCTCCCACCACTCTTTGTGTGAGAGGCGCACCATTTCACGCCTTATTTTAGGCGTCTCTGCCTCTCACAATGCCTCTTTCCGCTTTTCATTGAAATGCCCTCGTCAAATGGGTTGCAACCATCTAACCACATATTTCCGGAGACCTTCTGGAAGCTTCTTGATAAGCATATGTTTGTTAAAACTTTGAACTTAAAGTATTAACTTTAAGGTACCTTTTTTATCAGGTACCTTCGGGGTTCTCACGGGCCGGGCCAGGCCATTTGGTTAATTTTGGTCGGCCCGGCCCGTTTACCTTGGACCACCCAGTCAGATTGCCACCCACACGACCAGGGTTCGATCCCGGTCGGTGACATTCTTTTTTGTACGACTAATATTGACTTATATGTTAGTAACAAACATTATTAAGTAATTTAAAACAGGTTAAAAAATTATTGTACCGATTTATACAAAATTTAAAATTTTATTTTTCATACCCGGGCTGACCGGGCCGGGCCGTCCCAAAAAATCTCTTGGCCCAGCCCGTCATTTGAGCCATCAGGTACCGTACACTGTCATATGCCTCGCGAGAAAACTTACGCAGGAACCCGTTAATAAAATATTTTTGTTCCGCTTTTTCTCTGCGTCTTTTTGCACGCTTTTTTCGCCTACGTATCGCACGAAAGCTGCATCAAAGCTGTTTTTGCCGGGTTTCCAACAGCTATAAGCGTTGATACAGCACCCTTTGGGCCCTATTTTGTCTACCAAAACTGTCTTTGTAAAGCAACTTCCGTGTGAGCCGCCTAGCTTTTCGATTTATTTATGATGTTTTTCTGCTTCGCCCGTTTCCATCCGCCTCGAATGGCTATTGTTTTGTTTGTGTTTCGATTATCCGTCGCATCGATCCACAGTTCCCGGTCGCACGGCCATATCTCCGTTCACAAACTTGTCACTTTGTCAGAGAACTTTTTTTTAAACATGAAAATGGGAACAAACTTTTGAAATTGTTTCCTTTGAAAGTTTCGATCAGTTCGTGCATCTCTTACACTGTCGCACCTCGTAATTGATGACAGAGCCTTCTCCACAAAGAATGGACAGAAATAGGGAAATCAGCTGAATTATTCCTGCTTGATTAGCCATTCCGTTGTTGACGGCCACACGACTAGAAAGTTTCGGCCATTCCCATGTGAACAGACACTAACTAAAACGAAACATTTTCATTCTGTAACATTCTGTGAAATTGTGATAGACTCGACCACCAAACAGTCCTACACGTTGTTTTTAATCAAAATTAATGAAAAACACTTATTTTGTATAACACAGTTAAAAAATTATTGTATCGAATTGTTCGATGAGTAAAAATTTCATTCACGGAACGATTCCAAAAGTTCCTGCCCCCTTTCCCAAATGTTTGCTGACTAATCAGATTTCCTTAATGTTTTGGGGTAAAAAATCTCAAAAAAATAAATAAATAAATTGGCTCTGTAACTTTATAGCCAATAGCAGAAAGTGGCTTATTGCAACTTGTAATTTTTTTTTACTTATCAAAAAACGGGTTGGCTAGTCCCCCCCCCCACCACCAGCCAGCCCCTTACTAAATATAATCTTCACACCAAAGAGGGATCCAGAATTAATTCAATTTGTGCTGGACAGCGAACATGGGGGGGGGGGGATTGAGGCATAAGCCCCCTCCCCCAAATGCATCAGGGGTAAAGTAGGCCCCCTTTAATTTTTGTTCCTATTTTCAATCAAACACCGAATTACGTAGGTACCACAAGCAGCTCATGTCCACCTATGAACCTATTTTTCCTCTGTCAACCAACTCTTCTGCAACTTTTCGAAGTGTTCCTGAAAACAAGTCTGTCTACCTTTTCTGTTTGTGCGAGTCGTTTTTCCGCGTGGCGGCTGTCAATTAGACGACTATCCGGCCAACCGGGCGCCCTCCCATTCCGAGGCGCAGCTCCCGTCGGCTAAGGCCGTCGCGCCATACCAGTTCCCTCCCTTTCCCTCCTCAAACAACTCGATTGTCTTCGAAACGGACGCCATTACAGCCAATTTCACACTTGGAAATCTCTGAATAGCCCAATTGTTATATGGAAATTTTGTTTAAATTTTTTTTTCAGATTGATCCGGAATGACTTAGAGATGGGCGCACACCACAGCAGCCGGAGCGACGGCGGCAGCTGCTCCAGTTCGACCCGCGGCGCCGCCGACCCCTCCCTCTTCAATGCTGGTGGGTTTTGAAAAATTATACAAAACGCTGGTGGGCATGATAATTTCTCCGATGTGTTCGTTGATGCCCAGAAATGAAGAAGTTACGACGCGGTTTGGGACTATTTTTACCCAATTTTCGCACCCCCCGCCTCCCCCCCCCCCGGGGAGGGTGGCTCTCGGGTTATTCCAGGCAGAACCGGAAAGTGTAGAATTGTATGGACCACGGGCTAGCCCGTCACTTTCTGTCTAACGCGTGATTTTGAAACTCTGGATGTCTCGAAACAAAACCTCTACCAGTTTTGAGTTTGTCAACAATTTAAACAGTTTGTCAACAAACCATTTAAAAAAAGTTAATAGAAACTTGAATTTTTTGGATTGGAATTTTCTTTGAAGAGGTCAAATCTATCTCAAAATAGACCAAAGAAAAATGAATTGAAATTTTTACCATATTCCTGTTAATGGTTTGGTCACCGATTCTTTTTCGCTTAATGCAGGGGTAGGCTTACATTTTGAATCGTTCGATACCATAGGTGAACGTGAGGTGCTTTCGGTTGAAAATGTTAACAAAAAAATAATGGGGGGGAGGCTTACGTTGCTTCCGAGGCACTATTTGGGGGGCTTACTCATCGAGCCCCCACACGATTCTTGTCCAACCATGTTCGATACCACTCTGAATCCTCTTGGCAAAGTATTTGATTAATTTTTAAGATGTGATCGATCGTTCATACTGACCATAATTGGCAGATACTAAATTCCTTTTTTTTTGTTCTGTTGTTGTCATTACAGTAATCTCAACTTTCTGTGGCTCACCATAAGCCTCTAATATGCCACTTTTAGCCGTACCTGGGCAACCCACCGCGGGTAAAATTTTGCGTATTATTAAAATGTTCGAAAATTCGCGTCGGGTTGCCTTATTTAACAAAATTTGTCGAAAAATCTAATTTGCGACGGACTTACCACCGCGGATGGCGGAGCTTGACAACGTATGCTTTTAGCGGAACTATTCGTAAGTGTGTTCTGTGGTATGCGATCAGTCTTTGGTCCATTCCGTTTGTCTCCCTCTCATCCATCCCCATTCCGTGCCCTTACCACCGTATGGCAAACAACGCGACCTCGTTCCTCTGAGCCCTTTGTCTACACTTTTTGCACTCTTTCTTCATTGTTCTGCCAACATTACTTCGGGCCGGCCCGGATGCTCTGCGTTTCCCCGTTCGTTCTTCGACCGTCTCCCTGCTGTTTCCATTCATCGGCGCCACTTTCTGACCCCAAAGCAGATGGTTCCTCCGTTGGTCTTTCGTCTCCTTTTCGTGTCAAACTGTCCACACATAGCCTCCTTCCGTCTCTTGATCTTCCGCTTCTCTTTTAAAAGGTCATATAAAAGAGTGCTGCCAGCCGAGGCCGTTGCGTGGTCGTAATCCGCCGTCCTCTGTGTGCGTCTCCGCATATGATTTGCCGCTTATCTGCCACCAAACGAGATTTATCGATGCACCCCACTTGATTAAACAGGAGAGAGTGCATTTGCCCAGCTCTTGATCCCAAAACACTCGGGAACGAGGAGACAGCCAGCTGACACACACGGTTCCCATTATATGTTTGCACAGACAGGTGTAAAGTTATCCTAACAACGATTTCTTTTGTCTGTAGCTTGGTTTTACTGAAATATGCCTGTATTTCGATCCATTCTCAACTCTCTGATTAGCTGTATGAATGATTCGAAATGCTCAGGTTCCCACATTTTTCTCCCGCTTTGGGTCAAAATTTCTATTAAAAAAAAAATAGAAAAATGTTTTACACCAACATTTACATAAAACAAGCAAGGCAAAAAAGTTTTGTCGGCGGGGGATCGAGCAACATCGAATTACCAGTCTCTTAGGCACTCGGTCATAAAAAAATACAAAATTGATATAAGGTAGTTAGGATCCTCTTTAACACCGAATGTTTTGCAACAAAGAGAACCTTAAAATATTGACTTTGAAAAGAGTTACATTAAAAAAATATGTTTTTATAAAAAAAAACTGGGGCCAGCCCGCTTCCCAAATTTTCTTGGCCCGACCGTGTCTGGGCCGGCCCCAGTTTTTGCCATCCTGAATGCGTGCCCATGAAATTAAGATAACATTAACGTTATATTTAATAAGAATAATAATGCATTTATTTGTTTGGAAACACTATTTAGGCGAGCATTCTTTGTTTAAAGTGGGGATCCGACACCTTGGTTTATTACGAAAATAAGGGGGGAGTGGTGACGGATATGCCCTTCAAAGTAAACTCAAAAATTCTTCATTCAATCCATTTGTCAGATTTTTGCGTCTTCATCTCATTGTCTGCAACATTTTTCATTCCTTGAATTTCTTTCTTCTTTTGGAGACTGAAAATATCTCAAAAGAGGGAAATTTTGGGCATAATACTTATTCGAATTTTCTTGTTTTATGATTTTTCTGTAAACCAGTTGTAAAATCGCCCTGACTTTCCTGTTGGTCCGAAGGAGCCGGATATACCATCCGTTTGTATGATCTGAGCCACTGCGACCGTCATTGTTATTGGCCGTCGACCGCTAAGCTGTTGGCGTTTGCCAACACCTGCGTATCCTATTTCCGCTGCTGCCTACCAGTTGGCCCCGTATCCAGTTCACTCCCCTAATCGTTGCTTGCAATTCCTTCTTTTCTTTTGTTTTCTTAAGACCTCCCGGATCACTTAATTAAGACAACACATTGGTGACAGCCGGTGGTCGCAGCCATTTAGCCGGCAGCTGCTGCTGCCTAGCTAATGCAAACAGCACGCGGTGAACAGTGCTCCACCGCCGGTATATCCTCCCCCGCTCGGCGCACCTCTCGCCCTCCCTTTTTCTACATTCCACCCCTCTCTCGAGTGTTTTCACCTTGTCAGCTGGAATTACTGTTTGAAGAGAGCAGCAGAACAATGTTTTCAAAGGATAAATCATCAGAATGTGGATTTTCCGTCGATTTGCACATGTAATTAGTTCTGAATAGCAATATTCCATTATTCAGCATAATCTTGCGACGGAGTATTGTCCTACTGATTTTGTTAAGTTCACCATGTTTCCAATGGACTGAATATCAGGCTGTGGCTGGAAAGGGAACGTTTGGGGGCTCAATGCGTAAGCCCCCCAAATGGCACCTCGATAACAAAGTTCCCCCCCCCCTTATGTTTTCCACCAGTTTCACCATACGCTGAATTACGTATGGACCGCAAGCACTTCACGTCCCTATGCGTCAGACAACATTTCTACATTAATGTAATTCGTATGCTAACAAAGAATTTACAACCATATCGTGAACAACCAAGTTGCTTGGGGCTGTGTGGGAAAACATAGTTTGAATGGAATACCCCCGGCCTGTCGATGTGGCGTTTCCAATTCTTTCAAAAACCAGTGGAATTTTGTCAAACTCCGCTATGTTTCTGTTTTGGAAACCTGCCAACATGCAAAATTGTCACAGTCGCAGAAAAATGTACGGTATTTTTGTGCCGCTGTGGGAAATTCGATGAGCCTCATGGCGGATAAAAACGGGATTGCATCATTTTTATACATCTGATTTCGTATCCGGCGAGGTACCTGATGGTCCATTAACTAGAAAAGAGAAATTCCTAGTAATGGCATTACTACAGATCGATTTCTTTCGATTTTCCGTCCAACTGCTCGTTAGTGACAGTAGCGCAATAACCTTTACGACGTGCGAAGGCGTTTTTCTTTTATGAAGACAGTCCCAACGCGTTTACGGCGTTACTTCTCACAGTTACTTCTGCACTGGCAAAGTGACCGTACTCTCGGAAATTTCGCACTGGAAGATTTGTTCTCAAAACCCCCAAACTCTTGGGATTTGATTCATAGCTCCAGTATTTTCCATATTCTGTGGTCTACCTGTTGCCCATTGTAATAGCCCTCGGGCGGTGGTCCAGTTGTGCCGGCTTACTAAAATGAGTCTGAACGCCGCAATTATGAATGGTCAGTGCCCAAACGCAGCAGGGCGACCAGTCGCTGCCACTCGAAGCACCTGTCCGCCCAGTTTTCGCGCTTTCCCTAATTGTTGTACTCTTCGTTTTCTCCCATCGTCGGTCGAATTGTGACGCTTTGAAGCACCTGGAGGGTATTTTTTGGCCCTTAGCCGCTGTAATACATCTGCACTTGCTGCCAAAGTTTCTTCGGAACAGTGTGCCAACTTTTCGATGTTTAGCTGAGAGTTTTGCATGATGTATCGGATACTCAGACAATTTACGCAGCCAATTCCAAGATAGCTCTGACCAGGGTTATAAAGGAGCCTGAATTCTTGTTGGCCATTGTTGTTTTGGAATGCGGCCAGCTCTCATAACGCAATGTGTAACGGGCGCGTGCACACGCCGACAGCCATATGACGTGACGAGTGAAAAATGTCCTCCTCTATCCGTTTTCTCCGATGTTTTTGCTCAGAAATAGCCCAGAGTGGCTTCCCTTTTCGGCCAACATAGTACCCCGCATGTCCTCCGACGTGTTGAGTCCGGGTGTCAATTTGCAGTGGCCGCCCCACCCTTGACCACCGGCTGCCAATCGAGGTTTCGGCGGATAATCAGCGCAAAATCGAATGCCGAGAGCACGATTGCGACGAGTCTATGCAAATGAGACTAGTAGTAGTCGCTGGAATGCACTGATTTTCCCAGAAGCCTTGGCGGTGGTGGGTGCCACAATTTGACTTTTACCCAATTTTTGTAAAGTGAGGGGCCGCCGCAAATGTCGAAAAAACTTATCTAATACAGGAGGATGTCGCAAAACATACCCCTGCGGTACGATGACCAGGCGTGCAACTGTTTCTGGAGTTTTAAAACGTACATTTTCGAAATTAATCTATTCTTTTTTAGTGTTGCAGCGTTCAGTGAGATCATTTCCGTAGCACTAGGGTCGTATCTTTTCACCAGGCGCCATTTCTTATCTTTACTATGGCAAAGCTACATTTTGACACTGGGGGCTCTGAGTTTCATTTTTTTCTAGACCCAAGAGCGTTATTTTTTGTCTCTGTCCAGCCATGGAATAAAACGTACTTTTACGAATATACCTCTTTTTGTGGAAAAATTGTTAAAATTATTTTTTTAAAAACTAAATGTAGACAAGTAAATAAGTTAATTGATACAAACTTGAAAAGAAAACTGAGAGTGTATCCCGGGGGGCACTTATTCACCATATCGGCGGGGGGCTTCCGGATAGAACACGCTTTACGCCGCTTTTCCAGCTATGTTCCCTGTTTCAATTACTAATGTTTCAGTTGGTGGAATATTTTAATATCACTAAAAAATATATTCTGGCGCATTTTCTGTAATTAAAACTAAAGGCAGTTACCTAATCAGAGTGTTTTTCTCCGTAACGATCTAATTGTGCTTAAACGAATTATCGCCGATTGCGTTAGTATCGATATTGCCATCGCTGACCATTTCCGGCTATCAGCCCTTATCTCAGTCTGAATCAGAGAACGCCACTTTACACTCTACCGATTCACCCTCTCCCTTTTTGATGAGAGACTCTTTCTCTCCCCTCTCTCTCACTCTCGGCTGTAAATCCGTCGGAAAGGAACCCGTATGCCGGGACAAATCGCAGTGTTTATATTGGATGCGTGGCGGTTGTGGTCGTGTTTACGATGCGGTTCCCCCTTTGGCTGGGCGTCTCGAAACATTCTGCAAATATAATGGGTGACTCTGAAGGATGACGGACGGCCGACGGAAAGGACAGATGTCGCCCCATCGACTGTCGCCGGAGGACCATTGTGCATTGTGCCATTCCATCCAACACAGCAGCCACTGTTGTTCCTCCGTCTTTCGTCGCCCTTTGCACTCCCCAGCCGCCCTTTCGCCGCTCGTTGGTGGTCATCGATGACTCAGCCCTTGCGTAATTTTCCAACTCCCCATTGGCCGTTCTGTGTTCATTTCGAGGAAACACGTACTTAATTAGGTTGCTGGTTTCATTGAATTCTCGGATGAGCCCACACTGATTTCCAAATTCTCCCCCAGAAAAAGAAAGGAAGGTGCCCCAATTTCAAATGTTGAGCCTGTAACGGGGGAAGCTCACAAGTTTGCAGATGAATTCCACTGCACTTTCTTGATATAATTGTAATTGATATTGTCAAACGACAGTCATATGCTAATGAAGCAAAATGCAAAGCTAACCCTGTCGACGATCAGTGGTGGGCCATAACTTTGTAGTTCGATTCTACGTCTTAGTATTATTCGGACATCTATAGATTTTAGTAATAGTAATATTGATTGATTTTCATGTATAATCGAAAAATAGATCGAGTATCGATTGATGCTTTGTACCGCTGCGCCCCTCGTAACATAAAAAAAAGTTTGAAATTACAAAGTATGAGCCTCCCCTGTCGGCGATTGATTTGACTACAAATAGTCAATGTCAACAGAGCATCACTGGAACATTGCTGCATTAACGGGCGAATTGGTGTTACTTGACTACTGATTTTTATAAGTAAAATCGATCGATTCTTTTCATGAATAGTTTGCAGTTGCTTTGGGCCTAGCACGATTTGTACGCCAGTGTTTTGAACGAAACTCCTGCGTGAGAAAATAACCAAATCGAAGAGTACGGTAACGTTGATAAATTTTTTCAGGTTTAGTTCATTTTTCTTCTATTGCTGCTACAGCCTGTGGAAATTTTCAAATTTAAACCATTTTGAATGTACCATCTTACGATCAAATAACTTTCTAATTGTCTCAAAGTACCATAAGGGACCTTTTCGGCATGAAAGTGAAACATATGCTCTTATATTTACCACTGTGCAATGCTAATAGTTTTTCTCAACATGTTCTACGCAAGGTTGTTAGCTACAAGTGGCTTTGGTGTTTTCACATTCATGACCATTTCGTTATTCTTCTGAAACAAAGGCTTATTTTGGCACTTGCCCTTCGACTGTGTATGGCCGATTGTTCCCATTGCATAATCATGGAGAAAAAACGAGTTTTCGTTTTTTGAAGTAAGAATGCTAGTTCACTAAAATCAGTCTCCCTAATCTTTTCAACCTCTGCTCTTATCGCTATTAGTGCTACTTTCCGCGTCAATCCTCGTGTTAAACTTTGCCGTAATCTTCAATGTTCCGCGTGCCGGACGCCACTTTTTCGATATTTTCCCACTGCGTGCGCCCTCTGTCGGGACATGATAAAAGCGAATTCGCCATCCGAAAACCCGTGTTTATTTCCCCTTGCGTGTCTAATATTGTCCTTCTCGGCTAAATAATTGATCCTCGCGCCCTTCGCCGTATTGCCCCCCCCCCATTTGGCTGACTCATTGTGTCAGTCGGCGGGTCTCATTCTGTTCCGGGATTAGCTGGCCGAGTCGGGAATGAAATATGGGTGCCCCATACATTAGCCCTCATCCGATTTCCCCTTTCGCCTGTCCTAATGTACCCCCTGGTAATCCCTTTGTTTCAGGGCCCGAAGCGGCGGAATGGGCTGAGACTGGCGTGGCAGCAGCAGCGGCTTCTGGTAGCATGGAGAGACGGCCCTCGTCTGTAGACACTTTCCGCGCCCTGCATCGGAAGACCAACGCATCGTGGAGCAGTCGGTCAGTTACAAGCATATTTGTCGATACACCATAATTAGTGGTACCTTGTGGTTTTTTGGCAAATCCTTAACAAATCCTGTTATTATAGGTTAATATTTTGAGGAATCTTTGGATCGAATAGGTCCAGCTGCTTTTATTGCCTAATCTTACATTTATATGTGACTATACCTGCTGCCAAACCGAAATCTTATGCTAATTGCGCAAAAACATGCAAAGAATGCTCTGTTGACACTCTGATAGACTACGAAATTCCTATATCAACAGGATATCACTTGAATGTTCTAATTTTATTGGCACGATTCCAATTTGGCGACAGCTATACATGTTGCACGATTACTCATTTGAAGTTTTCGTGGATTTTTTTTGTTAATCGGTTTTCGTTCAGTTTGCTTAGTGTAAGGCGTCGGAAAGATTCTTTTTAGAATGACAATGGTCATTCAAGTCAGCCACGGGTAAACATTGTAAATACAAAAAAAACGTGACCAGAATGCTGTTACCAAATCTCCTATTTGGGGTACTCGCGCCACACGTTTTGAGCTGTATGTTTTGAGCTCTATTGAAACTCGTTTGGTCGAAAATTTATGCTTGGCACGTCCCTTGTTCCAGTTATACTTTTTCCAAACAAAAATTTATAGTAACGAGATCACGATCTTGCCCTTTCTGTATAAAGTTTGATTTGAACGTTAATTTTTTCCCTAGACTTTTGTTTTTCTGAGTTCGTCTGCCATTTTTTTTTTCTAAACGAAAAACAGTCCTTGATAATTTGTTACCCATATGGTCGTGCCGTTCGTCGAAATAAAATCATAGCAGGACGTAAGATGCTTGGAGTACCTACGTAATTCAGTGTTTGATTTATAATGTTTACAAAAAAAACTAAAGGGGGCTTACGTTGCCCGCGAGGCTCCATTTGGGGGGCTTACGCATCCGCCCCCCTAACGCTTCCCGTCCAGCTATGAATAAAATGCTGGACATGTAACACCGCGAGCACCACCCTATTTTCGGCATTTTCGTCGTAGTTTGACGAATTCCAGAATGAGTCATGCTGTGAAAATTCGGTCAATTAGTGTAATTTTTGGCTAAAGCGAAGATTACTTTTGCCTTTTCCCCTACTACTTTTTGCTAGAGAAATGTTGATAAACACAGAAAAACGGGCACTGCGGGATATTTATGTGCGCGTGTTACAGCCGTGGCCCTTCTCGGCTGTGTATCCCAATTAGCCGTGAAGCATTGCCCAGCCGTCTGTCATTCTTCCTCGCGCCCTCTCTTTTCGACCTTTTCATCCACAATGTTTATTTATAGTAATTCCCGAATTTTAAGGCGGGTGTTGCGAATAAAATAGAAATATCACTGATTTTCACACCAACAAATGTTTCTTTTGGCTCAGCTTGAAAAATTTAGCAAAAATGCAATTTGGAGAAAAACATTATTCTATGTATAATCCAATTTTGAAGTTAGAATTGGGTTGTTTAGTTTTTTTTTCTGCGTGCGTGAGACCCTCCGAATTTTAAAATGTTTTTTTTGGGCGGCCCGGCCTGTTTACGAAAATAAAAATTTTAATTTTTGTATAAATCGGTAGAATAATTTTTTTAAACTGCTTTATAGTCGTCGCCAATGTTACTTCGCCCAGTTTCGCTCTGTATTTCGCAACTTTTTACTGTTTAGAAGCCCAGAATCAGACTGTTTTTATTCTCGGATTAGCTGTTTTTTTTTCTTTTGCAGGGAACGAAAAGAGGAGTGCGAAAAGGTAAAACCCGATTTTTTCAGGAAAAAATCTATTTTAAAAAAAAGCGAATAGAAAGGATTTCTCAGTTGTTTTATACAAATTCGGAGGTCCAGTTTTGAAAAATTAATTCAATCAACTGCTGCAGATAAGCCAAACACCTTTTTTTGTTTTCGGAAATCCTCCCAAATGCGATTGTGCATGTCTCCGTATCGCAGTCGTCGTCTGCTTTCTTTGTCCGGTAAACAAACCTCCTCCTCCTACAGCTGTTCCTCTCTGAAATGCCTCTTTTTCGTCTTCTTTCCTCTTTTCTCCTACCAGATGGCTCTTCTTCTCCGCTTCTCGTGACAAAAAGCGCTCGCAGGTGGTGGTTTTCTCTCTCGGTTCTTTTGGTAGCCGTCGACGGGGCGCGATTTCCATTCCTGGACCGCGATATTTGTTCTAATCTGTCATCGCCTGCGTTTTTGTGCTTTTCCCCTCACATAAGCCGTCGGTTCCCTCAGGCGACCGGTTGTGTTTGGCTTGGTCTCTGAGGAGGAAAAGAGGAGAACCAACGCCTTCATCTTACTATTACTTTACTCCTGCAGGCTCGGGTTTCGGCCGGAAATAGGAGAGCCAGCCCTCCCAAAGGGAGGCGAATTTCGCCCATTACTCGACCGAATTCATGGATTCAAGCGCTAACCCACTCCTGACCCTCTTTTAGTTTGATACTGAAATTTATATTTAAAAATAGTTATTTTCTACCCTAGAAATCTTGTGAGGATCTCTATTTTCAGCCAAAAATGCGGGTAACCCTCCTTAACTTTTTGCCCTCCCAGCTAAACTTTTTTTTAGCATTTTCTGAGCCCCTAATTGTAATTTAAAGTTTGCTCTGTTGACATGGGGGTTTCCATTATAATTTTTTGAAAAATATGCTGTAAATACTACGAAACGCAACTTTTTCTAAGAATTTGCCAAGGTTTTTTACAGGCGTTTGAAGTGTGGTGTTGACTTTGTAATATTTTTGTAACCTCTTTTTTTAAATGAAAATTCCTTGTGAAAAACGACATCTGTTCAGTGCCCCCTCCCCCTTTTTTTACTAAGCGAAGGGGTTGGGCGCAAATTTTTTGAAGGAATCTCTACCTACTTAAGGGGATTGTCGCAAACAGGGGTGGGCCATAGTTTGTAATTACATATTTATTAATTTGTTTGTAACTTTTTATGTCAAAACATTGATCGATACTCCAAAATTGATTGATTTTCCATTAAAATCAATCGATATTACAGAATTTTTCAAAATTATACCAAGGGGGTGCAGTAGAATCGAAGTCTCTTTTCCTTGTATAAAACACAATTTCACGCATTCCTGTTTACCTTTTAAATGTAATTTGGTCGAGATAGCAACTTTCAATTTAAAAAAAAGATTGAACTATGCGGACGGAAAAGTGTTTAACTTATTATTATTAGGTTTTACACTTATTCTAATCACATCAAAGACCGTTTTTAAATGAATTTTTGGCTTTTTCTTCAATTGGAAATGGTGAAAACAGCGTTCTCACACTCCAGACATGTTCCCCTCCATTCCGCCACCTTTCCGGTCTGCAGCTCCTTCTTCTGCCATATTGGGTTTCCCTGTTTTTCGCCCCCACTCTGCCGTCCACTCGGCCCTGGCATCTGTACACACTCCTTTGTCCTCCGGTAGTCCGCTCGTGAGTCTCCGAGACCCGCCGCCCCCGAGCACTGCATTTCTGATTTCACTCGATATCTCTCTATTCTCTCTTTCTTTCTCTGCCTCTCTTTGTAAATTTTCCTGGAGACCTCTCTCTCAGAAGTAAAATTGTCGATTGAGAGAGAGAGAGAGAGAGAGAGAGAGAGAGAGAGTTTGTGGGTCACTGGGGGCAAAAAGTCATTTGTATGCCATTTGGGGGCAAAGGTAATTCCGCCGACGGGCCGCCTAATCAGCTGTGCGCTTTCGCTAATTGCTCCATTTTGTGTCTTCTTTTTTGGTCGGCCTCCGAAGGTCGTCTCCTCTTTGTTTGGCAGCCATTTCGACCCTTCGACCGTCCTTCTTGGCTTTTGTTTTTTTTCCCTGAAACGACGTTTAAAGGGAAATTCTTGGCAACTTTACCAAAATTTAAGTTAACGAATTAACAGTTAAATTAGAGTTAAAGTATCAAATTCATTTTTCCAACAAAAAATTTTTTTTCGCAATTTCAATTATATACGCACATTTTATCATAGGATATCTTCAACAGATTACCGCCCGTTGTTTACAAGACTCAGGGAAAATCATGGCAACTTTTCCATGTTTTAAAAATTTACGAAGTAACCTTTTCAATGTTAAAGTATCAATTTCATATTTTCCAACAAAACACATACTTTCATTTATTTACGCATATATTGTCCCAGGATCCGACAGGTATCGTCCGTTGCTTACAAGACTCACACATTCTACAGCCAATAAGAGCCTATGAATCGCTACAACGCACGGGTGGATCCGACGTTTTGACTAAATTATTAGCGCCACAGATTTTTTTTCGCGAATTAACATTTAAAAGTACATTGTGAAAACGTACTGCTTTATTTCGCCGTTTGTTTTAATTTAAAAAAAAAGACCTTTATGGTGCCTTTACGGCGTCTGGCCGAAAATATCTACAACAGGAATCAAAATTACGCACGGTTGCACATGAAAATTGTCCCATTCTTGCTTAGTTGTACTCCGAAGCTCAAAGTGCCTTTCCTCTCCAGCAACCATGGCAAAATCGCGGGCCTGACCGGGCCGACCCGAGCCAAATTTGTGAACGGGCCGGCCAGAATTTTTTTTTCGTTATTTTCGATTTTTACATTGAAATAAGGCATAAATTTCTGGTCGGGCCGGGCCGTGAAAATTTTGGTAGCGGGCCGGCCCGCAGCCATTGTTACTCTCCAGTACAAATTTTTATGTAAATACAAAAAATGAAGCAGATAATTTTACTTCTTACCCATCATCTCCGCTCTCGCCGTGCAACTGCTGCTCGAATCCTCCAATCTGCGCCTGATCCACTCCTCGTTAAACTCCTGCGACAGCCATAAACTTTGAAATTTCTTTTTTGCGTCCCTCTTTCGATCATAAAGTGCTCCCTTGGCCCGAGACAGACCCCCTCCTCCTCCCGACGGGAACATCGCTCGGCCGCCGTTTTTTCCACCCGTCGCCGCTGTAATACCACACCCAACTGGCCGTGTTTATTAACGGCCCATTATTCCGTGACAGCGACAGTGTTCCCCACGATTTATTTAAATATGATGGCTACTAGTTGGCACCAGGAACTGCTGAAACCAGCTCCGGTGGTTCTGGGCCTGCTGTGAGTTTATGGATCATAGGACCATGCTGGTGCTACACATAAATCATATTCTACTGCAACACATGAATAAAACTGTATTTAATATATTGGCAACGGCGGTTTTGGAAATAAGTGAGATTGAAGCAAATCAATAATTAGTTGACCCCTTTATAATTTTCCCAAACCTGTACCCCTGGAAGAGAGTTGAAATTACCCAGAATAAAACGTATTTCTTAGTCATTTTGACGTTCAAAGCTTCCATTTTTTCATCAAAATTGTACGATGCAAAAGAGGCATGGCCGATTTTTTAACAATTGGTAACGAGTATCCTGTTCTATCCTCTGGGCATAAAATTGCATTATATAAGCCATTCATTAATATTCTAATTACAGAGAGGACCTATTGGCCGCCTCTATGGTCAGTTCGACGGGAGAGGACGCGTCTCCACTCTACGTTGCACTCTACGATTTTCACGGGGTTGGCGAGGAACAGCTGAGCATTCGCAAAGGAGACACGGTGGGTAAAAGAGGGATTTAGAGAGAGAGAGAGAGAGAGAGAGAGATACGCAGACATACAAAGACTGCTAATATTTTAGGTCCGTGTTCTGAGTTACAACAAAGCGGGTGAATGGTGCGAGGCTCGTCTGGTGTCCAGTCGAAGGAGCGACGCCGCTTCGCAGAAAAGAGTCGGTCAGATCGGCTGGGTGCCGAGCAGCTACGTCACCGCCCTCAACTCTCTCGACAAACATAGCTGGTTCGTCTCTCTCTCTCTCTCTTTCTCTCTCTCTCTCTCATATCCCTCTTTATTGTTTCTTTAGGTACCATGGCAAAGTATCTCGGAGTGAGTCCGAGTACATCCTCGGCAGCGGAATCAACGGGTCTTTCCTAGTCAGAGAGTCGGAGACCAGCATCGGCCAGTTTTCGATCTCGGTTCGCCACGACGGACGGGTCTTTCACTACAGGATAAATCTAGATCAGCAAGAGAGAGTAAGTTTTTTGTTAGTTTTTTGTTCGAAATTGTCGCTTGGCGCCAACCATGGCAGCATCGCGGCCGGGTCGAGAAAATTTTGGGAACGCGCCGGCCCAAATAATTTTTTTTTGTTATTTTTGGTTTTTACGTTGAAATAAGGCATAAATTTTTGGTCGGGGCCGGGCAGGACCGTGAAAAATTTGGCTGCGGGCCGGCCCGTAGCCGTGGATGCTTGGAACCCTACCTTAAATTGGGCTTTAGCGGGGTTCTCAAATGGCTGGGCCTTTTTTCGATGTAAAAATCAAAGAAAACGAAAAAAAAAATTTCGGGTCGGCCCGGGCCGGGCCGCTTCAAAATTTTTCGAACGGGCCGGGCCGACCGTAATTTTTCCAAATAGCCGGGTCAGTAGCTTAGGAAGGCCCAAATCTCACTCTACTTTTTTTTTTGCCCTTTTTGGCTAAACCTCGTTTTTCATAAATTAAATGAATTTTCTACAATATTTTTGCCAGGCTTTGCAAAACTTTTTGCCTAGCCCCCCTTTTTTCACAATTTTTTAGCTTGATCCCTTTAAGTTGGGGGAAAACAGATAATTTTTCGAAAAACTTTCTCATGACAACTTTTTTCAGTTCTTTATCACCCATGAGGCCAAATTCAAGACACTGGGAGAGTTGGTCCATCACCACAGCATACATGCCGACGGGTTAATATGTAAGTTTTTGCCTTGTTTTATGAGAATTTTCCTATTTTCAGGTCAATTAATGTATCCTGCACCGAAGAAAGACCGCCCGCCATGTGTGTTCTCCCTCAGCCCAACTCAACCGGACGAGTGGGAGGTCGATCGGTCGGAGATCGTCATGCGAAATAAACTCGGTACGCCTCTCTCTCTCTCTCTCTCTCTCTCTCTCTCTCTCTCTCTCTCTCCATTTCACACCTCTGCACTGCGCGCGCGACAGCTGATCTCCTCAATGTTTTGAGACGGGGTTGTAACGCGTCGCCGGGAGGTTTCATGAACGATGGCGGTCTCTCGTAGGATATTCATTGGGCGGCTGACGGATGGAGGCACTCCCGCCGTCCGCACCTCATACATCAGCGGAGGAAAAAGAGCACGCGAACGCCCGGGATTTATGGAAGCCATTGCGGCAGCACGGGTACAAGGGGCGGAGGCACAGGTGGTCGGAGGGTGCAGAATGGAGGGAATGGGGGGATTTAGAAATCTGCGAGGTACATAACTCCGTAGGGAAGCTCGTCATTTATGTAGAAATCATACTTTATCAAGCTCCACCAAATGTGGCTGTAGGGCTGGCGAAATTCTTTCTTTTTGACACATTCTGTTGATGGAGGGGGTCGGTTCTCAAATGACGGGCCGGGCATTAAAAATAGATTTTTAAATTTTGTTTGATTTTATACACTATTTTTTAAGCTTATTTAAATAACTTAATAGTGTTTGTTATAGCATATAAGTCATTATTGGTAGGTAGTACACAAAAGAATGTCACCGACCGGGATCGAACCCTGTTCGTGTGGGTGGCAATCTGGCTGGGTGGTCCAAGGTAAACGGGCAGACCAAAATTTTCCAAAAAGCCCGGCCCGTGAGAACCCCGGAGGTGGTGCGCCACAAAATTTTCGAACATTTTGCAAATAGGGGGCTGTCGCAAAACTATCCCTACGGTAGGTTGTCTAAAAATGTAGAATTCAAATTGAAAGCTTACAAAATTTGCTGTGCGGGCGGCCCTCCCCCCACCCATTTTTTTTCGCCCTGCTCCGTCCTCAATTTAGCCATGGTTTTTCGAGATTCTGTAGAGGGTGGCCATAATAAATTATCAAAGACATTTCATCTGCCAACAGGGGGTTCAGAAAGTTTGAATGTTCCTTGCTTTATAATGCTCCCAGAAAGTTTGGGTAGGAAATCCGATTGGGGGCTCGCCTTAGACCCATACATTGTCAAGCTCGGATATAAGCGGTGGTAGGCCCGTCGCAATTTTAAGTTTTCGGAAAATTTTGTTAAAGAAGGGGTGCGTAGCAAATTTTCCAAACTTTTCATAATTGAAGGTTCATCGCAAATACCCGCGGCGGGTTGCCCAAGTATGCTTGGACCTACCAGATTTTTGTTACAAAATCAATTTATTTTTTTCCAGGAGGTGGTCAGTACGGCGACGTCTACGAGGGTTTCTGGAAGCGACACGAGCGCACGATCGCCGTTAAAACACTAAAGGAGGATGCGATGGCTCTGCACGACTTTCTCGCCGAAGCAGCCATCATGAAGGACCTCCATCATCGAAATCTAGTGCAACTGCTAGGCGTTTGCACAAGAGAAGCCCCTTTCTACATTATCACGGAGTACATGTGCAATGGAAACCTTCTAGACCACCTCAGGTTTGATAGAATTTTTGTTTGAAATTACCTATCCATTTTTTAAAGGAAAACGGACAAGAAACAGCTGCCTCCGACCGTGTTGATGTACATGGCCACTCAGATCGCCTCGGCCATGGCTTATCTCGAAGCTAGGAACTTTATTCATCGGTTTGTTGGAAAATTTATAGGTTTTGAAGGTCTTTTTAGTGACCTCGCCGCTAGGAACTGTCTTGTAGGCACGGAGAATGTGGTAAAGGTGGCTGACTTCGGGCTGGCCCGGTTCATGCGAGAGGACACGTACACGGCCCACGCGGGAGCCAAGTTTCCGATCAAATGGACTGCACCCGAAGGCCTCGCTTTCAACACATTCAGCACGAAAAGTGATGTAAGTGGGCTTAAAATGGTCTTCACTAAAGCTATTTTTGGCTGATTGCATTGCCTGAGTATCATGTATGCCACGCTAAACCCTAAGAACAACATCGAACGTTTGAGCTTAAGCGATTGAGTAATTATGGCAGTTATACTGTAAATTACGCTCAGTTGGGTAATTCTGCGCAACTTTCGATCTGCTCAACTAGCATCGGAGTACTTTTGCCTTAAGACGCCGTCTATGTAAACGTCGAGCAGACCAGTGACATAGAAAAAACGATTTTCTGAAAACGACCGAATTAAGAGTTTCTGAAAGGCCCGGGTCATTTTCGTGTCGCGGGTTACGGTAGGTGACCCCTGGGTACTGTCGATTTTCAAAATACTCAGAATCAGGGGTGGGCTATAAGTTTGTAGTTCGATTCTATTGCACCCCCTCCTGGTATAATTTTGACATGTAAAGCAATATCGATTGATGCAAAATCGATAGATTTTGGGGTATCGATCGATATTTTGGTACTCCTGCACCCCACTCTTGACATAAAAAGTTTGTAATTAGGGGCGCAGTGACGGCGTGTTTTTGGTAACTCTTTTAATGTTTCGTCTAAAATTTGGGTAACCCTCGGTAACTTTAGTCCAAAAATTTGGGTAGTGTCCTTTATTTTGCGACACGTAGCGCTTGCGTGACGTTGGTTTCTAGGGGCTATTTCAATATGGGGGCCTTGTAAAAATGACGGGCCTTGATTTTTTGGGCTCCCCTCACTTTGGGGGACCATACTTTTCGTGTCCCCTCCGTACCGTGTATGGTTTAGGACCAAAAATACGGGACTCTTAATTACGTTTTATCGAAATGTTCGTTTAGGTCTGGGCCTTTGGCGTCCTTCTGTGGGAAATCGCCACCTTCGGAATGGCTCCCTACCCAGGGGTTGACCTGTCAAACGTCTACTCCTTGCTGGAGAAGGGATTCCGCATGGACGCGCCGCCTGGCTGTCCCTCCTCCGTCTACCGACTGATGCTCCAGTGCTGGAACTGGTCGCCCAGCGATCGGCCTCGATTCAGGGACATCCACCACAGTCTGGAGTCACTCTTCCCCCATTCCAGCATAGACGAAGAGGTTTGGTTTCCTTTTTGTGTCTTCTGAAACAGTGAAGTTAGGTTGATCGTCAGCTGGAAAAGTCGAGGCAGACGTCGCAACGCAAATCTCGGCGGAGTGACTGCGTTGGGTCCGCATCGCCCCGTTACTACGAAAGGGATAGACGGTCCTTTGCCGCAACGCCGTCGGAGCCGTTCCCTCCGCCGCCTCTGCGGTCGACGCATCACGACACGGCCGGAGATTTGGCTCAACCGGTTAGTATTTTCTCTTTTATCTCGTTCTTTAGCTTGGTTGCGTTGACATTTTGATATGTATATGATCAAATGCGAAAATTTAAACATTTGTATAACGGAATATTGCAGCTGATCAGTGGTGGATGAATTCGTTTTTGTTGTGAATTTTAAGCTTTGTTTACCCTGTACCACCCAGTCAGATTGCCACCCACACGACCAGGGTTCGATCCCGGTCGGTGACATGACATGACATGATGGCAGGTGGTTTTGCTCTAATTTTGTTCCAAACAAGTTCAAGTTACTTTGTTTTTCTTTTGTTACACGTCATAAACTTCTGCACCCGTTTAATCGAAAAATTATTTTTGACCTACCAAAAATATTTTTCTAATCAAATCGATGAAAAACTTTCGAGTCAAAGTCGATTTTCGGCATGACGGTCACGGAGTTTTTTGGACTTTAATTTTTCTTAAAAAAATGCGCAGAAAATTTTTGCGCACATTTCGATTATAGAGGCGTTTTGCGACGCTTTTATCTAAAATGTCGAAAAATGCAAGAAAGTGCATTTTCAAACGTAAATTTTCACTTTTTCGAGATTTTCGGACTCCGTTGCCTGATCACACAATACTTTCGTTATTTCAGTGTCATATTTGAAGTATCCATGCCACAAACCATAGTTCTCAAATGACGGCCCGGCCCGCGGGCCGGGCCGAGAAAAGTGTCGGCCCGTTTCGGCCCGGTTTGTAAACTTGTCAAATTAAAAAGTGTTTAAATCGTTATTAACGTCAATTTTTTTAATCCCCGAAAACACTTTCATTATACTTCTATTACACATTTAAACTAAGTGTAAGTTAGCAAAAATAAAGTGTCCCGACCGGGATCGAACCTTGATCGTGTGGGTGACAGTTTGACTGGGTGGTCCGTGTGGACGGGTCGAAGCGGGCCGAGGATTTTTTTCAAGGCGGCCCGTGAGAACTATGCCACAAACTTTTAGAATAACCCCACATTTACTCGTTTCAACCAATTTTGTAAAAATACAGTACCCTTCCGTAACCCATGTCAAATATCGATATCGGTCTAAAAGTTTCAAAATCTTGTGTATTCTAGTAAGGTTATAGATCAATTTTGAGCCAATCCTAAGACTTAGAGATGTCACTGGGTTCTTCCACAGAATGCGTCTTAACTGGTAAATGGTTAATTTTTGTCTGCAGAGGCAAATTGGAATCCAGCCAAAAATGACTTTATGCCCCCATTTGTGCGCTTCGCAATCATTTCTTGTTTTTTATCTTCATATAAAGTCATTGAATCTCCTTTTTTCAGATGATCTCCTTCCGCGATCGGCCTTCGGACATCCGTCCTCCGCCTCGCAGTCTTCCCCTCCCCACACCTCCCGCCTCTTCCAAGCCGAAGCTTTTGAAGACTGTGCTCAACTCCAGCGCACAGGGAGTAACCAGTTCCTCCGGTACCTTGATAAATCTTTTTTTGTTATTTGTCGATTTCCAGACGATGTAGTCATCTCCCCTCTGGCTGAGAAGAATCTGCGCAAGGCTAGTCGTTTCGGGACCATGCCCAAGGGAGCCCGCATCGACGCCTATCTGGAATCGATGAAAAAGAGCCAGCCAGGTACCGTAACCCGAGGTTCTCAAATGACGATCCGGCCCCCCGGGCCGAGGGATTTTTCGGGATTAAATTTTAATTTTTGTATAAATCGGTACAATAATTTTTTAAACTGTTTTAAATCACTTAATAATGTTTGTTACTAACATATAAGTCAATATTAGTTGTACAAAAAAGAATGTCACCGACCGGGATCGAACCCTGGTCGTATGGGTGGCAGTCTGACTAGCTGTTCCACTGTAAAAGGGGCCAACCGGGCCGACCAAAATTTTCCAAATGGCCCGGCCCGGCCCGTGAGAACCCCGCCGTAACCCTACAGTAATCCGATCTAATGCGAATCTTAGATGATGCCTGTGTAGAAGTCGTTACGGGACCCACGTAATGTGTTAAGGAAACGAAACATATATTTTTTTCCGGGCGAATTTTACAAAAAGTGGGGTAGATATAAATTTTTCTGTTTTAAGGGAACATTTTTAAACACAAAATACTGAAAAGTTTTCAGAAAATCTGGACGATTGCGCCTTTAATTCGAGTGATTCGTAAATATCCCTTTTTAATTCTGCGTATCGTTAACTTGAGATGGAATCATGCGGGCTTTTTTTGTAAACTTTGCAGTATTTTTGACAACTTGAAATTACAAACTTTGAAAATCGGAAAAAAAAATTAGCGAGCACCGAGAAAATTGTCACAAAAGAAATATGTTTATGACTGTAAATATGCTCCACGGCGAAACACACTTTAATAAATAAAATCGTCCGGGAAAATTTCTAAAATCACCAAAATGTCAGCAACGTACATGTTAATCTTAGATGACGCCTGTTCGGAGGGTTCTGAACTGAATAGGACATACTCGGATGACTCTCTGGACGCCGTGCCTTTCCCAGACGATGGACAAAGCCAGGTACAGTAAAATCAGTCCTTTAAACATTTATATTGATTTTTAGGTGCTTCAACAGTTAAAATCGAGGCTGAAGAAGACCAAATCGGAGTCCCCTGTATCTTCGGATAATCTGCTGGCTGGCGTTGGTCCAAGTACCAGCGGAGCCTCCAGTCCCTGCACATCAAGGGCTGAGAGAGGAGCTCCGGAACCCCCGGTACGCCTAGTGCCTTCAGAAGCCGTGGTTGTGAAGCCACTACCGAAGCCACGGACGCTAGAAAAGGTAAATCTCTTTTATTTTGTGAGATACAGACGTTTTCAGGTGGATGGTGGATCTCAAACGGAGTCTTCGGAGACGGGTTGGAAGAATAGGAGAAGCACACTGAGGAAGGAGGAGAAAAGGCCGGAGGACTGCGAACCGTCGACGGCTGAAGTGGAGCTGAAGGCGAGGATAAGGACGTTACGACATGTGGAGAGACAGGAACAGGCACAGGAACAACAGCCGGAGGTGGCCAGGGTGCGACAACTCATTACACAGAAGGTACGAAAAAGGCTAGCGGAGTTTTCAAAGGAAACTAGTGTCATCCCAATGACGTAAACATAAATCACACATACGCTGCGTAAACTCGAATTGTTCTGTGCTTGAGTTGCGGCAGCAGAGAAACACGGCTCATCGGGGGTCCGTTTTCAAAATTATTCATGCAATGTCAGGTGTGAGTCCCCGAAATTGAAATTCCAAGAATGGCATCAGTGCCAGTCCTACACGGCCCCATACCTGGACAAGGGGTGCTTTCGTAGGGTTCCTGAGTATGGGAGTCTTGTAGAAATGAAGGGTGCCTGGTTTTCGGAGTCCCCCTTCCTTTCCGTCCATACATGGGCGTCGGCCCTACTTTGACGGTTCGGGGGGGGGGGGGGTCTCGCCAAGAAGAACTTTATATACGAATGGGGTATCGCTAGGTAGGTTCCCCCATGCGCCATTTTTAAAGGGCGCGGGTCTCGTCACGACCTAAGTGACGGAGCTGTGCCCATGTATGGTACGGTGTCTAATTGTGCACGGTACTGGGGTCAGCTAAAAGCAAAGCGCTGTAGGAAATTTATTTGAATATTAATTAGAAATTTCAAATTTTTGTTTTTCCGCTGTTTCTCCTTGTTGACCCCAGGGCCGTATAGACCCCTTATCGGAAAATTCGGCATAACCACTTATTGTTAGCTGGAAATAACCATCGGTTGTATATGACACAGTCGGATTTCCTTGGCAAGAAGCCACGGAAAATCTTGGATCTATTCACGGTGTTTCAATATTCGGCTGTTGATGATCGACTATAAACAACCGAATTTTGGAACGTCAAGTCGGAACCAACTATTTTCATGGGGTTTACTCGCGTTTTGTTGAGGGCGACGTTTATTCTCAACGGGGCAAAACCTGAATTATAGACTATCTTTTGGCTCAAACGTATATTGGGGGGTTCTAGTAGTACCCAAGCATGGCAAAATTTGGGGCCGGCCCGAAATTTTTTTTTCGTTTTCTTGGATTTTTACATTGAAAAAAGGCATAAATTTTCGGTTGAGCTGGGCCGTGAAAAATTTTGGAGCGGGCCGGCCCGTTGCCATGCTTGGTAGTACCCTCTCTCACAAAGTATTATGAGAAAAACCAAAAACTATATAGAAACGGCACTTTTTTTGTTAGAGTTTGGAACATACCCCGATGCTTCACGCCCATCTATGCTTAGTTATCTGGAATTTTTCAGGTGGCTCCCCTTCAACATCATCGCCCGTTCTCCTTTCAAGCAGAAGCTGGTGCTCAGTCGTCGGACGAGTCGGAAATGGCCATACCAGCGGTATTGTCTCTGAAACCACTGCCTCTGGAGAAGATCTCCGAGGGACCCAAGCCTTTTAGCACACTTCAGAGGACAAAGGTTCGACCCTATTTCTTTTTCTATTCTTTTCCCTTTGCGCTCATTGCTTTATCGGGTATCAGCAGATGTCCATTTATCCACCGCGTGTGTGTGGTAATAGCTGCCTATTTTCCCCAGAAGTCACCATTTCTCGAAAATTGCACGCACGCTCCTCTTCTCCCCAATTACCCTTTGAACTCTTCCTTAAAATTCTTAGATCTCCTTTTTCAGACGAAAGAGTCTCCTTCGAAAGAGCGTTCCCCAATCGTCGAAGAGGTGGCCGAGGGCGGAATGGTTCGCACCCAATCGTTGCGAGACATAACCTCCAAATTCGAGCAGTTGACGACGGTCCCTGTCGGAAACAAGCGTGAGTTTCCCTGATTCACGTGTTTTCCCGCCTCCCCACTCCCATTTCAAAATGCGCTCATTACGCGCTGAAATCCGCGACGTACTCGGGCTAATTGGCACGTCGCGCACGAAGTGCAAAGTTATCGATTGTCTTTTGAGCAGGTTGAAAGAGGAAATGACGTCTTGTTTCAGCAACGACGTCGGTCTCAGTACGAAGCAGTCTTCTGAACAACCAGGCGCAGAAGAGGTACTCGATGGTGGAGGCCAAGCCGAGAGTGGCTGGGACGAGTTCCTTGCCGGAGCCAATGGCCACGGCTGGGGGAGAGGCCAGCGTGAGCAAGGAGTCTCTGCTGGAGCTTTACAATCAACTGGAGGCATGTGTGAACGACCTGAGGAACGCAAGAGTTGGCAGAGTTACCCAGGTAAGAAACGGAATATTAAGAAACTAGACGCAGCATACTTGGGATTCCCACAACTCCGTGCAGGGGTGGGCTACAAGTTTGTAGTTCTATTCTACTGCACCACCTCTTGATATAATTTTGACAAATACTGTAATTTCGATTGATTTTCATGGAAAATCGATTGGTTTTGGGGTATTGATCGATGTTTTCCACCGCCGGCACCCCCCTCTTGGCATAAAAGGTTGTAATTACAAACAATGGCTCACCCCTGACTCCGTGGAGTATTCTTGGGTCATACATTGCATTGAAGTACCTTTAATAATGTAGTTTTGCTCCTTATTGACACATGTTTTGTGGGCCATCCACGCGTATCAGTTTTTTTATTACAAAATGGGGCACTCAAAGAATATAATGCAAACATGTAGCACCTTGGGCTTCCGGTCTGTTTTAAATATGAAAAAGAGCAACTTAAGTTACAAAACAATCTTTTTGTTGAGTACTCAAACTATGACAAAAACGCCAAAACAAAGTGGATAGATGAATATTACAATGTGATCATAATATGGCCAATCATAATATTGCGAGATCATGAATAATAATCCGTTTGAATTTTTCGGCGATCGGATGCGCTTTCGGTCCGTTCCAGCGAAAACACGGCTGAAAACGGCCCATTTTTGGTCATTTTTCACCCCCATCAAAAGTAGGTTTTTTGAAAAGAACAAAATTTCTTGAAGGGTAGCTGGGTCCATACATGGGTATAACTCCGTCGGTTGTGTCGCGATGAGACCTCCGCCCTTGAAAAATGGCGTAAGGCGAACTTTGCAATACCCCCTCTTATGTATATTTTTTCTAAGCGAGACCCCCGCCCCGTCAAAGTCGCCCATGTATGACTGGGTCACCGCAACAAATGAAAAACGTTTGTCATTTTAAATTTTTTCCCAAGTTACAGGGCATATTCAAATTTAGTCGGTCGTTACAATTCCGGCGAAAACCCTTTTTTTATATAGTTATGGCCAGTACTGTGAGGCTCTGTTTCACCCCCTCCCTCTTTTATGCTTCAATGGACTTTTTTGGTTCCCTAGCGATCCAGCTATGCAATAATAATCTTTTCCCATTTTCAGGCTCCCCGTGGCGATTCTCGTCTGGCGCTGCTCATTCGACTAAGTGACCTTATGCAACAGTTCCACTCGACGTGCGGCATCTACGCCGAGCAGATCACCCCGCACAGCAAATTTAGATTCAGGTATGTTCTTGAGCTCTAAGAATGCCTCGCCGACCCGAAAGGCTTTTAAAACTCTCGGGCTGGCCCGTTATGATGCCACCCACTGACCCAGTGTTTCCAGAGAATTGCTCAACCGAATCGAGATGTACGTGCGTCAGCTGCGTTCGTGTGCCTCCGCGACGGGATCGAACCCCGAACTGGCGGAACAGCACATAATCCCGCAATTCGAGAGCAGCGTGCGGCAGATTATGCAACTCGTGAACCGGTAACCCCCGCCCACCCCACTGTACATACTGCCAGTACCGGTATATGTGGACAAACAAGACTGTGATTAGTCTCAGCCAACCCAAGCTATGGTGCGATTTCCGTGACTTTTTCCCCTTTCTCGCTTTCTCGGCTCAAAGTTTTATCCCGTTTTATCCCGTCTGTTAATAATATTTCCCGCATAATTATTTATTACGTTATGAACAATTTTTCAGTCTCGTGTTTGTTCACTTGGGGGAAATTGTGTAGTCTCCGGGGAGAATGACAAATACTATTGTCACAAGGATTGGTGGACAAATATTCCGCTTTAGCGCCCGGAGCCGGGTCACGTTAAAGGTCTGCCGCGGTCTCGCAAAGAATTTTATTACTTTGCGCTATAAATTTGTTTTATAACATATCATTCGGATGGACGCCTCAGGCGGTATCACGTCATGGTGTACATGAAAAAACAAGCTGTGCGTGTTGAATTTCGATAAATTCGCTGCAGGACGCATTCAATATAAGCTGGGGTAGTTTCTCGAAATTGTCGTAATTATCCATTTTCAGAAAATATTATTATTACTATCTTGAAGAGAAGTGCTTGAGACCTGCAGAACAATTTTTCGCGAAGCGCCAAAAGTTTCTCGGTTGAAAAAAAAGATTTGTAGTCCTCAACCCCTTCAAGTTCCGAAGTTTTGCTGTACTAAGTTTTACCGTGAATCTCTTTTATTAACTGATTTTGTCATGTTTACTTTCTTTTGTAAATTAAATTGTTTATGATAAAACAGTTCGATAAAAATACGTAAGATGGTCCAAAGTAAAAATGACTCAAAACAAAGTGCGCACCACAGAAAAACTTTGGAACTCTAGAGAAACTGCTGAATTGTGGTTAGAGGAATTGCTTTGTTGCCACGTAACTTCTCTGCAAGGGTGGCTGAAACTGGGGCAGGGCCTCGGAGCTTTGGGAAGGGGGCCGGCCCCGGTATTTTACTTTTTTTTTAAATCTAACCCTTTTGAAAGTCAATATATTTAAGTTCTGTTTGTTGCAAAACATAGTTCTAATTGTGCAAAACATACTTTGTAAAGGAAGATTCAAACTACCCTGTATAAATTTTATGTAATTTTCATGACGGAGTGAGTGGCTAAGAGGTCGGACTGGTAATCCGAAGTTGTTCTAGTTCGATCCCCCGTCCACAAATATTTTCTGCCTTAATTTTTTAATGTAACTGTTATGCAAGAGATATATGTTCCAGTGTAAAACTTGCTTTTCTAACTTTTAGAAATTTTGACAGCCACCCTTGCCTTTTCTGTAAACTAACTTTTTACAGATACAAAATTGCAATTGGCACCCTTTTACCCCACTCTTCGTTTTTTTTCCAGATTTTTTTAAATCTATCAAGGCTCATTAAACTGTATTGTGCAATCAGTTAGCTTATATGTCGTCATCTTTATAACTGGACGGAAATATACGCATTTTGAAACCTGTTCCTCATTCCGGCACTAGCTAAATTATGGACTTTTTTTTTCAACAAAACCTCTAATTCCGCCTGAATGAAAGACCATCTTGTTGCTGTCGTCAGAACACTTGACTGCCCTAATTGCCCACTAATTCACGGCTGATTCCGTCAGAACATTGAATAAAGAAGACTTTGAATAAAAGAGAAACAAATTTTATATGTCGGCTGGCAACAACGCATCTTCTATGACACAGTCTACCCGAAGCGAACGGACGACGCCCAGCTGGCACGTTTGCCGAACCGCACCTGGTTGGCCCACCGCTTCTGGTACCCGGGGTACAGCTCTCCCGCGTCCTGCAACGAAATATACTTTTAGGCAGGGGAATTGATGGAAATTAAGACATTTCAATAGGGAATAGAGATGAAAAATACTTAATGTCAGATCCTAAAAATCTTAAGGGACAGTCAGGCGGGTTTTACAACAGTGGCTGTATTAGGAGAGAAACATTCGCTGATCATGAAAAAATATATGACTATGGGTCGAAAATTTACCTGAAAATACGCTTCAAAGTCGTCAAAAACGGGTCTCCATCTACAGATTTGTAGATGGGCAGTACGCCCTGCGTGTCCGGCATTTACAAAGAATGCTAATGAGCCGAATTCTAATTGGCTGAGAGAGTGCTGGAAACGAGGAGGGTGCAAAACAATTTAGCATAGTTGATTCGCATAATTTCCGACCGTAATCGATTGAAAATGAAAAAAAACCCCCTTACTGCCCCTTTAAGACAAGAGTTTATAAAACATGGCGATTTTGAGAAAAATGGAATAAGAGAGACCGTAATTGGAATTACTCAACTCAACGACGTTTCAACCACAATTTTACAAGAAGACCATATGAAAATATTGTTTTTCTAATTCCTCATTTAGGAAACTTTTTGTTTTTCTATAAAATGAACCGATTTCCGAGCGCCTGAAATTTTTTGTTGTTCCGAAATTTTCGTTTATAGGGGCAGTAAGGGGGCTTTTCATCTCATTTTTTTATCGGCTACGGTCGAAAATTTTGCGAATTAACTATGCTTAATTGTCTCGCACCTTCCTTGTTTCCAGCGCTCTCTTAGCAAATTAGAATGAAATTCTTCAGCATGCTTTGTAAACACCGGACACGAAGGGCGTACTGACCGTTTACAAATCTGTAGACGGCGACCCGTTTCTGAAGAATTTGAAGAGTATTTTCTCGATAACGGTAAATTTTCGACCCATAGTCATATACATTTTCATGATCGGCAAATTTTTCTCTCTTAATTGGGACAATGTTGTAAAACCCGCATGACTGTCCCTTCAAATTGCGCGCGCTGTCTGACGTCTCGTGAGTTCGCTCGTTCTCTCACCTTTCTCCGCCGCATAAGCCTGCACCCGTTGCATTATTCGCCATCAATACAGCGCCACTTTCACAATTCAAAATATGAATATCCAACTTTCAAAATCATGGAAATGGCGCCCATTGAAGTTCCCTTAATGTCTGTCAACGTGCTCCATAAACAACGCGTGTCGACTCTCGGTTTGCAGTGCTAATAACGCTCGTATGACGTTCTGACTAATGGACCTCCTCCACGCCGATGGGTCCCGAAAGGATCATAAAGACCAAGTGATAAGATGGGAAGGGAGGTGTTTGGTCTCGTGGGAAACACGAAAGGTATCAATTAGAAGTGGGAAGATAGAAATGAGCAGAAAAATACAGCGAGAGAGAGAATTAAACGAGAATTTATGAAAAAAGGATATATTTAAAAGGAAACGGGGAAGTTAACATATAATATCACAGTTTCGCCCCTTAGCTCAGAGAGCTAGAGAGAGAGAGAGAGAGAGAGAGAGAGAGAGAGAGAGAGAGAGAGAAATAACCCACCCTTTGCAAATCGGCCAAAACCGTGTCAACATCGTCGAATCCTTGGTCTTGAAGCAGCGGATGTGCTCTCACTGAAACAAAAACGTGTCATGAGCAAAGATTCTACGTTTAAAAAATATGCTGAATCATTCTTAGTTTACTTCCCTCTCCTAGTCACCCTCAAACGTCAGTCGCGTTGGTAAATACTTGGAGCAATCCTACGATTCGGAAGCACTTATGCTGTTTTCCTTGCAGTTCTCCACATCTAACGAGGGAGTTGTTTCAAGGGTCTCTCTCTCTCTATCTTTGTCTTTCTCTCCTAGTATCTCTCTCGCTCTTTCTGTCTCTGCCTCTGTCTCTCTCGTTAAAGGGACCGTCAGGGACCTTTTGCAACTTTGGCTCATGTGAAAGAGAAAAATCAGCTGATCAAAAAACTCTATATAACATAGGGTCCAAAATTTTCCGTTTTTGCGATATCTGGCTTCAAAGTGCCCAAAACTTGGCAACCGTCTGCAGATTCTGCGGATGGCCGCAACGCCTGCATGAACGATGTTTACAAGCCAGTCTAATTTTGAAGTTATCATTCTAATAGGACAAGAATACTCAGAAAATGAGGAGTGTTCCGGACAATTTAGCATATATAATTAAAATATTTTTCGACGGTACCCGAAGAAAGTGGAAATGAAAAGGTACCTGACGGTCCCTTTAATCACAGTCCATTCTTCAGTCTTTGGCCCGTGAATTGACTCACACTTAGTCAAATCCCATTTTCATTAGACGAAGCTAATACATTTAGACCCAAATTGAAGTGGTTTGTTTAAGTTTAATTTTCCCAGAAATGCAACATGTTCTCCTTTCGCGAAAAAGAAACAATGACATTCGCTCCTTTCATATAATCTAGTTTAATCATCGTTAAACTCACGTTAAACTTTCATCATTAAACGTCGGATGCCCTAGGTCATTTCAATTTCTTTTGTTTTCTTGGGATCTGTGATATTCGCAAATATCCCCCAAACACTTGTTTCGAACGCTATTCAATCATTCCTACGCAACGTCCTCTAATTAAAATTTCACATTTTAAATATGCAGAACAATCTTTCTTGCAAACAGACATGGGCTCTAAATATAGTAAAGCGCCGTAAATTTCGAAAAAATGAGAATTAACAAGGAAAACGCTAGATTCTAAAACATGTCCCCTCACGCTTGAACAATGCAAAGGGTGCGCGGCAGAGAAAGGCAAGAGAGCGCGGAAAATGGCGAGACGCAGAATGGCGCGCAATTCAAAGGATATTTTCGACAAAACTTCAGGAGCACCTAATTTGGTTCATTTTACTCCAAACAGAGAAAATAGGACACTTTTCCGAACCAGGGGAATGAGATTCACATTCATCTAAAGTCCAAAAAATGTTGAAAAAAAAAAAAAAAAACGTGGGACCCAATGAAAAAAACTTTTAACGATGCTTTCTTTATCTGTTGGAAATTTAACGTTGGATTAAAGTTCTCCAGGCTGACTTGAACAAAAACCCTCGGTTGAGATCATCTAATCAAACCACCCAAATTACCAAGGTTCGATCCCGATCGGTGCACTTTATTTTGCCAACTTTTAATTCTGTCAAATAGTGAATTAAAGTAAAAAAAAATGAATTGAAGTATAAAAAACTTTTCTAAGTTTAAAAATTATACTGTAAGATTAAATAGACATTAAAACATAATTTGAAAAGTTTTCAAATTGGAAAATCATAGGAACCACCATTTTTCTCAGCCAGGCCCGTTTTGGCTCGGCCCGTTTCGACCCAAGGGCCGGTCTTTCTCTTGAGGCCTAGGACCGAAAGTTACTTTTCAAATTTGTTAAACACGGTTACAAAAAAGCGCCCTAGAGGAAAGAAATGTTCGGAAGTACGCACAAAAGTGTTTTTAAAGGGACTGTCAGGGGTCTTTTCGAATTGGAAATGGAAAGTATGCAAATAAAGTCATTTCCATTAAAATAATGTTCCCTAACAACGCTCCAGCGCAAAATGCTTGCAAGTCCTCATTAACATACAATTCTGAAAAGGCCCCTGACGAGCCATTTAAAGGGACAGTCAGGCGGGTTTTACAACATTGGCTTAATTAGGAGAAAAAAATTCGCTGATCACGAAAATATATATGACTTCGGGTCGAAAATTTACCGTTTTCGAGAAAATTCGCTTCAAAGTCGTCAAAAACGGGTCTCCGTCTACAGATTTGTACGCCCTGCGTGTCCGGCGTTTACAAGGCATTCTGATGAGCCAAATTTCATTCTAATTTGCTGAGAGAGCGCTGGAAACGAGGAGGGTGCGAAACAATTCAGCATAGTTAATTCGCATAATTTCCGACCGTAGTCGATCGAAAATGAAATAAAAAGCCCCTTCACTGCCCCTTTAAAGATCTCTTTTCTATCTTCAGAGACTCATTTCTCATTAGAGATTTCGCCTCTCTCCTCATCATCTCCTCCATCCGTCTCCCTCTCATCCATCCCTCTCCCACCCTCTTTCCATTAAAGAAAAAGTGAGGGATGCCATTCGGCTGTCACCTTCTTTGATGGGAATTTCGACGGCCCAGGAGCCAAATAAGGGATTACCGCTGAAAAACCGTTTCGTCCGGATTTAAAAGGATTCCTTTTGTTGTCGGAGAAGAGCAAAATAGCCGAGAACGGCGTAATCTTCGTGGGTGGTCATATAACACAAGAAATAGTCAGAAACCATGTTTTCTTATTGGAATTCTAGGTTGTTGGGAGAGGGAAGTACAGGAAGATGGGTATGAGAAACAGGAAATAACGGTTATTATCCGGCTGCAGGAATGACAAATATACGTGCGGACAGTCAAACTCAAAGTTAAAGGGGAAGCACCGAGTGAAAAAGTTACTGGGTTGTGATAAATAAGCAGATCTCATTCTCCTGATTCAGAAAACTGTCCTATTTTTTTCTTTTTGGAGCAAAATGAACCAAATTAAGAGCGCCGGAAGTTTTGTGGAAAATATCGTTTGAAAGTCTCCGAATCGCGACTACTGTATCTATTCGATGAAGTTGTTACTGAAAAGATTCGAAAAATAAATTTTACGTGGTTTTCTTTCCCTTTAAAAACTATTTAAATTCCCGTTTTTCTCTGTTACGAGATCTTGAGATTAAGAGTATTCCGTGCCGCCCGTTTTTTTTCTTTTCCATTTAAATCTAAACCAGAATATTCCGGCCCGCCTGCGGCGGTCCTGAACATTCTGGCTGCTCGCGGCCTCTGGCCGCTCGCCGGGGGCTGCGCCCCCCCCCCCCCCCCCCCGAAATGAACGGTGGAAATGACCGAATTCCGTAATGTTTCCGTAACATTTACGTGGAGTGAGAACCCGTAAGAGAGAGTGCAGAGGAATTGGAGAGACGCAGACACGTGACGGACTCTGCGCAGTTTCACCGTGGGACACCACACACACACACACACACATATATTTTATATATTTTGGACTGCAACGGGTGCAGGTGTACACGACTGAACAATGCAAAGGGTGCACGGTTACACGGCAGAGAAATGCGAGAGAGCGCGGGAAAAAGCGAGACGCAGAATGAGAGAAAGAGAGAGAGCGGAAAATAGAGAGGCGCAGAATGACGCGCTATTCAAACGATATTTTCAACAAAACTTTAGTTTGGTTCATTTTGCTCCAAAAAAAGAGAACTTTTCGGAATCAGAAGAGTTATAGTCTGTTTCCAAGGGATGGTGTTCGATTTTCTGGCAATTTGAAAAACGATACGTATTTATCCAAAAAGAATTTGAAACATTTAAGTGAACAAAGATAAAATAGGCGAAACAGCACTGTAAAATGGGAGTGTGCCACAATTCACTGAGATCGTTGTAGGACCAAAGGTACCCAGTCCTTTAAAGTTTGTGAAAATCCTTGACCATTCGTTGGAAATGAAGTATAGATCTGCAGTTTTGTCGCAAGTTCAGAAAAAACTGAAACTCCTGCTAAAAACAGCCTTTTCACAGCGGCTGCATGATCCGCAGGCAAAATAGTGTGCAAATTCTAAGACGGAGAGAAATTTTGAAATTTTTTAGATAAACACATTGTAACTGTATCTCACGGCGGATTTTCATTAACCACCTATAGAACCTTCAAATGCCCAGTTTCTAAGTACTGGGGTTTTCGATGCCGCCCACCCCTAAATGAGTCTTCCGTACTCTGCATTATTCATGAACTGCTTAGCACAAGCAGTGTCCTCGTCATTACAAGCTTGAGTTTTGGAAGAACAACGATTGCAGGAGGCAACAAACAGGAAGGGGACATAATTGTTATCGGAAGGTGGCTATTTATGAGAAAACATCCAGGAAACGGTACATTTCCTTGTACGCAGAAGGGTCAAAGAACCGTTCCCATAGTTAATTAAAAGACGAAATTTCTTTCAAGGGAACGCTCACATAGACTTGGTTACAACAACGAAAACAGGGCAGAAGGAGAGAAATTAAACTATCTAACTAACAAGGGAATGGATTTTCATCAGTGTGGCCAAATGAACCGAGGTATATCGCAAAGTGTGCCCCAATACTTCAGTTTACTTCAGTTTTAAGCAACTGTTTTCAAAATCTGCTTTCGGCCTTTGGTTTTCGAGAAAACGCGATTTTTCTGTGGCCCACGCTGTCAAATTCGCGTCCCGAAAGTGGCCCGCGCGCGTGCCGAATGAAAAAGTGATTTGGTGGTGCACTGGTAGAGTGTCTTACTACTAAGCAAAACTTTTTGGTTCGAATCTTTGCGATGTTATTATTTTTTCTTTTGCATTAAAGGGAAAAGTACGAAAAGGCATTTTTCGGAGCTTTTCCAAATTATTTTCCGTTGGAAAATCGGGGGACTTCAGCCAAAAAGCGACTTTTGTCTCTACGCCTGCGAAATTTGCAAACTGAAGTCATTTTTGGCAGGACTTCAATTTTACAGATCGAAAGTTGTAGAATGACCTTTTCAAAATAGAAGGATTTATGCCATAAAAATAAAAAAACGAATAGGCAGTAAGGGGGCTTTTCATTTTATTTTTTGATCGGCTACGGTCGGAAATTATGTGAATTAACTATCCTTCATTGTCTCGCACCCTCCTCGTTTCCAGCGCTCTCTCAGCCAATTAGAATGAAATTCGGCTCATTAGCACGCCTTGTAAACGCCGGACACGCAGGGCGTACTGCCCGTCTACAAATCTGTAGATTGATACCTGTTTTTGACGATTTGAAGCGTATTTTCTCAAAAACGGTAAAGTTTCGCCATATTGTCATATATAATTTCATCATCAGCGAATTTTTCTCTCTTAATTGAGCCAATGTTGCGAGACCCGCCTGACTGTCCCTTTAAAATTGCTTACAAAATGGTGTTGGTACATAATTGTGTTGCTCGTTGAGAAAAGCCACTTTCCAGACTGTTTTACGCGATATGTTTTCTTTCCCTCTAAGTTTTCTTCAAGTGTGAGAAAACGCGTGTAATGTGCTGCAAAACGGCACTCTAACTCGATTGTTGTCTTGTATATACAAACGCAGCTAATTCCAAATCAGCAAGTATTATTCAGTTGTACACAATTTATTTACCAAGGGAAATTATGGCTCTTGATATCAAAATTGGTATTTCGTATTCAAAGTGTGTTTTTAAATCTTGAAACGAAAGTCTTGAAATTTCTCGACTTTTCGTTCGCTTGGAATAGGTTTTTGGCGTTGGGTCCCGCCGCGAAGATCTGGCGTGCGAACAAAAATCATGCAAAAGGAAGAAACGCAGAGAAAAAGTGCGAAAAACAGAAAGTTCACGTAACGACCTTTGCCGTATACTATCAAAATGAGAAATATGTACTTTAGCTGTCTCCAAACGAGCATATTTGGCAAAAAAGTCGCTTTTTCTCTGTGTCTCGGCATATTGCACACTATTTCTGCCTATGTATCGCACTAATGTTGCATTAACATCGTGAAAATGATTTTTCAAAGCTTTTTAATAATAATTTCATTGAATAGATGCAGATGAACATGGCAGAGAAAGGCGAGAGAGCGCGGGAAATAGCGAGACGCAGAATGGCGCGCTATTCAAACGATATTTTCGACAAAACTTCATGCCCTCCTAATTTGGTTCATTTTGCTCCAAAAAGAGCAAATGGGACACTTTTCTGAATCAGCAGAATGAGATCTACTCATTTATCATAAGTGTAGAAAAACATTGTTTACGCGGTTCTTCCCATTTAAAGGTTTTCTGACGTTGGGTCCCGCCGCGATGATCTAGCCGGGCGGGCGAAAGGGATAACACGCTAAAGAAAGAAACGCAGAGAAAGCATGTAAAAATTTAAAGTTAACGCAATGACTTTTGCCGTGAAAATGAGAAACACATATTTTAGAAATCGTTTTGGGACCATTAGATCGGAATTTTTGAAAATGGTTCAAGAAAATATATTCAAACTTTTCAATTTTTCAATAGAATTTGATTCACATGTGTGTTGATATATGTTCCCCTGCATTTTGGTCCTAATTGTCGTCTGAACAGCCCACCACTCTGGCGTCTCTCGCTTTCCCATACCCTCTCGCCTTTCTCTGCCGTAAAACCGTGCACCAATTGCATTATTCGCTGTGTGGACCGCGCCAATTTTGCAGTCCAAATCATATATAGCTGTCGTTAAGGCGGCATCCTGCCAAAAATGGCCTTAGTGCAGCAGACGTGCGATACGCAGACAGAAAGAGTGTGCAATTAGCGGAGACGCAGAGAGAAAGCGGCTTTTTCTCGCCGATTTCCTTTTGGCGACGGCTATATATAGTGTTTTTTAAAGGGTCAAGAAGGTATCTTTTTTATTTTTAAATACTTCCATTGACTTCCAAGTATCTCTCGATTTTTCATACTTTCCCGCCTTCTCGGCCGTAAAATCGTGCACCCGTTGCAGTATTCTCCGAGTAAACCGCGCCACCTTTGCAGTCCAAATCATACAATTGGAGTATGTCTCAGAGTCGCGGGAACGGTATTTAAAGTATTTCAAATATTTAAAAAAATTGAAAGTGGTTGGTTCACAATTAAATATCTTTGAATTTAATTGTGAACCCACTATACCATTGCTCGAATTTTCCACTTAATTCTTCCAAATGACGTGAATGTCTAATCCCAGGCCTTTTGATCGAAACACAAAGTTCATTTGACGCATTTCAACGTTGTTTTCTTTATATTTTGTAAACATAGAACACCCTCTCAGACTGAGCCTCCTCTTTCCAAAGTTTCCCGCGTCTGTGGCCGGAAATCTGGCTGGACGCCAATTAAAAGAGGGATAATTCCGAGAAAACATTGATTTCAGCTCGGAAAACATGAAATTACAAATGATGGCATGAAAGAAATAAAATGCAATGATTAAGAGGTTATTCACACTAACAATGGGATTGAAATGAAAAGGAAAAGTCATTTTCACCAATTCAAAATCTATTTTTGGTTTGAATTTCGCGGGGGTACTATTTTCAAAACTGCTGATTGTACCTACCACGCAGTTTCAAATTAGAAATTGTATTAAATTGTTTTGAAAAGATACAAACTGAACCCAAATTTGGGATTCTTCTCTGTCTCTCTGTCTCTCTGTCTCTCTGTCTCTCTGTCTCTCTGTCTCTCTGTCTCTCTGTCTCTCTGCCTCAATTTCTCTCTTTCTCTCTGCCTCTCTGCCTCTCTGCCTCTCTTTCTCTCTTTCTCTCTTTCTCTCTATCTCTGTTTTTCTCTTTCTCTCTTTCTATCTCTCTATCTCTGTTTTTCTCTTTCCCTCTGTCTCGCTTGTCTCTTTCTAAGCCTCTCCTCTTTTCCACCTCTCTTCTCTCATTCAAAGTTGAAACCCCCTCTGATCTAAACGTGTCTCATGACCGAAGTATTCCCTTTTCTCTTAATGGAGTACTCGCAAGGAGACCAGATCTCCGTGGGAAACGTTGAAAACAATAGTACTTTTGACATAGCTGTGAGAAATCTTTCTCAGACGAATCAAATGATACTCCTCGCCCAGCGAGCATTCCGAAGCGGCTGACAATTTTTCTCTGCGTCTTTCAATTACATGACCTATTTCGCTAATTAGATTCGCAGGTTGTTCAAAAATGACCCTTTTTGTAGCCATGCTCGGTGGGCAGCGACTATAATTGAAGCTATCACTCTTCAAGAAAGTCACAAAACCTGGTGTGGCAAAGCTTGCAATTTGTAGCATTTTTGCACTAAAAGCCCTTGGGCAGAAATGGAAAAGTACAGAAATAGAAATTTCCTTGTGTAGGCGTCAAACTGATTTACATTTTCTCTTTATCAAACTCTGTAGTGTAAGGGAAAAAATCGCTTTGAAATTCAAGTGTGTGAAAATTCAATCAGTAGGCAGAGATTGCTTGCATTTCAGTTTAGAGAAAATCGTTTGGGACCTTTAGAAGTGAAAACGCTTCTTTGAAATGAGAAAAACCTGACTGTTACTGTTTTTTTTACGTAGTTTGGAACAACTTTTGGGAGAACGTTTTTTACACCGTGTTGTTTACTGATTTTATATGTCTCAATATCTTTATGATTTCTACGTACCATAAACTGCTGTGAGCAACACGAGGAGGAAAGAGAGCAGTTGCAGAGGCGACATTGGCGAGGAGTGAGAGGGGCGGGGCTAGGTGGTGGGAAGAGACACGCCCCTCTTCAAGGTTCCGCCTGAACGATGGAAGCGATTCAGAATGGTTTTAAAAGAGATTTTAAACATCAAGGGAGACAGGGATACAACAATAGAGATGTTTCAGAGAAACATAGAGAGTGGCACTAAGAGAAAAAGAGAGGTAGAGAACACGGGAAGAGAGAGAGACAGAGAGATCAGAGAGACAGAGAGACAGAGAGATCAGAGAGGCAGAGGGACAGAGAGACAGAGAGACAGAGAGACAGAGAGAGAGAGAGAGAGAGAGAGAGACAGACAGAAAGACAGAGAGACAGAGAGACAGAGAGAGAGAGAGACAGAGAGACAGAGAGACAGAGAGACAGAGAGACAGAGAGACAGAGATACAGAGAGACAGAGAGACAGAGAGATCAGAGAGGCAGAGGGACAGAGAGACAGAGAGACAGAAAGACAGAGAGACAGAGAGAGAGACAGAGAGACAGAGAGACAGAGAGACAGAGAGACAGAGAGACAGAGAGACAGAGAGATCAGAGAGGCAGAGGGACAGAGAGACAGAGAGACAGAGAGAGAGAGAGAGAGAGAGAGAGACAGACAGAAAGACAGAGAGACAGAGAGACAGAGAGAGAGAGACAGAGAGACAGAGAGACAGAGAGACAGAGAGACAGAGAGACAGAGATACAGAGAGACAGAGAGACAGAGAGATCAGAGAGGCAGAGGGACAGAGAGACAGAGAGACAGAGAGACAGAGAGAGAGAGAGAGAGAGACAGACAGAAAGACAGAGAGACAGAGAGACAGAGAGAGAGAGACAGAGAGACAGAGAGACAGAGAGACAGAGAGACAGAGATCAGAGAGACAGAGAGACAGAGAGATCAGAGAGGCAGAGGGACAGAGAGACAGAGAGACAGAGAGACAGAGAGAGAGAGAGAGACAGACAGAAAGACAGAGAGACAGAGAGACAGAGAGAGAGAGAGACAGAGAGACAGAGAGACAGAGATACAGAGAGACAGAGAGACAGAGAGATCAGAGAGGCAGAGGGACAGAGAGACAGAGAGACAGAAAGACAGAGAGACAGAGAGAGAGACAGAGAGACAGAGAGACAGAGAGACAGAGAGACAGAGAGACAGAGAGACAGAGAGACAGAGAAAGAAAACAACGCTCAACAAAAACATTTTGTTTACCTCATCCAAGACGGAAACAGTTCCTTAGCTGACAATTGACAAGACCCTGTCAAAAACAACATTTCACCATTTTCTCTGTTCCTATTTTCTTTGTCTTATTTTTTGTATGAACCGTTTTTATAGTGTGGTCTCTATATTTCCGCCTACAACAACATGAGTGACAAACCGTGTTTTCTGAAAGGGGTGGATTGGCGGAAATTTTTCCGTATAAAAAAGAGTATGAGTCAACAGGAAAACAAAAGACAATTTATTCGTAACTCGTGAGATTTGATCACAGATTTTAACCCGAAAGTCGTACCCGGAGGAACTGAGGTCAGAGGAAGCGATTGGCGAAGTTTTGATTGCATTGGGTCACTGGGGACTGGAAGGAGGAAATGTCGTTGTAGACGTTATATTTCAAGGAAGGAGACTGCAGCACACGACAGAGCTCACAGAAGCCCGTTCCGTCATCGTGTTCTTCGAAAGCTCTGAAAAATGAAGGATTCCTTGTGTGTGAGTGTGTGAGTGTGTGAGTGTGTGAGTGTCTTTCTTCGCAAAACCCCCCGCAAAATGGCGTATGTTTGTTTGAAACACACCGTACACATAAATTACAGAAAACTTGTTGACACAACAAAATCAGGAACCCGATTCAAGTTTCTTCAAAACTGGGGAAAACATGTTTAAAGTCTAGTCTGTTTTAATCCAAAATATTGATTTGTCTAAAATCCTCTTATAAAAATTCTCCTGGGGGTGTAATTGATATTACTGCTCATAGACACGCCATCTTCCCGGAAGCGAAGAATGATGGTCGGTGATAAAATCTTCCTCTTGATACGCCATTTACTAAGAGGGGATTGCTACAATATTTATATTAAATTATATTACTTTATATAACTTTATTTAAAAGGTTTGAATAAAAATTTGTTTATTTTTGAATCCCTTTCAAGTCGAAGAACGGGGGATCTAATTTGGATGTTGCAACCCATCTTTGACTTTGATCTATGCTCTAGAGAAACACTTTTAAATTGCGCTTTCTTAAGTTAAAAAACAATGTATTTTAATTTTTACACCATATTTTTTTTGTTAAATTTTGATGGGTTACGGTCTCAAAGTATACGTGTCACGAAAAGTCATGAAAAGTCAAGAAAAACTGATCAAATGGTCTCAATATACAGAGACCGCAAATTGTTTTTGGTGCCAGTAGAAAACGTATTCAAAAAAGTGTGGGGAAGAACTTTTTGACTTTTTAAGCCAAATTGAAACGTATTTGCGAGTGTGTCACAATTTTAACATGCAAACAGCAAGGTTTACTTAGAAACTAACTTTAAAAAACGATTTTTTTTGTTGTTTTCTGTGGTTAAATTAAAATTTAGTTGTCATTTTAATGGCGAGATACAATAAGCGCGTATCGCGCTACAGTAACCCGCGTCACAGTGCCCAGGGAGAGCAATCAATTCTTCATGTATCGCTAAAAAGGAGCAAAAAACATTTTACTTTTTTGTTTTGTTTTTTTTTTACTTTGAAAGAACGAACGACCTTGGATCCTAAATAAGGCTTTAGGCATAAGGCTTTACGCAATTGTGGAAAAAATGGTGACTGATAGTACTTTTAACTCACACGTGCGTGTTTCTCCAGTGATGGTACTTCAAGTACTCCTCCTTACTCATAGCCACATTGTTTATATGCTTCACTGCCTCCTCCAGAGTTTTAAAGTCGTCCAGAGCCAAAAATGAGTTCGGAGGAGCCTCAATTCATTTGATAAACCACAAAAAAAGAATTTTTTTACCCCAACATCTTCATATTTCTTCCTCTCCAGCACAATCGGAATCGTGTATCTGTCGTAAAGCGCCGCCCAGAACTTCTCCGTGATGTAGTCCTTGCAATTGGAGTTTTCAATTGAGTAGTAAAATTTGTACTTTCTAAAGATGCTTTGTAAAGGTATTTTCTGTAAAATCGCAATCATCTCACTTACCCCCCCCCCCACACCTTTTCCCCTCGCCCCCCCCCCCTCATGCAAAGTAGGTTTCGGGTGGCGCATTTGAAATGGGTGCGGGGGGTGCTACTGTGTTTGTTGGGGGGGGGGGGGGGTATGATTAGGTTATCAATATCGGAATCGCACCATCCCCCATTTGGTACAGATGCGCCCCCACACATCTCTATCTCAACCCCCCCCCCCACATATGCGAGATTCCACAGGCTCACTGGGGGGGGGGGGGGCATAGTTCTCAAATGACGGGCCGGCCCGTTGGCCGAAGCGGGCCAAAACGGGCCGGGCCGAGAAAAGTGTCGGCCCGGTTTGTAAACTTGTCAAATTAAAAATTCTTTAAATCGTTATTTTAGCTTACGCCAAATTTTTTAAACTCCGGAAACACTTTCATTATACTTCTGTTACACATGCAAACTAATTTTAAGTTAGCAAAAATAAAGTGTCCTGGGTGGTCCGAGTGGACAGGCCGAAACGGGCCGGGAGGAGGATTTTTTTCAAGTCGGCCCGGCCCGGCCCGTGAGAACTATGGGGGGGGGGCTTCATTGACATTTGGGGGGAGGGGGTTAGATTAAGATAACACCGGTATTTTCCTTGTTAAATTTACCTTATAAGTTCTTTTACACAACTTTCGCCTTGTTTGTCGACTCCTGCACAGCCAGGGGCTGGTTTTCCACAACTGCCGAAGAGATCCGAATCCACTCCTAATTTCACCATAGATTGGATAACGTCTTTTCTTTTGTTTCCAGTGTAACAGTTGGAGGCCAGCCAAACCGCCGTTTTGCCTCCCGTTTTCATATTCCAAATCTGATCCAGAGGCACTTTAACTGGAAGACTTGAGGTAATTAGGGTTAGGGATTGGAGTAAAACCCGGCTGAGGTCTTTCCTCCGCGTGGCCGTAGGGCATCCAGACGTCAGAGTGCTTCAGAGGAGTCATTGTCCAATTTATCACACCTAAACATTCTAAATAAACAGGAACGGTTCCCGAAGCGTTGAAATAAACTGCACAAAATAACTATTTTGAGATTCTGGGTCACTATCCAATTTTTGTCTCGGGTGGCCTCCCCCCCTACTGTATCCCATTGGCGCCTCGGAATAATACTTTTTTGGCTTTAATTTTTTGAAAAATTTTATATTTTTAGATAATTGGTGAAGAATATGATAGAAAGGTGGGTTTAGCATTGGTTTTAAGAAATAAAAATAACATTTAACAGTTATAAACATCAGGAAACCATCAAAACATATTGTTCCGATTTTCGTCAAAGAAATGTTCAGCCTTTTTCTCAATTCTAAAACGTATTTCATATTTTTTACTACTACTTACATAAAAATAAATAATTTTACAATAAGTTAAGCCAAAAAAAACTATTATTCCGAGAACCAAGATGTGTTGCGGTCGTGCGTCGCGGCCCGTCGGTTTTTCATACAGAGCCGAGAGCAACATCGCCGTGAAAAAGAAGATTTCACCGGCGTCGCGCAACCATAAAACCTTTAAAACCATATGATCTTAATCTTAAGAGTTTTGTGTAGTCTAGACATGACGAAGTTTCAAAATATAAAGGATGGTCCGTTTTTGGCACCACTATGGCCCATCGAATTTAATAGCTTGCAAAAAGCCCAGCTTTGTATTTCGAAAAAGCTTTGTATTTCGAAAAAGCTTTGTATTTCGAAAAAGCTTTGTATTTCGAAAAAAGCCTAGCTTTGTATTTCTCATGAACATTAACATGCTCCGACTATAATTAGCAAGATTCATTTGGCTACAATTCTTAGAGCGTAATATAGGATATTTAGGCCATGTACGCAGCCAAAATGGTCTAAGAAAATTTGTATAGCCTTCGCCACAAGGCAATCTGCGAGAATAAGCCGCTTTTTCTCTGCGTCTTCGCTTTTTTCACGTTATTTTGCCTGTGTATCGCACGAATTCTGCATTTGTGCTGTTTTTGGCAGGATTCCAATTTGGCGACAGCTATAGATTTGGCGGGGAGTATTTATATTTTTTCACAACTCACCAGGTCCTGGCCTAAATCTATCGTTTTGCTGACTCTCCAAACTCCACAAAACATGAGGTCTATCCGCCTTTCTCGTCTTGGGAACTTTATTACTCATATAATCTGCATTGTGGAATAAAACCGCATCAGCCCTTTCGAGATCAGCCAAATTCTCGCTGATTTCACAGTACCCCTGAAATACAACAAAATGAAATTTGAAACTATATTTCGCACCTTTGTAGAAAAACAGTTGCCCAGGAATCTTTCCGTTGTAACATCCATGTTGAAAAATTTGGTGGCCGAAAAGATTAGAACTTTTTTCTTGTTTTGGAAGGGGATTGGCTCACGCATTGGCTCTAATCCAACTGAAAATAAAGAATATAAAAGTGAAATTTTTCTTAGCCCTTACCTTCTTTAGGAACTTTAAGATCTGCCCTTTCAGGTCTAATCTTCTCCAATTTTCCTTAAAAAATCGATATATTTTTTATTAAAGAAACCCACTTTTAGGGCTTTTTTCTACTACATCGGCAACTTTTTTAGACGCTAAATTCAAAAAAAATAATATTTACATGATTATTTTAACTTACGAATATACATAGAATTGTAGCGTATTTCAATAATTATTAAATAAATTAGGTAAATGAGGACAGCGAGGAGACCGAAGCGAATGAAGACCCGCATTCTGAAATGAGATAATTAGTTGTTCGACAAGAGAGCGACAGGTAATTAAATGTAATTATAGGGCTGGTTTCGCTCAAAATGGAGATTCTCTGAATGAGTTCTATCCCTTTGCACTATCGAATCAGAGACATTTTGACCTACGTGTTTGTCCAGCTGGAGAAGAACAAATTTGATCAAAATCGGGAGAGAACACGTTTGCATTTTTGACTTCGATTTTCAATGGTTTTCATTCTTTACCAGTGGACGGCGCATACGGCGGTGGGAATTTCAGCTGAGATTTTGCAAAATTACAAAATTTAATTCAGCTTAAGACGCGATATCTGTAAGACTCGAGCGGCCAGTGGTCCCAGGATTTGAAAAATGTTTCCGATTTTTCTGAGACGCTAAAAACTAGTCTATTCGGACCTAAAACGTCGAAAAATAACTTTAATTCGGAACAAAAAAATTTCCGTGCCGTTTTTTGGATGTTGTAGTTAAGTTTTCATAACTGGCTTCAATGTGGTGCAATTCAACTTTTAAAAAAAGCAATTGATAGCAAATTTTAATTTAAAAATTAAATTAAACTTTTTTCATCGAGGAAATAAGTGAGGTTACATTCTCGACCACATAACTCGTCAGCATATGAAAGCATAATATCACTATAGTAGTTGAAGTTTAAATTTTTTTTCATTTAAAATTTGCTATCGATTAAAAGTTGAATTGCACCACATTGAAGCCAGTTATGAAAACTTAACTGCAACATCCAAATAACGGCACGAAAATTTTTTTATCCCGAACCAAAGTTATTTTTCAAAGTTTTAGCTCCGAATAGACTAGATTTTAGCGTTTCAGAAACATCGAAAACATTTTTCAAATCCTGGGACCGCAGGTCTGCGAATTAATTTTGTAACTGTCATTTTGTAGCATATCACGTGTATGGATCACATTTGAAAAGCTAAAGTATGACACATTTCTTGTCAGGAAATAATCAAAAAAGTGAAAAGTTGAGTTTGAAAATGCAGTTTTTCGCTTTTTTCGACTGTTTCCCTTAAAGATCGCAAAATCTAGTTAATTTATCTGAATACTTTAGTTTTTACATATCGTTTGCAATGTCCAGAAAACTCCGTGTCCATCATTACGAAAACTGAGTTTGAAGTTGTATTTTTCCATCGATTTGGTAGGTCAAAAGTTTTTTTTGCTGTCGAACGGATATAATTGTTAATGTTATCAATAAAACCCTTTTTAAAGGCAGAGGGTCACGAAAAAATGAATTTCTATTTTGGTGCGATTTATATTTTTAGACGTTTATAGGACATATATACATTGTTTAAAGAAACTTGAATGAGCAAAAAATCTGTAAACAATAAAATATAGAAGTAAATATGCATCAGTTGAAACCGTTCATAAAACCCCGTTTGAATTGCGCGCGACATACCGTACTCGGATTAGTGCGCGGTAATTTTGAATTTTTTTTTGGAAACGCCGTTTTTAATTTTCACTTAAATTTTTGTTTTTTTTTTCAGTGTTTTGGTGCTTTAAGAAAATTTTTAAGAATTGAGTGACCACCCGTTAGAGAAAAAGGGTTAAATTTGCATTGAAAATCACCTAGCATCACGTTATTGAATCAGGAAGGTCATTTTTACTGCCAATTCGTTGAGTTCCCGTTGTTCCTGGTCTGAGGAAAACAAGGCGGGTGGTCATACGGCTTGGATGATTCCATAGGTGGCTATACAGAAGAATAGAAGTCACACCCTACTAATAAACCCCCTATGACGGACCGAGAGTGATGCCAACAAATCGAGCGTAATCGTTGCTTCGTATGGTAGCAATGACCTTGCTGTTATTGGGCACATCGTTGTACTTCATCAACACGTACCAGGAGAATGCTCGGGACGCAGATTTCGTCAAGCGAGGGGCATCAGAGCAAATGGGGGTCGGGTCATATCCTACCCGATGGCGTCACATTCAACATTCAAACAATAGATCATACTCATACAAACCTTTATTTATGGTATTTAATGCACATAACAACAAAATGAAAACAAATAACACATCAGATATCCATCAGGGGCATTATGAGCATACAGGTTTCACAAAAAGGATTTCCGAATGCACAGAGGAATTTTATCAAAAATAAATGACCGGAATTTTGCTGAATATAAAAGGAATTTTAAATCATTGTAGATTTTATCTGCTTTAAAACGAACTTTGGATACTTGTTAGCCAAATTTTGTTTCGAAAATAGAATTTGTATTGAAAAATGTTCAAATTTCTAAAATCGCGTGAAATCCAGTTACCGGGACACGTTTTAGAATCCAAAAGCCAAAAACCACACAGCATTAAAAAATGAATTATACCTGAATTTAACTTTTTTTCAAATCATTTTTGTAACAACAGAAGAAAAATTCCATTTAAATATGACTTTTCCAAATTTTCACAGAATGACGATTTTAGACTATCAATCGGATTTCACAAAAGTAATGAAAAGGAGAATTACTTTTACTCAAAGAAACACCAAATTTTTTTAACACCCTCTGAGCACCTGAAAAACCTACTTCAACTATTATGGGGCAGGGGGGAAACCATACAGAACGGCGAATGTGGCAGGCGTCGCTGGCTCCTTGCACGCAGAATCGAACTCAGCAGCTGAAAATAAAGTATTTATCAAAGTAAAATTAAAATGTACAAATAAACGCAAAAGTATACAAAAGAAATACAAAAAAAAACAACACAAAGAACCAAAACGACTGACGAAAAAAGCGAACTCCGAGAACATCGCATTTGCCGCACGTTTTTCGGCAGCCTCTGCAATAGAGCGCGCGCTTTTACAACTTTTCGTTCCGTGGAGCATCTTTGACCCCCTGAGCCATCGCGGGAGAATTAAATTTTCAAACCTCCGAACTTTAAACAGCTGAAAAATGCTTAAAATTCATTTTTACGGCTTCAGATTCTGTATACTAGTTACAAGAACACATAAAAACAAAATAAAAGCGAAAAATAAAAAATGATTTTTTCGTGACCCTCTGCCTTTAAAAATTTTGTGCATAAGATTGGAGAAACTTAAAAGCAAAAAAATGGTCTGCCAAATTTCTCCCAATCTTTCCTAATCAGATGGAAAATTCAAATTTCAATTTTCATTTTGATGGTCACAGAGTTTACTTCAACATTGCAAAAGATGTGTAAAATCATGCCGAAATCAGATAAATTAACTAGAAAAAAGTGTAAAACTGCATTTACATTAACATATATATATAGGCATCGACATTTATAGTTTTCGCCAATCCTACTTCTGTCGAAAAATGGCAACGCCCCTTTTGTAGCCGTAAATTTTGATGTAGTAATGGGAAATTTGAATATCAATATCATAATAATTTCCAAAAATCACTTAAGTAAGATTGGCGGGCCCTATATACAGAGAGATTGGCATAGACAGAGGCACTGAGACATAGATAGAGAGAAACAGAGAGACAGATAAACATACAGAAACGAACAGAAAGAGAGATACGGAAAGGTACAGAGAGAGAAGGAGAGAGAGAGACAAGGAGAGAGAGAGAGAGAGAGAGAGAGAGAGAGAGAGAGAGAGGAGAATCCAATCGTGACTCACTGACCTCGCAGATCGCCTCATTTCAACAAAAGAGATGAACAGGTGGACTGGCACAGAAACGTGTCCGAAACAACAATGTTCACTTGGTAACAACAACAAAATTAGGCGATATATTCTAATTTTGCCTCTTTTGAAATCAGGAATATTTTCTTAATATCAATGTATGCTACAATACTCGTCGCCCAACGACCTTTCTCGCAAATCTTTGACATAACTTTGAGTTAGAAATAATTGACAATTATGCAAAAGGGTGAATGTGTAGCTATGTCATTACTCATTCTAATTAGCTTAGATTCGCAGGTCATCGAAATTTCCAAAAAGGTTCGTGGGCGAGGAGTATATGCTAAGTTGTCGTATTTTAGAATGCCTGTTAGCATGTTTTCGGAATCAGCAAAATTTACTCATCGCCAACCTTAATTCGGCCAAAAAGGGACCGTTTGAAAATCATTCTTTTTTTTTAATTGTTTGTTGAAACTTTATCAAAAACGTTCGATTTCCACTCTATTTGATTTCAGAATACAGTTAAAGACCAGGAGATTTGAAAGATGAAAAGATCTAAGAATCGACGAAAGAATGTCGCGAGGAAGTGGATGACTGGTCGTCGCAAGTTGGCAACGATATCAGTTAAGATAAGGAATTGCTCCATGAAGGCGTGGTTGTATCAGTTCAACCGATTAACTACAGGAGTGAAAGAAAAGTGTTCAGAAATCACGGTCTCATTTGTGAACACGCAAACACACACGCAAACACACACACACACACACACACACACACACACACACACACACACACACACACACACACACACACACATGAAATCTCACCGCTTTATTCCTGTAGTCCAATCTTTGCAGTATCGGTTCATTCCATTGTAGACTGCTGAAAATGGAATTCAAATCACATAAAATTGAGAGGACATAAAATTATGAAGACATACGAATTAGGTCATAAAGGAATGGGTAAATGAATGGGATGGACTAAATCTGAGATTTTCCACCAAAAATCGACTTTCTTGGATGACTCTCCGGAGGGCGTTTGTTTGGGCGAACACGAGGACAGTGTTTGCTCAGTTTGCTCAAATGTCGCCACATAAAAGTCGTAAACGACGCACGGCTCTGAAAACAGCCTTCATTAGATGGAAATATTTCAAAACCAAGAGAATTGACTTCTAAATGGAAGAATGAGGTCTTGGATTTATATTTGCAGTCGCATCCCCTAGACAAATACAGCCTGGGAAAATGGAGCGTAGGGAATTTGAATCGAAAAATGTTTATTTTTGTTTGGCTTTTCGAAAACGTTCTGCGCCAGACTTCTTAATAGACAAACGGTTTTTGCTTTTTTTTTCGCTGCGCTTGATTGAAATGTTGCTTCAATTGTATTCCTAGCCTTTTTCTTATGAACACTTTCCAGCATGTCAAAAGAAACATTCTTGAATGCAAAAATTGCAACCATATTCGTTAGCCCCCATGATAATACCCGGTCCGGCAACGAAGTAAGAAGATTATGCGCCAAAAGAAGGACGAGAAAACACGCGGACGAAATGTCCAATTTCCATTAAAGGGACCATCAGGGTCTTTTTTAAAGTTTATTTTAATTAATAAATTTAATTTAGTTGATCAATTATCTACTTATTATTTTCAACTCCTTTTTCCAAAAAAGCCGTAATTTCAAATCAAAACTCAAAATTAATTTTTTCCAACGGGCTCCATCCAGCTTACGTTTTTTCACACCATCTGCCCGCTGTCTAAGGTGAGAGCCGCTGGGGATTAAGAACACGCAGCGCCGAATATACATCGACATCATGGCCAACTGGTTAGCGCCGGTAGCTGGTACCCAAGAGGTCCCGGGTTCGGTTCCGCTTTCGTGCAATTGCTTTTTGCTGGCAAATAGAAAAATAACTGATAAAATCGTACTGTTGTATTCTGACGTTGGTTTTAATTGCAGAAAAAGGTCCCTGATGGTCCCTTTAAAAAATATCATTGGTTTCAACTAATTTAGTAGGAACAGCAGAAAAAGCGACTGAAAAGGCGGAGAAAAAGCGACTTTTCGATAGTTTTGTGAGAAGGGATTATTATGCCTAGCGCATCGACTACAAAGGCAAATTTTTGTATGCTATTTTTTCGTCCGAGTGTTTTTTAATGAAATTTCTTATCTTTAAGCTTTCAAATTAAACATGGTCGATGCAAAATACACAGCTATCAATGTTCAGAAGAAATTTTTAGTCGGTCTCCGAAGAGGAAGGAAATGGAACTCGGTACTCGAAGCGGGCGAGTGTCTCCCGCCGGTTCAATTCGATTCAAGTGGTAAGACTAGAAATCGACAGGAATTACAACTAATATGGAAATGTTGAAGGCAGTGTTTCACGAAAAACAAATCTCCCAGATTTTTACATCAAAAAGTTGATTTTTCATTGCTGATCACGAAAGCTTAGTACGTTGGGGTTGAAATTCAATTTTTTAGTCAGCAGGAGACTTTAAATTTTTCCCGCCAATGTTTCAAATGGTGATTAGCATGCGACCCTCCCCACTTTCTTATGATGAGGGTCTCTCACTTATGATATAGGGGGTAAAATCGCAATCTCGCCCCCCACACCATTTGGTCCCCCCGCGTTGCAGTTGCACCCCCCCCCCCACTCAATGCAATATTGGGTGCCGGTGGCGTATTTAATATGGGTGCGGGAGGTGCCACTGCGTTTGGTGGGGGTATGATTTGGTTATCAATATCGTAATTGCACCTCCCCCCCACAATTATGTGGGGGGACGCGAGTGCGACACCAGGACCTATCGCAATCGTCACCCCCCATTTGGCCCGGTGCAGATGCGCCCCCACACATCGCAATCTCACCCCCTCGGTTTTTTAATCACAATTCCCTCACTTCTCCCACCCCCTTTAATTGCTGAAGCAAAATGTATAAGAGTTTTTGGAAAAAGAAAACTTAGCTGAAGACAAATATCACCGCTTTATCTGTTGAAAGCAAACCATTCTCCTCGAGTTTGTCATAGATATTGAACTGAAATAACACTGTTAGAACAATTTAAAGTGCATTTCATTAGGCTTTGCTTTGAAAAACATTTAAATTTACGCTAATACTCAAGAGACCAACCGGCAAGCTTACGACTGAAAGGGAGTCCGACCGACCGCAACCAGCAAACAAATTGTAAAAATGACCTGCATAAAATCGAATGGTGGAAAAAAAATTCTTACGCGACGTTAAAGGCGGGAATTTTAGTTTTGTGGGGGGGGGGGGGGGGAGATTGCACCGCCCCTCGGGGGGGGGGCTCTATTGACATTGGTGGGGGAAAAGATTAAGATAATACCGATATAGCGAAGTGACGATTAGACCCTATTACCCAGCGTTTTTCGTGACACGCTGCCTTTATGGAAAAATGGTAAGGTCTACGTGTAAAAAAATGGATGATCATTTGGTTTCAGCTCAGGTTCATGGCTTTTTAACAAAGGGCGATGATCACAGAAGGAGGTAACTGCAGATGGCAGTTTGTATCGTCAAAATCAGCGTCTGAATACCGCTTTTATTATATTGATGCAGAAATGTGTAAAGGTTTCTTTCGAAAGAGACCCGCGAGGGAAATCCGTTATGGTTGCCTGGACACGCGAAAATACATAACGAATTCCGAGCTGATGAGTTATGGAAACCATTTTTAGATGTGGTGTTTCTTGTGGCACGGATGGATACGAAGTGACGATTACGAATAATATCCGTTTTCTGAATTCATGTTTTATCGAAATGTCACTATAAACATTTCAATGCACTGCTCACTTAAACGGGAAGGACAACGTAAAAAAGTGATTTCTGGACTGTGATAAATGAGTAGATCTCATTCTTCTGATTCAGAAAAGTATACAATTTTCTCTTTTTGGAGCAAAATGAACCAAATTAGGAGCGCGTGAAGTTTTGTCGAAAAATCGATTGAATAGCGCGCCATTCTGCGTCTCGCTTTTTCCCGAGCTCTCTCGCCTTTCTCTGCCGTGTAACCGTGCACCCTTTGCATCTTTCCATCGTGTACACCTGCACCGGTTGCAGTCCAAACCGTATGTAAGGGGTATTGTTCAGAATCGTGACAACGGTGACTATTCAATGAAGTTGTTATTATAAAGATTTGAAAAATAAAAAAAACTGTGATAAAAAACCTCGCGACTTTTTGACTTCCGAGTTGTCTAAAAACGAGATTTCGGAATCTTTAAATATATTCAATCCGGTCAATTCAATCGACAGTTTTCCCCAAAAAAAAAATTGAGTACAATGGGTGTTATCATAAGAGACAGATAGAAACACAAGCACTGACCGTATCTTATACAGAGAGACAAAGAGAGCTAGACACAGAGAGACAGAGAGACAGAGAGACAGACAGACAGACAGAGAAAGTTTCATCAACCACTTGCTAAACCCTCCTAGTGTAATGTTCAGGTTAAGTACAAAGTTTTCTCTGTTTTTGGAGGATCACCTTTTAAAATGGAACCAACATGATAGATTTTGAAGCTCAATTTCCCCGAGATTCTAAAGGCTTGTCCAAACCGAACTTCTGTAGACCATGTCCACTTTCATTTAGTGAATTTCTCTGTTAATTTCATTATTTTACTCAAATCACACCTTAATTTAGCATATTTACATTAAAACCGCAATGTCGTAAAACATTTTAATCATATATTTTATTGGTTGGGTCCCGAACGGATTGTTTCGCCCCGCCCAGAAACTCGTTATTTATTTTTTGTATTTTCTATTCCGTAGTTGTTCAATTTCCCGGAGCATTGTGAAATCCCAGTCGTTTGCCCTGATTGTCCTCCATTTTCCGCTTGTCCCTGTGCTTTCGCATTTTGCGGCCGCAGTGTCGTGGCCGACCGTATCGATCGCCCGCTGTTTACACCTCCGCGGCCGCGTCCGCCGTTTACTAACCTCTGTTTACGTCAGCCTTGTTTTTAACAGAAACTCCCTTTAAATCCAGATCTTGGTTGCATTCGTTTTTGGTTTTCGATGGAATGGGGTTTTGTAGAAGGGTGTTGCATAAAAAATTTATTATTTCATGGAAATCTCGTTAAATTTGGTGAATTTCGCTCTATTTATACCTGTTAGAGTGCGAAATCCGGCCGCATCGGGTATTATTTTATTTTCAAACAGTATAAGACTTGTTTAATCGTTACAAAAATATTAAGGGGATGTATTACGTTTTGTTTTTCGATAATCGCTATTCGGTCTATTAAATTTCATCACCTGAAGTATTGGGATTCAACTCGTCCGAAATTTTATGAATTGGCCGAGTTATTGAATAAAAACTAGAAAACTCGTCCAGAATTTATGTACATTTGTAAATTATTGATTTCCGCCACAATCAAATTTCGTTTTTATTAATTCGTAGTTGCCGAACTAATTTAGAGTCGAAAAGGTCTTATTCTGGTTCAGGCTGAACGGGAATTCTCTCACAAAACTGGAAATCCATAGTTTCCAAGGCATGTAAATGTTAGGGCGTTTACGTCAGTGCCTTGATAAATGTGTTGTGATAGTACCATACATTAAAGAGCTACCTGTGGTGTCCATTTTGCGCGAACCCCCACAATACACGCTTCGTGTGGCGCGAGTCCCCCCAAGCTTGGGCGGACTCGCGAGTAAAAAATTCGGCTCGGCGCGACTCTCAACCGAAAATCACTGGGAGTGTTTTTCTTTGGGTAGTGCTAGCCGGCTAGCCGACTGTGGCTGCATGATTAAGCTGTTCAGCTAAGGCTTTTTTATCATAACAGTGTGAATTTTGTAGGTAAAAATGGCCTATGTTGCACACTTTCGACTGTTTTGGCTAGCTTTTTCTACGCATTCTTTAAAGTCCTATATAAAAACGGTCGTTTTAAGCATTTTTACTTGAATAATAAGATCGTCTATGTCAATTCTACCCATTTTTTATGTTCCACATTCGTTTTTATTTTGTCATTTCATACTGAAGCGCATTGACGACTTTTCAGGGGATGGAAACGCAGAAAAAGGAGCCTAGCTCCGATTTCCTGGAGCTATGGCAGCGATCGGCACCGCCAAGCGGATCAGCAGGGCCGAAAGAAAGGTATAATTATATTTTAATTTTACAAATTAAAAGGTTTCAGTACCCCTCGCGGTCAGGCAGAGTCTCGTTACCTGTGGACGAATCTGTCGCAAATGGCCCCCACCGATCAGGTAAGCGTCTAACCGACTCGTTCTCTCTCTCTCTCTCTCTCTTTCACTCTATTTCTCATGACCTTTTCACCCTTAACGTGTGAAGGACCTCCAACAACCGAAAAATCGGCCGTTGGTACTTTGCCAACCTGCCCATTCCAAATGCAGTGTACCCGCACGAAAGCATTGGCAAAGTGCCAAGACTATCGAATGCGCGGTTTTTTTTTTGTTGCAATCACCGGTTGTTTATCAGCTCCTTTCGTGGCGGGACTCATTGTCCACATGCAGAAAATGGGGTGGGGCTTGGCAAAGTTCCAGTTCTGTTTTTGAAGTGACCCGAGTTCCCATTTGGAAACGCCGTGTTCTATGTATTTCCCATTTCAGACAGTGCTAATGTCTAAATTAACGACCCTTTGGCCGTATTCTTCGGAGAGAAGGGCGCTCAACTGGCCCGTTCACGCAGGGCTTCTCGCCAACTGTGCCACCACCGCTCTAATTGGTCAGTTTTGATGAAACCATTGTTAATTAGTTAATTACCCTCTCGATGATTGCTATAATTGGCTAAGTTTGGAAATTGCCTTATTTTCTTGTTTCAGCCACAAAAATCAACGCCGACATGGTGGCGATGAACAGCAAAATGAGATTCCTCGAGGCCGTCAGAACGTGTCCCAAATCGCCCTTCGTCTTCGGAATCTACTCGTCCGGAATCGCCTACTACGTCTTACACCAGGTTCGATTTTGTTTTTTTTTCTATTTTTTTTTTGCCGGCCGGTTTCATTAGATTTCCTTTAGACGATGATCAACCCGTTGATCTACCGCGAGGACGCGCCATGTCCCTCGTGTCTTCTCACACGCAACGTTGGAATCGCCCTTTGCACGGGCGTAGTACTGCCCATGTTGGCCACGCCCTACCTGTGTCATTACGTGGTTAGTCCTTTTAAATTACTCCTTTTTTGATTTTATGACGACATAATCCTAGTATTTTAGCTAATGCAGCGTGCGAATGAAAAGTTCCCGGAGATCAAGAACATGCTGGAATTCTTCACACTCAGTTTTGAAGGTTCGTTCGTTTTTACGGTATAAAAATGTAGTCAATTATTGATTAGAATTCGTGCTAGGACCCGTACTGTGACTATTGAATTTCAGGCAGTCGTGCCAGTCGGAGTATTCTTCCGCTCGTCATTCCTCTGCAGATCGCCGTCGCAGCGATCTCCACCTACGCGATGCTTTGGGGAAGACAGAGGTATTCTATTTTCAATCATTATGCCTCGGTAAAAACAGTGGAATTTCTTGAAAAACGCACTGCATTTCACGGCCCATTTCAAGGCCGCGTTCCCGCCACGAAAGCATTGGCAAAGTGCAAGACTATCCAATGCGCGTTTTTTTTGCAAATCACCGGTTGTTTATCAGCTCCTTTCGTGGCGGGACTCTTTATTCAATTGCAAAAAATGGGGCGGGGCTTGGCAAAGTTCCAGTTCTGTTTTTGAAGTGATCCGAGTTCCCATTAGGAAAGGCCGTGATTTACTGGACTGGACGTTGCACATTTTAAAAACCTGCGCTTCCCGCCATTTTATCATTCTCAAACCGTTGTGGACCAATTTGAGTTTTAATATTTCTATTTGAAACAATTTCTCGACTCTAGTTCTCCGTCAATAGTGCATTAATACAGGTTCTGATAAGCCGAAAAATAGCACATTGAAGTTCTTGAAGCTTTTTTTGTTGAAACCCACCGAAAAATTACTGGCTGAGTTCTAAAGTTTATACAAAATTCTTGTGAATTTCCAGCGCTACCAAATTGCCTCAGAATCTACCATTTAAAGCCAGAAAGTAGAAAAAAAACATCCTGAAGTCCAAATTTCAAGGGTAGTTCAATTCCTGCCCTACGTTTAACAGGAGGCAGTCCTTTAACATGCCCGAAGCTTCCCTTGAACCATAGTTCTCACGGGCCGGGCCGACTTGAAAAAATTCGTCGGTCCGTCTACTACCTACTCAAAATGTCACCCACGCGACCAAGGTTCAATCCCGGTCGGGACACTTAATTTTTGCTAACTTATGTTAGATTTAGTTCAGATATGTAATAGAAGTATTATGAAAGAGTTTGTAAGCTTTAATTTTTTTTATGTAAGCTTATCTAACGATTTAAAGAATAATTAATTTGAAAAGTTTACGAACCGGCCGAAACTGGCCGGGCCGACACTTTTCTCGGCCCGCGGGCCGGCCCGTCATTTGAGAACGATGCTTTGAACCGCGTACTGCGGTTTCCGCGTTGTGCGTACGCCATAGAACCTGGAATAATGTAAAAAGGATACCGCAGAACCCGTAAAATCGGTTAAAAACAAAACTTTTTCAGAGTTTTCGGTACGATGGATGCGGATCCCGAAATGGCAAAGGATTTGATGATGGAAGTGCAGTCGAAGCCTGGAGCGAAGGAGAAAATCACGGATTTCCTGAAGAAAGTGCCCTTCCTCGGCGGAATGGTCGTCCAAGAAGCTCCCGAAAACGAGAAATTTTAGTTGTTACGCCCAGTTTCTTAGATTTAGATTGTTTTATTGTTGTTGATTTTTTTAAAGGTTTACAACGGGTACATAGCCTACGAGATAAATTAATTTTTTGCTGTTTTTGGCTCGAATCTTGTGGTTGCCACCACCGCTCCTATCTTTGTCTGCTGTAATGTTATATTGTATAGTTGATTTTAGTTAATATAATGCCTCGTGGCAGGAAAAGAGCCGTTTCTGGCACTTTGCCTTCGGAAAAGGAAGGAGAACTGGGGGAGCCCCCCATCAAAAGGGAGCCCTCCTCGGACGACGTGGAGGAGGAATTCGTTGAGGTGGAACTGGATGAGGTAGGATTTTTTCTGTTTGCAGCGGAAGACGATCCTCTGTTTTTTGCCGTTCAGAATTGTTAGACACCTCTCCGGAAATTACATTGAAATAAATTCGTACAAACAGCCATGTATATGCGCTTTCAAAGTTTTAGTTTTTTCGTACGTCATTTTATGCCCTATTGACACCCGATTGGTAGGAAATACGGAAGGCTACCTACTAAACATAGGATTTATTAGAATGGGCGTGCGCACTGGCTATAGCGCAAATTTAGCCCACACCCGCTTACCAGTTGCAGATAGACAATGACCAAATCGTCCGGGTTTTTAACAATGGAAAAAAATGTACCGGGATTTTCGGTTGAGTGAGCCGAATTTCTCACTTGGGGGACTCGCCAAAAACGTCGTATGTGCAATGTGGGGGGGGGGTTGCGCCAAACGGACCCCACAGGTAGCTTGTTCATGTATGATTTGAACTAGTTACCGACATAGTTGTCGCCTAGGAGCGGATCAACGTGACAAATCTTCGAGCCGAGAAAATGTGGGACCGGGCCCTTTTGGTATTTTGTGTGAAATATCTGGCTGGTCCGTTGTCATAGTAGGCAATAGATGAATTGTCGCTTTTCCTTCGAAAACTAAAGTCGATTAAATATCAACCTTAAACTGTTTTTTTAAAGGAGTTCTAAATATACTAGTATATAAATAGGTGCTTGTCAAAGCTACTCCTGACAATTTGGCTACGTTGCCAGAGTATGATGTATACCAGGGAAAACTCGTAGAGCCATATGGAAATAAAGACACCGTGCAATTAACTAGTTTTGAAATCAGTTAAATGTAATTTTCCCTTTTCAGACCCCATCGACTAGTGCCATTGACGTCATCGAAAGCCCGAACCATCATGAAGACACGAGCCCTGCTCACCTGCCGAAGCTCGGTTAGTAGCGCTCATTTCTGAAAATTGCCGTCGTTTTAGAGGAAGATTCCACTGTGAAGATCGGGACAAAGACCACCGTTGTGAGGAAGGCCCTTCCCATTCCGCGTCTCACTATTGAGGTATTTCTTCGGTAGATATTTTTGTATAAGAGACATTTAAGGTTTTTAAAATATATTTTATTAATGTATTCAGGCTGGACGTTCGAAAGTGAAAAAGCCGATTGCGCCGGCAGCGGGCAGGGCTAGGACTCGCGCACAGACAATGCACCAGTCGGTTATGGAACATGTGGTTAAGGAGGAATCACAAGACGATCACGAACTGGAAGAAGGTGATTACGGTAGAATGACGTAGAGCCAGTCCTTTAAAATCGTTTTGGACCTACCCGGGGTTTTCACGGACCGGGCCATTTGAAAAAGTTTGATCGGCCCGTTTACTTTGGACCACCCAGTCAGATTGTCACCCACACGACCAGGGTTCGATCCCGGTCGGTGACATTCTTTTTTGGGCAACTAATGTTGACTTATGTCTTAGTAACAGACACTATTAAGTTATTTAAAACAGTTTAAAAAAGTATTGTACCGATTTATACAACATTTAAAATTTTGATTTTCTTAAACGGGCGGGCCACCCAAAAAAACCCTCTCGGCTCGGCCCGTGATTTGAGAACTCTGGACCCAGCCACATAAAAGCATGTCTTGCACGTGCTTTTGCGGCTCATACCGTTCTCTTATGTGACCTCACGGGAATCGATTACTGTAGCTTGTGGCGGGGTTCTCAAATGACGGGTCGGGTGGAGAGATTTTTTTGTGGGCCGCCCGGCCGAAAATCTAAATTTTAATTTTTGTATACATCGGTACAATAATTTTTTTTACACAGTTGTAAATAACTTAATAGTGTTTATTACTAACATATAAGTCAATATTATTGTATAAAAAAAGAATGTCACCGATCGGGATCGAACCCTGGTCGTGTAGGTCGCAATCTGACTGGGTGTTCCAGGGTAAACGGGCTTTTTTCAAATGGCCCGGGCCGTGAGAACCCCGGCTTGTGGGGGGCTAGCGGTTTCCAACTGGGCTGCTGTCTAGTATGTCAGTAGTGCTTGAAACCACCCTATTTTCAGAAGTGAACGAGTGCGAGCTGTGTCAGACGCCTCTGAATTCCAAGATCGAGCTTCTGGAGCACAAGAGAGCCTTCCACAAGGACCACGTGGTGAGACTCCTTCCATCCTCAAATCAAGAAGTGCTTCAGAAGGCGTGTGACATCCCCACCGGGTCGCTCATCTGTTCCCATCCCCACTGCAGTGCCTCTTTCCCCAACGTCCCTCATCTCATCGCTCATCTGGTCGCCTTCCACAACCAACAGCAGTACCGTATCCGCAAGATCACCTTCGAACACATCGATCGATTTGAGGTTTGTTTGGAAGGACGTGAACCGGGCCAGCCCGAAATCAGAATCGCGACAGTACGCCGCGTCAAGTCGGAAATGGACGGCGAACAAACAGAACGGATATCATTTGCATTTGTACAGATGTTTTCACATTTATTTAATCTGCGAGTTGTTTTCGAGTGGGTCGGATGAGTAGTCGAGGGCTTATTTCCTGCTGGCTGCCAACTGTTCCTGAAAGTTACCATTTTTCAAGTCGAAATAACAAAACTAAGCGAAAACGGACATAACCCAAGAGAAAAAAAAAATGGAAATTATGCCTTATATGATTCGTTTTAAGCGCATAATACAGCTTTAAAGGATTCACGGCGTAGGGACCCACCACGCAGACCCGTGATCTACCGGGGCGCGCAAAAGAAAGTGAAGTGTGAGTGAAACGGGCAAAGAAAAAGCCGCTTTACTGGCCATCGCCGTGTACTATCAAAAAGAAATTGCGTGCTTTGGAAACCACCTATTCGCCAATTTCACCCTGCCTCGAGCTCTAAACACAAACCTGCTGTTCGTCGACAAACTGCTGCTCCTGTTTTTCGATCATATCGCCGTGCAGCTTGTGGTGGATGGTCACGGCGTCGTCATCGTCCTTGAGAACGCCGAGTTTGTGGATGATGGCCATGGCGCAGCAGAAGAAGAGGATGTAGAGACATTCGACGAGTATGAACACCCACACGGGGTACTCCTTTGGGTTGCCGTGCTTGCTCATGGCAGACGACCGGCCAAGCGAGTAGAAGGAAGGGAAATGAGGCACTTTACGTGGCCACGGGCTCACGGAAAATGCAAACAAAAACGTCGAAATCCACTTCTTCCGTCGGGTTTGGAACGTCGGATAACGTAGTTTGAAAAGTAGGATGTCTACTCCGCTTATCAGAAGTTCGTTCCACCACAATTTGACGTACAAATCGCGAGAAATGGCGGACTTGCGTGTTAGACGGCGGCGAAATAGCAAGCAGCCATGGGCTATACATTGCTTTTTCAAATTTTTATTACAAAGGGAGGGTGCGTTAAGTGTAATAATGACGTCATATCAGTCATCATTGACACCTGGCTGGCGCGAACTTCGGTAGACCACCCACGAAGTACCACACTTTTTACAAAAAGAGCTGCGTTCAGGATATAGCGCTAACTTTTGGCCCATGCCTGATGCGAAGGGACGAGGTGCCGATAGGAAAACTTGTGGCTGCCGTCTACGCCGGATTAGATGATGCCAAAAACTACTTCGGCACAACTATCAATGTTGTGATGCTGTGCATAGTGTAATACGTGTAATATAGGATACGCAGGCGGTGTCGCAGCCAAATCGAGCTTTATCAAAAAGTATATTTTTCGGTTATTTAATTGACTGATTCTTAGAGTTTCCAATGTGCTTAATGACCTTTTTTTTCAGCAATGGCAGAAGGAGATGGAGAAGAACGCTCGCTGCGTCTTTCTTGCAAATCAAGAGCCTGAGGGCGATTCTAACGGTGGGTTCAAAAAGTTGTTCAATGAGCCAGAGGTATCTCCAGATAGTTACAAAATCGACATGTACTGTGAGTTCTGCGACGAGTGGAGGAACCAGGACCTCAGGGAGGGAGAGGAACGAGATCCTCATCAGGTTGGTCTCTCTCTCTCTCTCTCTCTCTCTCTCTCTCTCTCTCTCTCTCTCTCTCTCTCTCTCTCTCTCTCTCTCTCTCTCTCTCTACTGTGTCTTTTAGGTCTTGCGCAAGGTTATCGGCTGTCCGGCTCACTTTACCGCCACCATCGACAATAAGAAAGAGTGAGTTTGAAATAGACTTTTGCTCTGGGCCGGCCCGGCGGCGGGTTCTCACGAGCCGGGCCATTGGGAAAATTTTGGTCCACCACGCCAGATTGACACCCACACGATCAGGGTTCGATCCCGGTCGGTGACATTCTTTTTTGTACGAATAATATTGACTTAAATGTTAGTAACAAACATTATTAAGTTATTTAAAGCTGTTTTAAAAAAAATTGTACCGATTTATGCAAAATTTAAAATTTGATTTTTTATACCCGGGCTGTCCCAAAAATCCCTCGGTCCGGTACGTCTTTGATAACCCCGCCCGGCGGTTTCGCCCACTCTCAAATCACAAAAATCGTTTCTTTTAGGAGAGCTGTCGTTGTCGGCTGTTTCTCTCACCTGGGCCATCACAAAAAACTTACCTGGTCAAGTATGCCGAATGCTCACGAGGGAAAGCCAGTCAGAACTCAGGCTACGGTAGGATCTCGGTTGTTTTAAAGGTCTAACTGCCTTTTACAGACCAAATGCGGTGTTTGTGGGCTGGTTTTCCGTTCGAGGACTGCCTTCTCCCGCCACCACCGAGTGGTTCATGAGGGAGTGCCAGAGGAGGAGGTGATGAAGAGGAGGTCTCCTTCCGATCCCAAGTGAGTACTCTCTCTCTCTCTCTCTCTCTCTCTCTCTCTCTCTCTCTCTCGCTCTCTCTCTAATCTAGCTCTCCATTTCAGAATGCCTTCGCTGGAGTGTGGTGACCCGGAGTGCGATGTAATGTGTGACAGTATGTCCACTCTTGTCCAACACGTGGCTCAGGCTCACAACCGCAACGATCTGGCCGTCGAAGAGTATAAATTCGAGTCCCTCGAGGACTTTGAGGTGGGAACTGAGTTTTGTTTTACACGGATTTGACAAAAATATTCACGTTTTTTTCTTCTTTTAATATTCATTTTTAGGCGTGGAAGACGCGTGTCGAGGCAGAGACTTGTTCTCGTTTCTGCAAAGTCTCCGGTCGTGTGTTGGCCAACGAAGTGACCAAGTACTTTTTGTGTCATCTGAGTGGACACACCAACCGAACGAAGAAGAAGGAAATGACGCCCCAAGACAAGCAAAGGAACAGACCGACCAAGAAGATGGGTCGCTACTGCACCGCCCATATGAGCTTCAAATTGAACAGAGTGGACAAGTGAGTGGTTGAGAAAGCGGCCTGAGGATGCCATTTCCATAACCAAATCATAAGTTATCCCGCAGAATGATTACTTGACGATGGTGATTTTTTCCTAAGGACAACACGGGATCATAAATCGTCCAGGAATTTTTTTTCGTTGAAATTCCGAGAAATACAAGAAAGAAATTCCTCTCGGCGCGATCCTCTCAACCGAAAATTACGGTTTTCTTTGTTTTTTTTAACCGCAGATGATTCAAAACTGCAGCTTCGGTGATTTTAACGATTTGTTTCTCTTTTTTGTTTTTTTAATGGTCAAAATTTCCGGCTCATGAAAAAAATAGTTACGAAGATAACATGTTTTGAAATGGAATTGTATGTAAAATGTACTTCATTGCATCGTCGCAAATTGCCCATATTGTCAAAAGTTCGGTTTCCGGCAAACCGACCGTATATGCCTGACGGTGTTTTTTCTTCTTCTGAATAATACATTCTAATCATCGAATAATTCTAGCACTGTGACCATCCGCGGCTGTCTAGGTCACTTCGGCCACGCTTTCGACGTGCGTCGTTTGCCTCTGCCGGAACAAGTGCGCAAGGAAGTCACGGACCTGTTGCTGAAGGGAATGGTGGAGGAGGACATCGTCCACACCATCAGAAGTACACACACTTCCCTAATTGAACTAATTAAGTTATTATAGGCAGATACTCGGATGAGGAACGAGGCTACTGGCTGCAACGCTACGAAGTCCGCAACATTATGCTGAAACTGCAGAGGGAGGGACTGCTTCTGCCCAAGGCCTTCATCACTCCCGTACGTTTCCCTGTTTCACGCTTCAATTTGGCTGTAATTCGAATATAATTGCAAAGTTTAGGATGACGACGGCAGAATCTGGGATGAAATGGGCTTCGCCGACGAATCTTACGTTCAGGTAGAGTGAAATTCGAAGAAAAAATGTTACTTTTCTGTTTAGACGTTTGTTCCGATCGAACGCCCGATGAGGAACAAGTTGGTCCAGTACAAACCTGTGCGACAGGGACGCAGCATCGCCCTCGCCGAGTGAGTTTAGATTTTTGGTTTAGAATAAAATGTCGTACGCACCTCCGGGCCATATATGGAAAAACGCGCATTCGTATATTTTCCTTATCAAACTTGGCGTAAAATTCGAAAAGTCAAAGGGGCTACCTTATTTGGGCTTAGCTAAATCAAGCTTAACATCGTTATGAATGACCCTAATATTACAGTGTTTACATAATTTTAACCTTAAAAGTGGGGTTCTCACGGGCAGGGTCATTTGGAAAATTTTGATCGGCTCGTTTACCCTGAACCACCCAGTCAGACTGCCACATTCTTTTTTGTACTACTAATATTGACTTATATATTAGTAGCAAACACTATTAAGTTATTTAAAACATTATTGTATCGATTTATACAAAAAATACAATGTTGATTTTCATGATCGGGCCGGGCCGCCCAAAAAAATCTCCCGGCCCGTAATTTGAGAACCCCGCTTAAAAGATAGGATGGTTGCCCTATTTGTCGGCCCTAATATGGTACACACCTTTCCTTTTATGAACCACATGTTAAGTTGTATTCATTCTTGGCATAGCTGCACAAGAAGCGTTTGTGGGGCCTGATACACAAGCCCCCCAAATGGTGCCTCGTAGGCCCCCTTTACTTTTTTGTCACCATTTTCAACCCAACGTTGAATCACGTATGTACCGCAAGCACCTCACGTCCAGCTGTGATTCTTGGACACGTGGTTTTTTTTGGGGACACTGCTTTTTTTGGTGGCAGGGGTTCTAGTAACAAAGTTTTGAGGTGGGGGCGGGGCCTTACTATTTGGGACCCCTCCGTACCGTGTCCAGGTATAATTAGATTGCCTTGTTTTCAATCTGAATTATCGGTACGGAAGGTCAAACGCGGATCTTCCTAGCGTGATTTCTAACCAGACTCTGGGAACACTTCATTTTTGTGCTTCGATAAATTGCACCCTTTCCCGGATCCCATTTTTGGCTCTTCCGAACCAGCGATAAATGGCGAGCGGTGCAATGGGATTTCCCTTTTATATTGCTTGTATTTCTAGGAATAGTCGTTTTTAAGTCGCTTATTTTCAGAATCGGCTCGTCGGACATGCGTACGCCTCAGGGTCGTTTCGGCTCCCGCAAACTGGAACCCGTCGAAATGGTTCAATTCGTCGATGACGCTGCCTACGCCGGAGAGGAACTCGTGGAAATGGTATTTTCCTTCCACCGCCTGATTTATTTTTCTATTTTTCCAGCGAGACATTGAGGAAGACGTCGGTTTGGAGGACCAGGTCTATTACGAACAGTCGCTGGACGGGGAGGATATGGCCCATGAGGAGGAGGAAGAAATGCAAGTGGCTTCTAGTAAGGATTTTGGGGAGTTAAAGGACTGTGCGTTGTTTAGCCTCGATGCCCGGCTCTTCGAGGAAGCGCATGCCGCTGCTGAAGGAGCCCATGAGGACGGGAAATCCGCTCTTTGACGACGTCATGCTCAGGATGAAGGACCGCTTCAATGTAGTTTTTTTTTTCATTTTCTTAAAGATTCAAAAAAATACTCTTCAAAGTCGTCAAAAACGGGTCTACACATTTGTAGAAGGGCAGTACGCCCTGCGTGTCCGGCATTTACAAGGCATGCTAGTGAGGCAAATTTTATTCTAATTGGCTGAGAGAGCGCTGGAAACAAACTTTAAAGGGGCAGTAAGGGGGCTTTTCCTTTCCTTTTCGATCGGCTACGGTCGGAAATTATATGAATTAACTGTGCAAAATTGTCTCGCACCCTCCTCGTTTCCAGCACTCTCTCAGCCAATTAGAATGAAATTTGCCTCACTAGCATGCCTTGTAAATGCCGGCGCAGGGCGTACTACCCGTCTTGAAATCTGTAGACGGATACTCTTTTTTGACGACTTTGAAGCGTGTTTTCTCGAAAATTGAGAATTTTCGACCCATACTCATATATATTTTCATGATCAGCGAATTTTTCTCACCTAATTGAGCCAATGTTGTAAAACCCGCCTGACTGCCCCTTTAATCCTCCCCTTTCAGAAGATTTCTCACCAGCTCAAGTGCACGCAGGATCTCAATACGGCCCACGGTCTTCTGAAGGAGCTCAAGGAACTCCAAGTGCGCATGGGAATGACGGACGGAGGAGAGGAGTTGGTCGGCGGAGGGGCCGACCAGTGGAATGAGGAATACTACGATGACGAAGGTAAGCGCGGTTCTTTGAGGGTTGAAAACGAGTGTTTCAGAATTCCGCATCCTAGGGGCTGAGGTTGGACATGAGGAAGAGGTGAACGAGGAGGAGGATGGCTACGAGTACATCGTCAACCATCCTCATGACGAAGTGGTCAGTTTTTTAACGGGATAGCGGGGAAAATTTCGGCGATCTCGAGTTTTGATCGATATGGTGGATTTTGCGCGCAAAAACGACAGCCGGGCACCGGGGTTCTCAAATAACGGGCCGGGCCGAGGGATTTTTCGGCACGGCCCGTCCCGGTCGGCCCGGGTCAAAAAATAAAATTTTAAATTTTGTATAAATAGATACAATAATTTTTTAAACTGCTTTAAATTACTGCATTTACTAAGATATAAGTCAATATTAGTAGTTCAAAAAAGAATGTCACCCACCGGGATCGAACCCTAGTCGTGTGGGTGGCAATCTGACTAGGTAGTCCTAGGTAAACGGGCCGAACGGGCCGGCCTGATACGGGAATAAAATTGTGATTTGCTCTAAATACGGGTGAAACCCAGTCGGCGCTCCAAGTAAAGTCTATGGAAAGCTGGCCTATGGGTAATATACAGTTTATCGCATTCTGCAACCTTCATATCGATTGGGAATCCTGTTAGTTCCCAATATTTCACTGAAGTTTAATCAAATTCGACAAAATGCTGAGGCTATGCCAATAATACAGCAGCAGTTTGTGTTTATAGCGAAATGGAAAATGGATCCATTCGATATGGGCTAAAATAGACTGTAATTTCTGTTTTCCTTTTCAGGTGCGCACCGAGGAGGTGGAGACTGAGGAGATCGTTTCGTGAAGTGTGGGCTGTGTAAATTACGTTTTTCGAACAATAAACACATTGTTAATTTATTCCCTTTTGTCTACTTCAAAAGACGGCGTTGGATCTTGCCGGACGAAGAATGAGGCAAATCCTCGCGGATCTCCACCCCTCCGGCCAGGTATTTGTGCGATGCGAGCTTCTCTGAACATGGATTATGGTACTGTTCACAGACCTTTAATTCACCCTTTACAAGTGAAGTTATCTGCTTCACAATGGCTTCTTTGCTCTTCTTCTGCTCCTTCAACACCACAAAAGCCTTGGGCACCTGGCCCTTGGTTGGGTGGGGTACCCCAACCACCCCACACTGCAGCACGTATTGATTAGACATTATAACCTCTTCCTGAATCAATAATTGCCTAATTATCAATGGAGCAGGGTTACTATTTCGTTGGGAGACACCTGCAATCCGTTGACTTTTATGAGGTCCTTCAGACGATCCACTACAAAGTAGAAGTCATTCTTGTCGTAATACACAATGTCTCCTAAATTTTATTTAAATATACGTTTGTTATTAATTTTTTTACCTGTACGTAGCCATCCGTCGACCAGGGCTTCTCCCCCATCTTTGTACCCCTTCATTATGGCTTCTGAACGGAGAAATAGCTCGCCGCGTTGCATTGCCTGCTTCACTTCTTGTCCATTTTCAGCTATTATCTTAAATAAACCCATTTAAGGCACCATTTATGTTATAGTTCTCACGGGCCGGCCCGTCGACTCGGACCATACTCACCCACGCGACCAAGGGTCGATCCCGGTTAATGTTGGCTAACTTTTTGTTTTGGAAAACTGATTTTTTTAAATAAATTTTAAAAGGAGCTGACATAACGTTTTAAAGAATATTTAAATTTGCCCAATTATGATTTCCTGTAATTTCGTACCAAATCATTTTGGTCAGTAATAGCCCGAATTAGTCAAAGAGAAAAATTTTGAACAGCGAACTTTGGTTGGTAACAAAAGTATTTCTATTATTAGACAAAATTGCGAAGCGGTTTCCTATAATTTCAGTGATTATCAAACTTTGTTTTCTGAATATTAATACATAATAGTTTGTGCCAAAACTACTTGGGAAACGTGCCAATGTTTTCATGTTGTTCATAGAGTAAAGCGGGCAATATAAGATACTCAGGCCGTGTACGCAGCCAAATCTGCCGACGTAGGTTTGGCCAAGAGTATAAATTGAATTAATTAAGACCCACCAGGGTAATTCAAGTCACCCGCCATTTCTGCTTGGTTTCAAGTGATAATTCTGCGTAAGAGGATTTTCGGCGTTGGGTCCCGACGCGATGTCCGTAATCTACCCATGCACACAAAATAAAGAACAATCCGACTAAAGAAGTCCAGAGAAAATGGTCCGAACGCGTGCGATTTTCCGCACAAAGCAACTGTACATCCCTCGCCCAAACAGTTTGTAATAGCTGCGCGCGCATTTGATCTAGACAATTGTCTGCGTCTCCATGTTTCGCACGCTCATTAGCCCGTTAGATGCGCAGGTTCATTATAACTCCTTCCAAGGTCATGGGCAAGGACTATATATACTCCTCGCCAATCCTACTTCGGCCAAAATGGGGCCACGCCCCTTTTCTAGCCGAATATTATGATGTAGTAATTGGAAATTTGAATTTCAACATCAGAATATCCTCACTCATTTCCAAAAGTCGCCGAAGTAGGATTGGCGGGCACCATATGTTATCATATCGATTTTCCCCCTTTGGAAACAAACCACAACAACTTTAAAATGAAAAGTGGTTCGGTATCAGAACCGCCAATCGTAAGTTTTCCCTTAATCCACTCGCTACTACTAACCTTAGCCTCAAATCCCGGAAGCAACTTCCCACAGCTGCCGAGTGGAGCCAAGTCTCCCAGTGGAGTGATGTGGCTGAGAACAACCACTTCCGTCATCCCGTACCCTAAAACACTTTTTCTCTCTTTGAAGGTTCCACCACACCTTGAACTATGTTCTTGACATTGGGGAACTTTCGCTTAAATTCCTGAATCAGAGGTTTGGAAAGGGCACTGGCTCCGCTGAGAACGGTCCTTAACGACGGCGCGTTGCCGCCAAAACGAGCGAGAGCGGAGATGATCGGAGGCACAAGATTGACCACGTTTATCTGAAATGGCTTCAAATAATCGATAGTATTGATTGATAACCCGGTATTGATTGATTGTCTCTAGCATGATAGAAGGATGGCAACTGCAGACAAGAATGACGTGGATTCCTTCGAGGAGACAGAAGAGAAGAGCCCAGAAGCCGCTGGCATGGAACAGGGGTAACACGGACATGGTCACGGGAGAAGTGTTTGCCAGGATCTCGTCAAACACGGCTCTGAACAGAAAATCGAAGAGTTTTCTTAATATAGCAACTTTTTCAATGAAGCAGTCGCTGCATTGTAGTTGCGATGAGTGAGTTGAACACATTTGGGAGGACCTCCGGTTCCGCTGGAAAACGGCTGTGCGACTACTTCATCCAGGCCGATGGGAACTGCAACGAACTGGTTTTTTTCCACCTAGAATTCTTGACATTGATGACTTTTATCTCTGCACCTCTTCATTTAGCATGCTCTCTCTGTCTTTTTTGGAGAGAGAGAGAGAGAGAGAGAGAGAGAGAGAGAGAGAGCGAGCGCACGCAAAAGAGGGATAAATGTAGATGTACGAAGAGAGAGGCAGAGAGAAAGAGACAGAGGCAAATAGAAAGACAGAGACAGGGACAAATAGAGAGACAGAGACAGCTCACAAAATTACGAGAGAAGTAGAGGTAGAGAGAGAGAGTGAGAGAGAGAGAGAGAAAGAGAGAGAGAGAGAGAGAGAAAGGAGTGAGAGAAAGTGCGCATAAGAGAGAGAATTGTGCATGTAGGATGAGAGAGAGAGAGAGAGTTAGGGAAAGTGGGAGTAGGAGAAAGCTTACAAATAAAAGAGAAAAGTAGAGGAATAGAGAGAGAGAGAGAGAGAAAGAGAGAGTGTGTGTGTGTGTGAGTGAGTGAGGGAATGAGTTAGACAAGTAGAGATAGAGGTAGAGTTAGAGGGAGATAGAGAGAGGGCGCGTACACACAAAAAAAATAAGAAAAGTAGACATCGACATAGAGAGGTAGAGGTAGAGAGAGAGAGAGAGAGAGAGAGATAGATAGATAAAGATAGAGGGATAGATAGAGATAGAGATAGAGGTTTTTATATTTCGTTTCCTGACGTGACTGCTATAATTTCTAGCCTACCGTTAAATTCCTTAATAACTTGGGGCAGATCCCTGGGAACACACGGCATACTGGCTGGCCCTGCTCCAACACAAACAATCGTCAACTGAAAATGCCTTCCGAGGATTGTAAGAAACAAGCTTACATGTGATAGATAGGTGGAGAACTTGTCGAGAGTGGCCAAAGTGCATATGATGAGGTCGGCGTCGCACTTGGCTGCGTAGGAGCGCAGTTCCTCTGGAGTGGATTGGGTACTGACACCGGAGGTAGTGGCTCCCAAAAGGGCTGAAGCGAGGAAGACAGCCGGCTGCCAACGGTCATTGTCAAGGCACACCAGCACAGAGCCTCCCACGGAAAGGCCTTGTTTCTTCAGAAGTTGAGCAAGCCTTTTGGAGAGGGAGCCCAATTCCGAGAAGGATAGAATGCCTTCGGAATCGGTCTAAAAAGTGGTTGGAAGATATTCAACAGTTCTGATACCAGGCATGGTTTGGAATCGTATTCAGTGCATTTGGTGAGAATTTGGAGATGGATAGGCGCATTCATGGCAGACGAATGACTGTGTGGCAATGAACATCATGGGTGCCAATTTGTGGCGGAAGAGGAGGCAATCTGGAGAAGGAGATGGAGAAGCGAGGAAATATGTAAGAATGCAGTGACGCTCACATAGACATGCAGCAGTCACACGCACACGCACACGCACACGCACACGCACACGCACACGCACACGCACACGCACACGCACACGCACACGCACACGCACACGCACACGCACACGCACACGCACACGCACACGCACACGCACACGCACACGCACACGCACACGCACACGCACACGCACACGCACACGCACACGCACACGCACACGCACACGCACACGCACACGCACACGCACACGATTATTCATGCGCACCCTGTTTTCTAATCTCTAATCTCCTCAATTCCCGCAAAACCTTTTTTATCCAAAAAGGCACGTAGGCCGAATATTTGCGCGTCCGCCGTTCGGTCCGCGTGGTTTACAGCAACAAAAACGAATTGATAACGACTCCGCGACCGACCCATCGATTCTCACAGTTGTTATTTGTATTTTCAAGTGAAATATTTTGATTTTCATTGCATAAACGGTACCACTGGTGTGAAGAAAAAAATAATTCCAATTGTATAAATTTGTTTAAAATATAAACCGTTTAAAAATTGCTTTATATTTTACGTGCAATTGCCCTCAACTAGACTTCTTCACTCCACTCTTCACAGCCCTAATCACTTTTCTTTCTGTCATTTTAACTCTCTCCTCCCTCTATCTCTCTCTCTCTCTCTCTCTCTCTCTTTCTTTCTTTCTCTCTCTCTCTCTCTCTCTCTCTCTCTATCTCTCATTCTCTCTCTCTATCTCTATCTCTCTCTGTCTCACCTCTTTCATTCTCTAAAATTAACAAGTCTCCCGTCAAAATTCCTCAATTGCAGACTGTTTTTCTCTTCCGTTTCTAGAAGATTCTCCCCCTTTTCCAAGTAACTGTTGCAAATTTTCTGTAAATCCGTTTAGGACCATGTCCGATCTGGAATCTCTTCTAATTCGTTATATGAATGTAGATTCAACAACAGGAAAAGAAGGTTCCTAAAAAAACAGAATTTATATAAAAATGTGTTCAGGCGATTTTGCAAAACTCGTGGCAGCTGATTTGGAAGGCGCCGGCTGGCTGGTCAAACGTCAGCCGTTGAAGTCAGACCCATCTAGGATTAATCTATTGGCGACAAGGGGAAAAAATAGTGAGTAATCTTTTTTTAAATATATATAAATTATGGAAATAGAGCCTCGACTGATGTTCAACACGCATTTGGATACTGTAGCTCCATTTATTCCTCCCACACAAGATGAAAAGAACATTTATGGAAGGGGCAGCAACGATGCTAAGGGTAAGAAAAACATTTTACTTTAAAGGGGAAGGGCCACGTAAAAACGTTTTTTGGACTTTTGATAAATGAATAGATCTCATTCTCCTGATTCAGAAAAGTGTCCTATTTTCTCTTTTTGGAGCAAAATGAACTAAATTAGGAGCGCCGGAAGTTTTGTGGAAAATATCGTTTGAATAGCGCCCCATTCTGCGTCTCGCCTTTTTCTGCGCTCTCTCGCTTTCTCTGCCGTGTAACCGTGCATCCTTTGCATTGTTCAATTGTGTAAACCTGCACCGATTGCAGTCCAAAACATATAAAAGGGGTATGTTTCAGAATCGTGACCACGGTATCTATTCAATGAAGTTGTTTTTATAAATATTTGAAAAATCAATTTTACGAGGTCTTAAGAACAATGATGTTTAGGGCAAATGGCATGTATGGTATCCGCTGCGAACGCACTTGTGGCAAAAAATCCATCTTTGGCGAATCAGCTGGCACTTTTATTCGTAGTGGGAGAGGAGGTAGATCACGTTGGAATGACGGTTAGTTTGTATTGCGTTAAGAGCGTATGAGACGTGAGATAAAGTGAGGTGAGGTTAGTTTCAGTGTTCATCAATGTCTCTCTATCTCCGTTCGTTAATAGTTCGTGCCAAAACCACTTCGGAACAACGTGTCAATGTTTTGATGTTGTTCCTAAAGTAAATCATAAAACATAGGATACTCAGGCCGTGTACGCAGCCGAAATTTCCGAAGTAGATTTGGCGAGGAGTATAGCTGTTTTTCAGGAAGCAAACGAACTCTTGGATGGATCCCTTGAATATTTAGTTGTCGGAGAGCCGACTGAACTAAAGTTTGCTACCATCCAAAAAGGAGCACTCAAAGTGCTTCTGAAGGCAGAAGGCATCGCCGGTCACTCTGGTTATCCGTCTTCGGGTGAAAGCGCAGTTCACAAACTTGTTCCCATCCTCAACGATGTGCTCGCCCATCAGTGGCCTTCAGATAAAGTGTTGGGTGAGTTTTCAAAGAATCTAAAGAAGATAATGTATTTGAGGTGATACGACTCTAAATATCGGTTTTGTGAAAGGCGGACAAGCTCAAAATGCGTGGGCGGCGCAGGCAGAGGCCAATATTTTCTTGAGGGTGACGACATCAGTGGAGGACATTCGAAAGCAGTTGGATACTGTTGTTGATGGTGTGTGAGTGTGTGTGTATGTGTGTGTGCGTGTGTGCGTGTGTCTGTGCGTGTCTTGTGTGATAACTTTTACCCTAGGCCGTTGTGCGGTTGAACAGCTGAGTTCAAACGACCCAGTGATCCTAAACGGCTCACCGTTACCCCAGATGCCAGAAGATCAAGTTGCTTTCAACACAGATCTCCCCTACTACGCACATCTCGACAAACTAAAAGGTATCATTCAAGGTCGCTTGAGAGAAAAGTTTTTTTCAGCCAAATTCCTCTTCGGAGCGGGATCGATCAAGAACGCTCATTCCGAGTATGAGTTCATGCCGAAAGACGAGTTGCACGTGTGCAGAGACGCCCTCGTTGAACTAGCTGAGAAATTGCTCAAGTGATAAAACAAACGTAGAGCTGTATATTGTAAAAGCACATACATGGGATTACAAATAAAAAGGTGGAGACGGAAAGAATTGAAATATGTAACTCTGTGTGTATGTGCGTGTGCGTGTGAAGAGAGACAGGGATAGTGTTCCTTCATATAGCTGTCGCTAAGATGGAATAGGGCCAAAACAGCTTTAATGTAGCATTCGTGTCATACGCAGGCAGAAATAGAATGCAAAAAGCTAAGCCACAGAGAAAAACCAACTTTTTATCGCCGATTTCCGTTTGGTGACGCCTATAAGCTGCTGTTTGGGCATGTCTCCTCATTATGTGGCAGCCTCTCCTCGGGACAGGTCGTCTCCTCATTAATTTCCATCATTAAATTGGTCTAAAAGGCCAGAATTCGTACGTCACATTGGCATTTTTGCCCATCTCGTTAGCCACAGTCCATATTTAGTTAAAGGACTGGTTACGAATGGGGCGCATCTTTTACCCGCGAATCCAAAAAATTCAAACATGATTATTTTATTTTTTCAGATTTAGTTTTTTTGTATTTTTTACTGGTTTAAATGAATACAACACTTCATTTTTGAAACTTTTCGAAAAATAAGTCAGTTTCGGTTGTTGGTTCTCTCTGGGAACCGGTTAACCGAGGTATAGCAAAAATATAACGCGATACTTGGTTTAAACTAAAACGTTAAAACGCGTGTGTTATTTTCGTGTTGCTGTGGAGTATTTTCTTATTTCCGAAGGAAATAAAGTGTTTAATGCTCTGCGAAAACTATACAACCGGTTGAAAAGTGTTAATGTTTAAGCTTACGTATTTTTTAAGAAAGTGTATTTTAAGCGTTTCAAGATTTGCAACTTCTGAATGTGATTATATTGTTGTTCTTAACAATATTTTTGTGTTTTTCTACTACCTTTTGTAGATTTTTGGTTAATTTAATGTATTGTTTCTTCAGAAACTGCAGATGGAGGCAGTATTGGACTACTGTCAGGCAGAGTTCGACGTGAAGCCAATCACGGACGATTGGCTGGCTTCCATGTGAGAATGCCGTTGATGAATTGTATTTTTTGTATTTTTAGCGTAGATAACAATTTCACTGACTTTGAGAACACAAGTTCCATTCTGAAGATCGACTTTTTCGACTTTGACACCCCTGTCCAGACAGCACGTTTGGAAAGTCGTGGGTTTCACTTATCTTTATTTTTTCTTAATTTTGCATAGTTTTAAGCATAAATTTAATGTTTAGTACGGGACAAATTTCTGCGATTCGAGGAACACGTGGATGATAGCGAAATCTGGAAGGAACTCACAGCCAAGGGCATTCCCGCGAAGAAACTGACTGTCCTCTTCTGGTATGCCGTGGAATTGGCTCTCGTCAAGAATAGGCAAGTCCTTTAAACATTAATTTTTCCACTGCCAGTCGTTTAAATGACATTTTATCAACAGGCGGTCCTTTAAATGACAATTCATTCCCTATTTTTAGTGGAATCGGCGCAGTGAAGGCCGGAGTCGCCGCAGCCACCGCCTACCTTGCCATGTGCAGCATCAAAGGAGCCTCCGCCTACAGTTTATTTAACCAGTTCTTCTATGAAGTAATCTTTTTTCACCTTTTTGAATTATGTCTTTCCTCAGCGCTGTTTCGAGCTTTTTCGTCAACTGCAGAGGTGTATTGCGTTCGGATCGAGGGATTCTACATCGAAGGCCAAGCCAACCAAGGGCAAGGGAAAGAAGAAGGCCGTTGTGGAGGATCACGACGGTTGGTTTTTGCTATGATTTTAAAGGTTTTGTCATCGAGGCACGGCTGGCGCCTACGTATGTGAAGTATCGGCGCCTGTAACCTTTGATCCGCCTCTGGTGCAGAGCCAGGTTACGTACGATTTATTTCACAGTTTAATCAATATCTTGCTTGTTTTCCCTTTCTTACCAAAATACCAATTCCAAAGTAAATGCCATAATCCAAACTTTCGAATAATGGTACATCTGCCCGGTTATTACGCACCATACATGAACAAGTTACCTGTGGGGTCCGTTTTGCGCGACCCCCAAAATACAAAAGAATAGGAAATTCGGCGGGCGCGACCCTCCCCCCACCGAATCTACGGGGTTCATCTATGTTACGTACATACGCGTTTAAACGACTTACGTTACTTTTGCATACTTGGCCAACCTCCGCGAGTCGCGGCGGTGGGGGTGTCGCAATATGAATTTTACCCAAATACGCCATTTCGGCGTATTTGTGTAAATCGAATTCAGTAAACTTAAAATCGGACCTCCATCGTTTTTTTTTGCTGCTTTGACAGCCACACAAAACTCAAATTTTCTTGTATTCATTTCTCTTCTCCTTCAGTTTGCGAAGCCTCTCCCAAATCCCAGACACGGCATTTCTCTTAACGGTGAAGGAACTCCAGCTGCCAAAAAAAACGGGCATGTGCACTTTGCCAAGCACCGAGAACAAAGTGTTATAGGTTGCATTGGTCCCACCACGAACTGCTTTGGCAAAGTGTCAAAACTCTCGAATGTGTTGAATGCGCGGGTTTTCTGCGCTTATCGTGGCGGGACTCTTTGATGAAATGCTGAAAACGGGGGCAGGGTTTGGCAAAACTGCAGTTCTGTTTTTGAAACTACCCGAGTTACCAATTCGAAAGGCCGTGCATAAAACCGTACACGGCCTTTCCAAATGGGAACTCGGCTCACTTCAAAAACATAACTGGAACTTTGCCAAGCCCCGCCCCATTTTCTGCATTTGGACAATGAGTCCCTCCACGAAAGGAGCTGATAAACAACCGTTAATTTGCAACAAAAAAAAAACGCGCATTTGATATTCATGGCACTGTGTCTATACATTCATGGCAGGACCATGGGATTTGGAATGGTCCCGTTGGCAAAGTGCCAACGGCCGATTTTTTGGATGTTGGAGTTCCTTCAAACGTGAGGGATGGAAAGGCCGTGCGTATGCACCCTGTGCACCTCATAACCATGTATAGCTCAAATAAAAATTCAAGAATTATGTTCTCAGCAAGTAACATAAAGAGCTCCTTTTTACCCGGTTTCGATAACTAAAGCTTTTTTTTTTAGAAACACAAGACGAAATAAAACTGGACCGGGGCGAAGTCATTTCTATGCTGGAGGATCTCACCAACGTGTTTTTCGTCTTCTTCAACAAAGGTTGCGTCTCATCTCTTCTGAAGCACTCACTCCGATTTAGTTTCCCTGGGAGCCTATATCCAGATAATCCAACCCACCACCAACCTCATCCGAGACATTTGCTCCATAGACACCTCAAAGGAGACGAGAGTTGGAGTCGTGGCTACGTTGAAGCAGTTCGAGGCCCTCTCCCGCATGAGTGACCGAGCCTTTGCCCTCTTCCACCGCCTGTCCGAAGAGAAACAGTGCAAAGGAGGCATGATTGTGGGTGTTTTTTGTTAATTTTTTTACGACTTGCCTATGTTTATCCGGTCTTTAACGTATCCCTTGAAATTACAGCAATCACGTTTCAGCCCAGACACACAATTTATTCGTTCATTAATAACCACAAATTTCACGATGTTTAGCAGGTTATTTTCCAACCACCCACGGTTTCCATTGCGTTGTGAGCCGTGCTTAAAGCATTGATTACTAAAATTGACTTCAGGTGCTGTCGAAGGTCGTGTTCCCTCGTCTAAGCTTCTGGGGCTTCGACCTGAGTCCCGTGGCTTCTTCCTCCACGATCCCCGCCTCTTTCACCCTATGGAAGGACCTCATTGTGCGCTTCTTGGAGAAGAGGATTCAGTTGGGCATAGCAGCCGAGTTGAAGAACATCATTATGGTTAGTTCGGGTCACCGACCGGGATCGAACCCTTGTCGTGAGGGCGGTAATTGACTTGTTGAGACCATAGTTCTCACGGGCCGGGCCGACTTGAAAAAAATCCTCGGCTCGGCCCGCTTCGGCCCATCGACTCGGACCACCTAGTAAAACTGTCACCCACGCGATCATGGTTCAATCCCGGTCGGGACACTTCATTATTGCTAACTTAGAATTAGTTCAAATTTGTAATAGAAGTATAATGAAAGTGTTTTCGGGGTTTAAAAAAATTGACGTAAGCTAAAATAACGATTTAAAGAATTTTTAATTTGACAAATTTACACAACAAACACTTTTCTCGGCCCAGCTCGGCCCGCTGGCCGGCCCTTCATTTGAGAACATGCATTGTCAAGCTCCACCATTAGCTGCGGCAGGGGGCGTCGCATATTTGTTCCCGGCAACTTTTATTAAAGAATGAGGGCCATCGCAGTATTTTCGAAAATTTTAATAATAGAGGAGGCTGTCGCAAAATATACCCCTGCGGCACGTTGACCAGGTATGGTAATCATGTCCATGGCTGTCTGGAGCAGTTCCCCTTTATTTTCCGATTACTGTGTGTTTATCTGTGTAATGTCGCCTGCGGGCTACGACGCAAAATTGCGTACTCTGCCTATCTGTGATTGATTTCTTCTAACTGTATTTACTAAATCCCAACCGATTTTTATTTATTTTTGTATGCCAAAAATTGATTTTTGTCCGTCTAGCTATCGAAGAAAAATTCGCATACCCTCGTTAATTGAATTTAACGAATTTTAAATAATAATAAAAATTCCAGGTGCTCGAGAACCTCTACTGTCGCTGTACGGATCGTCAGGATTACCGAACCAAGGTATCGCACACGGTCGTTGAGGTTCTACAGCTCCTTCCCCGCGCCTATCAGTTTGTAAGTTTTATTTTTTATTTGGTATTTATTTTTTTTAAAAAAAATTAGGAATTCATCCAACGAGTTCACGTTTTCTCGAAGAATGCCAAGAATGCCGTCCGCAACTTTACCGTCGACCTGCTCCCGCTCATCCTCAAGTCAATCGGTATTTTTATTATTTTTATGTTTAAAATAATGGTTTCAGACTTGTCGGGTGCGGATCCAGGACCAGTCAAGGATAAAAATGAGACCATTGCCGATAGGACGATAGCTGATAAGACTGTGAAGGTTAAATTTATGAGAAAATGGGTTATTTTTGGTTTTAGGAAGAACCGAACACGTCTGAAGTTGATGAGCCGATGGAGGAGGAAGAGGACGACGAGGAGAGTGCGAAAAAGAAGAAGAAACAGAAGAAAAATGCACAGAAGAAGAAAAAGTACGGATTATATACAAAAAAATATCACCGACCGGGATCGAACCCTGGTCATTTGGGTGCCAGTCTGACTGGGTGGTCCAGGGTAAACGGGCCGACCAAAATTTTCTAAATGACCCGGCCCGTGAGAACCCCGGATAGGCGCACATGTATTTTAATGACTAACGAATAGTTAGATGTTTGGCGCCACTCCCTCTTGACAGAAAATAATAATTCATTTTTCCCCATGATCTACGAAATTCTAAATGAGTTGTTTTGTTTGCAAACCAGGGAACATTTTAACCAACGCAATTAAATGAATTCTGTTTGTTCGAATTTTTCAGCATGATTCAACGTGAGCTTAGGGAAAATATGATCAGTTCAACGAATAGAATAAAATACCGTTTTAGCAGATTTAGAACCAGAATTAGTACTCCACGGTTCACTTCCCCTCATACATTGTCAAGCGTCGCTAAATTGACCCCCGCGGTGGGTTACACAAGTATGCTTCCCCGAATGTGTTAAACTTCTAACCAAATATGTTATTATTATTGTTCTAACTCATGCTTTTGCAGTGCTCCTGCCGCCGTGCCCCGAGTGGAAGCCCTTCCTTCGCTCTACGAGTGCCTCATCCGCTACTGCGTGGACAAGTCCTCTTCTGTTCGAGGACGCGCCATCGTCAGTCTTGCGTCCATACTGCGAGACCAGACTCACAGGGACGGAATTATCTCCGTCGGCGATAAAATGGTAGGTTTTCTCATGTTTCTCAACAAAATCGCAAATTCAGCTGGAAGAAGACATGTGGATGTTCGTGGGAAAGGAGAAGAAACAGACTGTGCACAATGAGGAGGGAGAGGAGGAGGCGGGAGAACCGAGCGAAGGGCCTTTGGATATCACTCACGACCAGGAGGACATCGACAACCTCATTCTGCACCTGATCGCACTGGCCATGCAGGACGAAAAGGTGGAGAATTGAATCTTTTTTTTTTTGTTAAAATTTTTTTACAGGCGGGAGTGAGAAAAGCCGGACTCCAGGCACTGGTCTCCTTCTACCCTAGCATCGACTCCATTCCGGACTTTGAGAAGACGGTTGCCCTGATCAAGGTAATTTTTCTCGCTGCGTTACGAACCGCGGGGCTGGTCTCGGGCCGGACCAGTCTTAAAATTTTGTCGGTCATACAGGAACAAGCTACGTTTAAAAAAAAATCATGTTCGATGTTCTTGGCCCAATTTGTTCCCGCGGGTCCTTTTTAAAAAATTGATTGGTCACCATGCGATCAATTACTTACAAACATTATTTTGAGCAATTATATAAATAAAAGATTTGAAAACCAGCAATTTAACGTAAAATTATGAGACGCACCCTTTTTGTAAGTGGACATGTTGTAACTGGGACGAATTGTAACCTTGCAGGGCAGTTGCAACCTGGCCATTTTGTAACTAAGTTGAACTGTAACCGGACAGTTTGAAACCCGCCTCAATTGTAACTGGGACGCGTTGTAACCTTAATTACCATGAAATTACGGAGTTTGTTTATGCTAAAAAGGGTATTGCTATTTTACGTGATCTTATGGTTACAACGTGTCCCAGTTACAATTCGTCCGAGTTAGAATTGGGGCTGGTTGCAAATCGTTCTAGTTACAAAAGTTATAACAAGGGTGCATCTCAAAATTATACCACATAGAGAAATTTCACTACAGGAAATTTGCTCCATCCTGGTCGGGCCTGGCTCAGCCTGTTACTTTTTTCAGCCCGGCCGGGCCCGATGGTTGGCCAGCCTGACAAATCGTCCCGCCCAAACACTCCTTAATCAGCTGCAACGTAAGCTTATTTTTCAGCATCGCTGTGTGGATGCCTCCCTCCTTGTCCGGAAACAGGCGGCCGACTCGCTCAACGCCATACTCTACGTGGACAGTCCTTTTAGGTGGGAATTTGAACTTTAGAGAAGGTTGAAAGAAGCAACCCCCACATTCTTGTTCAAAAGGGAAAATAGGCTACCTTGACAACTAATAAGTCACCAGTTCCTTTTGCAGAGAGGAGATCGGCTTAGTGTGGTTGGAGGGCATTCTTCCGATGATCAACGACCGAGAGCAGAGTGTGGTGCAGACGGCGGCCAAACTCATCGCCGAAAGCGTCATGACTCCACTCATCAAGGACACTTCCGAAGACACGTGGAATCTGCTGGGAAGGATCGAACAGGAGGATAATCACAGGTACACTTTTATTTTTTTTTTCTTCGTCGCAAAATGGTCTAAACAAACATGGTGGAAATGGGGAATTTGAACTGAAAAGAATTTCACCGAACGGAACGGGATGTGGGTGCCAATTTGACTGGGTAGTCCCGTCAGTGTAAACGGACCGACCAAAATTTTCTTAGTATTCCGTGCTGTCGGGGTTCTCACTGGCCGTTTACCCTGGATCACCCAGTCAGATTGGCACCCACACGACCAGGGTTCGATCCCGGTCGGTGGCATTCTTTTTTGTACGACTAAGTTTGACTTTTATGTTAGTAACAAGCATTATTAAGTAATTTAAAGCAGTTTAAAAAATTATTGTACCGATTTATACAACATTTAAAATTTTGATTTTCATAATTTTCCTTTTTTTTCAGACGCCTGCTGGTCCGAGCGCTCTTCAACCTGTCCAGCGACGGCGTCATCAGCGAGAAAATTGTGACAATCCTGCAGCAGAAGCTCATCAGCTTCCCCGAGAGGTGTGACGTCATCTGGATGATTCTAGCCGAACTGGCCGTCGTTTTCAAGGTATTTGTGCCTTATATTTAACAAGTATTTTTCTTAGGTCTCGCCTAAATCGGCCCTCACCACGTGGTACAAGTTTGAGGACGGCGACACCAGCAACAAGGTATAGTAAAAGTACTACTTATATTTGCCACCAAATTTTACTTCGTGATGTTCGTACCAATGTTTCATTGTTGTAGTCCGTTTTGCATTGTTAATGTGATACTCATTCAACCCTCTCAGCCAATTTTGGCGAAGTCAACTTCATTCTAAAGCTTTTTTGGCCGATTTGACTGTGTATGTGGCTTAACGAAGTAGATTACCAACAACTATATCAGCTAATTTGCCTTTTATTGATTATTTTAAGGTCCGCTACGTGTCGAAAGTTCTGACAGCCGCCTGTACCCAAATGACGCCTTCTGAGAAGACGGATCTGGCCGATGACTTGAGGAAGAAGATTTCCGAGTACAGGTACGTTCTTTATGCTGGAACTAGCTGCCAAAATTGTGAACTTTGCGAAAATGTCGTTTTTCAGGATCGCCGCACCGCACATCTCGTCGGTATACTTGTGTCTGGCAAAGGTTTTGGACGGCGTGGGAGAAGAAGCACCGGGAAGACTGGAACTGGCCGGGTTTGGAGTGAAAGTGCTCAATAACTGCCAGAAACAAGTGAAGAAGAGTCTGGAGCAATTCGCGTCCGAGTTGGACATGACGGATGGGGGCAGGTTTGTATTCTAATTTGTCTTTAAATTGCGGTTTTTAGTTTGAAAAATGAGAAATGAACGGTCTTCTCTCAAAGGGGTGTGGGGGCAAATAGAGTTTAGCCCATACATGTACAAATTTTAACCAAACGCAAAATTACGTAGGTACCACAAGCACTTCACGGCCACCTATGCTCTGAAAGCGCGAACCCACCATCAGCTACCGTAATCCTCGCGCAAAAGCTTAAAAAACGGCGGGTGTCAATCCAAATTAGCCCCAATACTGTTTCTTTGATAAAACATGTCTGAATCAAACTTTGGGGGCTTAACTGAATATCTGAATTACCAAATGACCGGTGGAAGTTTAAAGGAGCATACCGGCGGTTATAAAAAATACTTGTGAAAAACGAGGATTTAGGAGTTTTATCACTCGGGTCAGTGTTTCCCAATGTGTGCATTCACTCCTCGACTTAAAATTTAGTTGAAAACTTCTCTTTTTTCAGTATGGAAGTGCTGGAGAACCGTCTGATCCGCGTGATTACCACCATCGGCGAGGTCATCCAGTTCTCTCCCAGCCTCGTGGACAAGTGCAACGAGCTGGTGAATGCGCTCAAGACGATCTTGGCCTCCCAACACATTCAACAGGATGAATTCGTCCGCGAAAGAAGTGATTTATTGTTTAATTTTCGTATTTAACTGCCTATTTTTAGTTCTGAACTCGGCTATTCCTTCCCTGGGTCCGTCCCAGTTCGCTTCGAGAGCTCCTTCGCGAGCGGCCGCTCAAGCAGAACCCCAAAGCCAGGGTTCATCGCAGGCCGCTTCTCAGAAAACGCACATGTCATCGCAGCCCATGGGTCCTATCATCCCCACCCACTTCGTCGGATGCCAGCTGTTCACAAGCGTCGTCCGTGCCTACTGTGTCCTCGCTCTCGGCAAATTCTGCCTCATGGTCAGTCATTATTGCCTTCATTGTTATAATGTTTCGCGTTTTAGGACTACAAGCGAGCGAAGGAGTTTGTACCTGTTTTTGTGAAGCAGCTGCGAGTAAACACCGACTACGTCGTCAGGAACAACATCATCATCGTAATCTGCGATCTCTGCATCAGGTTAGGCCAAATACCGTCTTTGGTTTCCCTAATAAGAAATCCTACTCGGCGCAAAACCGGTAATGAGATCATAGCTGGACATGGAATGCTGAGGGGGGTTCAGCCCGTAAGTCCCCCCAAATGGTGCCTCGGACTCAAAACAAGCCCCCCTTAATGTTTTGCAACCGTTTTTAACTAAACGCCGAAAAAACGTAGGTGACGCAAGCACCTCACGTCCAGCTATGAACGAGATGCTTACGGAACCTTTGTTTGGGGGGGGGGGGTGCTTAAATTATGAGCGCTTCACTTTTGAACATGGCGGGATAAGAAGCGTTTGGGGGGCTCGATGCGTAAGCCCCCAAATAGTGCTTCGGAGGGAACGCAAGTCCTCCGTTAATTGTTACTGTTTTCAACAAAACGCCGAATTACATAGGCACCTTCAATTTGCCGCACTTTTGTATTGTTTTCCCAACTGAGAGAAACTAGAGTTCCAAGCTTGTGAAAGCAATGCTACTTCAGGAACACACAGCTGGTCGACCGCTACTCCCCCATCATCGCCGGCTGTCTGAAGGACCGATCGAACCTCGTCCGCCATCAGACGCTCGAGTCGCTCACCAACCTCATCAAAGAACAGTTCATTAGATGGGAGGGACAGGTACTTTTTAAATTTTTAAAAACCTTTATCGGATACAGTAACAACCAAATCTACAGGTACCAAAAAATAATGATCGTATCTTTTCGCATTCACGTTTTCTTAAAGGATTTTCTGTCTTTATGCTAACAAAGACTGGGCTGCGTTTTGTGGAAAACCATTGCCTTTATTGGAATGGCGCAATTTGCATACCATTTATTTCCAATTCAATAATCCTATGAATGTTTCTTTAAGGTTTATCAAATCGATTATTTACGTATAGTCGTCGCCAATGCTACTTCGTCCAATTTCGCTCTTACGAGGGAAGTCCGTTATGGTACCCCCGGAGTTCGGAACGACACCTATACCATTGGATAGAGCATAAAAAGTTGTCCCGAAAAGTGATGTCCAATTTTGCTGCGGACACCTGGGAGCCGAGTAATGTCTGTTTTCGTTTTTGTGCTAAATTATGCATTTACGCAAATGTGCCTTATCTTGGGAAGAAATCGACCGCTAAAATGTGAAAGCGTGGTAAAGTGGTTAAGTGAACTGTCAAAGATGAGCTGTGCAGGATCTATCCCTGGTGGTACTTTTATTTTTTTTATTTATTACTTTTTGCCTTTTTCAACTTTAACTTTTTTTATTAAAAAAATTTTTTATTTTGAAATTGTTGAAAAATGGGGAGCATGGGGAGGGAAGACTACTATTTTCGGATTTTCCTAAAATTCCAAAATAAAGAATAGATTGCCCGGCTAATACAAAATTTTTGAGAACAAAAGATGTCATAAAAAAGTTTTTTGTTGAAAAATGGGGAGCATGGGGAGGGAAGACTACCGCATAAAATAATAAAAGTACCACCAGGGATAGATCCTGCACAGCTCATCTTTGATAGTTCACTTAACCACTTTACCACGCTTTCACATTTTAGCGGTCGATTTCTTCCCAAGATAAGGCACATTTGCGTAAATGCACAATTTAGCATAAACACGAAAACCGACATTACTCGGCTCCCAGGTGTCCGCAGCAAAATTGGACATCACTTTTAGGGACAACTTTTTATGCTCTATCCAATGGTATAGGTGTCGTTCCGAACTCCGGGGGTACCATTACGGACTTCCCTCGTTAGCTCTGTGCAAATGACACCAGACGCGAATTGGCATACGAAAATTCTATGTTTTAGGATACGTACGCAATACTGCGACAGGGTTACATTTGCGAATAGGCTAAGAAGTAAAACTGGCAAAGACTATAGGTACCGCAGCCCACATATGCCATATATTTTATTCGATCGTTTGGGGTAAATTGTGACGGTAGTTTTAGCTTTTTACTTGAGATTGACATCTCCGATTCTACATGTTCAAAATCTAAATGCCAGTAAATGCACCTTCGTTTTTAGATCATGTACCGCTTCGTGTCGACGATTCTGGACAACGACAAGAAGATCCGCGAGTACGCCCAGTTCTGTCTGGTTTGTTCCTACCTTCTCCACTTTCATCGCATTCTTTTCAGAAAAACGTGCTTCTGCAACAGTTCCCCGACATGTTCTACCGTCATTTCGTCGAGTGCCTGCTCTACTTCAACGAAGTTTCCAAGAAGCATCTCACAGCTGGTAAGGCAGAAAATTGGAGGGAATAATAACTTTTTCATTCAGATTCTGAAGAGGAAGAAGTTGACAAGTCGCTGAAATTCACGCTCAGTGGAAGTCGCAACGCAGAGGCTCGCATGAAGCTCTATAAGTTTATGGTACCACTTTTTGTTGTTCGAATGTTAAAGGACTGTTCAGCTGAACACTTTCGGGGACAAAGAAAAGTTCACCACCATGTCCCACATTTGTGAAAAGGCACTGGCGCCGGTTCTGACCGGAGAATTCAACTTCAAGGAGAAGAAAATTCAGGCCTTGCTCAAGGACAGCTTCCAGGTAAAGAGAGAGGGGTTAGAGACGCAGAGGAGTGTGGAAATTGGCGCGACCGCTGTTTACAGTCTGTCTGCTTTTTACACTGAACAAATTGTTCTTCAAAATGAAAGTTGGCTCGCGGGTGTGGGCAGTTTCATTCTGTTTACCGTAATCCCACACAAATTTTTGTAAATTATTGTGGATGCATTGCATTTACACAATTCGGGGTTCCCGTCATTTTCGCCTTTTCAAATCGCTATGAGACGAATTATTGCTAATTGAAAGTTTTCCTCGACTCATAGGTATACGTAAGGTGCTCGCCGTACCTACGTAAATGGACGTTCGGTAGAAAATAGTAGCAAAAGAATTGAGGGGGGCTTACGTAGGCTCCGAGGCACCATTTGAGGGCTTACGCATCGAGCCCCCCCCCCCAAACACTCCTGGTCCAGCCATGCATCGACTGTAGTTATCCGTTATATCAATCTTTGAAAATACAAAAAAAAGCAAACGCCGAAGTTTTGAAAGCAATTTTTTTTTTCAAATCCAGCAAAAATTACCGGCTGAGTTGTAAAATGTGTTTTTTTGGACGAATTTACAGTTGCACAGAAATTGAATTCAATTTTCTATCATTTAAACCCAGAAAACCAAAAATCCATCGAGAATGGATTTCAGTTACCGCCCGACGTTTACCAGGCGACAGTCCTTTAACCTATATAATATACGTGCGACTGCGATTAGACTTGGTTTAAAAAAAACGGCATAGTTTTTTTTATTGTATCCACAACGTACCGCTAGGGCACAATTCGCGACAGCCCCCTCTATTTGAAAAAACGTTCCAAAGTTTGTGGCGGTCCCACTCCTTTTACAAAAATTGGGCAAAAGGGAAAATTGGGGCATACCCACCACCGCGGCTCGCGGAGGTTGGCCAACCACCGCGAACCGTGGCCAACCACCGCGAACCGCGGCGGTGGGGCTGTCGCGATTTGCTTTTACCCAATTTTTGTAAAAGGAGAGGGCCCATCGCAAATTTTGAAACCTTTTTTCTTATAGAGGGACTGTCGCAAAATGTACACCTGCGGTACGTTGACTAGGTATGGGTTGGCCAAGTATGGTTGTTTCTCTAGTAGAGCGAAATGCACAATTCTTGGAGAAATTATAAAAATCCTTTGTTTTCAGTTGATGTCGTCGAAGGAGATCAGACTGCGCTTCGAATTGGGAAAGAAAGACGACGAGGAGGACGACGAACCGCCCGCTCTTGTGGTTGCGGCTGCGAAGAAGGCTGTGACGGACATTTTCCGCAAGGGAATCATCCAAGCCATTATGCCTACGCTGCTCAGCATGCGCGAATTCCTAATCGAGCAGCGCTCTGACCTTCTGAAGGACTGTCTTCTCGTCCTGAGGGCCATTTGCATTGACCACCAGGAGCAGATCGAGGAGGTGCTGGATGGAGACAAGCAGTTGCAGGCCGAAGTCGAGTACGACATCAAGCGATTCGAGGTATATTTTTTATCCCTGAGTATGTTAATAGAACATTCGAGTAATGAATCGCTAGTATCCTTCAATTGACGAACCCACCCATAGCTGAAGGAGAGTTGAAAGCCTTAATTTTGGGCCTAAAGTATGGGTATCCGCCGTGAATAAGCTCCGGCTTTTGCACAAGTAGTAGCTAACAATATTTAACAATTAGATTATTTTAGTGCCCGCCCCTTTTATATAGGCGGGTTTCTCACGGGCCGGACCATTTGTAAAATTTTGGTTGACCCGTTTACCCTGGACCACCCAGTCAGATTGCCACCACACGACCAGGGTTCGATGCCGGTCGGTGACATTCTTTTTTGGGCAACTAATGTTGACTTATATCGTAGTAACAAACATTATTGAGTAATTTAAAGCAGTTAAAAAAATCGTGGTACCCATTTATACAAAATTTAAAATTTTATTTATTATACCCGGGCCGGGCTGTTCCAAAAAAAAATCCCTCGGCCCGCCATTTGAGAACCCCGTATATTGAGATCTCCGCATTTCTTATTGCCCTCCATGGATGTAAATAACAATTTAGGGTATTGCATTCAACCGAAAGTCATTTTTAACTTAGCTTGAAAACAGGGGGATGGAATTGCTTAGTATGTGGGGACTTGATTTGTAGGCCCCCTCCCTCTGTGGGACCCTACATTTTGTCCCCCTCCGTATAGGTGTGCCTGGAAAATACCTTGCTTTTCAAACTTTTATTACAAAGGGAGGGTGCGTTAAGGGTCGAAATGATGTCATTTTAGTCTCTACTGACATCCGCGTGGTACACAAAGTACCACATTTATTACAAAAGGGGGTGCGTGCCGGATATAGCGCAGACTTGGCCTGCGGTACAAACAAAAGTAGCGCCTAATAACCCTTAAAATTATCGGTGCAATGTGTTCACTATTAAACTGGGAAACCCGAATTTACACTTCCAAGACGAATTTTATATACGAGGGGGGTCGCTAGGTTCCCCCATAGGCCATTTTTAAAGAGCGGGGTCTCGCCACGGCCCAAGCGACGGAGCTGCGCCCATGTATGCTTCCGAGCTGTGATTACCAAAAGGAAATGTCCGGAAAATGAGATCATTCTGATGTGAATACCCACTGTAACAAAAAATAGTGTTCTCTAAAAGGGCGGGGCAGTACAATGAATTAACCTTTGGATTACTATGAATTTGATTTTTTTTTTTTTAGCAACAATTGGCTGCGGAGGAGGCTGAGAAGAAGAGGAAAGCGGAGGAGGCTGCGAAGGAGAGACGTCGCACACGCCGATCCATCATGGCTGGAAACCTGCTGATGAGCGGAATTAGGAGTGCCGCTCGCCCCGCCAGGGCTCCTGAATCTGGTATGTTTTTACGCCTTTTTCTCACTTTATTTTCATTTTCAGGAGTTCTGTCCCCCATCAAAATGGAGCTCGAAGAAGAGGAAGGAGAGAAGACGATGCTCCAGACGGCGATTGAGCCGCCCGTGGAGCAGGAGGTACCCGCTGTGCCAAATGAAGAGGAACCAATGGAGGTTGTGGCGGACATGTCGAGGGTTAAGATTGAAGAGCCCTCAACGGAGGAGAATCAGGCTTCTGATGTAAGCCAGCAATCGAAATCTTTTAATTGGCGTTTTCAGACGAACGCCGTGCCAACTACCTCGCCCACAAAGTCGCCGACGAAGCAGCAGAGCTTGAAGGAAATATCAAACACCGGTACGTTTTCCATAATTCTTCCAAAACAAACAACAAGATATTGCCATAACCGGGGTTCTCACGGGCCGGGCCTGCTGGAAAATTTTGGTCGGCCCGTTTTCCTTGGACCACCCAGTCAAGTTGCCCCCCACACGACCAGGGTCCCGGTCGGTGACATTCTTTTTTGTACTACTAATATTGACTTATATGTTAGTAACAAGCATTATTAAGTAATTTAAAACAGTTTAAAAAAATATTGTAGCGATTTATACAAAATTTAATTTTTCAAAATTTTCGGCCGGGCCGTCCCAAAAAATCCCTCGTCCCGGCCCGTCATTTGAGAACCCCGATTGCCATAACTACTTTTATACATGGTCATTGTATACCCCACAATGTTAATATTTTTCTAGCCGAATCGAATCGAAAAAACCTATTCCAACTGTTACCCAAGCCAGGGTTCGATCCCTCCCGGGGCACTTAATTTTTGCTAGTTTAGAATTTTTTAAAGTAGAAATTGGAAGTAATATAAAAGACGTTGTAGGGGTTGAAAAATACATTGTAAGCTGCCATATTTTTTAATTAGTCAATTTTACAAAATGGACAGTCCCTTCTCGCAAGAACTATGCCATACACATTCATTCTTCCTATACTACCTACACACTCCATATGCAAAAATCGCAAAATTGGCCCCCTCGGTGGGCTGCCCAAGTATGCATGCCCCTCGGCGTGGCCCCTGCCCAATCTTGGGTTGGGGCTTATTCTTTTAAGTGCCAATGTTACGATGTTGTTCTTAGATGATTGCATTGCAGAGCCGGATGTGCCCGAGAGGAGGCGCTCTACCAGGGCGGGGAGTAGGATGAGTGAGAAGCTGAACCAGTCGGCCGAGCAGCCGCCGAAGGAGCCCACCTTCGCAGTTCCTGCCCAGAGAAAGGTAATTTTTTTTCTTTTTCGAAAAAAGTGGCTTTTTGAAAGTTGAATATTTTTGAACATATAGGGTTTCTTTGGTTACCCGTACATACAATTTTCAGAGAACGAGGGAGCGTTCTGTGCCTTCGGATCTCAACGAGTCGACGGCGGGTGTGCCGGCCCGAGCCATCTCCACTCCCATAAAGACCATGCCCGATGTCTCCTTCGCCGATTTGGACCTCTCCGCCATCAGAGGAGACGAAACGGCCGCCAGGCCCCGGACCTCGACTAGGAGACGTGCGTTTGATTTTCTATTTACTTATTAATTTTAGAGATATCGAGATGAATTTACTTAGATATCGAGATGAATTTATTTACTTAGAGATATCGAGATGAAACGTTTGGTAGGAGCAAATGGGGGAACGTTTCACCCAAATACATACATGGGCGGGATGCCTGCCAATTTTAAAAAATCCCCAAGGTTTTATAATTGCTCATTTTTTGGGGCCCATAAGAGAAAATTCCTTCTTTTTTTAAAGATGGGTTCCCAATTGTAAAAAAAATCGGTTGTGCTGGAGGCGCCCGTCGCCCCCACAATTATGGCATAGAAGCAAGGTTTTTTCTCCAACACCATGGATTTTTATAAAGTTTTAATTTCACAGGTCTACTAAATGACAAATTTGTCGAATACTGACATAGAATTGCAAGTTTTTTTTCCGTCTGGCAGACTTACTGCAGCTCTTATTCCGGGTTTTCCTACCCCGTTTCTCTGAATGAGCTTCGAATCCTTGCCAACCTATGTCAGTTTTCGGCAAATTTATCATTTAGTAGTCCTATTAAATTCAAACTTTATAAAAGTCCATGGTGTTCGAGAGAAAAAAAACCTTGTTTGAATGCCTCAACTGCGCGGGCGACGGGCGCCTCCAGCTCAAACGATTTTTTTCAATTGGGAACCACATCTTGAATAAAAACAATGGAAAATTTCCCTTACGTGCCCCAAAAATGGGCAGTTATAAAAACCTTGGGGATTTTTGAAAATTGGCAGACATCCCGCCCATGTATGATATCGAGGTGAAATGTTGTGCGGTAGTAGCTTATTAGCGTAGGCTACAATGTTTCACCCAAATATGTAAATTGCCTCAGGAGATACAGCTCGATTATAGCTGTCGCCAAACCGAAATCTTATGCTAATTGCGGAAACATGCAAAGCATGCTCTGTCGACAATGATTAGACTACGAAATTACCAGATCAACAGAGCATCACTTGAACATTCTAATTATATTGGCACGATTCCAATTTGGCGGAAGCTATAATGTTAAACTCGTGCCACGTACCGTAGGGGGTCGTTTGTAACGTTTAAGGGCCGTCGCATGGGTTGTGTCCATTATGAAACATTTTATTTTATAATCTATGTGGGTTTCAGGAAGCGGAGCCCCCCGTCCGACGATGGAGCCGATTATCGAAGACTAGCCTCCCAACCGATGATCTCACTTGCCACACTGCGATAACCTCATTCCCACCTCGCCCTGTCTCTATCCCGTCCCGATCTTTCGCTGTGTTGATACCATGTAATTATGCAATTCTTGCTGTGTTGGAGTTAAATTACACATTATATTTTTGTGTTTTCATTTGAATTCCGTTGTTTGCGGTTCGATCCATCTGTTTCGTCCCCCCTTTGATGTATTTCTAAATCTGTTTTCAGGGTAAAAGGATGCTAGGTCCTCGTGTCGCTGGAAAGTGTGCCCGTGTCGCCGGAGCGTCGCAGGGGCTCCTGTCCCGCGCTATGGCTCCCGCCGACTCCAAGCGCAACTCCCACACCATCTGGTACCCCGATGCCAAGTTTGAGAGACAGTTTAAGGTAAGATCCGCGAAAGAGACATTTAAAATACCATCTCTAGTTTCATCTCGTCAAAATTTCATCTCGTCCCCATAGTTCTCAAAAGAAGGGCCTGCGGGCCGGGTCGAGAAAAGTGTCGTCCCAGCCCAGTTTGTAAACTTGTCAAATTAAAAATTCTTTAAATCGTTAATTTAGCTTACTTCAAATTTGTTAAACCCGGCCAACACTTTTATAATACTTCTATCACACATTTAAACTAATTTTAAGTTCGCAAAAATAAAGTGTCCCGACCGGAATCGAACCTTGGTCGTGTGGGTGACAGGTTCACTAGGTGGTCCGAGTAGACGGGCCGAGGATTTTTTTTTCAAGTCTGCCCCGCCCGTGAGAACCCGTTGTTTCTGGGGTTAGGTAAAATTTTGCACGGTTTTACATTGCACATATGATGCTCAGTTAGTGTTTGCAGCCAAGGAGAATATAATTGTTGCGCACACTACTTTATTCGACCTTTTGCGAAAATAACCGGGGAACCCCCTCACTCATACCCAAGCATGGCAACGGGCCTGCCCGCTCCGAAATTTTTCACGGCCCGACCTTGCCCGGCCCGACAACCGAAAATTTAAACCTTGTTTCAATGTAAAAATCAAATAAAACGAAAAAAAATTTCGGGGACCTAGGCAAAACTGAAGCACGAGATGATTGAACAAACATAAAATTGAAGTTTTCTGGTTGTAACGGGAAAGGTGGGACGTCTAATTTTATATTTATTTATTGAGTTTTCCGATGTTGATTTGCCTAAGAACGTCGAAATTGTCTACGGTTTCCATATACGATTGTGGTGGCCTGTGCTTCCTATAATTTGGGAAATATCTTTTTACGTTAAAACGTCTTTAAACCACTTTGTTTGTTGCAACTTCAAGCTCTGATTTCAGACCGGAGGTACTTTGAACGCCCTGTGGATGTCGGAGCGTTCGACCGACTACGACAAGGCCATTGGATTGGACAAGTTCGAAAAGTTGCTGAGGGACTCGCCCGTCCTTTCCGACTCTTACGACGGAAAGCACCGGTAAGTTGTGGTTTCATACCAGCGTTTTTCATTTTATATATGAAAAAATCAGCTTAAAAATGATTGTTTAGTGAGAAGAACCTGGAGAATATGATTCTCAACTTCGGACCCCAGCACCCGGCCGCTCACGGAGTGCTGCGTCTGGTGCTGAAACTGGAGGGAGAGGTCATTATCAAGGCCATTCCCCACATCGGGCTGCTCCACCGTGCCACTGAGAAGCTCATTGAGCACAAGACCTACACCCAGGTGAAAACTGATAGGACTGTGGGGGATACGGTAGATTTAGGCCTTGCCCTACTTCGACCGTCTCGACTACGTCTCCATGATGTGCAACGAACAGGCCTGGTCGCTGGCCGTCGAGAAACTGCTCGGCATCGACATTCCTCCCCGCGCCAAGTACATTCGCAGTACGTTTGCACCATTTTTTGGTCCCGATACGAATTTTCGACATCAACGCCTCAAGCGGATTTGAAGTCCTCATTCTGAAGTCCTCATTGTGTGTGGACTATCTTGAGCGGCCTCATTGAGACCACTGTCTTATGGTTAGAAGTCGCCGTTTTGGCTCAAATTTGCTCTGTAACATTTCTATAACGTACATGATTTAAAATAGTTTAAACACTTTTTCGTAATCAAATCGATCGAGAAAACCGGCTTTGAAGTCAATTTGTGTCATGATGTGGACTTCAACATTGCAAATGCGTCAAAACGTGAAGAATTCAACTGCGGTCTTTAAAGCAAAGGGTCGAAAAACTGGATAGTTTTTTAAGCGCAATTTTCACTTTGTCCAGGATTTCGGACTCATTTGCCAAAATCATACGTGAACCGGTTTAGGTCTTGGATTTAAAGGCGTATGGGTGAACCATTGTCAAACTACAGTAACTCCACACTTCGTAATGGTATATACCTAGTAAAAAATGCAGCTTTTCAAATTGCGTAATCCTGTGGAATACGTGTTCTTGTATGGCGAAAATGTTCAACAATTTAGCTGTTTAGATGTATCCACGTTGTATGCGAAGAAAAAAACCCACCAAACAATTTTGATCAATTCTTTAAAATTACAGTACCCAGGTCAAAAATCGATTTTGACCTAAAAAAAAAATTGCAGAATTGTTGCTAGAGAGCCATAGAAAGTTTATATCCCCAGTTTGAGCCAAATCAGCTAACTTTTCTAATCCAGTCGCCTATTCGAGTTTGACAGAGATGGTGGACCAAGTTGTTTGTTTCAGCCCTGATGGGTGAGTTGACGCGTATCCAGAACCACATCATGGGTATCACCACCCACGCTCTCGACGTCGGAGCCATGACCCCCTTCTTCTGGATGTTCGAGGGTTTGTTTATTTTCGCAGTCTTCAGAAGATATGAACCCCTTCAGAGCGTGAGAAGCTGTTCGAGTTCTCTGAGCGTGTCTCCGGTGCCCGTATGCACGCCAACTACGTGCGTCCTGGAGGAGTTGCCTGGGACATGCCCATCGGACTCATGGACGACATCTACGACTGGGCCACCAAGTTCCCCGAGAGAATTGACGAATTGGAGGATATGCTGACGGAAAACCGCATCTGGAAGGCCAGAACCATCGATATTGGTTAGTTTCGAACTAGACTTTTTGTAGTTTTTTTTTGCGTACTGACAACCAGCTAACAATAAGTTTATAACGGATTTCAAACTTAGTGGCTAGCCTATCGTAATGCGTACCAGCCGAGTGCCAATAGGCAATACAATTTCGTCATTATGAATGCCACACACCCTCTCTGTTCGATAGAAGTTTCAAAACAAAAAGCAGCGTATGACCCATGGCAACGGGCCCAAGTTTTCTCTGCCAAACCGGCTCCAAGGGGCTGGGCCCAAAATAATTACGAATTTGTAACTTTTTTTCGGGATAGCAGCCGGTTCAGGGGTTGTGATCATAGTTCTCACGAGAAGGGCCGAGAAAAGTGTCGAGCCGGCCTGGTTTCATCTATGCTTTAAATCGTTATTTTAATTTACATTGAAATTTTTTAATACCCCGAAAACTCTTTTCCCGGTCGGGACACTTTATTTTGCCAACTTAAATTTAGGCCACATTTTTCACGCCCCGGGCCCGACCAATAATTTATGCCAAAAAAAAAAATTTCGGGCCGGCCCGTTTCCAAAATTTTCTCTGTTCGGCCCGCGATTTTGCCATGGTTGGTGTTGGTTTCCGCACCGACGCAGTGCTAAATTGCAAAATGTAAGAATATTCTGCTGGTAGTTCTGCGCGCACATATCAATGCAATGGGGATCGGAATTTGCACTGAATATATATATGTCGCCAAATTGGAATCATGCCAATATAATTAGAATGTTCTAGTGATCCTCCGTTGACATCGAAGTTTATGGTCTAGTCAGTAGACGACAGAGAATGCTTTGCACATTTCCGCAAATAGCTTATGATTCATCTTGGCGACAGCTATACCCTCTTTGGCGAGATGTACCCAGTCTGGAATTGGAATACAACCTCCATGTATTGGTTCATAACTGATTCTTCTTTTCCAGGTCTTGTCTCTGCCGCCGACGCCCTCAACTGGGGCTTCTCCGGAGTGATGGTTCGCGGTTCCGGTATCAAGCAGGACGTGCGTCTGTCGCAGCCTTATGACGCCTACGACCAGATGGAGTTCGACGTGCCCATCGGAACCAAGGGAGACTGCTACGACAGGTCAGTTACGTAAACATTATGGTAACTAGGGGGTGTTTAGGTACCTGTGCCGTATCGAGGAGATGCGTCAGTCGCTGCGCATCGTCCTCCAGTGTCTGAACAAGATGCCTGCTGGAGAGATCAAGGTCGACGACCACAAGGTTGTGCCTCCCAAGAGAGGAGAGATGAAGGTAGGGATCCTTTGACAACAGAGAAATAATGGCTCGTTCAGGATAACATGGAGTCTCTGATCCACCACTTCAAGTTCTTCACCGAGGGCTTCCAAGTGCCTCCCGGCGCCTCCTACGTCCCCATCGAGGCTCCCAAGGGAGAATTCGGAGTCTACCTCGTCGCCGACGGAACCAGCAAACCCTACAGGTCTGTAATATACTATTTATTCCGACAGTAATTATAATGTGTATATTTTACGATTCATTTCAGGTGTTTCATCCGCGCCCCTGGCTTCCCCCATCTGGCTGCCATCCACGACGTGTGCTACATGTCCCTGATCGCCGATATCGTAGCCGTCATCGGAACCATGGATATTGTGTTCGGAGAGGTCGATCGATAAGCCCTGTTTGCGTAAACGATTGTTATAGTGGCGGACACTAGAGAATTGTAATTAACTAGAAATAAAGTCTTACTTTTTGGAATTTCTATATTTGAAAATCAGGGTCAACCTAAAAATGTGGAGTTATCAATGTTAAAGTAAGTGCAAATGTTGTCTGAGCAATCATGGCAGCGGGCCGGCCCGTTTCCAAATTTTTCACAGCCGAGTCGGGCCGGCCCGGGCTCCACCAAAATTTATGACTTATTCCAATGTAAAGATCACAAATAAAAGAAATTCGGGCCGACCCGTTCCCAAATTTTGCCATGCGTCTGATAGTGAGCACATTTGATAGCTTGGACCAGTTGTTTTGGCTATTAATTTGTTTTTTTTTAAACGAAATTCTTTTAAGGGACGTCAAAAGCCGTCGGGAAACCCATTTCACTTAATTTACATACAACTCATTTCCAAGAAAATTTTTCATATAAAATTTAAGGCGGACTTGAAACAGTTGCCTATGGATGTAATGAATTCGCTATATATATGCGATGGTTTCAAAACATCTTCACTTTAACTAAAAATAACAACTTAAAAAGATATTTGGGGTATCGCGTATACTCTGTTTATATCCTACGGCTTGTATAACTTGAATCTTTCATGCTAGACAAAAAACGATATTTCAAAAATCGACCCGTTTATTGACGGCAGTATATCCCTTCTACTTGAACAGTTTCTTCATAGATTTGTTCCATTCATCCATCTTTCCTTTTGTATCGGGATCGCAAACGTCCTTCTCTTCCAAAAGGCAGTCTATTATCACTCGGTGGGCGAAGAGGTATTGCTGAAACATTTAGGCTCATCCATGGGGACTTTATTAAACTCACCAATGCACCCTGTATCGCCAGAGGTCGTTGGCGGCGGAGATCCTTCAAAGTCTCTGTCATCTCCATATCCTTTCCGTTTTTCAGTCTCTCCAAGACCAAGAAACAAGCTACGATTGTCCCTGTTCTTCCGATTCCCGCGGAGCAATGGACAATTGTTGGCTTCCCGTGTTTCTCCATCTCCTTCAGAATAGCTCGCCCGGCAGCTGTTCTGTCCGGAACACCGTAATCAGGCCAACTGACCCATTGAAGATGGCGAACGAGGAGTTCTTTTCCAAGCGCCTCGACCTTCAGAAGCACCTCTCGGACCTCCGGCTCAGCCTCCATTGCTTGGATTCGAATGGCAGTGACTTTGATTGTGTTGTCTCCCTCGCCGAAGAGCGTCGAATCTCCAGTCTCATTTGGATAGTACTGGGAACACTGCTCATAATGATGATTCTGATATTACGAAATGTTATGGGTTTCAAAATTGACTCACTTTTTCTAGTGTTTGGCATAACATTACGATCAGTTCGATATTCTCCTGAAACACCATTGCCCAGAAAGAGTGTTGGGTTTTCTTGAGGGGTCCCTGAGTGCAAATGAGGTGGTTTTCACCCGAAAGATTGGATACGTAATTTGCATGGATCTGGAAAAGTAATTATTTAGACACAGCTATAAAGAGAGGGAAATACAAAGAGGGAGAGAGAGAGAGAGAGAGAGAGAGAGAGAGAGAGAGAGAGAGAGGGAGGGAGAGAGAGAGAGAATACAACGAAGCAGATAGACAAAGATACAGAGTTCAGAGATGAAGAGGCAGTTATATAGTATGTATAGTGCCTAGATACAAGATAGAGATAAAATAAAAGATACAGAGAGAGAGATAGAAAGACATATTGAGAGAGTTTTCCGTGAATCTGAAAAAGGAATTATTTACATGTAGATGTAGAAAAAGAGACAAAGAGCAAGTGAGGCAGGCATACCAAGAGCGAGAGAGAGAAAGAGAAACACAGTAGAGTGAGCCACATAGGAAAACAGACGGTGAAACAGAGAGATAGAGAGAGACACCGATATAAAGCTGAACGAGTATTCATTTTCTAAATATAGACAGTGTACAGTGTGGCAACATAGAGAGAAAATGAGAAATACAGAGAGAGAGAGAGAGAGAGAGAGAGAGAGAGAGAGAGCGACAGAGACAGGGTCAGAGGTAGAGATAGATATAGAGAAACTAAAACTCACAAAATCGTTACTAATCCCTGGAAATCTTAGTACAACCCGTCCTTGATCCTGGCATGGTACATTCCAGTACCTCAGTTTGTCCTGATTCGCATCGGAGATTTCAGTCGTCGAAGGTTCATCTGGAATCCAATCCTCCATCTGGTTAAATTCTTCAACAACTTTCCAAACGCCTCGTTCTAAAATTTTCTTCAGCCATTCTGCTCCCTAAAATGTCGTTTAATAAAAGATATTTTACCTTAAAACCTTCATCTTTTTAAAGTTATCGCGAGCAATTTCTGCTAGGCAATGGGGAAATGGTTTCCGTCTGCGCCCACTCGCTTTTATAGCGCGAATTTCGAAATGTGACGTGAATCCACCAGGCGCACGTGTTATCTTATTTTCTTTGTGCCTGGGTTGTAGTTAGTCACCGTTTATGGTTCTTCAGAAGCACACTGATTTTACATGAACAACCTTCTTTCAAAACTCGAAAAATAAAAATACTTATATTTAAACCCATTTTAGATTCAAACACTGTAATTACAGTTTAAATTATTTTATAGTGTTTAAGGTGCATTTTGTTTCACGGAATGATGTAGGCTGATGATGAAGCAACAAGGAAAACCAACCTTCGCTCTCATTTTTCCCATGGCTGAGGACACGAATCGATAGAGGCGTCACAGGCAAACGAGTTTGTTTGGAAAGCATTCGCTGAACTTTCAACATTCAGCGGAATTTCTAAAATCAAGATGAAATCGGTATGCTTTCTTGCTTGGTATTTTCTTATCGTTAGAATATGGTAAAATCGGCGAAATCGGGTGAAACCCAAAATTTTCTAAAGTCCAACACTTACTGAGCGCCTACGGAAGCCAGATTTCTGAAAAAACGGAGAATTTTGAACCGTATGTTGTATAAAGTTTTTTGATTAGCTGATTGTTATCTTTTATATGAGCCAAAGTTCCAAATGGTCCCTGATGGTCCCTTTAAATGTTATAAGACAAACATTCACATATAATGTGAAAAGTAGAATGTAGCAGAACGCAGTTGCTTTAGCGACTGTGCGGATATATAATTTCGGACCTATCGAAGAGAGAATGGAAAATTCAGAATGTACAATTAATACAAAATGTGTAACAAGCTGAAAAACCAGGTCTATGAAACAACCCTATCGTAGAAGCTATATTAGCCATTGGCGCAGTGGACGTGATTTCTTCAATGTTCCTCCATATATCGCTTGCTTCTCTCCAATAGACCTATTTCCTTCGACTTTCCTCCAGACTTGGCCGTTCCTGCCTTGGCCGTCGACATGCCGCTCTTCTTCAGTGTGTTGTTCGCTCCCTTCAGAGCATTCGGCTGCTTTGTGGTCTTCGGGCGTTCTCTGTCTCTTTGTGTCTCTCAGTCTCTCTGTCTCTCTGTCTCTCTCTCTCTCTCTGTGTCTCTCTGTCTCTGTGTCTCTCTGTGTCTCTCTGTGTCTCTGTGTCTCTGTGTCTCTGTGTCTCTGTGTCTCTGTCTCTCTGTCTCTCTGTGTCTCTCTGTCTCTGTGTCTCTCTGTGTCTCTCTGTGTCTCTGTGTCTCTGTGTCTCTGTGTCTCTGTGTCTCTGTCTCTCTGTGTCTCTGTGTCTCTCTGTGTCTCTGTGTCTCTGTGTCTCTGTCTCTCTGTCTCTCTGTCTCTCTGTGTCTCTGTGTCTCTGTCTCTCTGTCTCTCTCTCTCTCTGTATCTCTGTGTCTCTCTGTCTCTGTGTCTCTCTGTGTCTCTGCGTCTCTGTGTCTCTGTGTCTCTGTCTCTCTGTCTCTCTATGTCTCTGTGTCTCTGTGTCTCTGTGTCTCTGTGTCTCTCTGTGTCTCTGTGTCTCTCTGTCTCTCTGTGTCTCTGTCTCTCTGTATCTCTGTCTCTCTGTATCTCTGTGTCTCTCTGTCTCTCTGTGTTTCTGTGTCTCTCTGTGTCTCTCTGTGTCTCTCTGTCTCTCTGTCTCTGTGTCTCTCTCTGTGTCTCTGTGTCTCTGTGTCTCTGTCTCTCTGCCTCTCTGTCTCTGTGTCTCTCTCTGTCGCTCTGTGTCTCTGTGTCTCTCTGCCTCTCTGTCTCTATGTGTCTCTGTGTCTCTGTGTCTCTCTGTGTCTCTGTGTCTCTCTGTGTCTCTGTCTCTCTGTCTCTCTGTGTCTCTGTCTCTCTGTGTCTCTCTGTCTCTCTGTGTCTCTGTCTCTCTGTGTTTCTCTGTGTCTCTGTGTCTCTCTGTGTCTCTCTGTGTCTCTGTCTCTCTGTCTCTCTGTCTCTCTGTCTCTCTGTATCTCTGTGTCTCTCTGTCTCTCTGTGTCTCTGTCTCTCTGTGTCTCTCTGTCTCTGTGTCTCTCTGTGTCTCTGTGTCTCTCTGTGTCTCTGTGTCTCTGTCTCTCTGTCTCTCTGCCTCTCTGTCTCTGTGTCTCTCTGTGTCTCTCTGTCTTTCTGTCTCTCTGTGTCTCTGTGTCTCTCTGTGTCTCTGTCTCTCTGTGTCTCTGTCTCTCTGTGTCTCTGTCTCTCTGTGTCTCTGTGTCTCTGTGTCTCTCTGTGTCTCTGTGTCTCTGTGTCTCTGTGTCTCTCTGTGTCTCTGTCTCTCTGTGTCTCTGTCTCTCTGTCTCTCTGTGTCTCTGTCTCTCTGTGTCTCTGTGTCTCTCTGTCTCTGTGTCTCTCTGTGTCTCTCTGTATCTCTGTGTCTCTGTGTCTCTCTGTGTCTCTGTCTCTCTGTGTCTCTCTGTCTCTGTGTCTCTCTGTGTCTCTCTGTCTCTCTGTGTCTCTGTCTCTCTGCCTCTCTGTCTCTGTGTCTCTCTGTCTCTCTGTGTCTCTGTGTCTCTCTGTGTCTCTGTGTCTCTCTGTGTCTCTGTCTCTCTGTCTCTCTGTGTCTCTGTCTCTCTGTGTCTCTGTCTCTCTGTGTCTCTGTCTCTCTGTGTCTCTGTCTCTCTGCCTCTCTGTCTCTCTGTCTCTCTCTGTCTCTCTGTGTCTCTCTGTGTCTCTGTGTCTCTCTGTGTCTCTGTCTCTCTGTGTCTCTCTGTGTCTCTGTGTCTCAGTGTCGCTCTGTGTCTCTCTGTCTCTCTGTGTCTCTCTGTGTCTCTGTGTCTCAGTGTCGCTCTGTGTCTCTCTGTCTCTCTGTGTCTCTCTGTGTCTCTGTCTCTCTGTGTCTCTCTGTGTCTCTGTCTCTCTGTGTCTCTGTCTCTCTGTGTCTCTGTCTCTCTGTGTCTCTGTCTCTCTGTCTCTGTGTCTCTCTGTGTCTCTCTGTGTCTCTGTGTCTCTGTCTCTCTGTGTCTCTCTGTGTCTCTGTGTCTCAGTGTCGCTCTGTGTCTCTCTGTCTCTCTGTGTCTCTGTGTCTCTGTCTCTCTGCCTCTCTGTCTCTCTGTCTCTCTCTGTCTCTCTGTGACTCTCTGTGTCTCTGTGTCTCTCTGTGTCTCTGTCTCTCTGTGTCTCTCTGTGTCTCTGTGTCTCAGTGTCGCTCTGTGTCTCTCTGTCTCTCTGTGTCTCTCTGTGTCTCTGTCTCTCTGTGTCTCTCTGTGTCTCTGTCTCTCTGTGTCTCTGTCTCTCTGTGTCTCTGTCTCTCTGTCTCTGTGTCTCTCTGTGTCTCTGTCTCTCTGTGTCTCTCTGTCTCTCTGTGTCTCTGTCTCTCTGTGTCTCTGTCTCTCTGTGTCTCTGTGTCTCTCTGTCTCTGTGTCTCTCTGTATCTCTGTGTCTCTGTGTCTCTCTGTGTCTCTGTCTCTCTGTGTCTCTGTCTCTCTGTCTCTCTGTGTCTCTGTCTCTCTGTGTCTCTGTGTCTCTCTGTCTCTGTGTCTCTCTGTATCTCTGTGTCTCTGTGTCTCTCTGTGTCTCTGTGTCTCTCTGTCTCTGTGTCTCTCTGTCTCTCTGTGTCTCTGTCTCTCTGTCTCTGTGTCTCTCTGTCTCTCTGTGTCTCTGTGTGTCTCTGTGTCTCTCTGTGTCTCTGTCTCTCTGTCTCTCTGTGTCTCTGTCTCTCTGTGTCTCTGTCTCTCTGTGTCTCTGTCTCTCTGCCTCTCTGTCTCTCTGTCTCTCTCTGTCTCTCTGTGTCTCTCTGTGTCTCTCTGTGTCTCTGTCTCTCTGTGTCTCTCTGTGTCTCTGTGTCTCAGTGTCGCTCTGTGTCTCTCTGTCTCTCTGTGTCTCTCTGTGTCTCTGTCTCTCTGTGTCTCTCTGTGTCTCTGTCTCTCTGTCTCTCTGTCTCTCTCTGTCTCTCTGTGTCTCTCTGTGTCTCTGTGTCTCTCTGTGTCTCTGTCTCTCTGTGTCTCTCTGTGTCTCTGTGTCTCAGTGTCGCTCTGTGTCTCTCTGTCTCTCTGTGTCTCTCTGTGTCTCTGTGTCTCAGTGTCGCTCTGTGTCTCTCTGTCTCTCTGTGTCTCTCTGTGTCTCTGTCTCTCTGTGTCTCTCTGTGTCTCTGTCTCTCTGTGTCTCTGTCTCTCTGTGTCTCTGTCTCTCTGTGTCTCTGTCTCTCTGTCTCTGTGTCTCTCTGTGTCTCTCTGTGTCTCTGTGTCTCTGTCTCTCTGTGTCTCTCTGTGTCTCTGTGTCTCAGTGTCGCTCTGTGTCTCTCTGTCTCTCTGTGTCTCTGTGTCTCTGTCTCTCTGCCTCTCTGTCTCTCTGTCTCTCTCTGTCTCTCTGTGACTCTCTGTGTCTCTGTGTCTCTCTGTGTCTCTGTCTCTCTGTGTCTCTCTGTGTCTCTGTGTCTCAGTGTCGCTCTGTGTCTCTCTGTCTCTCTGTGTCTCTCTGTGTCTCTGTCTCTCTGTGTCTCTCTGTGTCTCTGTCTCTCTGTGTCTCTGTCTCTCTGTCTCTGTGTCTCTCTGTGTCTCTGTCTCTCTGTGTCTCTCTGTCTCTCTGTGTCTCTGTCTCTCTGTGTCTCTCTGTGTCTCTGTCTCTCTGTGTCTCTGTCTCTGTGTCTCTCTGTGTCTCTGTGTCTCTGTGTCTCTGTGTCTCTCTGTGTCTCTGTGTCTCTGTCTCTCTGTGTCTCTGTCTCTCTGTGTCTCTCTGTCTCTGTGTCTCTCTGTATCTCTGTGTCTCTGTGTCTCTCTGTGTCTCTGTGTCTCTCTGTCTCTGTGTCTCTCTGTGTCTCTCTGTGTCTCTGTCTCTCTGCCTCTCTGTCTCTGTGTCTCTGTGTCTCTCTGTGTCTCTGTGTGTCTCTGTGTCTCTCTGTGTCTCTGTCTCTCTGTCTCTCTGTGTCTCTGTCTCTCTGTGTCTCTGTCTCTCTGTGTCTCTGTCTCTCTCTGTGTATCTCTGTGTCTCTGTGTCTCTCTGTGTCTCTGTGTCTCTCTGTCTCTCTGTCTCTGTGTCTCTCTGTCTCTGTGTCTCTCTGTGTCTCTGTGTGTCTCTGTGTCTCTCTGTGTCTCTGTCTCTCTGTCTCTCTGTGTCTCTGTCTCTCTGTGTCTCTGTCTCTCTGCCTCTCTGTCTCTCTCTGTCTCTCTGTGTCTCTCTGTGTCTCTGTGTCTCAGTGTCGCTCTGTGTCTCTCTGTGTCTCTCTGTGTCTCTGTCTCTCTGTGTCTCTGTCTCTCTGTGTCTCTCTGTGTCTCTGTCTCTCTGTGTCTCTCTGTGTCTCTGTCTCTCTGTGTCTCTCTGTGTATCTCTGTGTCTCTCTGTCTATCACACAGTCATGCCAAAGAACCAGATGTCACCCTTCTAATCGAACAAGTGGAGCACTTCGGGCGCTTGTCTCAACCGAGAATGTTGTTCTTGATCAGATAGTTTTTGAGGTCCCCAGGGGGTACAAACTCAGTATATAAACAATCTTTTAAGGTCTTTCAGTGTTACAGTCAACTTATTATGAACCCGAGGAGCAGTGGGGAGAGACGCAATTAACTCTATTTTATGTATCGTTCTGGGAAATGAAGTCACTTAGCTATCCTCGTGAAGCAGGTTTCAGCTTCGTTCCGGAAATTTCTTTTTTAGTGAATCTAACTCAACAAAAATTGGAATAAAACCGTTTTAATTAGACAAAATGAATATTGACTCGAACCCATACGGTTAAGCTAACCGTGGCAATAAATACATCTGCAGTGGCGTGATAAAACCATCTCGAACAGGCAAAGAATAAAGGTGGATAAATATCACAGTGACGAACAGAGAACCTCATTTTTGTAGTTCGGCGACTCAGGAATTACCATCCCATCTTCACGTAACGGATAATCTCGAAAATGGCTGAAAAAACTCATTTACAATGGCTTCGCTGTTTCCCCCGTGAAACCCTTCAAGCTGTCTTGCGTGGCAACTGAGGGCATACAACGGGCAGGTGATAAAAGGGCATGAAGTGCTTACCTGATCCGCACACTACGAAGACGAAAAGTCCGATGAGCCACGGGGCGGCGGGGTACTTGTCCTCCTGGGGTTTCTGAAAAGTTCACTTGATTGCGGAAAATAGATAATAATTTCAACGCATAAACAAATGATGGCCTGGACGACCTTTCCGTGACCCCTAACAGTGTTCCGATCGAGATAACCATCATGCGAACGCATTATAACGGCCTTGAGGAGGATGTGCATATAATTCTACTACCATAGTGGAATCAGTCGTGAGATTTTGCATACGAAAGGAGATAGTCTTTGGTGTAGGCAAGATTTGTTATGAATACTTGCTCAGGGATACAAATTGTGATGTAAATCGAGTGTTCCGGGATGAAAACAATAGCTGATTATTGCAAAACAATCGAAAATTTGTATAAACTCGTTTTAAAAAAACCGGTAAAACAGATAAGAGCAAGAAACCGAGTCAACACTGTATCAATTTCAAAATTATAGTGAACAGCTGATGCAATGAAAAAACAAAATTACTGTTTTTTGAAGATAATTGGTTTCATTGTGCCACTGAAATCGGCATCCAGTGGTTATCGGAACAAGAAGAGTTTAAAAATTGCACGAGAAATTCTTTATCGTCACGACCATTAGTTTTGCTGAACAGTAAAAACAAGAAGGAAGAACTAACCAAGGACTTGGCGACATTTCCACGGTTGGAGATGTTCTTGCTGAAGGCGGTGTTGGCGACGTTCATGCGCTGCTTGGGGGCCATTGTGATGTCTAAAAATAGAAGAATAAATCCACGAAAAACCAACATTTATATTTGAAAGAGCGTTTAATTAACGTTAAAGAACGGAATTTTACAATAAGATGCATTGGAAGCGACGAATTCAAGGGTCTGAATGCGATATGGCGGAAAGAGAGAAAAACGCAGCAAACGGACACTGCCGCGTCCAAAGCGCCGCGGAGCAAATCCACACTGACTACGGTAATCTTAACTGAAGGCGCCCCACGCGGCGTGTTTTCTCCAACACGCCGCAAGCTGCCGGGTCCCGCACAGAAGACCTTTAAACTTTTGGCACCTTTCCAAAATTAAATTTATTATTTCACCATTTTGAATTTGATGTTAAAATGTTTCATTTTTAACGTTTTTTTTTAATTTCTTTTATTAATATTATGTAAATAATTAATTAGCGTAGTTTTAGTCATGAATGAAGAGCAGCAGATGGAGTGGGAGGTGCTGGAGTCGATTTACACCATCGACGAGAACTTCAAAAGGGTTTCGGACACGCGGTTGCAGTACAAACTCGGCGTGGATACGGACAAGACGTTCCTCATCGAGATCGAGTGGCCGGCCGATTACCCCACGATTTCTGCGAATATAAACATGGATGTGTTCTACAACAGTCATCTTTCTACGACTGTGAGGCAAACTATCAAGGATCGGCTGCTGGGTGTGGCACAGGAGAACGAGGGAATGGCCTCCTCCTTCTCCATCATCGAATTCGCAAAGGAGAACTTGGAGGAGTTGACGGCGAATTGGGAGCTGGCGGTGGCTGATGCAATCGGAGAGTTGCGAGTCGAGGAGGAGAAGACGAAGAAGGATGAGCCGTTGACGAAGGCGGCCAAGAGGAGGATGTGGGCTAGGAACGAGGGAACCGGCTGCGAAAGAGGATATAACTGGATCGATCTGGTGAAACATCTCTCACAGACGAGGGATAACTGAGGAATTTCGGGTCAATAAATATATTTTTATCACTCCATTTTCCACTCCTTGTTGGTTCTCGACCACTTCTTCATTTAACCATTGCCCTTTGATGTTTTTAATCATTTATTTTAGAAATGGAGGCTATCATGGCAGAGAACGAAAAATCGAACACGAAGATCGTCAAAATCGATGAAGTGGGTAATTTTTTTAACTGAAAGTGGCTAAAAATTCTTTTCCAGGTGCAGTCGACCGTTAGAGCTCAGAGAATCGCCGCGCACAGCCACGTCAAGGGTCTGGGATTGAATGCGGAGACGAAGGAGGCCCTCCCCGAGGTTTTATCCATTTCCCTTCTTTCAAACTGCCTTACTTACAGGGAGCCGGTTTCATCGGCCAGCAAAGTGCCCGCGACGCTGCTGGAATCATCGTCGACCTCGTGCGTCAGAAGAATATGGCCGGAAGAGCCGTTCTCCTTGCCGGACCTCCCGGAACAGGTAGATTTACTTTTTTGTCTCTATAAACTTTCTTCTCTAGGAAAAACCGCCATCGCCCTGGCCATGGCTCAGGAATTGGGAGACAAGGTTCCCTTCTGCCCGATGGTGGCTTCCGAAGTCTACTCCAGTGAGGTTAAGAAGACGGAGGTGCTCATGGAGAACTTCAGAAGGGCTATTGGCAAGTTATCATGTACATATCGAAGTAATTGCGTATATTTATAGGTCTGAGAGTTAAAGAGAAGAAGGAGGTCTACGAAGGCGAAGTTACCGAGCTTAACCCCGTCGAGATGGACAACCAGCTGGGCGGCTACGGTAAGCCACTTTTTCTCGGTCAAAATTTATACGATTTTTTAAAGGAAAGACCATTTCCCACCTCGTGATTGGACTCAAAACGTGCAAAGGCAGCAAGCAGTTGAAACTGGATCCCACCATCTACGACTCTATTCTGAAGCAGAGGATCGAAGTGGGCGACGTCATCTACATCGAGGCCAATTCGGGCACTGTAAAGGTACTGTAACCCCTTGTTTCTATGTAACATAGGTGGACGTGAGGTGCTTGGGGTACCTACGTAAATTGGCGTTTGATTGAAAATGGTAAAAAAAAATTATAGGCGGGACAGCTCGCCGACACAGGAGAGAGCCTAAAGGACTGGCTATCGCGGTCCCGTCACGATTTTTTATTATATTTTAATGCATTAATTCGGATAGTAGCCGTTTTCATTTCAAATGACCGGACAAACCCGCGGGTGACTCCGTGCGAGTTCCGCGCAATGGGATATGCAGCGGAATGCAAGGAGGGCGCAGTTAATTTTCTCGTTTCGCTGTAACCTACGTGATTCGGCGTTTGGTTGAAAATGGTAACAAAAAGTTAGCGGGGGCACGTCACGTTGGCTCCGATGTACCATTTGGGGGACATACGCACCGAGCCCCCAAGCGCTTCCAGTCTGGTCATGCTGTAGGATGTAGCCGTCAAGAGGCGGGTCATACGAATTTGATTTCAAAATTTGTTTATCTATGAATTTTTAATTGATCCGATTATTATAATCTTAAAGAGCTCGATTGGAAACCTATAGTGTAATTATTTGGGAACCGACAAAAATTTCGCTGTGATAGTGCTTTTCTAAAATTTAAACTGCATTTTTATACTATTTACCGGAATTTGTTTGCGCCCAAAGGATTATCTACCCATGTAAAGCTATAAAATATTAAATAAGACCATTTTATGAAACCCCCTGGTTCCTAAAATTTTGTGACGGATAGTTTTAACTGACCTAGCGCATGCAGTCCTTTAAAATGTCCGAGTTCTAATACAAATGGCGAGCTGTGTGGGCTTCTGTTGCCTCCGAAGCACCATTTGGGGGATTTATGCATCAAGCCCCCCCCCCCTCAACGATCCCTGATCAGCAATGTTATGTAATTATGGTTAACTTTAGCGCGTGGGTCGCTGTGACGTCTACGCGTCTGAATTCGATCTGGAAGCCGATGAATTCGTGCCTCTGCCGAAGGGAGACGTTCACAAGACCAAGGAGGTCGTCCAGGTCTGTTATTACATTTTTTTATTTTTAAAAATTTTGTTTAGGATGTTACCCTCCACGATCTCGATATTGCGAATGCGCGTCCGCAGGGCCAGCGCGGAGATGTCACCAGCCTCGTTGGCCAGCTTCTGAAGCCCAAGAAGACTGAAATCACTGGTATGTTATACTTTTTTTTTATCCGAAAAGTTCATTTTTAGACCGTCTGCGAGCCGAAATCAACAACGTTGTGAACGATTTCATCGACCAGGGAACTGCCGAATTGATGCCTGGAGTGCTGTTCATCGACGAGGTGCACATGCTGGACCTGGAGTGCTTCACCTACCTCCACCGCGCCCTCGAGAGCTCCATCAGCCCCATTGTCATCTTCGCTACGAACCGCGGCAAATCCGTCATCAGGTGAGTGTTTTTGGCTTATTTTGTCTTATTTCCGTGTAATAATAGCTTAAACATCTTTATTTAGAGGAACGACCGATACTTCTCCCCACGGAATTCCCCGTGACCTGCTCGACCGTCTGATCATCATCATGACCTCCAAGTACAACAAAGAGGAAATTGAGAAAGTAGGTTATTTTGGTTTATTATAATATTTTTTAAATTCAGATTTTGAACATCAGAGCTATCGCCGAGGGTGTTAAAATCGAGGATTCCGCCCTCACCCGACTGGCTGAAATCGGAGCCGACTCTTCCCTGAGGTTTGTTTTTTTCTATCCAAGGAACAAGTAGGCTTTGTGAGATAGGTAGCACAGCTCGTTTGCCCGCTGTTTAATGAATACACCGTTGGAAAAATCCGTGCACTGGTTGCATTCACGTGTCTGCACTGAATCTTGCAACGAGTACACAGAATTTACGTTATTGCATCGGATCTGGGCCCAGCTTCGCGACGGGACCAGCTGCTAGCAAGATAAATTTTCTTCAGCAGGCTCTAATTCTCAATCATTTTTAGACTAAAATTTATTTCGAAATCATGAAATATGCATAGGAATTTCGGGAGACGATATCACTAAACGGTCGATGAAATACGACATTTTATTTCTTTATCTTTTTAGCCATTCACTTGGAAAAGTCCGAAAAAAAAGTAATCTATCTTGTGCACTGCGGGGATTTAAATATGCTCTGGCGCTAAAAGAATATATAAATTAAAGGCTAGGGATACCGTCAACCAAAAAAATTAAAGGCTAGGGATACCGTTCATCTAAGCGAAAGCTTGATGTGAGGGGCTTACGGTACCTACGTTTGGTTAAAAATAGTAACAAAAAATTAAAGAGGGCTTACGTTGACTCCGAGGCACCATTTGGGGGACTTACGTATCAAGCGCGCTTCGGGACCCATTTCCTACAATTTGTCTGTCATAGTTCTGTCATACTGGGTATCCAATATTGAACGTATTACTCGAGGAACAACATGAAAATATTGGCACGTTATGACAAACTTTTTTTTTGACAAAGTATACGTAGTGGCTGCCAAGATTACTTCGGTAAAACGTGCCAAAGTTTGGATGTTGTTCCCAGAATTGGGTTATAGGATTCTCACGGTGTGTACACCGCCAAATCGGCCGAAGTAGCTTTTACAAAGAGTATTAAAAAATAGGCAATATGCGCAGTGAGCTAGATTCGGAAGAATTTCCAACAATCAGTCTTTAAAAAAAAGTCTTGTTAGCGCGCTTAAGGCCCAGGATTATGCAACAGAAGAAAAACCACATCTTTTCAGATACTCTGTTCAATTGTTGACTCCTGCGAAACTGCTAGCCCAGGTGAACGGAAGGGAAAAGGCTACGGTCAGTCACAATTGAAATTCCCCTCCAGTTTTTTTCTTTTCCAGGTTGCGGATGTTGAAGATTGCACGAAGCTGTTCCTCGACGCCAAGACCTCCTCCAAGATCATCAAGGAGAAGTTGCAGAGAGAGAACGGGATTCCAGCGACGGAGGTGATGGACACCGACTGAAACCCGGTTGAAAGAAGAGCTCCTTCCTTGATACTCATTGTTACTTTTACATTGTTGCCAGTTTGTTTGCACCCCATGAAACGTTCCCAATTTGTCATTTCTCGTTGTCATCATTGTCCTTTATTGGATGTCATACTTGCTTTTTTGTATTTATTTTTGTAATTTATACTTGTTTAAGATCCAGAATGGCTGCTAACGGCGACAGATGGGACGAAATGGCCGACGAGGACCTGGAGGTGAGCTATTTAAAAAAATGTTCTCCTTTAAATGTGTTTCTTCCTAAAAATCGATCGCTGTCCGACCAATCAATGTTAAAGGACTTAATAAACGCCGGGCTGTAATTAGACTTTCTCCGTTTTTGCAATTTGTTCTCAATGGTTTTTTGATTTTCTGGCTTTAAATGGTGAAAAACGAATTAGGTTTCTGACTATAAGGCAATTTTGTGGAGCCCGAAATTCGTCGGGGAAAATTAAAAGCTTAAACTTTGAACTCAGCCGGTAATTTTTGGCGGGTTTGAAAAAAAAACTTGCTTTCAGAGAAGATGTATTTGCTATTTTTAAGCTTTTGACGGAGCAGGGGTGGACGAGGGCCGGCTCTATAGGGCCTTGATAGGGCCCGGGCCCTATAGGGCCTAGGCCTCATAGGGCCCAGGCCTGGGGCCGGCCCTATAGGGCCTGGCGGGAATTTAAATTTTTTGAATAATTCGTATTTTTTAGCGGTTATGATGCAATTTCGAATTTTGTTTTACTTTTTTAATTTGAAATTTTCAATAAAATTTCCACAATTTAATTTCCGCCTATTTTCTAAAAATATTATCCCTATAATTTCACTTGTAATATACGTTTACTGATGATTTTATTTTTTATTGATTGGAAACAAATAGAAAATAATTTTAAAAAAAATAATTCTGGTGAACATTATCGAAAAATAAAATTTAAAAATAAAAATAAATTTGAAAATACATAATTGCCGCCCAAAAATTACGAATTATTCAAAAAATTTAAATTCCCGCCAGGCCCTATAGGGCCCTAGGGCCGGGCCCTATGAGGCCTAGGCCCTATAGGGCCTGGGCCCTAAAAGCCCTAGGCCCTATAGGGCCGGGCCAGGGCCGGCCCTATAGGGCCTAGGGCTTGATTCTAGGGCACGCCGCCTGATTTTTTTCTGAGTAAATGAAACGCATCCACATCTATTTACAAAATTTCGTATATGCATCGTGTGAACAAAAGGCGCAACGAAGCCACATATGTCAAAGAGTCGTGTCAGAAGTTTGCGGTTTGAAAATGACGACCTACTAAACGCAGCAACTGAATTGATACATCAATTTTCTCCCCTCTTTTTTAAAAATTGTCTCCGGAATACTTTATCAGCTGGTTTTAATGTCTTACAAAAATAATGTTCTTCGAGAATTGACCGAGAACTAGTTAGAAAGATTGATTCTAGTTGGAAGATCGGTCTGGTAGCGAAGGCGTTCGGTCCTGAGCAGATACCACATATTTACCGTATGATTTCTGCGTGCTCGTTGCAAAATTCCGTGCGTGGTTTGGCTGCAGCCGAACACAGGTCGGGGTATTTTCCAGAAGGGCACGATAAACACCACGCGCAAGCGAGTTGGTTGCCGTATCTTTCTGAAAACATGAGTAATATTTGATTTTCAGGAGACTTTCTACGAGAGGATCGAAGGACTCGGCGAGATGTTCCCCACCCCGTTGAAGAGCGCCTTCTTCGGAACCATCGACTGGAGTATCTGGGGAGTTCAGACCTCCGTAAGTCTTAGTATTCACAAACATTTGACGATGTTTCAGTTCTGGCTGGCCCGTAACTCCGTTTGGATTGCAGCCACCTCTGCCCTCGTCATGTGCATGCCCTTCATCATCGAGAAGGAAAGGAGCGATCTGGAGAAGTCTCAGGTAACTTGACTATTTCTCAAAGTCGTGTTTCTTACGGGCCGGGCCATTTGGAAAATTTTGGTGGGCCCGGCCGTTCGGCCCGTTTACCTTGGACCACCCAGTCAGATTGCCACCCACACGGGTGGCAATCTGACTATATAGTCTTCGCCAATCCTAGTTCCGTCTATTTGACGCAATAACAGAGGGATACAGTAAACTTTCGCGTTGCAAATAAAATGTCCAATACTAAAAACTTTAAAATGATGACCCAAGATTCGAACCAACGGCCTTGAAAAGACGTCTGGTTAATAGGCGAACTCGCTACCGCCTGCGCTATGGCGGCACCTGTCTAAGGTGCCGCGGCGGAGGCTGAAAAAGCCGCCGGTTTTCTGTTTCAGCGGCTACATCTTTTAAAAAAGCCAGTTTTAAAAGAAACTGAAAAACAAACAATATTTTAGAACATTATCAATGAAACATTACGAAACAGTAAAAAATTGAATCAATTAGCCAAGTTGAGATACCGTAATGAAGGAAAATACCGTGCCGCCGAAAATGGAGTACGTAGTGCCCAAAATGAGGAGGGACTAGAATTGGCTAGGACTATATGTCAATAACAAACATTATTAAGTAATTCAAAGCTGTTTAAAAATTATTGTACAGATTTATACAAAAGTTTGTTACAAAGCTTGTTTCTTTATACCCGGTCAGACCGGGCCGTCCAAAAAAAAAAATCCCTCGAAAGTGTCGGCCCGGCCCGGTTTGTAAACTTGTCTCTAATTCTTTAAATGGTTATTTTAGGTTACGTCAAATTTTTTATACCCCGAAAACACTTTTATTATACTTCTATTACACATTTAAACTAATTTTACGTTAGCAAAAATAAAGTGTCCCGACCGGGATCGAACCTTGGTCGTGTGGGTGACAGTTTGACTGGGTGGTCCGAGTGGACGGGCCGAAGCGGGCCGAGCCAAGAAGGCCGGCCCGAGAACCCCTCTCAAAGTAGCACTTTTTCGATATTTTTCAACGAGTACCCTTCTTCTCTCCCCAATCTTCCTTTTCCAGGTCGCCCAACAGCGCCAGATGCTGCTCGGTCCCTCCGCCGCCGTGCAGGCCGCCAAGCCCCAATAATCGCCTTCTCATTTGTTCGTGCCCTGTTACTCTAGCTTAGGACGTTGTTAGTCATCCTCGTTGTTAGTCATTGTGGTCTCCCCTTGTTCTCCAGAATATAAACATATTCCCTTTAACGCCTTACTGCTCTTTGTTTGTGGAAATGGGTTTTCCCACCAACTATCGCCTTCTTTTGACTGAGTATCAAACGAATCTGCTGTTTTGTTCAGCGGATGATCCGACTGTTCCGGCCGGGGGTCGTCTTTCGCTCCGTGGCCTGTTTCTCGGACGCCCCTTCGACCAGTCGCAATGTGGCTGTGGTCGAAGCTTTCGGAGACGGCGGCGGAGAGGTATGGTAGCCCTATCGCGGTCCCGTCACGCTTTTTATTATATTTTTTTGTAAATTCGGATAGCGCCGCGGATAGTAGCCGTGTTCATTTAAAATGACCGGACAAGTCCGTGGGAGTTCCGCGCGCTTTGTACGCAGCTGAATGCAAGCTGGGCGCAGTTAATTTTCCCTTTTCGTTTTAGGATGTAACCGTCAAGAGACCGACATTTGATTTTAAAATTGGGTGCTATCTTAGTTGGGGGGGGGCACCCCAAAATTTTTCCGGAGGTCTTATTTTACACTAAAAACGTGCCTACATATGTTTTCCATCACGGCGAATTCAGAAATACCCTTTTTATAATGTTTTTGATTTTTTGGAACTGATTCCCCGATGATTCCTCCGGCCCCGGCATTTGCTACATCGCGGCAAATTTTGCTCTGAGTTTCTAAAAAGGAAGGGATGCGTGTTCGTACTGGCGGGGCCCCCACCCCGCCTCGCGTTTCTGAGGTGCCGCGAAAAGTCCATATTGCGCAGAAACCGGGCGTCGTAGAGGTAAGAATTGCCGGGAACGCGGCTAGGCGTAGGAATTGTCGCAGTTTGTGGAGGAATTGAAATTGTTCACCAACCATCACGGCAATTCTTAGGTCTGCGACCCCGGTTTCTGCGGAATATGGACTTTTCGGGGCACCCCAGAAACGCGAGGCGGGGTGGGGGCCCCGCCAGTACGAACACGCATCCCTTCCTTTTTAGAAACGCAGAGCAAAATTTGCCGCGATGTAGCAAATGCCGAGGTCGGAGGAATGGTCAGGGATCAGTTTCGCGGTTTCTCCGGGTCGGGTTCAAGTCATTGTCGAACATAAATAACCCATTATTTAGAATATAAATAACCAAAATTTTTTAAAAAGGGTATTTCTGAATTCGCCGTGGTGGAAAACATATGTAGGCACGTTTTTAGTGTAAAATAAGGCCTCCGGAAAAAATTTTGGGGTGCCCTCCCCAACTAGCACCCAAAATTGTTTATCTATGAATTTTTAATTTATCCGATTATTATAATCTTAATGAGCTCTGTTGGAAACCTATAGTGCACAGTGGCCGTGAAGTGCTTGCGGTACCTACGTAATTTGGAGTTTGGTGAAAAATGTCAACAAAAAATAAATGGGAGGCGGCTTACTTTGCCTCTGAGGCACCATTTGGGGGACTTACGCATGGAGCCCCTTAAAATCTCGCTGTCCAGGTATGAGTGCAATTTTTTGGTTATCGACAAAATTTTCTCATCTGAGAAAGAGCTTTTCGAAAATTTCAAATGCGTTTCTCTAGGCTTTTATAAAGAGAACAAGGCTACTTAGAGTATTAACAAATGTTAATTTTAGAATTGCCCCCTCTAACTAGGTTAGCACCGAAATTTGTTTGCAACTAAAGAATTGCTCTATAATCTACCCTTGTATAGCTACAAAATTTTAATTGAAACCATTTTATGAAACTTCCTGATTCCTGAGATTTTGTCACGGATAGTTTTAACTGACCTAGCACATGCAGTCCTTTAAACTGTCCACGCTCTAGTACAAACGGCGAGCAGTGAATGCCTTGCATTTTTAAAGTCTTTATTTCGTCAGTTGTATGCCCTACTGACACCCGGCTGGCACGAAAACAAACCACCTAGGAAATGTGCGATTTATCCCAAACAGATGCTGCACACTGAATATAGCGTAAACGTTTAACGCTTCGGAGAAAACGAGCCGAATGCAGTCTTTGCCCGTGTGATGCAATGCAGGGATTTTATCGATTGTTTGTGGTTTAACGAGTCAGTCGGCTCATGAAATATATCATTTGGGAAATAATTATATTCAGCCTGATACGAGCGAAGGCAATCCGCGGAAACCATCGCCGGGTGCCGCGGATAGGGCCGCAAAGCGGCTGGCGGAGAAACACCGGGAAGCGGACGAATTGGTGAAGGAGACGAGGAGCAGGATCAGACGATGGAGGAACAGGACACACGCACTCGTGGAACAGGTGAGGGACACTGAAAGCCGGGGTTCTCAAATGACGGGCCGGCCCGGGCCGAGAGTTTTTTTTTTGAGCGGCCCGGCTCAGCCGGCACGTTTTTGAAAACCAAAATTTTAATTTTTGTATATACTCCTCGCCAATCCTACTTCGGCCAAAAAGCGGCCACGCCCCTTTTGTAGCCGAATATTATGATGTAGTAATGGAAAATTTGAATTTCAACATCAGAATATTCTCACTCATTTCCAAAAGTCACCGAAGTAGGATTGGCGGGCACCATAAATCAATACAATAATTTTTTAAACTGTTTTAAATACCGTAGTGTTTGTTACTAACATAAAAGTCAATATTGGTTGTACAAAAAAGAATGTCCCCGACCGGGGTCGAACCGTGGTCGTGTGGGTGGCAATCTGACTGGATGGTCCAAGGTAAACGGGCCGAACGGCCGGGCCCACCAAAATTTTCCAAATGGCCCGGCCGGGCCCGTGAGAACCCCGTTGAAAGCTAATAATTTGCTCTGTTTTGCGAGCGGACCTGTTCGACATAGGATTCATTACGAAATCCTATGTACATGGTCATTCAAAATGCACTATTTCGTTTAAATTTTTATAAAATTAGCCCAAACTTATCAACCCGGGCGTGTTGTGGAATGGCTTTTGCAATCCTAAGTTGAAGTGAATTTCCTTGGCAAAGTGCCAAGAACGACAGTTCTTTTTTTAACCGATTTCAACAGATGAATTCTGGTGTCATCGTGTCGGGACCATGAATAGTAAACCTTCTTCTTGGCAAGTTAGATTGCGGTATTCATCGTGGCAGAGTGTCACGAAAACGTCGTCTTTGTAAGGCAAGCATAAATGAGAGATCGACTCTTACCACATGGAAATTCGTAGAGTCGTATGCTAATCGCGATTTTAAACATTGACTTTGAAGCCGTCTCCCTCAAAAGTGAATTTCAACACTATAGTGTTATAACATCGTCTAGTTTTGTTGCATAGGTCATTGTTCTCAAATGACGGGCCGGCCCGCGGGCCAAAACGGGCCGGTTTGTAAACTTGTCAAATTAAAAATTCTTTAAATCGTTATTTTAGCTTACGCCAAATTTTTTAAGCTCCGGAAACACTTTCATTATACTTCTGTTACACATTCAAACTAATTTTAAGTTAGAAAAAAAATAAAGTGTCCCGACCGGGATCGAACCTTGGTCGTGTGGTTGACAGTTTCACTGGGTGGTTCTAGTGGACGGGCCGAAGCGGGCCGGGTCGAGGATTTTTTTCAAGTCGGCCCTTGAGAACTATGGCATAGGTGGACGCGAGGTGCTGGCGGTACTTACGTATTTCGGCATTAGGCTGAAAATTGTAGCAAAAACTGACGTTACGTTAAGTCCGAAGCACAATTTGGGGGGCTTACGGATCGAACCCCCCAAACACTCTATATCCACCTATGTTTTGGTGATCATCGAAAACAGACTTAATTTTTGGTGTAAAAACCTGAGAGAATCGTTTTTCGTGACACACTTTTAGTGTTGACTCTTACCCAAAAGTTCATCCCATAATTAACATATTTTTTAAGCTTCAGGAGTCGCCAGGGTCCTCGTTGAGCTCGTCGAAGCTCTCACCAGCCGAACTACAACAAATCATAGACTACGAAGAACAACAGTACGCAGAGCGAGCGGATGAAATCATCCATATGCTCTCCCAGATGACACCGCCAGTTCCTCCGAATACCGTAGGCAAATGTTGCGTAAAATTAGTTTTTATATCGATTCAGTCGGTTTCTAATCCGAAGATGAGCGCCAGCGACGTGGAGTTGAAGAAGAAGACGGGCAAGGTCAAATTCCGAAAGATCGTCTACAACGAGGGAGAACTCGACAATTCAGATCTGACCAAACCACCATCCCCGTGAGTTTTTTAAAGGACTGATTGTTTCATCGAGACAGTCCTTTAAAGGGGAAGGACCTCGTAAATTTCAATTTCCAAATATTAAAAAAAACATACTCTTCGCCAATCCTACTTCGGCCGAAAAGCGGCAACGCCCCTTTTGTAGCGTACTATTTTAATGTAATAATGGGAAATTCGATTATCAACATACCGTTCGTTGTCACGATTCTGAAACATATCCCTTTTATATATTTTGGACTGCAACAGGTGCAGGTGTACACGACACGGCGAGGATTCAAATATGATCTGAAGCCAAAAAGTGGACCCCGGCTAAGGGGTCGGGTACCGTAGACTTCCTGAGAATCTAAGGCGCTTCGGGACCCCCCTTGAAGCGCCTTCAAGAAAAAAGTTTGTCTGTCGTAATTAGGTTTTCGTTTAGACTCGTTATTGATTGGCGATTTTGACAGCTCTCCAACGGAAAAACAGTCCGTTAACCGGGATCACTTTTATTGCAGCCTGTCCCCGCCGTGACGATTCAACAATGCAAAGGGTGCACGGTTACACGGCAGAGCAAAGCGAGAGAGCACGGGAATTAGCGAGACGCAGACTGGCGCGCTATTCAAACGATATTTTCGACAAAACGTCAGGCGCTCCTAATTTGGTTCATTTTGCTCCAAAAAGATAAAATGGGACCTTTTCTGAAACAGGAGAATGAGATCTACTCAATTTCTCACAAGTCTAAAAAAAAAATTTTACGCGGTCTTTTCCGTTTAAAGAATGTCTTTTTCAGTGAGAATCCGCACCCTTTCAACCCGGAGGAGAGTGTGCCGCCCATCTACTCGAGGAGCATCGTGCCTTTTGTGAACCACTCCCCTCTGCTGCAGGCATTGGTCGATCTGGGCGTCAATCTGTTTGAGGTTCGTTGTTTATGGCTTATGTACCCTCAAAATTGCAAATAATAATAATTAAAAATTGAACCAGCTGTGTGCCTGAAACCACACATTTTGTTCCTGTACTGGACATTAACCTTCAGATCGACACGACGAGCAACTGTGGGAAGTACCTGCTGCGATTGGACCAGGAAAAGGACGTCAAACCGAAGGTAGTATTCCCTTGTTGTCACTTTTAAATACCGTTTTAGCTGCAATGGCTGGTGTCGATTGGACTGGAACCGGCCGACTTGGGCGACTATTTAACGAGGAATCCCTACTTTTTAATACAAGATCTCAATGATATGAAGGTGGGCGAGGAGCTGTTCGAGTCTAATTCGTTTACAGGCCAGGGTGAACTACTTGGAGGCGATGAGGTTCGAGCCGGAGCAGATGGTCAAGATTATTAAAGAGTTCAGGTGAGGGTGAAATGGTTGTGCTAAAAACGCGATCAATACGAAACATTCTGATCACAACCAGCAACTTGTTTTGCAGTGACCATCAACCATGGCAGCGGGCTGGCCCGCTCCCAAATTTTCCACGGCCCGGGGCGAATCAGGCCGACCCAAAAACTTATTCCGTTTTTTTATGTAAAAATCAAAAATAGCCTTATTTTTCCATGCTTGGTGACCATAAATGAACGAGCTGCCTTTGGACTCGGTTTAACGCACAATGCACTCCTATTGTAAGTAAGAAATTCGCCTCGGCGAGATCCCCTCAATCAAAAACAAAGGTCAATGCTTTTCTATGCGTGTCGCATTAGGACTAACACTGCAAGAGAAAGGCATTTTAGAATTCTTTTTAGCCACCCAGCTGTCATCAGGCTATAGCCAACCGGCAGGTTTAATAACACTGTAGCCAGCCGACTGTCATAATAGGGCTCGTGCTCGCCACACGATTCACGGCGGGTGACAGGAAGCCATGAAAGCGGTTCCAATTAAAGGACTGTTTTTTAAAATTGGAAAACCGCCAAATCCCCAATCAGCTCATGCCGGTATCCCTAGCCTTTTATTTATATCCGTCTTTTGGCGCCGGAGCATATTTGAATCCCGCCGTGAACTGTACACTCACTGTACGACCCTTTATTGCCAGTCAGTTGTTACAGAAAGGCTTTGTTACATTCCGGGCCATACCCTAAATTGGGGTAAGGATCTGCGGGGGGGGTGCGCCGGGGAAAATCGGGACCCTGAGTCAGGAGAGGGGTTTTCGGGGGGGCCCGCAGGGGGGGCAAAAATTGGGTCCTCGAAAACGCGTAAAAACGGGGGGTTCCGCCGGCCCACCGGACCCGCCAAAAAATCCGGGGGGCTCCGCCCGGACCCAGCCGCACCCACCAATTTAGGGTATGTTCCGGGCCGGAATTTCCGGCTGTCACAGCAAGATTTATTTAGTCAGTCATCTGGTACATTGAAGGGTCGCTAAGGGGGCTTTTCGTTTCATTTTCAATCGGTTACGGTCCGAAATTATGCGAATTAACTATGCTAAATTGTATTGCACCCTCCTCGTTTCCAGCGCTCTCTCAGCCAATTAGAATGAAATTCACCTCTTGGTATACTTTGTAAATGTCGGACACGCAGGGTGTACTGCCCATCTACAAATCTGTAGGAGGAGACCTTTTTTTGACGACTTTGAAGCGTATTTTCTCGAAAACGGTACATTTTCGACCCTTAGTCATATATATTTTCATGATCAGCGAATTTTTCTCTCTTAAGTGAGCCAATAGTGTAAAACCCGCCTGACTGCCCCTTTAAGGCCCTTTTAGACAGCTGGCTGTGCCAGCAGAACTCCATCAGAGAGTAGCATCGGTTTTGCGCGACTCATATAATCCAAATGCGGCGTTTAGCGCGAGTCGTCTACCCAAAGGAAAATTTAACCGAACGCGGCCCCTCTACCCAAAATTACGGTTTTCTATGGCAGTGGCCATGTCCTTTTCTCATCTAAAAATGCCCTTTTCAGGTACTGGATCAACACGGATGTCCGAACAATGGATGCCCGCCTCGGCTGGGTCCAGAAGCAGTTCCAACTTAGAGGCGACGACGTGCGAGCCCTGATTGTGAAGGAGCCGAGGGTGATCATGTTCGGCCTCGGTCCCCTTCAGGTACAATTCGAATTCATTTTCCATCAAATAACTCCAATTTCAGCGGATATTCGACATGCTGAACAAGGAGTTCCAGTTCACGATGGCTGAGATCAAACGAGTTCTCCTCGATGATCCCAGGGTCTTCATGATGGGTTCGATCCACTCGGTGATTGTGTGAAAACTCGAATTTTAGACCCTCGCTACGTGCAGAACAATTATTTCTTCGTCTCACGGGTCATGAGACTGCCGAATGCCGTGGTGGCCAGGAACCCTTTCCTTCTCCGGTGTTCCATGAGCAACCTCAAGAATAGGTCAGTTTACAAAGTTTATAATGATAATATTCATTGCGCATGGCGCGTGCTGATACTTACACTTGTGACCGGGGTTCTCACGATCCGGGCTGTTTGAAAATTTTTGTCGGCCCGTGTGACCCGTTTACCTTAGACCACCCAGTTAGATTGCCAACCACACGACCAGTGTTCGTAAAGTGTTTTCGCGTATGCTGTGGTATTCGAACTCCATGTGCCGTATGCTTGTGACTTTCTGAATTTAATGTTGGAATCAGTTCATAAATTGACGCTGTATCGAGTGAATTATAGCTGTCGCCAAACGGGCATCCTGCCAAAAACGACCTTAATGCAGCAGCCGTGCAATACTCAGGCGGAAATGGTGTGCGAAAAGCGAAGATTCAGAGAACAAGCGGCTTTTAATAGCCGATGCTGGTTTGGCGTCATAACACCCTAAACTTGATCATATCTTTTGAAAATGTTGAAGTAAAAGTGTCCCTATACTTATTGGATTTTTTAATTTTTAATTTTTCGCTTTTCTCTGTCCGCAGGCCAGCCCGTCTGGTGAGAATTTTGTATAGCTTTCTAAGGTTTTAAGCTAAATTTGGGCCTTTTATAAAACATTGAACGATCCTTCTCGCGTTTTTGGCGTTTTCGCTGTCGTAATTCCTTAGTTTCAGACACGAATTCTTGCGTAAGATGGGTCGTGCGCACTACGAAGGCCAGTTGCCGGAGGACTCTTCTTCCCTTCAGGACCCAACGGCCCACGAGGAGCTGGATCCCGTGGCGATCGCCGACCTGTTGCACCCGAGCGACGCCGTGTTCGCCTCTCGCGCGGCCAAGTCCTACCTGGTGGTCTATGACAAATTCCTACGCAGTCATTAGGCTGCGCCGCCCGTTTCTTCTGCCACCCGGTTGTCGCCTTATCGATCCAGTCAATCCATATCCCTTGTTTTTGGGGAATCACTCTTTCCTTCTGCCCACGTTTTCCTTATCTGTTGACAACGCGGGTGACGCTATCTCCCGTCGCATAGATTGTACTAGTTTTGGGTTCGTCGCCCTTTCGCCCTCCCTTAGGGTCACTTGTTGATTTGTCCATTGTTCTTGTTAGGATATTAAATTTATTAGAGTCTACTTTAAGTGTTACACTATCAAACGAACAGAGATGGGAAAGTGACAGTTTTCACTCAGTCGCCGGGGAATCGAAAGTTTGCGGTTGATATCCGCTCATGGACCATTGCCAGGAATCGCTTTGTTGATGAACACGGATAGTCCGTTTTATAAATACAGTTTAATAGTGATAACTCTAATTTCTTTGCTGTAATTCTATAAAATTGCGAGAGGTATTATGTTGAAATGGCAATCATAAAAACAAAATTTCCCCATTTTCCAGTGCATTTGTGATCCTTAACGATCGACATCGTCTTGAAACTTTTTTTGTATTTGTTGTAGTTTGATGTTGAGCTTTTTTTACCCGCAAAACCTCTATAAAAGGATATTCCGCTACTTTTTTTTAAAACCATTGTTACAGCTAATAACGATAGTTAGGCACCATTAACCGAAAAATCCTTTTTTTATGTAATTATTTTTGATGCAACGAAAAGTTCCCTTATATTGTTTTGCACATATGTTTGTGTATGATGTATCAATTTATCCCCGTTCTTCTGCGGAACTGGGCCGTTTTCTATTACATGCAGCAAAATGTCACCAAAGTTCTACCCACTCAGAAATTAATGTTATACTTTTGCAAAATGAGCCCTTTCGAAGACGGTTTGGATTTTTTTTGTTTGTTGCCAAAAACGTTTTTTATTGCTTATATTTGGCTCCCCAAAGTCTTCACGCGAAAAATTTGAACTGCATTGAGCATGCCGCTCTCTCCATTTCCTGTGGTGAAAATAGCTCTCTCGCCTCACGGTACGGTGTACAGGTCCACCTGTACATGCTTTTTTTTTACTGTACACAGTCTATAAGCATTTTAAAACAAAATAGAGTGGCGTTTAATGTTACTGAGGCTGCTAAATGTGAAAAGGTACCCTCATTTATTAAGTTTTTCCTTTCTCAGAAATCTCCAAAAGGGCTTTTCATTTCATTTTCGATCGGCTACGATAGGAAAGTATGCGAATTAACTATGCTAAATTGTCTCGCACCTTCCTCGTTTCCAGCGCTGCTTTGAAACAGCATATCGAAAACAATAGAAACGGGTTTTAAGGTTTTTCTGTGATAGAGATCTGAACACCACCCTAAATAACCAATAATTCTTTTGGCTGCTCTAGCAACGAAAAACACGAGCAGCTCGACTACATTGGATTGCATTGCGTGTGTCATGTACCCTGGTCCCATCCGTCCACAGTCTAGTCTAGTTTGGCTGTGATACACATGCGACCATTCTCATAAACCCATTCTCACACTGATTCCATCCCATTCTCCCTTCTCTTATTCTATTTTCTAGAAAATTCAGTTGCTAACGCAAATAAAAAACTTTTGAAACATCAGATTTCACTCATGAATGTACTGTTTCTGCTTTATACACATTATGAACATTATTAGGCTTTATATACATTTGTACACTTTCAAAAATTGGAATGAAGATAGATGTGCATTTCTTTTAAAGGCGCAGTAAGGGGGCTTTTCATTTTATTTTCGATCGGCTACGGTAGGAAATTATGCGAATTAACTATGCTAAATTCCCTCGCATCTTCCTCGTTTCCAGGGCTCTCTCAGCCAATTAGAATTAAATTCGGCTCATTAGCATGCCCTGTAAAAACCGGACACGCATGGCGTACTGCCCATCTACAAATCTGTAGACGGAGACCCGTTTTTGACGACTTTTTTTTCCATTTTCCCGAAAAGGGTAAATTTTCGACCCATAGTCATGTATATTTTCATGATCAGCGAATTTTTCTCTCTTAATGTTGTAAAACCCGTCTGACTGTCCCTTTAAAATTTGAACTTCATATAATGGATGCCTAGGTAAGCTCGTAGGGAAACGGCCATTGACTCTTGTCCAAGTCCATTTAGTTGTGTTTCGAGATGAAATTAGTTTTTTTAATGTTATTTCTACTTAACTTTATTTGGTATTGTTTTTTCTCAATTGTTTGGTCACATGTGACTTCGGAAAACGGACCCTTATAGTCTATTATAGACGTCAGATAAGTGAGAACTTTATCAGCTGAAAGGACATAAGCTGTTCATTTTTGTGAGGTCTAGAGTTCTTGGATATCTCGCCTCTCTCTTTCTTTCTTTCTCTCTCTCTCTCCCTTTCTCTCTCTAAACCTTTGTCCATTACAAATATTTCTTTAAGGAATGGTTGTGAACGCACTAATCCGTTCGGGGGACAACCCGGACATCACCAAAGAGCGACGGGCTGGAACATTCAATATAGAGAAAATGTCAACTTTTTTACACGGAGGAGAAGATATTATGCAGGTGGGAGAGAAAAAAGAAAGAGATTTTAAACAAACATTTGCAGAGAAGAAGGGAAATTAGAGCGTTTGTTGAATCGAAGCCGGAGTTCAATGATCCGATCCCAGTGGAGTTTATGAGTCGCGAGACTAGGGCTGAGAATGCTGCTAGGAAGGTAGGGAGAGAGAGAGAGAGAGAGAGAGAGAGAGAGAGAGAGAGACAGAGACAGAGACAGAGACAGAGAAGAACAACCTAGAAACGTCTCATTTTAGGCCGTTGCTTTCACCAGTAACACGGACGCCATCGACGGCTCTGACTTTTTCGGCGAGGGAATGTTCTTCCAAAGTCTGATCATGGGCCGTGACCTCCATGCTATGTCCCTCCACTACATAATGTTCATCCCAACCCTCCAAGGCCAAGCAGACGATGAACAAATCGACGAGTGGCTGACGTTGGCCATTGCCAGAGGCATTGTTGGAACCTACGCCCAGACAGAACTGGGACACGGAACGAACCTCACAAAACTCGAGACAACAGCCACTTATGACCAGAAGACTGAGGAGTGGGTGATCCATTCACCCACTATCACTGCGGCTAAGTGGTGGCCAGGGGCTTTGGGAAAATCTTGCAATTATGCTGTTGTGGTGGCAAATTTGTATACGAAGGGGGAGTGCAAAGGACCACATGCTTTCATCTGTCAGTTGAGGGATCAGGAGACTCACATGCCGATGCCAGGTTAGTCACACATACACACACGCACACACGCACACACACGCACACACGCACACACACACACACGCACACACACACGCACACACACCAACACACACACGCACACGCACACGTACATAAACTCACTCACACACATACATACACACATACACACATACACACACGCACACAGGTGTTCGTTGGCGGATCCACATTTTTAGGAATCCGCATTGGAGACATTGGCCCAAAGCTTGGTATCAACGGCAGTGACAATGGCTTCCTCCTTTTCAACAACTACCGTATCCCAAGACGTCATATGCTAATGAGAAACGCAAAGGTACAGTATCCATCTTTGCAGGGTTACGGTTTATTTTAGGTTGATCCAGATGGCACCTATCATGCTCCGAAGCACTCTAAACTTGGCTATGGAACTATGGTCTTCGTTAGGTCGATTATGATTAAGGATCAGGCGACGCAGCTGGGAGCGGCTGCCACCATTGGCATCCGCTACTCGGCTGTCAGGAGGCAAGGGGAGAAGGAGGCCGGGTAGGGAGCACAGAAATCAAAAGAAGGGGTTCTTTTAGAAAAGGAGAGGTACAGATCCTGGACTACCAGACGCAGCAGTTCCGTCTGTTCCCCCAGCTGGCTAGGGCCTTTGCCTTTATGTTCGCTGCTTATGAGATCAGAGACATGTATTTGAATCTGACGGAACAGCTCTCTCAAGGAAATGTCGATCTTCTGCCGGAGATTCATGCCCTGTCTTCTGGACTGAAGGCTGTCGTCTCTTGGGAAACTGCACAGGTAAGGATTTTTGATTGCATTTGCAAAAATAGTGATTTTAACAATGAAGTTTTGTTAATTCAGGGAATCGAGCAACTTCGCCTTGCATGTGGAGGCCACGGTTACTCTCAAGCATCAGGATTCCCCGAAATCTACTCTTATTCGGTTGGAGGATGCACCTATGAAGGAGAGAATATCGTTATGCTGCTTCAAGTTGCTAGGTACAATGCGTGTGCGTGTGCGTGTGCGTGAGAGAGTGATAGGAATGGGTCCACCTCAGTCTATGCTTCAGATTCCTCATGAAGGCGGCGGAAGAAGTCCGCACGGGAAAAGCCCACCTGGCCGAGATCTGCAGCTACATCGGAACCCAAGGCCTCGCTCATTCCAAATTCACGACCTGGAATTCCTACACAGATGCAGATATTGTGCACGACTTTGAACATGTGGCCCGTCGTCAAGTATTCAAAGCTTATGAGGCTCTGAAGAGAGCTCAGAGAGAGACATCTCCGGAGGAGGCATGGAACAGGACTTCCGTTGAACTGTGCAAGGCCAGCAGAGCTCATGTCCGGCTGTACTTGATCAAGAACTTTATGAGGAAGGTGGCTGCGGCTGGAGACGCCACTCTGAGGACGCCTCTGAACGATCTGACGAGGCTTTACGCTTTTGATATGATTGGACACTCGCAGGGAGAGTTTCTCAAGGTGCGTTAACTCCTCTCTCTCTGTCTCTCTGTCTCTCTGTCTCTCTGTCTCTCTGTCTCTCTGTCTCTCTGTCTCTCTGTCTCTCTGTCTCTCTGTCTCTCTGTCTCTGTGTTTCTCTGTCTCTCTGTCTCTCTGTCTCTCTGTTTCTCTGTCTCTCTGTCTCTCTGTCTCTCTGTCTCTCTGTCTCTCTGTCTCTCTCTCTCTCTCTCTGTCTCTCTCTCTCTCACTCCTTATTTCCCTCCCAAAAACCTTCGATTCCAGGGTGGTTTCATGTCCGATAGCCAAGTGGACGGTGTCCGTGAGGGTCTCTACCGTTGCCTGGAACGCCTCCGCCCGAACGCCGTCTCACTCGTAGACAGCTGGGACATTTGTGACCGAGAACTCCACTCTGTAATTTAAAATTTAGGCATATTTTGATAGATTTCTTAGGTGCTCGGTCGCCGCGATGGAAATGTCTATCCCAATTTGTTGGAATGGGCGCAGCAGAGTCAACTGAACAAGGTCGAAGTCCTCCCAACCTTCGAAAAGTACTTGGGACCAATGATGCGCGAGGGCCGCGAACTCGCCAAACTGTAATTATACAAATTTATAAATAATTATCTTCAAAATGTAACAACTTCTTGAACAAATAAAAAGAGTGCAAAAGACTAAGCCCGATGCGGGGCTCGAACCCGCGACAGCCAGATTAAGAGTCTGGTGCTCTACCGACTGAGCTAACCGGGCGCCGTAACTTCTGTCACAGACGCGCCTGAAGAACCCCGCTACGTGTTTCCGGGTGTGGTTTTATGATCCCACGACCAACTGCTCGGTCTGTGAAGGTTACCAGCGGACGGAGGTAAAAGTCAGCTGTTTCCTCGTATTGCGGCCGCCGGAAGTGCCGTCGTCTGCGTATTGAGTCGCATCCCAACAAACCCCTCTGCAAACACACACAACAACGCATATTTCAGTGGTTTCTTTTCTCCAAACTCCACCAATCGATAAAAGGAGGATAGATTATCGATTGCGGTGATGGAGGAAAGGAGTGTAAAGCTGAGCGGCCATAATTCGCAGTCACTGCCGACGGCGGGGCGAACAACCAGCCTTTGCTTTGTTTTCCTCTTTCCCATCGTCCATCATTCCCGCGGTCACCAGCACTTTTTAAGAAATACGCGAGATTGATAGGAAGGTTTTGCAAAAGGACCTCAGGCGACTTTGAGACATCACTATGGTTTTTACTATATGTCTCCTTATGTCTCTGAAGTATCTCACTCAGTCAGTGTTGCCCTCTTTGCCTCTTTTGGCTTCTCCCTTTTTCTCACTCTCTCTTTCTCTCTCTCTCTCCATCTCTCATACTATCTCCGTTTGTCTCTATCTAATGTCTCACTATGCGTCTCCACCCTTCCGTTCCTACATGTCTCTGCGTCTCTACGTCTCCATGTGCCTCTCGCGTTGAAAGTGTCGTCTCTCCCTTCTGCGTTCTCGTTTCTCTCTCTCTCTCTTTTCCTCTTTTCCTCTCTCTCCATACACTCTCACTATTGCCTCTCTCTTTCTCAGTATCTCTCCAACTCTATCCAACAAGTAAACAGTCTTTCTTATAGCTCTCTCTTCTATTCTCATCAAATCTCTGTCTCTCTCCATCTCTGTATCTCTGTCTCTCTGTCTCTATTCCCCTCTCTTTCCCTCTCCCCCTTTCTCTCTCACTCTCTCTCTTTCTCAGTATTTCTGCATCTCTTTCCAACAAGTATACAGTCTTAGCTGCATCTTATTTTCGACCAGCCGACCAGCCCACTCGACTCTGTTTGAATTGCTCGTGTTATACGTGATTTGACGTAGCGTCGAGACCGGCGTCTGCATTTTTTGCCAACTGTTGCGATATTTTTGTTGTCCTGATGCATTTCATGTCCCCATTCAAAAACCAAAATCAAAAAGATATCCTCCGCCCAAAAACGTGTTCTACTGATAAAAGTCTGCGTCAGCGCTTCCATTTTTTCACATTTTTCGCAAGTTAGATGCGCAGGTTAATCAAAACTTCATTCAATGGTCGGTTGGGAAAATTATATGTATATAGGTGTTAGTTTTTTGGCCAGAAATTCAATCTGTCTCCGGAAACGAGGTTCGCCCCCCGCAGCATTACAACGAACAAACACCGTTTCGTTGCTTTTCTGGTTGTTTGAATTTCTCTATCTCTCCTCTCTCTCTCTCTCTCTCTCTCTCTCTCTCTCTCTTTCTCTCTCTTCCTTCCCCTCTTTCGTCCTAATCTCCTCTCTGCATCATCCCCACTTCCCTTGGGAACCACCCGTCATGTCTTCAACCGAGTGTCATTTTCTTTTTTCCTGCGTTTTCTCCACCCTTCTTGTACCATCAGCCCTTTTCCTCTGAATCCCTCTCTGGGATCCCCTCTCTCTTCCTTGCATCCCTTGGGTGTCTTATTTTTGCGGCCGGCTGTCGGCAAGAGTCAGTTGCAGCGATCGAGCGATCGGCCAGTCGATGGCGAGGGAGTGAGCCACAGGAGCCGCAAGAGGAGAGATGGCCACCAAAACGGCCAATGGAGCTTCTCTGTCGCCGCAAAGGCCGCCCTTCCGAAGACAGCCCTCATCAGGTGCGTAGAGAGAAATTGGAGAGAAATGATTGGGAGTTAGTGAGGTTGGCCGTTGATGTTTGAGGTTGTATGAGGGATTTAAAGTGGTTTAAAGCAGTGCAAAAGAATTTATTTTGTGATGTAGAGGTTACACACTATTCACTTGACCTTAAATAGGGACCAAACCATTTTTTTTCAAACTCTCGAGATCAATTTTAGCCACAGTGAAGTCCTGTGTCATAGTAAGACAATTTTTTTGAATTTTGAAATTTTGATCATTTTGAAAAGAGAAATTGCGATTTTAGTGCGGCTTTTGCGACCGCTGTTTTGAATTGCAGAATTCGAATGGCGGGCGAACGCAATGTGCCGCAGGGTTTCCGCAAGGCGTTAAACAGCGGGCAGGCAAAATAGGCAAATGCGTGATATTCCGGTTAGACTTAATTTTGCCGTTTTTTAATTTTGCAAAAATCTCTTGTACCAGTGTGTTGCACGTTTTTTAACGTCATAATCAATCTTTAAATATGCAGTTTTGTATAACTTTGCCCTAAAAAATTAAAATTTCTTAACGGTTTAGGTTACCCGCCCCGGTAGTGCCTTGGCGGCGCCTATTATCTCTCTCCCTCTCTCTCTCTTTCTCGTTGTCCAAGTTTATAAGTAGATCTGTTCGAACAGCCCTACCTCACTTTTCGCTTTTTATGTTTTACATTTCCAAAAGTCAAAGTCAAGATTCATTAAAATTATAAATATTGCGGGTTTCATTCGTCACACTTTTTTTTAAATTGGGGTTTAAAATCTTTTCACTAACAACTTCATTAAATGGATATCGTTGTTACGATTCTGAAACACACCTCTTTTATGCATTTTGGACTGCAGCCGGTGCTGGTGTACACGATTGAACAATGCAAAGGGTGCACGGTTACACGTCAGAGAAAGGCAAGAGAGTGCGGGAAATGGAGAGACGCAGAGAAAATGGGGGTACTTTTCTGAATCAGAAGAATGACAGCTACACATTTATCATAAATCCAACAAAAAACATTTTTACCCGATGCTTCCTCTTTAAAGCATTTTGGCATTAGGCCCCGCAACGATGGTCAACGATGGTCTGCAGGGTGAAAAACGAGAGCACAGGCCGAGTGAGAGACACAGAGAAAAAAAGATACCAAGCCCAGCTTTTTGTTCGCTGTGGTCCCTATGGTCCATTATACTATCGAAAGAAGAAATTTTCCCTCGGAACTGAATTTTTTTATTCGAGTTGGTTGTAGTTTGGCCATTTTGCTCGAGTGTTCGCCTGATTTCGCACTCGAAATCGACAGATAAAATAAAATAGATATAAAAATGGAAGAAAAAATAAAACAAAATAAAAAGATCTGTTTGTTGAAAAACGGCGATGATTCTGACTTTTTACCTCCGCCAGATGCGAAGAATCGGTTTTACACACGCCAGCGCGACACCCATCTGGCACCAATGCGGACACTGCTGCCAGCCGGCTCATTTTAATATTCCTCATTCAATTCGCTTCTTTGGGCTGTGTTTGCATTTTCTACCGTCTAATTCGGAATTTTTGGTCTTTGAAATCAATTCCACTTTTTGTTCCGCGTGCTCTCTTTCTGTTTGAGCTTCCGCCGCCGATCCAATTCCTAAAAGTGCCCTTCCGAGAGCTCAGAAAGTTGAAAGATCTAATTCCTGTGCCCTTTATTTCCCGATTCTTACAATCACAAAACATTATTTTGTTTATTTTGAATTGTTACAACAAAAAAAAGCAAATTTTGGATTTTAATGGTTTTCTTTTCCGAGTTGTTATGTATTTTTATAGCGAAGTTAAAAAATCGTGCATTCGGTTCTGCTCTCCCAGCAAATGCTTCCATTTCTTTCATTTTTTTCCCTGAATTCCGTTGAGCCCCGCCCATTTTTTAAACTTGGACACCGCCAAATCTGCAACTGTGCAGCTTCGACACAGTCACAGAAGTATGGTGTTTTTCCGATACTATCTCAGTAATATATAGCTGTCGCCAAATTGGAATCCTGCCCAAAACAGCCTTAATGCAGCATGCATGCTATAGGCAGGCGAAGACGCAGAGAAAAAGCGGCTTTTTCTCACCGATTGATTTTTCATGGTCGTTTTTCACCTGATAATCGAATGTTAAGGGTAGTTTTTGAGTTTAGTCCCACCACGATGACCCACGATCGACGGCATGCTATGATCTTCCACTAAGCACCGCCCATTTTCTTAAATTTGCAAAGCGCCAAATCTGCGACTGTGGATATTTGATACACTCACAGAAGTTACGGGATTTCTCCACCACTATCGCAGAAAAAGTCGTTACGGGGTTTTAGTCAGACAAATAGATTTTTTAATGGTAATTTTCCCCGGATGACGCGTGCTCTACATGAAAAAAAAATGAAAAAATTACATTCAAGGTGCCAAGCCATTTTTTGAAGCTATTTAATAGTGTAGGAATTCTTCCATTAGTGAAAATAATGCGATTTAGCCCTTTTTCCCTCCTAGTATTTTCGTTCTTTTCCTCCCCAAGAAATCTATTTCCGTCGCGCGGATTTCGCGGATAAATGCGTTATAATTGCAAAATCGAGCGCCGACACCGCAAATATTTGGAGTCTCGGGAGGGCTGCTCGCCTTATCCTCTCGAAGCGTAAAAACCACTGCACCCACACCTGCCATCCCTTTCATCTTCGAGACTTTCGAATTTCTGGCTGATTTTAGTTGCAATCATTTTTATGAAGCATAACAAAATCACCTTGTATGTCTAGACGGAACTAATCTATCGCGTCATTGCATATTAGATGCTATATCTCTCAAACGTGTTAACGAATATTTGGTCTGCCAAGCTCATGGGTTCTTCACTGATATCTTGCGCCAATTAAGATCATTCCCATGCAAACATGTTTAATGCAGTTCATGCCGCTACAATCTCTGGAAAAATAGAGATAATTCCGTAATGCAAAGTAATACGTTTCTAACGAATAGTTCAATTTTTCATGACAGTGTGTGCATTTTTGTATTGCATATGTAAATCCCTTTTTAAAGTAAGTAAGATCTAAGTCCATTTTTTGCTATTCTGAACGTTATTTGAGGGCTTCATGAGTGATATGGGCTAACTCATTTGATTAGGCAATGTCTTACTATTAGGCCTTTTGACAAAATGCTCCAATTCGCGATACGGCCAGAAATGTTTTTGGGAAATCGAGACAGACACAGATCATTGGAAATTCCTTGAAAAGTTATATTGGAAAATGTTTATGTTGCACTTCAGAAAAATGTTCTCTTCGAACGTATAAACGGGCAAAATAGCTGTTTTTCTCAAATCAAATTGAAACTTTTCTAATTTTTCATTGGAAGGGTAAATTTGGTTTTCAACGCTTGTCTGTTCGAAGAGGATCTTTTCCGAACACCGTCAAACAAAAACATTTTCCAAGATAAATTTTCAAGGGCTTTCCAATGGTTTATCGGCGAGGAAAGCGTCTTTTCTCCTCGTCTTTGCCGCTTGCAAATTCGTTTTTGGCAGAAATTCAATTTGGTGGCCATTTCTTTTTAAATCATTTTACCGATCTCATATTGCCACAAAAGTAAAAAGCTATAATAGTAAAAAGCTGGTCCACTGAGGCAACCTACATTCATAAATATTGTTTTACTCGTTATTCCTCCCATGCTTTTGAAAATAACATTCAAGAAATGTTTCTTGTATATTTCCACTTTTTTCTTGGTAACTGAAACAAACATTTTTCAAGTAGCTTATCTGTAGAAGGCGATGGAGCGCCGTTTCTCGTCATTCGTGGGCAGCGAATGGCGAAAAGAACTGGCCACACGCTACCCTGACGTGGTATTTCGACCCCAGAATGGGGTTCGATCCAGGAGAACGTCGAGTGTAGCTGTACAGAATGGAGGAACAAATGGACATAGAATGTCCGCAGTGCCTAGTCTTATGTGTGTGGACGAGTACTTTAGTGAGTGCAGAGAGAGAGAGAGAGAGAGAGAGTGAGAGAGAGAGAGAGAGAGAGACAGAGAGACAAAGACAGAGACACAGAGACACAGAGATATAGAGACACAGAGACACAGAGACACATAGACACAGAGACACAGAGACACAGAGACACAGAGACGCAGAGATACAGAGATGGTCCATGAGTAATATGTAATTCCAGTGTCTGGGGCGCATCCCATGACCGTGGCTCTAGCGACGCCACCCCCAAAAGTCGACTACTCAGTGACAAAGGTAAGTGTGCTCCATCTAACCCCTTCAAATCATCACTCCAGGGCGGAGCGAGGACGTGGGCGGTCCTTCTAGTCTTTATGTTCCTTTGTTCTTCTTTGTACACAGTTTTCTCCGCCAAGGAGATAGCAGAGCTAGCTGTTGGTAGGAAAAAAAGCTCTAGTTCTTAAAATGAACTTATTTAGATCTCGATGGCGATGGTACCGTCGATCTGGACGACGACGTCGCTGATAATTTAGATGAAGTAGCTGAGCAACAGAGGAGAACGGCTAGGTAAATCATTTTTTTTTATCTCTATAGCCGTTGCCACACTGAAATCGGAGAGGAAAAAGCCGCTTTTTCTCTGCGTCTTCGCGATATTCATGGTATTTTCGCCTGTGTATCACACGAATGCTGCATTAAGGCTGTTTTGGCCGGTTTCCAATTTGATAACAGCTATGTATTTAAAGGGGGAATACCTAGATAAAATGAGTTTTTAAACCTTTCATTGAATAGATACCATGTAACGATTCTGAAACATACCTATTTTGTATTTTTTGGACTGCAACTGGTGCATGTGTACACGCTTGAACAATGCAAAGGGTGCACGGTTACACGGCAGAGAAAGGCGAGAGAGCGCGGGAAATGGAGAGACGCAGAATGGCGCGCTATTCAAACACTATTTTCGACAAAACTTCAGGCGCTCCTAATTTGGTTCATTTTGCTCCAAAAAGAAAAAAATGGGACACTTTTCTAAATCGGAAAAATGAGATCTACTCATATATCACAAGTCCGGAAACATGTTTTTACGCCGTATTTCCCCTTTTAAAAAGTGTGATTTTCTTTTAAGATTGGAAATGCTAAAAATTTTGTGTCGCACCAAAACATATTCAATTTTAAGTGTCAATTTCTCTCAGATTTGCTTATCGTACTAGTTAATAAACCGTAATTTTTAGGGCCAGGATGAGTAGTTTTAGAAATTTAAGCGAGAACGAGTTTTTCTGCTTAAAAAATCTCCGCACACTAGAAAAATGTTTTGAATTCTGAATTTTCGTTAAATTTGAAAGTAGAAATCACAATTTTAGTGCGGCTTCTGCATCTTTCGAGGGGCGGCGCGAGCCGCAATGTGCCGCACGGTTTTCGCAAGGCGTTAAACAGCGGGCAGGGGAAACAGACAATTGGGTGATATTCCCCCGTATGATATTTTAGAGCTATTTGTAATCTAATAATTATGCCAAAATATACCTAAAAAATTGGTTTAAATCATCCAATAATTGCCTTAAAACGTTGTAGTCGCATTGCGAAAAACTGCGGTTTGAAAAATTTTGTTCTCCTGCGTTAGCAGCGGAGCACGGATATTGCCGCGGAATTTGTGAAAATACATATTTAAGTAGAATTTTTTGCTTAAATAATATCTTCTTTTCATATTGTATAAAGAAAAAGATGATAAAACTAAAAATAATAAAAATAAAACTGACGGAAGTTGAGCATTGGGCAATTTCGTTGTCTTTTCTCTCACAAATCAAATTCTTCAGGGCAACCATGCCATCAACACCGCAACAACACGATAGGGTACATCCAGAAATTCACAAAGGAGCGCAAGAAAGTATACCAAGTGGTAGGAAAACATTTAAAACAACAAAAAATAGAGCTTTTAGCCGACAGTGAGGAAGAGGAGGGTCCGGAGGAGCTGGAATCTCAGCTATTCGCAGGATTGAGAAAGAAAATAGAAAAGAATATGAAGAAAGTGCAAGAAATGATACAGAATAAAGAGGACGCCTCTGATGAGGAGGAGGAAGAGGAACCGAAAGTTATGAGGCAGCCTCGGAGACATAGAAAGAAAGTTGTGAAGGAGGAGGTTGAAGAGGAGCCGAAGAGGAGGGTTAATAACAGAAAGAGGAAGATTGAGGTTGAAGAGGAAGAGGAGGAAGAAGAAGAGGAAGAGAAGAAAGTAGATGAGGAGGAAGACGAGGAGGAAGAGGAGGAAGAGGAGAAGAAGGAGGAAGAGGAAGAAAAGACTCAGGAAGAGGAGGAAGTTCAACAAGAGGAGGAGGAGGAAGAGGAGGAAGAAGTGCCTCAGAGGCAGAGGAAAGGAAAGAGGAGACACTCAGCCAGGTAATAGAGAAAAGTACTTTTTAAATGAATTTTTAGGAGTATAACGGCTGATGTGCCGGAAAGAGAGTGCCGGAGGAAACACTGTCCTCAGGCTAACACGGCGGAGCCTAGGAGAGGACTTCTGAAGAGGAAAAAGGGAGAGAGCGGGTCGAACAAGCGGTACAAACAGATGAGCAGAGCACAGATTGAGGAGTTTGAAGATGATGATGAGGAGGAGGAAGAGGAGGAGGAGACTGAGGATAAAGAGGTAGAGAGAGAGACGAGATATAGAAACAGAGAGACATAGAGACAGAGAGACAGAGAGACATAGAGACAGAGAGACAGAGAGACAGGGAGACAGAGAGACAGAGAAACAAAGAGACAGAGAGAGAGAAACAGAGAAACAAAGAAACAGAGAAACAGAGAGACAAAGAGACAGAGAGACAGAGATGGAGACCCTTTTTCAGAATGAGTCAGAGGAGGAGATCGCTCCCACGCATGAAGTGATAGCTCTGAAGAAGTACCGTTCGTCAGGTCGTGAGGCCTACAAGCGTCATGCCATCACCAACCGTGACGACCACCGCCACCGTGAGCAGTTGGACCAGGCCGACTTCCTTGTAGAGAAGGTGAAGACTGGTCGTCGCCGGCGGGCCTAGAATCGCTCTTTCTTGTCCTCAAACGGGTCTAGGCTATTTTATTGTCCTTGTCATAGTTCTCAGGGCCAGCCCGTGGAAACTATGGCTCCTGTCTAACTGTCCGCCACAGGGTAACCAAATGTCGATGTATTTTTTTTGGTTTGCAAGTGCTCTAATAAACCTTCTGCCGTGTGTGTTTGGATTTACATCTTTCGAATGCATCTCGTTGAATGACCTTCGTCTCGTGACTCTTTTAGGAATGCCTTTAAGAAGGCTGGAAACTCTTTACATTACATTTTCCACATAATGAATTGTATTCAGCACAACTACGAGGCAGCATTAGCTTTGTTCGACTCGGTTCTCCGGGTGAATCCTGACTCTCCGAGGGCGCACTTTGGAAAAGGAAGAGCCTTCGACATCAGGTTTGATAATATTTTGTTTCTCTCTCCCTCTATTTTCTTTTCTCTATGTCTCTTTGTGTTTCTATCTCATGTGTCCATGTCTTTTTGTGTCTATGTCGTCATGTCTCCGTGTCTCCATGTCTCCATGTCTCCATGTCTCCATGTCATGTCTCCATGTATCCATGCCTCCATGTCTCCATTTCTCCCTGTATATATGCCTCCATGTCTCCCTGGCTTTAGGACCCCGTGTCTCATGTCTCTCTGTCTTTATGCCACCATGTATCTCACATTGACAATTTTGTCACTCCCGTCTATCTTATCGTTTCTCGTAAAAATCGGCAAAAAGCCGCTTTTTCTCTGCGTCCCCGCTTTCTTCACGCTCTTTTCGCGTATCGCACGAATGCTGCATTAAAGCTTTTTCAAGCAGGATTCCCAATTGGCGACAGCTATATCTATTTGTAAATCCCCTTTTCAGAAGCGAGTACTTGGCCAATGAACGTGACGCAGATCTTGCAATCAAGCAGTACGAGTATGTTCTGGACAACGATGAGACCCCCGACGCCCTCTTCCGCCAAGCGGCCTCTCGTCTCATCGAAAAGGCCCGCTTCCGTGGCCAGATGCATCGTTGTCTCATGGCACAGAGAAGTCTTATCGACAGGTTGAAATGAAACATACATTCAATGCAAAAGAGTTTTAGGTTCCCAGATGAGATCAAACTACAAACAGATCTTGGACTCTCTTTCCTCATGATGAAACGTTATGACGACGCCAGAAGGGCTTTCAAAGATGTGGGATTTGTTGGTTTATTGGCAACTTTGTTTAGATAATCGACGTGCACCCAAACAATGCTGTTGCCCTCGCTTACTATGGCTTCACTTTGAAAGTGTGTGACCATGATTTGGAAGGGGGCGTGGCTTATATGAGGAGAGGACTTCGACTCGGAGGGGAATCGATTATTGATCCGAAGTTGGTCTTTTTTGGAAACCGTTTACTTACTGTTTTTTAAAGGTTTTACTATCATCTGGGCCAGGGGTTAATGGTTCTTGGAAGGACTTCTGAAGTAAGTCATTTTTTCCACAATATTTCTCTGGGTCTCTTTATTTGGCGTACTCCCTCTTACGCGGCCCTGGGTAGATAACAGGTCATCGTTGCGAGACCCAATAGCGAAAATCTCTTAAAGCCGAGTTAGTTGGTGGAAACGAACCGTAACATTCTGCAAAAGAGTGAACGTTTCTCACATAAACATATAGCTGTCGCCAAACGAGCATCGGCTATTAAAAGTTGCTTTTTCTCTACGTCTTCGCTTCTCGCACACTATTTCCGCCGGGGTATCGCACGGCTGCTGCATTGAGGCCGTTTTTGAAAGGATGCCCGTTTGGCGACAGCTATACATCGTTTACCTTTCACAAATACTTGTTTAGGCTTATTCGGTGTACGAAAAGGGAGCAGAATTGGGACTGTTCCTGTCCGCCCAACAGAGGTCAATCTACAACATGGAAGGCCTTACGGGAAGGGCCTGGTGGACTCTAGAACAGACGAGCTACGGAAAACATCTGAAGGCTTTGGAGAGGAATTGGGTGGCAATTAGACACGAAGCCATGAGGGCACTGAATGACGTTCCGGACAAGTGGGAAGACGCAAATCCAGCTATTACGGTGAGGAAAACAACACACATACACACATACACACATACACACATACACACATACACACATACACACATACACACATACACACATACACACATACACACATACACACATACACACATACACACATACACACATACACACATACACACATACACACATACACACATACACACATACACACATACACACATACACACATACACACATACACACATACACACATACACACATACACACATACACACATACACACATACACACATACACACATACACACATACACACATACACACATACACACATACACACATACACACATACACACATACACACATACACACATACACACATACACACATACACACATACACACATACACACATACACACATACAAACATACACACATACACACATACACACATACACACATACACACATACACACATACAAACATACACACATACACACATACACACATACACACATACAAACATACACACATACACACATACACACATACACACATACACACATACACACATACACACATACACACATACACACATACAAACATACACACATACACACATACACACATACACACATACACACATACAAACATACACACATACACACATACACACATACACACATACACACACACTTTTAGGTCGACGGCCAGTGGAAGACCTTCTCCCTGATGGACGATGGCTTCTTTGACGAGGAACATTGCGAAGTGACTCCCCAGACCTGCGCTATTCTGAGAGAATTCCGAGCTCAGAGCCACAATGCAACCAAATCCGACGTAAGATCTCATAAATCCTCTTAGTTTCCTTTTTAGATGTTCCTCTCTGTCTTGACCTCAGGAACCCAAATTCTACCGCACTGCGGTGCTTCGAACACCCGTCTTCAAGCCCAAATGGGATTGGTTGTACCGTCAGAGGCTAGGATACGGTAACCTATATGATACTTTAACTTTGTAATTTTTTCTATTTAGCGTAGGAAATGACCAAAGAGGATGGAAGACTGGAAAATTCATCATCTTTGATGATTCCTTCGAACATGCCGTGAGTTCAAAGTGCAAATTTGGAAACTATGGTCTTTCAGATGCACTTCGATGGAGCCTCGTCTTCCGCTTTCCGTTTAGTGCTCACAATCGATCTGTGGCATCCAGAGGTATGATATTTTAGGCAAATACGATCGATAATTTATTCACTTGAGATAAAAGTAACATCGTATGAAAATTCAGGTTGACATGCGTCTGCGCACCAATCCGGAGCAATGAGAGACATATCTCAGTATCCACACTCAAATCAAACTGCCATTTTCGGGAATTCCATGTTCAGTTGTTATGTACGAATGTTTTAATGAATAATTCTATTTCTGCCTAATCTACCGTTTTTCAAAACCTCAAGACGAGTTCATGTAATTCCCTCGTTAGTAACACTATCCTGAAATTTTCTACGAATTTGAGATCTGTTACCATTTCCAAAGTTCCTAGAAGGTTTTGAATAATTTAGGAAACTGCTTATCTGTAGACCAAATGGTGCAACATGTTAGCAACATTTTGTAACTATCATCGTATCATGTTAGCACCTTCTACAGCGGCACAAAGAATAAGAGAAGGAACCCGAATTAAACACATTTTCTCTTATTCAGTAAAACTTTCTTAATTCGGTAACAACTTTTCTGTACCCTAATGTGTCACGCAGTATCATATAAACGATATCAACAGAAAACCAACAAAAAGGATTGTTTAAAGGTCTATTTATGGACTCTTTGTTCGCAACATTTATTGTTGTCCGATTGAACCACTCTTTAGAAGGAAAGAGTGTCGCTGAACAGAGTGTCGTTGTTCGGTTCCATCTTGGCCATCATCTTTTCCAAGGCGTCGATGAGGGTCTCCATGTTGTGAAGCAGGGTGTCAATCTCCGTTCGCAGCACCCCAGTCACCACCCTCTGCTGCACCCGTCGCAGAACGGCCACCGAGTTTTGAAGCCTCGTCTGAGCCTCGGTCACACTTTCTCGCATCTCGAAGCAACCGTACAGCTAAAGTTTCGATTGGAGAGGGGTGAGATATCAAAACTGACCGAGGGAATCTCACTGTCGTTGAGAAGAGAGCGGGTGGAGGTGGAGGAGAGGCTGGAGGCCGAAGACTGAGGCCCGCGGGTGATCCGGGCGAAGAGGCTGTCCAAACGGGCCATCAGGGCGTCGGTGTCCTTGTTCATGGAGTCTCGGAGATCTTTGACTTCACTCTCCAACTGGGCCATGGAAGCAGCAGCGTTCATTTCTTGGAAGAGACGAGGACGACCGACCACTGGGAGGAAACTGAAGAAAATGAATGAGAGGAGAGGGGGTGAGATGGAGATACGCAAATCAGCATTTGGAATATAAATGTGTGCTTGAGTCATTTTGGAGTTCATTGCCTCCGGAGACGGTCGACTGAGATGTTGTGGACGAATCAGGTCTGTCTGTATCTGTCTGTCTTGCTCTGTCTCTCTCTGTCTCTCTCTCTCTTTCTCTGTCTCTCTCTCTCTGTGTGTCTCTGTCTCTCTGCCTCTCTGTCTCTCTGTCTCTCTGTCTCTCTGTCTCTGTCTCTCTGTCTCTCTGTCTCTCTGTCTCTCTCTCTCTCTTTCATCAATGTCTCTTTAAGTACCTCGCTTGGTTCGACTACCTCTCCGCCCCCATCACTCTGCTCTGGTTCCTGGCCCTCATCTACCTGTTGATGATCACCGTCGTCAAGTTCCTCCTGGTGCCCAAGGGCGAGGCCAAACCGGTACTTCCTTTTCCCCCTCTCCCTCTTATTCTTTATCATATTTAGCCCTTCCTGCTCTGTGGAGAGAAGAAGCGCTCGGAAAAGGAGATGATTCTTCTTGAGAAGCAGAAATAAAACTTCTACCAGATAATCGATATTGATCCATTCTGGTCAGGGAATAAATCATTTCCTGTTGTCAATAGTATCCTATCTCTGGCATATTATGCTCAGTTTTCGCCACATTTGTTTGAATACTGAACAATTTAGATTTATGTTCTTTGGTGTTCTCTTTATATTCTAGTATACCAGTTATACCCACTGCGTTCTTTGTGTCCAACCCAACTTTCAGTGCTTTGTTTTCTCAACGCATCAAATTAATAGAAAATATGTATTAAATTCGGTGCTATCGCAGTTGGCGGGGGGTGCATCATCCCTTAAAATATTTTCACCATATGCATATTAGTACGGAATAGGAAATTAGATTGCAATAATAATACAGGCAGCTATGCAAATTACCGTATCTACGATTCGTATCCTACTAACTACCTAACCTACCTTACCTACCTACGTTAGCTAACTTGCCTACCTTAACTACCTTAGCTACCCTACTTACCTTAGCTACTTAACTACCTACCTTAACGGTCTCACCTACCTTACTTACTCCACCTTCCTAAACTATCTGCGATAGTACCGTATACCTGATTATCCTAATTAGTGTGGTTTTCACTTAAGCGCTTATCGGAGAAGCTCGAGTCTTACTCTAGAAGTTCAGTCATAGTCTCAGAGTCGGCTCAATTTTTCGGTCATACATTTGTTTTTCATCAATCAAGCTCAAGATATCCTAAAAACGTAGAATTCCATTTTAGGGTCACCCCTTGCTCGTTTTTTTTTAAAGTCATAGGTCGAAAATTGCGAAAAACTGTATTTTGAAACGCACACTTTCACATTTTTTTTCAACTTTTTTTGGGTCCTGCGCGGAAGTAGACAAACATAACGCTATTTAGGAAAAAGTTTTGTTGTATATAAGATTGAAGCTATTAGAAAACAATCATTTCCTATGATTTCGACCAATTTTACAAAACTACAGTACCCTACCGTAACCTAGGTTTAAAAAAATCGATATTGTCCTAAAACTTTCAAAATGTCGTTCATTGGTCCTAGAAAGCTTATGGACCAAAACTGAGGCGATTCTGAGACTATGACTAAATTTTTAAGAGACTGGCCATCATACACAGACTGCATCTTAAAGCTTCAAGAAACGAGTGGAATAGTGATCTTCATTGAGCATTTGTACCCCGTCAGTCGTGTTCAGAGATCCTCCACCGCTCCGCAGCCATCCTCAGCACCTCGGCGCAGTCGTCGTGTTTGAAGAACTTTGCATCGTCGATCGGCGTCTTGCCAAAGCGGTCCTGAGGCTCCGGAGACTCCTTCCACTTGGACAAGAGGAAGTGCAGACATCCGACGTCTCCCTCACAGGCTGCCACGTGCAGAGCCGTCCTCTCGTCGTAGTCCCTGTCGTGGATGTTCATTCCCAGCAAGAGGTACCTAATCCACGTTGTTTCGTTTATCAAAAGAACTTTTACCTTTTGATGGCTGAGATGTCGCCAGTTTTCGCGGCAAACATAAACTTCATCGTGTTGTCCTGCTCCGTCTCTAGCGTAGATTTCCGCGGGTCGATCTTCTGACAATCCGAGTAGACCTTCAAGAATCGAGAAATGATAGCATACATAGGTTACTAACAAGACTGTCGTAGTTGTGGAAGTTGAACTTCTGAATCAGGGCTTCGGCCAACTTCACTCCTCTGACTGTGTTGCCCAGTTGGTCGAGACGAGGCGAGTAGATGGCGATGCCCATCACATTCGGCACCACAATGATCATGTCTCCGCTGACACCGGATTTGGCGGGGAGGCCCACCTAAAGAGGCTGTTTTTGGCCGTATGTGTGAGTGTGTGAGTATTTGAGTATGTGAGTATTTGAGTGTGTGAGTGTGTGAGTGGGTGAGTGTATGAGTGTGTGAGTGTGTGAGTGTGTGAGTATGAGTGTGAGTTTGATCGGTAAAAAGGGAAACCCTCTTTTCCAAAACATACCCTGAAGGCAAATTGTCCGCTCCAGTCGTACATTCCACACGAGTACATCAAAGACAAAGTGTCGCGACAAGCCCTGAATCTCTCCATATTTCTAAATCACTCCACCTCTTTACCTGTTGTTGATGACCCTCTCCCCATTGAGTGGATTCACCCCTCCGTTGGCCAGAGTGGCCGCCATCACAGCCAGAGTGTCACAGTTGGTCTCAATCGAACACAGCTGGAAGTAGAGGTCCAGCGTGTCCTGGAGATTCGTGTTCGGCGGGAAACACTGAATTTTTTCTTTTAAACAAAAACATAAAGAATCCAACGTTGTGCTCCCTCATGTAGTAGGAAAGGGCGTAGTTGCGATCGGCAGTCTCCCTTTCGGAGAGGAACACGGCGTTGTTAAAACCGACGTAGCCAGTGGCACAGAAACGCCTCATTTGGCGAATTGCCTGAAATTAAACAAAATACAAAGTTAATTTAAAGAAATTACAAAGTCGAAGCGATCTGAGAGAGAGGCTTGACGTTTCATCAACGAAGCCACAACGATGGCACCGGCGTTGATCATGGGGTTGTGGGGCTTTCCTGGAATTTGTCATTTCTGTCTCTGTGTCTCTCTCTATCTCTGTCTCTCTGGCTCTCTGTCTCTTGGTATATTTAATGTATTTGTACAAAGGGCACCAGGCCATTTTCTATTTCACCGGCTGTGAACCAGTAGAAATGAGTGATCACGTTCACGGTTCATTCAAAGTAGGTTTAGTGGAAACTCATTTGTCTAGTCATTGTACCTTGACCATTTCTAAAATGTGGTCTTCTAGTGTAGTGGTTAAGTGGCTGGGCTAATACTCTCCCGGTACTGGGTTCGATTCCTACTCGCGTTTTTGACTGAAATCGAACTAACAGAAATTTTGTATCAACTTTATGGTACTTAGCAAAAGGTTCGGTGCCTTTTGTACATATTGCGAGGCTCACGTGAAATTACGCTCTGGTGCCCTTTGTACATATACAGGCGAGTCTCTGTCTCTCTCTCTCTATCTCTCTCTCAAAAACCCACTATTGTGATCCAAAGAAATATCGTTAAACAGCCGTCCACTCGGCTCCTGTCCAATGTGTTCGTGCAGCTCATCAGGTCCAATTTCGTCGTGAACCAACGCATAAGTAAATGGCTTCGACACCGACTGAATCTCACAATACTCTTATTTTCCCTCTTTCTCTTACCTGGAGGCAGAAAGACTTGTAGGCATCGCCCCAACTCCTCCTCTGTCCGTCGATTGTGCAGATGGACACAGCCCAGGACTGAGGATTGGCCCTCGCCAATTGAGGAATGTACGTGGCTACCTATAGACAAGCCTTCAGAAGCTAATGTGTTCGAGACTCACGTTTCCTTGGTTAAACTGTCGGTTCTCCTCAAAGATTTCATTAATGGTGGATGAGAAGGAAGGCCAGTCGGGGATCACGAGTTGATTCTTCAGCGCCTTTCCAATCACTCCGATGCTGCTGCCGACGAATCTAAAGGTTTTAATTTTGTTATAATTTAAATAAAGGGTGAATAAACACAACAAGACCGACTGCTGAAACTGGCGTCTGTCGATTGAGATCAGTTCGTATCCGTCCTTGCCCATCTCCATGCCTTGGGCAGCCTTCACAGCGTGGTCGTTTCCCTTCTTTGCATCTTTCACACTGAACACGACATTCCCCCTCATGCATGGCAAACAAATAATAGGGCAATTAAAGGGGCCATCAGGCACCTTTTTATACAATTACAACCGACGACAGAATGCAACTGTACGATTTCATCAGGCATCTTTCTTTTCTTAAGCAAAAATCAAGCGCACGGAAGTGGAACCGAACACGAGACCGATTGGTTACCAGCTTTCCGTGCTAACCACTTGACCAAGGGTTGATCATACGGCTGCGTGTTCCTAATGCCGCGCGCCAACTAGAGATCGCTATGAATTTAGATACAGCAACGGCCTGAACCGGCCTCAGAACGGCTTGATGTGGCTACTGAAATAACCTGCAACGCCCTAAAACCACGAAATACTTTTGAGCCAGCCTAGTGAAACAAACAAAGTTAGCCTGAATGAGCCTAAACTGGTTTATATAACCGTCGCCACACGGGAATCGGCGAAAAAAAGCCGCTTTTTCTCTGCGTCTTCGCTTTTTACACGCTTTTTTCGCCTGCTTGTTTTTGGACGGATTTCAATTTTGCGACAGCTACCCTAAACCATTTTCTGCCAGGCTTTAGGGAACTATAACTACCTAAAACAACCAATAACTTCAAAAAGGACTTCAACTGCGTTGAACGGCCAACTTCTCTTACTTCTCTGTTTATTACGCCCTACAGCCTCAAACGGCCTAAAACGTCTTATCAAAAGTAGCATCATTCGTTGGAAACAAACTATATCAAGGGACACAACACATCATGGCAATCCATGCAATTTCTAGCAAATTCTAGCTAGTACCCGAACCTTTTGAAGGCGTCCCTGTCCAGATGGAGGTGCTGCTGGTCGAAGAGCTCTTCCCCACTTTCATTCCCAGCCTCCTTAATCTGCTTCAGCATGTGCTCCAGACGGGGGTCGTCTTTCCGGATTCCCGCTTCCACGAGTTCCTGCAAAATCCCTCGGTTCTTTTGCAAAGCCCCGTCAAGAGTAGCTGTGACTGATTAAACGGCGAGGATTACCTCCGAGTGCGCAGCTGAGACATGAATAATTCTATTGAGCGGCGCACTCGGAGGCAGCTTTCAAACAAGGAAAGGTAAAGTTGAGGGGATTGAGACTCGATGAGTGAGTGAGTGAGAGTCACGAACCTTGAAGAACTTTGGCAAGAACAGTCTGTCCGTCGCTTCGTCGCGGTAGAGATCAAAGATGACCTCCTGCATCTGACTACGGTACCTAGCATCGTAAGAAAGCGATCTGCACACCATCGGTAGAGCATTGGCCGACATCACAGTATTCTCTCGCAGCAAACTGAAAATATCGTTTGTAAAAGGATTTCAAATTATTTTTATTCTGAAACTTTTGTTATTGTTCAATGGTTCTCAGCTATTCATAGACTAATGAATTTTTCCGGCTGAAAGCGCCGAAAGAAGACAAACAAGCCGTTTTGTGACGTTATGGAACTCTGTCTCTGTCTCTGTCTCTGTCTCTGTCTCTGTCTCTGTCTCTGTCTCTGTCTCTGTCTCTGTCTCTTTGTCTCTGTCTCTGTCTCTGTCTCTGTCTCTGTCTCTGTCTCTGTCTCTGTCTCTGTCTCTGTCTCTGTCTCTGTCTCTGTCTCTGTCTCTGTCTCTGTCTCTGTCTCTGTCTCTGTCTCTGTCTCTGTCTCTGTCTCTGTCTCTGTCTCTGTCTCTGTCTCTGTCTCTGTCTCTGTCTCTGTCTCTGTCTCTGTCTCTGTCTCTGTCTCTGTCTCTGTCTCTGTCTCTGTCTCTGTCTCTGTCTCTGTCTCTGTCTCTGTCTCTGTCTCTGTCTCTGTCTCTGTCTCTGTCTCTGTCTCTGTCTCTGTCTCTGTCTCTGTCTCTGTCTCTGTCTCTGTCTCTGTCTCTGTCTCTGTCTCTGTCTCTGTCTCTGTCTCTGTCTCTGTCTCTGTCTCTGTCTCTGTCTCTGTCTCTGTCTCTGTCTCTGTCTCTATCTCTGTCTCTGTCTCTGTCTCTGTCTCTGTCTCTGTCTCTGTCTCTGTCTCTGTCTCTGTCTCTGTCTCTGTCTCTGTCTCTGTCTCTGTCTCTGTCTCTGTCTCTGTCTCTGTCTCTGTCTCTGTCTCTGTCTCTGTCTCTGTCTCTGTCTGTCTCTGTCTCTGTCTCTGTCTCTGTCTCTGTCTCTGTCTCTGTCTCTGTCTCTGTCTCTGTCTCTGTCTCTGTCTCTGTCTCTGTCTCTGTCTCTGTCTCTGTCTCTGTCTCTGTCTCTGTCTCTGTCTCTGTCTCTGTCTCTGTCTCTGTCTCTGTCTCTGTCTCTGTCTCTGTCTCTGTCTCTGTCTCTGTCTCTGTCTCTGTCTCTGTCTGTCTCTGTCTCTGTCTCTGTCTCTGTCTCTGTCTCTGTCTCTGTCTCTGTCTCTGTCTCTGTCTCTGTCTCTGTCTCTGTCTCTGTCTCTGTCTGTCTCTGTCTCTGTCTCTGTCTCTGTCTCTGTCTCTGTCTCTGTCTCTGTCTCTGTCTCTGTCTCTGTCTCTGTCTCTGTCTCTGTCTCTGTCTCTGTCTCTGTCTCTGTCTCTGTCTCTGTCTCTGTCTCTGTCTCTGTCTCTGTCTCTGTCTCTGTCTCTGTCTCTGTCTCTGTCTCTGTCTCTGTCTCTGTCTCTGTCTCTGTCTCTGTCTCTGTCTCTGTCTCTGTCTCTGTCTCTGTCTCTGTCTCTGTCTCTGTCTCTGTCTCTGTCTCTGTCTCTGTCTCTGTCTCTGTCTCTGTCTCTGTCTCTGTCTCTGTCTGTCTCTGTCTCTGTCTCTGTCTCTGTCTCTGTCTCTGTCTCTGTCTCTGTCTCTGTCTCTGTCTCTGTCTCTGTCTCTGTCTCTGTCTCTGTCTCTGTCTCTGTCTCTGTCTCTGTCTCTGTCTCTGTCTCTGTCTCTGTCTCTGTCTCTGTCTCTGTCTCTGTCTCTGTCTCTGTCTCTGTCTCTGTCTCTGTCTCTGTCTCTGTCTCTGTCTCTGTCTCTGTCTCTGTCTCTGTCTCTGTCTCTGTCTGTCTCTGTCTCTGTCTCTGTCTCTGTCTCTGTCTCTGTCTCTGTCTCTGTCTCTGTCTCTGTCTCTGTCTCTGTCTCTGTCTCTGTCTCTGTCTCTGTCTCTGTCTCTGTCTCTGTCTCTGTCTCTGTCTCTGTCTCTGTCTCTGTCTCTGTCTCTGTCTCTGTCTCTTTGCCTCTGTCTCACCCCTCATCCTCATCTTCCTCCTCTTCCTCCGTCTCCTCTCTCCCATTAGTCGTCGGCAGTTGTGCGTTGAATGACACCTTCCTCTCCCGCCCAAAAGGCAAGAGAGTATTCGAAAAGAGAGCGTCGGAAAAGCGTCGCATCATGCGGGCGAAGGGGGAATATGGCGGCATTAGAGTGGCTAATCGACTGACGTGTTCCGCTCGATTTCCACACAATATCCTCCATATCCCATGCCCTCACCAATGCTTATCTCCAATTTCTCATTGCCAACAAGCCAGATTCAGGATGCTTCTTGTCTCTCAGAGAGAAGTCGAAGAAAAATAGAAAGTGGTGCCGCCATTCGGGCTTCGTTTGCTCATTTTATGGCCTCGCAATTAGGTCTGCGCAGGACACACTTCAGCACACAAAGGAAGGCACGGGGGCGTTTTCATAAAAGCTTCCGGAGCCAGAAAAGGCTAAGAAAGGAAGGAAACACCGCCTGAGGGGTGGTTGAAACGCCTTTACTGTCTAAACTTCATAGAATCTTCATATGAAGTTAAGGCTTGTACAGAAAATGGACAGTGTTTTTCCAACATTTGGTGAAAAAGACTCAAAAATTAAAGGTTCTAGTTAATTTTTTATAGAAAGGGTGGAAAATGGAAAACATTATCAAACTGAGTTATTTTCACGCGTATTTACTGCTTCACTGATTTCCGCAACCCAGCTTAAAATAGAAAAGAGATTATGATGTGGGGAGAGGTGGTCTCTTTTTCCGTCTCTTAAGGGCTCTCCCTCACTCACTCACTCACTCACTACAATAAATCAGAGCAAGGCAATATACGCTAAGTGCATGTGCGTGACAGTTTTCAATTACAGATTGTTGCTGAGTAGTCTAAAGTGCAAACTTTTAAGTTTGTTTTATATAGATTGCTAAGTAAAAAAATCTATTTGTAAAATAGGATTGGAAAATTGATGTGAATTCAATAGAAACTGAAACAGGCGAAGCGGAAAATGAGAGATAAGGGTATGTTTTAACCAGAAACAGTTCAACTAATCACGTTGCCCTTAACGCGATTGGTCACAGAGGTAGTCGCAAAAGAATTTGCACCAACCGGGAATCGAACCCGTGACCTTCACAACTGCACCCGGACATTCTACTACTGAGCTACTGCCGCGCCTTGCATATCTGTCACATAGCCACGGCGCCCTTGCCGCTACAAACTGTAGAACTTTCCAAAAGCCAAGTTCAAGTCAAGCCAAGTGCAATAAATCGAAGCAATATACGCAAAAGTACTCTACTGCATGTACGTGACAGTTTTCAATTACATATTGTTGTTGAGAAGTGTAAAGTACACCAGGATAAACGTTTGAATTCACCTTGTATAGTTTGTTAAATTAATAATCAAAATTGTGGAACTTTAAAAAGGCAATTGTGGGTGTCTGCAATCAGAGTACATCGAAACCCACTGTCTAGGCGGCGGTGCGGCCATCCTCTCTGCTAGAAAGAACCTCGCGATGCGCCGAAAGGCAAGGATTATCCGCCAGACCAGGGTAGGTCAAAAAGGGCTCGCGAGTAGATCAGAAGGCGGGGCGACACACGGGCACAATGGACAAATAGACGCCCCCCTGGAGTGGAAGGAAACGACGCCAAGCCCGGGATTAGAGTGAGGGTTTTTGAGTTTTAGAGGGCGGAGGGAGGAGATTTAGAGAGATTTTACCTCTTTAAGAATAGATATAAGGCATAGTGGAATATGGAAAACAGCTAGAGAGGAGGTCGATTCGAGACAGCCGGCTGGCGCCTTCGGGACAACTCGGGACACCCGCGAGAAATCACTTCCGGTGACAACACGGCAAATTAGGAGAAAGAGTGCATGTGAGGTGGGAGAGAGGAGAGAACAAGAGAGGCAGAGACAAAGAGGCAGAGATGTCTCACTCACTCACTCACTCACTCACTCTCTTTATCTCTCTCTCTCTCTCTCTCTCTCTAATTCCCACAGTCCTTTAAACCCCTCCTCAGTCAATGAAACTATAGTTGTTTTGATCGAATTGTTGTAATTCGAGCTCTCATTTGCCTAATCGATCCTACGCCCTGGTTAACATGCCGTGCTGATATATCACCTCACTTAGTGCATGGAATACGAAAGTTTTGCAATAAACATCCCAGAATAGGCATTAATAAAAAAAATAAACAAATGCCCACCTGGCATCGGAGAGGGCTCGGCGTCTCAGTGGGGTGGGGCGTGTGAGTAGTCGAAGGGATTGGCGAAGGGTACCGGAAGAGACAAATGAGAGAGAAGGGAGGATGCCACGGTTTCCAGGGGAGAGCCCCTTAAGAAGATCATGTTAAGAGGCAGAGAGAGAGAGAGAGAGAGACAGAGACAGAGACAGAGACAGAGACAGAGACAGAGACAGAGACAGAGACAGAGACAGAGACAGAGACAGAGACAGAGACAGAGACAGAGACAGAGACAGAGACAGAGACAGAGACATAGACAGAGACAGAGACATAGACAGAGACAGAGACAGAGACAGAGACATAGACAGAGACATAGACATAGACAGAGACAGAGACAGAGACAGAGACAGAGACAGAGACAGAGACAGAGTCATAGACAGAGACAGAGACAGAGACAGAGACAGAGACAGAGTCATAGACAGAGACAGAGACAGAGACAGAGACAGAGACAGAGACAGAGACAGAGACAGAGACAGAGACAGAGACAGAGACAGAGACATAGACAGAGACAGAGACATAGACAGAGACAGAGACATAGACAGAGACAGAGACAGAGACAGAGACAGAGACATAGACAGAGACAGAGACATAGACATAGACAGAGACAGAGACAGAGACAGAGACAGAGACAGAGACAGAGACAGAGACAGAGACAGAGACAGAGACAGAGACAGAGACAGAGACAGAGACAGAGTCATAGACAGAGACAGAGACAGAGACAGAGACAGAGACAGAGACAGAGACAGAGACAGAGTCATAGACAGAGACAGAGACATAGACAGAGACAAAGACAGAGACAGAGACAGAGACAGAGACAGAGACAGAGACAGAGACAGAGACAGAGACAGAGACAGAGACAGAGACATAGACAGAGACAGAGACATAGACAGAGACAGAGACAGAGACAGAGACAGAGACATAGACAGAGACAGAGACATAGACAGAGACAGAGACAGAGACAGAGACAGAGACAGAGACAGAGACAGAGACAGAGACAGAGACAGAGACAGAGACAGAGACAGAGACAGAGACAGAGACAGAGACAGAGACAGAGACAGAGACAGAGACAGAGACAGAGACAGAGACAGAGACATAGACAGAGACAGAGACATAGACAGAGACAGAGACAGAGACAGAGACATAGACAGAGACAGAGACAGAGACAGAGACATAGACATAGACAGAGACAGAGACAGAGACAGAGACAGAGACAGAGACAGAGACAGAGACAGAGACAGAGACAGAGACAGAGACAGAGACAGAGACAGAGACAGAGACAGAGACAGAGACAGAGACAGAGACAGAGACAGAGACAGAGACAGAGACAGAGACAGAGACAGAGACAGAGACAGAGACAGAGACAGAGACAGAGACAGAGACAGAGACAGAGACAGAGACAGAGACAGAGACAGAGACAGAGACAGAGACAGAGACAGAGACAGAGACAGAGACAGAGACAGAGACAGAGACAGAGACAGAGACAGAGACAGAGACAGAGACAGAGACAGAGACAGAGACAGAGACAGAGACAGAGACAGAGACAGAGACAGAGACAGAGACAGAGACAGAGACAGATACGTACCGCAAGGAGGTTCCTCATACGACCGTCGCCACCTTCGCCGTCGCCTGAAATGAGAAAATGATTTAAAACTGTATTGTTACACGTGACGTAAAATTTTCAACGTTAACATCAACAAATATCCAAAAACCAACCGTTTTTCTTGCTTTTCGCCATTGCAGCGTATAACGAGGGTCGACGGGAGGAGACACAACAGTGACCAGAACAACAGCTGCTGTTTGAAGGTAGCATCCACGTGATGGTCCAGGATAACAAAATATCAGAGGAAATGGTTAAATTTTATACTTTTTCATTTTCCGCGTTTCTCTCCTGGACGTTTCACGGTAAGTACAAAGCGCAAGTTGGCTGCGTCTGCTGAAACTCAGCGAAATATCATATAATCTCATGAGGGCGCAGATACGCGAGAGAGCATGTGAGGACATGAGGGCGTTAGACAGCGCCGGTTCTGCGTCTTGCTTGATAGCGTGCTATTTCGTCGCCGTCTGACACGCGTCGCGTGCGGCTGGAAGATGGTCTCATTTGTTTACTACTTGCGCATTTCAATTCACGACCTACCTTAACGTTTGAAAGAACTCCAACGACCGGAAAAGCGGACGTTGGCATTTTGCCAACGGGCCCATTCCAAATGCCGTGTTCGCGCCACGAAAGCATTGGCAAAGTGCCAAGACTATCGAATGCGGGGTTTTTTGCAAATGACCGGTTGTTTATCAGCTGCTTTCGTGGCGGGACTCATTGTCCACATGTAGAAAATGGGGCGGGGCTTGGCAAAATTCCAGTTCTATTTTTGAAGTGACCCGAGTCCCTATTTGGAAAGGCCGTGATGAGTCACATCTTTAACGCTGTTCACACTCGTTTTCCCTTCCGCGCCGTTAACTACATATAGCTAGTTAATTTTTGAATGCAAAAACACCCAAAATACGAATATTGTACTTTGTAACTTCGCGACTCCCTTAAAAAATCTTCAAAAACCTCATTCCATTTCCCCCACTTCACGGCTTTGACGGCTGCTGCTGCCAGCCGCTTTAAAGGACTATTCGTTTGGGTCCCGTCGCAGCCAACCATGTGATAAGCTCCGCCTTCTTTACATTTTTGAACTTTCGTTGTATTTTCGACCTTTTACTTCCCCATCGATTCAATTTCCATTGAATTTATTGATATTCATGGAAATATTGTTAAAATCGCAGAAATTTCGCTGTATTCATCGATTTTGGAACGCACACGGCTGGAAAAACCCCGGGTCGCATATTTTCTTCATAGCGTTTTCCATACATGGAATGTGTTTTTAAAGCAAATATCTTTGTTTTTCTCTTTTTTATCAGTCGACGAACGTGCACTTTCCAGGGTTATCGAACTGTTCCATCGACTCAATGGGAAATACTCAAGGCGGTGGAATAAACAAACGAGATCGACCAGGCGAGGCCTACTCAGGTTATTTTCTTTTATTAATTTGCTGTAACTTGTCTAATTTTCAGGGAATAATATGCCAACTTCCGGAAGAACGCGTACATACAGTGGAAATCCCCAGACGCTGTCGGGGAACACCGAAGACGGCTGCCCCGTGCAGGTTTGTTATTGATTTTCGGTTGTATTTAAAGGAATGTTTAGGTGAAAATTGCTAAAAGCGAGGATGGGAATAATGCCATTCCTACGGTACAGTTCAAGGAGACCAATGAGTACCCGGTTGTGTTCAAGTGGCAGTGCTCCGCTACCAGGTAAAGTTAATAATTTAAATTCTTAAAATTTCTTGTTTAGTCAGCCCCGTAGTGTGTACATTTGCGGTTCTTGGGACAGCTGGCGGACCCGGATCCCTCTCGTGAAGAGCACCCACGACTTTAGCACTATTCTCGACCTCATTCCCGGTAATTTGTTTTCTATTTTGTTCATATTTTTGCAAAAGGTGCACAACATTCTGTAAATACCCGGCAGAATGAACGAACCGTGATTTACTTGAATTTAGGTGACCACGAGTACAAATTTCTTGTGGACAGCAAGTGGGTGGTGGATGACAATCAGCCGAAGACGAACAACTCCCTCGGCGGAGAAAACAACGTCATGCACATCGACGAGGGAGATTTTGAGGTATTTGGGCTTAAATTGCCTTTAAAAATACCTTAATTTTAGGTTTTCGACGCGTTGGACAAGGACCTCGCCTCTTCGAATGCTGGAGAAGCCATGCGGACCAACACCAACCAGCTTTCTCACGATACTCCAAACGACAGGTAAGCCTTTCTTGCCTTTGGATCGATATTTAATGGTCCTACCACGATTATCGTCATATCTTATGAAAATCTCTCAGGGAATTGGAGAAGATGCGTACATTTACGCAAGAAATCCCCGACCGACGAGATTTCGACAAAGCGCACAATCCTCCCGTTTTGCCGCCTCATCTTCTCCAGGTCTTTTTTCTATTAATTTTAATATTTGATTTATTGTTTAGGTAATTTTGAACAAGGACACGCCTGTCACTTGTGACCCGAACGTGCTTCCCGAACCGAATCACGTGATGCTCAACCATCTCTACGCACTTTCGATAAAAGACGGCGTAATGGTTCTATCCGCTACTCATCGGTCAGTTTTTACGAAAATGTCGGGGTTTTAGGGCCAAATACTTTAAAAATTGATTGTCGCTGCCAAAATAACAACATTGTGTCAAAGTTTCGATGTTGTTATTAGCGTTATGCGGTTACAGTCATTTTGGCTACTCAGACAATCTGCGCAGCCAATTCGCCTCGCATAACTTTGGCGAGGATTATATTGATTTTCACTGCTCGCCGTTCAGGGAAAACCGTGGGCGCTTGAAATGATCAGCTGTTAAACATCGGGCAACAAATGAAATTTTCGTCTAGCCGTTTGCGCTTATTTTATCTTTTTAGTACTGGAAAAACGTTTTAATCTCCGGGTATTCGTTTTTCAAAGTGTTTTTCATGTGTTTATTCAATAACGATTATTAATAAATAACGAAGAACTTGAGTTGGAATTATTTTTGATTGCTAGACGTATGTTCTCGTTACCAACCATCACGGGCCGGACCGAAAATTTTTTTGTTGTTGGTATTTTTGATTTTTTTTTTTTTCATTGAATAAAGGCATAAATTTTTGGTCGGGCCCGGGCCGGCCCGCAGCCATGGTTGCTCGTTACGAAGGCGCAGGGTGGCGATGCGATGCCAAAATTCAATTTTGGAACGTTTATTCTGTGTGCTTGTTGCAAAATGCAGTGCGCACACGTGAGTCCAAAGGGGCGCGGGCTTTTCCAGCGTATTGCTCGTTAAACACCGTGCAATGCATGCTTAAAATTTCAATCAATTGGTCCCACAACGATACAATTTCAGGTACCGTAAGAAGTACGTGACTACGTTGCTGTACAAGCCGATATAGCCGCCGTGCGTCCCTGTGAATATGTGTACTTATCCCGTGACGTTTCCAGAGTGCAGTATTTACCGTATGCTAGACTAGATATTCTTTGGTAATCCCCCCGAAACATGTACAGATTGCTCCGAATTTCTGTATTACTCCTTTTGTAGATATTGTCGTCGCTCCAGATAAATCGATTTTCCCCGAAGTGTATTTTCAGCCTGACGCGCGGTTTCCACTCCTTTCCTATTGTTAGTCTAGCGCTTTCACTCGAATATTCCCTTGTAGGATGAACCGCCGTCGTTTGACGACATTGTGCTCGGGAGACATTTCCCTCCCCAGCTGCAGTTTCACGGGTGTATTGCATTTCTTCCAACTTACACTGAAAGTGAGAAATCAGCCCTATTGACATTTAATTTGTGTCAGGTAGATCAAAAAGGAGATCATTTGAGTCTGTCGTTGGAGGTGGAGAAGGGAGAGCAGCTGGGGGCGGTGGCCATGACCACGGAGACCAGGATCAGCATAGGAGGCAAGGAGTTCTTTGTGAGTTTTAGGCTCAACCGACCAAGGGCCACAGTAGCCGACGTTTTTGGCTAAATGCCAGGGAAATCGCCGGATGCAATGGGTTTCTACATTTGGCTATTGACAGTCGTTTTTACCAATATCCAGCTGACGAGGGAACCTATTTTGGTCAGGTTGGCCGTTTGAACCGAGGGACACATTTTTTGGATAGTCCTAGGTATCCCATTTACAAATCTGTTCTCAAAATCTGCTGCGGACATCTGGGTGCCGACATATTTCAACTTTTGGTTTTTGTCGGATTAGCATTGGAACCTGATTTATGGACTGGCCTGACAGTGCCCCGGGCTGGCCCGTGGCAAAACTTTTGCATGGTTGGTTTGGAATAACCCCTCTCCAAGCATGGCAAAATTTGGGGCCGGGTCGTGAAAAATTTTGGAGCGGGTCGGCCCGTTGCCATGCTTGCCTCTCTCTATATCCTAGAGTATACCTCGCTTAAGCTAGGAAATATCTTATGTCCTATTTTGAAGAACTTCGGTCTTCATTTCTGGTTAATATTTTACGCGTTTTACCCGAGGTTTTTGTTTAATTGAACCAGGAAATGGACCGGAGTCACTGGCGCTTTTTAACTTTAAAGATCTAGTTCTATCGACCCGGCATACTCTTCCAAATCTACTAATAATAAAAATCAATTTTGCAGTTGGACCGTGACTTGTGGTCCTGTTCGGAGCTGCTCTGGTCCACATGGATCCCCGTCTGCGAAGGCAGCGTCAAAGTGGAAGCCCGGATGGTGGATATGCTCCCGATGACTGACATCACCCAGAAGAGCAGACTGCGGAGCCTACAAGTTCTGGTATGCCATTCTTCTTATCTTTGTAATCGTCTTTTCAGTGTTACAACAAGTCCTACTACGTGAATATCAACCAACTGGCGGAAATCGGAGGATATCTCTTTCTCGAGTGGAAAAAGGCGAAGGTATGCTTTTAATTGTCTACATAAGTGGGCGTGGCTTAAAAATCAAGACTTTTCGGGTACCCTTAACATACCAAACGGGTATGAAAAACATACAATTTTTCTTAAGGTGCCCTTAATTTTGACATCGAAATATCTGACACTCGTGGTGGGAATGCATATTTTTGGATATTTCTTTAATGTTTACATAGCGAAAAGTAAGAAAATTTGTATGTTTTTCGTTTAGGACGAAGGACACCCGCGAGTGGTGGAAACCATGGATGCGGAGGACCTAAAAACACTGTTGGAGGCCGTGGTCAAGTACGATTTCATAACCGTTCACAGGTAAGCAAGCATCAACACTGTAATCCTGCTCATGAGTTCGAAAAGTTGGGTTTGCGGACCCCCCCCCCCCAATTTGCGTATTTATGTAACGACAGCTGTTTTGAGAGGTAAACATGTGTTCAGTCGTTTTCGCAGAAAGGATTAGTCGTCACATGATAAGGGCAAAGGAAAACAAGGCTATCTTCCATGCTTTGGTCAAGAGAGACAGGCAGGGGGCATTTTCGGCAAAGATGGTTTCTGCTCGTGACCAAGCATGGCTCCGGGCCGGCCAGCAAATATTTTTTCTCGGCCCGGGCCAAGACAAAATTTTTCCAAGATGTAGAAAAAAAAGTTTCTGTTTTGTAATGTACTAGAATTTAGTTTCTAGCATATATAAAAAGCAAAACTACTAAGGCAAAAAAGTTTTGACGACGGGGGATCGAACTGGGGTCACTTTGGTTTGCCAGTCCAGCCTCTTAGCTACTCGGCTATGGATTACATTAAAAAATTATATAGGGCAGTTCGAATCCTCCTTGAAACTTTATCTTTTGCACATTGAGAACGATGTTTTCCAACAAAAAGAATGGAAAAATTTGATCTTGAATAATCTTGAATAGTTATATAAAAAAATAACATTATCAAAAAATCACGGGCTGGCCCGCTCTAAAAATTTCTCGGCCCGGCCTGGGCCGGCCCTTGATTTTGCCATGCTTGCTCGTGACTATCTGCAGCCTACATCTATGGAATGGAGACATAACATCTTAACCCTGTTAACCGGATTTTTTTTTGAAAGGTTCCAGACATGATTTAGCGCCGGGGTTTTAAAATGACGGGCCGGGCCGAGAGATTTTTTTTTTGGGCGGCCCGGCCGGCCCGTTTAGGAAAATCAAAATTTCAATTTTTGTATAAATTGGTACAATATTTTTTTTAAAAACTGTTTTAAAAAACCTAATTGTGTTTGTTACTGATATATAAGTCAATATTAGTTGTACAAAAAAGAATGTCACCGAGTGGGATCGAACCCTCGTCGTGTGGGTGGCAATCCGACTGGGTGGTCCAAGGTAAACGGGCTGGGCCGACCAAAATTTTCCAAATGGCTCGGCCCGTGAGAACCCCGGTTGGCGCTGAGTCCACTGAGCACCATACCTGGACACGGAACGGAGGGGGGGGGGGGTGTCAAAAGTAAGGTCCCGCAAAGGGAGGGGCCTCAAAAATTAAGCCCCCGCATACCCTAAATTGGTGGGTGCGGCTGGGTCCGGGCGGAGCCCCCCGGATTTTTTGGCGGGTCCGGTGGGCCGGCGGAACCCCCCGTTTTTACGCGTTTTCGAGGACACAATTTTTGCCCCCCTGCGCCCCCCCCCCCCCCCCCCCCCGAAAACCCCTCTCCTGACTCAGGGTCCCGATTTTCCCCGGCGCACCCCCCCCCCCCCCCCGCAGATCCTTACCCCAATTTAGGGTATGAGCCCCCGCCCATTTCTACATGGGCCCCAGAATATGAAATGCCCAAAACCAAGATCCCGCAAGCACCACGTGTCCAGGTATGCTGAGCACGCCCTTTTGAAATAAATTGATTGTCAACCGATTGTCAATACGGCCAACAACGACGCCGTTATGACCGTTGACACACTCCGTTTGAAATAAAACTTTGAAAAGAGAATGTGGGGCCATGACTGCTTGGTTCCGCTGCTAAAATAGAATAGCTTGGCAGTCCATCAATTATTAAAATATTCGAAAATATGCGACGGGCCTCTTTCTTTAACAAAATATGCCCAAAATTTAAAATTGCGACGCCCCTACCTGCCAAAGTATGTCAAATAGGCCAAAAGTTCTGTAGTATGGAATATCCCTGAAATTTTCGGAAAAGAAAGTATGGTAGAATGCGCCTCGAACCTTGAGGCAAACCTGGGCACGGTACGGACGAGGTTCGAAAAGTAAGGTCCCCCAAAGGGGGGACCCTAACAAATCGGTGGCCAGGGCTTATAAAATTTTGGGAACGGGCAGGCCCCTTGCCGTGGGTGGTGTCAAGGGGGCCTATGCCTTCTGAGGCCCACCCCTCTCAACAGGGTCCACCGTGCTAACTAAAGAGTTTATTTTACGGTTTATGACAGCGCCGTTTTCAGACGAAACTACCTGACCCTGTGCGAGATCGGCGAAAAGTACCGTATCCTCCCGCTGCTTCGCGCCGTGGAGCAGTTCCTGATGGAGGCGCACATCCACCCGATGCGACGCCTGGAGCTGTCCGTGGAACTGCGCATGGCGCCTCTCTACACAATGGCTTTGAGGGAAATGGGCCCACCCCATCAGGCACTGGAGAAGGTGGGAATGATTTATCGTATTTACAGAGGTGTCGCTTATTCACAGATCCTGTGTTATTTTCAGCTGCACGAGTACTTGAGTGAGAACGGAGAGACGCTGAACGACGTGCATCCGAAGCTTCTCTCCGCCCTCAACATCACTCCGGAGTACATTTGCATCGCATAAGAGTTTGGAATAAAACATCGCATATACATCAGGGGCTAGAAAGAGGGGAGGCTCCTGGAGTGAGAGAGGTCAGCAGCGGCCCGAGGGGGATTTCTTACAGTCCACGTACTCCTAAAGTTACCGTAAAGCCATTAAACAATACCGTATACCTGGTAGCTGAGGGTGGCCTTGGTCGACTGGAACCGCGTCACAGCCACCGCCAGGCGGAAGCCTTCGTCGATTCCGCCGTGGTACCCTCCCTTCCGGATCAGACTGTCGATGGTCTCCACATGGTCCCACCCTGAAACAGAAGAAAGTAAGCCATAGGTTGCAGTCACGCGAAGGCAAGGTCTTGTAAACTACCTTAAAATTTTATATTTGTAATTTTAAAAGGGTTTAAATATCATCATAATGACGTCATTTTGGTCCTCTATTGACACCGGGGTTCTCAAATGACGGGCTGGACCGAGAGATTTTTTCAAGCGTCCCGGCCGGCCCGTTTATAAAAATCCTAATTTTAAATTTTTGTATAAATCGGCACAATACTTTTTAACTGTTTTAATAACTTAATAATGTTACCAACATATAAGTCAATATTAGTTGTACAAAGAGAATGTCACCGACCGGGATCGAACCCTGGTCGTGTGGGTGGCAATCTGACTGGGTGGTCCAATTGTTCACAGGCGGCCGGAAGTAGTCTAAAAATTGCACTGGCACTTTGCCAATTGGGCCATGGGGCCAACTTCTCGGTTACGGTATCAACGTTTACCCGATTGGGGCTCTTTTCTTGGGATTTTTCTTTATTTTACTGAATGGCTATATTTTACCTGGATTGATTTTCTAACCAAGACATATTAGCTGTAAATTGGATTTTTGGCTAAATCAGAGAGTTTTTCTTTTGACATTTTGCCAGAATATGCAATCCACGGCCTTTCCCTCTTTACCGTTTGAAGGAACTCCAGCTGCCAAAAAAACCGGCATGGGCATTTTCCCAACAGGTGGCTTGGTCCGGCCACGAATAGCATTGGCAGAGTGCCAAGGCAACGAATTGCAATGAACACTCTCATTGTCCAATGGTGGAAACGGGGCGGAGTTTCACAAAACTACAGTTCTCTCTTTTGAAGTGTTCCGAGTTCCCAGTTTGAAAGGCCGTGAATCGTGCTCTATCTGACACCAAATGGAAGGTCAGAATCTGGGTCCCCGGAGTAAATGAGCGCTCAGTGTTTAACGAGTATCCCTTTGGAAAAGTTTGCACCGCCTTTGCATTCACGTTTCCACACAGAATTTTGTCACAAGTGCACAAAAATAACTCGCCCCATAATCTGAAATCACGGCCTTTCCATCCTTAACGTTTGAAGGAACTCCACCGCCCGAAAAAACGGTCGTTGGCCGTTTGCCAAAAGCCCATTCTAAAGGCCGTGCTCCCGCCACGAAAGCATTGGCAAAGTGTCAAGACTGTCGAATGCATGGTTTTTTGCAAATCACCGGTTGTTTATCAGCTCCTTTCGTGGCGGGACTCTTTGTACCAAGGGGGAAAATGAGGCGGGGTCGGCAAAGTTCCAATTCTGTTTTTGAAGTGATCCGAGTTCCCATTTGGAAAGGCTGTGAATCAGTCGCCCGATAATTTGAAATTTGATAGCCGTTTGTTATCGAACTCATCGTTCTCGCTACGGGCCCCGGCTTCACCCAAGGGAATGACCTTTCTGCAACTGTGCCGAAAGCGCAGACTCGTGGATTGATAAGTGTCCAAATTCAGAAAAAGGGTGGGGAAATACCAGTTAAAGGACTGTGTGGATTACCTTGTTCGGGGGCGACTTCCGGTAGGTAGACGGCGCTTCGCTGATTCCGTCCGTCGTGGAAATTGATCCGGATGCCGTGGATTCCGATGGTCCAGTCGCGGTAGTCACGGGCCGGTTCGAATTTGATCAACAGAGAGACCTTAAAAAATAGATAATTTTACCTTTTTAAACTATAAATTTAGCACTTCATCCGTTTAAACCTTTGAAAGTCAATGGAAAACAACGAACCGAACAGTGAAGTTCCGGCAGTTCGTTGATCTGAATGGGGTTGAACCGGCTGTCGTTGAGAGCACTGGTCAACGCGTACTCGCCAAGTCCCTCGTGCAATCTACAGTACCCTTTTTAAAGGACTATTTCACCAATTTTACCTGAGGTTCGAAAATGTCCCTATGCATCCCCGGAGTCGTTTGCTGCGGCCTGTTTTCCAGGTGACGAACAGGGGCCTACAACCATACCAATCGATAAAGGGTCTTGAAGCGAAACCCACAGTTTGTCGTTGGGAATCGTGGCGGGAGCCTTGGGAGTGGAGCGTTTCGAGAGGGCGGCGATGAGCACATCGTAGCAGTAGACGACCATTTCTGGCGTCGCCCCGTGCTCAACCATCGCGGAATCCATCCCCTGGAAGAAATTATTGCAAAGTACTTTAAATAAACTCAAAAACACTGTAAATTGCGGGTAAGTTCGATGCAAAACACAGACAAATAAAGGGATAAATAAGCTAGCCGGCTGTCACATGCGGCGCCCTAATTTAGCATTACGGTAGGTGGCGCGGAACATTCGAAGGTAGACAGTTTTGAAAATCATTTTCAATTTTTAAAAAAATTATTTTTTATTATTTTCGTTTCTTTCAGGAATGATCCTCCCCCGCATAGCCAGGCTTACCAGCTCTCCGGTTATTTTTCGCCCAGTCGTCTGTCACTTGAGCAGCGCTCAGCCACAGGTTTTTCATCATTTTCTTTATTTTGCAGCTTATTTAGAAGCCTAACTTGTCAAAGAAGAGTGTAGACGACGTGGCACAGGAGCTTCTATCGGCACCGGACTCGAAAATCCCGACAAAGTTGTCCCGGATAGCCGCCGCGTTGAAGATTCGCTTCGCCAAGGATCCCATTGATCCCATGTTGAAGACAGTGGGTTTGGCACTACCTCAATTTTTGGTTCTAAGCCTACGTAGGTAGCTAGAAAAGCGTGCGTTACCGTTTTCTAGGCTTGTTTTGCGCAATATATTGAAGAAAAAATAGATTTCTGTTTATTTCACGGAAATATGCCCAACTTTAGCGCCATTTGCTTAAAAATATGTTAAACATAGGCAATTTTCAGCTGCTCGATAGAGCCTCCGCCCAGCTGTACTACGACTGTGCCAATAATTTCGACTACGACAAGCTCTGCACCTGTAGGAATTCTCACTTAACCATGTTTTATTTTCAATTCAGCCTTCGGCCTCCCCGATTTCATGTCTTCGTGGTTCAAGCTAACTCTTCTACACGAATGGTGAGTGTTTTCAAAGGTTTTTAACTGGATTCTTCGACTTCAGGATGGTTCTTATGAGGCTGCACGTTTCCCTCGACGGTGACGCATATCTTCGGCTGCAGAGGGGTCTTTTGTCCACAATGTGGATGGATGTGGACAGCCGGCTGCAAATCGTCGGGGTTAGTTGACAAAAAAAACGAGCCCTCTTGAGTGTTTGTGCTGTTCGGCTAAATTGTCTCCGGAAATTCAATGTACTTTTTTTGTAAGGATTAAATCAGGGCTAGCCGTGGATGTACCCGACTGAAATTTTTTCGGTTCATCTCGGCCAAGGGTAGCTACGGGCCGGGCCGGCCCGTTTTCCAAAAAATCTCGGCCCGCGGCCCGAGATCAAAATTTCTAAAAGTTAGAAAAAAGTTTTAAACTATCTATGCACTGAAAAGTGTCTCTGGCATAATAATTACATTAAAAAAAAATAATGACAAAAAGTTTTGTCGACGGGGGATCGAACTGGGGTAACTTCGGATTGCCAGTCCGACCTCTTAGCCACTCGGCCATCAAAATTTTTAAAAAAAATATATAGGATAGTTCGAATCTTCTTCACACAGTATATTTTACACAATTAGAATTCTGTTTTGCAACTAACAGAATTTAACAATATTGACTTTGATTAGAGTTACATTTAAAATTTGATTCTCAAAAATAGTCGGGCCGGCCCCTTCCTCAGATTTTGTCGGCTCGGTCCGGAATTCTGATCAGCCACCCTTGATCGCGGCACTACTGACTAGTGAGTCCTGCTTTCAATACTGCTCAGAAGCTGGGTCTCGTAAGCAAGGGTGGCCCAGGGCCGGTCCGCTCCCAAAAAAAAATCGGGAAAAAGGGAATCGACCTGTGGCAACTTCCGATTACCAGTCCGACCTCTCAGCCACTCGGCCATAAAAAACATATAAAATGTTGTATAGGACAGTTCGAATTCTCTATAGCGCATTATCGTTTCTTCCACGATTAGAACTATGTTTTGCGACAAAGAGAACTTAGAAATATCAACTTTGTAAAGAGTTACAGTAAAAATAAAGTTTTCAAACTGGGCCTGGCCTTCTCCCAAATTTTCTCGGCCCGTCTCCATTTTGTGCGGCCCTTGCTCGTGCGCTGGGTCTCGATTCGATGCAGTAGTGAACTGTCGAAAACCAAATTTTCGAGCGCGTAAATTCCGAAAGCTCGTGGCAAAATCTGTACATACATGTGAATGCAAGGGTTAATACCGGGGTTCTCACGGGTCGAGCCGTTTGGAAAATTTTGGTCGGCCCGTTTACCCTGGACCACCCGGTCAGATTGCCACCCACACGACCAGGGTTCGATCCCGGTCGGTGACATTCTTTTTTGTACGACTAATTTTGACTTATATGCTGGAAAAAACTATATGCAGTAATTTAAAGCAGTTTAAAAAATTACTGTCCGATTTATACAAAAATTAAAATTATTTTTTTATACCCGGGCCGACCGGGCCGGCCGGGCGTCCCAAAAAAACCCTTTTACCGTCATTTGGGAAGCCCGGTGAGTACACCAGGTGCTTCGAAAACAAAGACTTTGGTAACCTAAGTGCTATATTTTCAGCTCATCCTATCTGTAGTTTTGTTTTTCAGCAAGAGTTGAACCAGGTGCTGTCATCGAAATCCGACATGGAGCACATGCACGGCCTCCATCTTCAGACATTCCTCGAATACGACGAGGTGACAGTTCAATCTTGCTCCAAACGTCAAGGTTTAGGGCTTTATTCACGACGACCGGGTGCTGGCGGCAGCCGTGTGGAGGTGCCTCTACATGCAGAGATCGTGTGACCCTATTCACGTGCTCAAGGTGGTCACCTACATGCGATCCACGGTATGTTCTCTCTCTCTCTCTCTCTCTCTCTCTCTCTCTCTCTCTCTCTCTCTCTCTCTCTAACCCCCTCTCTTTCAGATGGCCTGGCTGGATTCCCTCGACGTAGACCAGATCCTCGTCGACGGCGTCAAGGAGTGGAAACAAGTGAAGCCGCAAGTGTGATTCTCCCAATCGCCAATCCTCAGTCGGGTACTAGACGCCTTATTTCCCCGTTAGGATGTTTTTTCGTTGAGTTATTCCCGTTTTTGTTGATGTATATACTCCGGTCGAGTAAAGATAAAAAGGCTTACGATATCTGTGGTCTCCTGGAGACAGTACTGGTTCAGCAGGCAGATTACAAATAGCTGAATTACATGAGATACGAATAAATGAGTACTACCTGGAAAATCATCGATAGGTGGGCGCTTATCAGGTGGAAACTGTTTTTCGCTGATGACAAGGCGAGGGAACCAAAATGTGACTTCACCCTCATCACAGTTCTAACGGGCCGGCCCATTTGGGAAATTTAGGTCAGCTCGACCACCCAGGCAGATTGCCACGCACACGACCAGGGTTCGATCCCGGTCGGTGACATTCTTTTTTTACAGGAAATATTTACTTATATGTTAGTAACAAACATTATTAACTAATTTAAAGAAGTTTAAAAAAAATTGTACCGATTTATACAAAAATTTAATTTTTTATCTCTGGCCGACCAGGCCATCCCAAAAAATCCTTTGGCCAGGCCCGTCATTTGAGAACCCCAACGCCGCAATCCAATCTTCCATCTTACTGTCCTTGTTTATGCATATACTCGTCGCCCAACGACCTTTCTCGCAAATCTTTGACATTAGCATAACTTTGAGTTAGAAATAATTGACAATTATGCAAAAAGGTGAATGTGTAGCTATGTCATTACTCATTCTAATTAGCTTAGATTCGCAGGTCATCGAAATTTCCAAAAAGGTTCGTGGACGAGGAGTATAGTTCTCACGAGCCGGGCCGATTTGAAAAAATCCTCGGCCCGCTTTGGCCCGTCCACTCGGACCACCCAGTCAAACTGTAACCCACACAACCAAGGTTCGATCCCGGTCGGGGCACTTTATTTTTGCTAACTTAAAATTTGTTTAAATGTGTAATAGAAGTGATATGAAAGTGTTATCGGGGTTTTTAAAAATTGACATAAGCTAAAATAACCATTTAAAGAATTTTTAATTTGACAAGTTTACAAACTAGGCCCAAACGGGCCGGGCGGACACTTTTCTCGGCCCGGCCTGGACCGTTCTGGCCTGGCCTGCTTCGGCCCGCGGGCGGCTCTTCTTTTGAGAAAGATGGTGCGGCCACCCCAAATTTTCAAATTTCCTCGAAAATGGGTGGGTTTGGGAAATCGTGAATAGCACCAATCGACAGCTCGTATAAAAGCACCCCTAGGTACCGGGTGACAGAAAATTAAGTTTGCATATTCTAATTGTACGAGGAAAAAAGAAAATCAGGTGTGCCAAAAAATGATACGTCCACCCCTAAAATCCGCAATTCCGCAACAAATTTCAATTTTGGAAGTTTCTAATTAGACATTCATGAGAATGTTCGACGACGTTTTAAGCAGAAAGCCATCGTCCCCTTATTCAGTTTTTCTTCAAAAATTCAACAGTTTTGTTGCAACTAATAGGGGGACATTTACGGGAAAATAAGGAGTGTTCCAGACAATTTAGCATATATAATTAGTATAATTTTCGACCGTACCCGATGAAAATGGAAATTAAAGGTCCCTGACGGTCCCTTTAACAGACGATTCATGGTCAAGTGTCTCTGGCTTGCAACGGTAAGGGCGATTATTTTGTTTTTGGTTCATTTGGAAAATGTTGGTCGGCCCGTTTACCTTGGACCACCCAGTCAGATTGCCACCTGACATTCTTTTTTGTACGACTAATATTGACTTATATGTTAGTAACAAACATTATTAAGTTATTTAGAGCAGTTCAAAAAATTATTGTGCCGATTTTTACAAAAATTAAAATTTATATATTTTATTCCCGGGCCGACCCGTCCCAAAAAATCCCTCGGCCGGCCAGTCATTTGAAAACCTCGGTCCCTCCCTCTCTGATCCAAAATCCCTTCAAAACACAAAACAGTGGTGTGCAATAATATTTAATTTACATAAAGCATGCACTGTTATATGACACGAATCGACCCAACGAACACAAAACAATCCGTCTGTGCCCAGAAAAATTATAAATACGCAACGGGGAGGCTAGAAAGTACAACAAACCGAGGTTAATTAGAGGGGGCTTAAATCGAATGAGCTGTGGGGGTTCGACCTCGTCGCGGGTACCCTGGCCTCCTCGTCGTCCATCGAAAGTCGCTGTTTTCCCTCAGAGTACCACGGAATATGGTCAATTTCGGCCACCGCAATGCCTTTGGCGATGAATCCCTTCTCGAATTCCTTGATTCTCGGCACCACTGCCGACGGGTTGTTAACCGGCGAGTTGCACATGGCGTAGGCTGAAAAAAACCTTTGTTTCTGGAGAACTTTAACAAACAAACCAAGGTTGGCTAACGAGTTGTCCAGGCCCTTCTTGTCCATTCCATCGAGCGGCCGGTCGAGGTTGATCGAATTGTAGCAGGTGCTTTTGTACCTAAACTACAGTATCACAAGCGAAAGTACCGTATACCCACCAGAAGTCTTCCAGACCAAAAAAATTGAAGAGCATGGCCACGTGGACGTCAGCACAGTGCATATCCACAACAATCTGAAAGGAGATGTTTTGTACAGGAATTTCCCACTAACGCGAGGGTGTAAAATACAGGAAAGCCCATAACTCGCATAAAAATATGAAAGGCCTCCCCACAACGTTGAGCTGACAAATTTGACTTCAGGCATGGGCAAAAAGTTTGCTCCATATCCTACACGTACCCCCTTCTGTAATAAATGTGGTACTTCGTGGGTGGTCTACCGCAATTAGTACCAGCCGGGTGTCAATAGGGATTGAAATGACGTCATTATGACCTTAAACGCACCCTCCCTTTGTAATAAAGGTTTGAAAAGGCAAGATATAGCCCAAGGCTGCTTGAGGGCCGCTTATCGAAACTTACGAAACCCCTGATGGTCCTTTCCCCAAAACGAGCCATGAGTTACACACAAGGGAGGGTGCGTTTAAGGCCATAATGACGTCATTTCAAACCATAATGACACCCGGCGGCACGAAATAAGTAGAACAAATTTAGGTTTGGGATCATACGGGGATGTATATCCGACTTTCCGCGGGTTAAGGGTGGTAGACGCTACCAATGGTCGATAGTTAGGGTGATTAGAGGCTACATTTGTTTCATATGATGAGAAGTGGGTGGTTACCCCCATTTTAGGCCCTAAAAGTTCTTCAATGTTTGGATTCCCCCGGGGTATGTTTGGGATTTACAATGGGGTGACCCCTTAACTTTGGGGCATTTAAATAGGGCAACCTCTTTCAATATGGGGTCCGGAAAAAGAATAAATTTGGAGGTAGACCTTTTTTTTAAATGTATAATCGGCTTAACAAAACCCTGATGGGCTTTTCCCAAAACCAGCCATGAACTAGCTATACATTGATTTTTCAAACTTTTTTTTAGAACGGGAGGGTGTGTCAAGTGTCATACTGACTTTCAAGCCCTATTGACGGGCAGGGCCGAGGGTTTTTTTGGGACGTCCCGGCCCGGTCGGCTCGGGTATAAAAAGTATTTTTTTAAACTTTTGTATAAATCGGTACAATAATTTTCTAAACTGCTTTAAATAACTTAGTGTTTGTTACAAACATATAAGTCAATATTGTCGCACAAAAAAGGATGTCACCGACCGGGATCGAACAGAGGTTGTGTGGGTGGCAATCTGACTGAGTGGTCTAAGGTAAACGGGCCGACCAAAATTTTCCATCCAAATGGCACGGCCCGTGAGAACCCCGCCAAAAACCGATTCAGCATAAGCCGTTTAGAGGATATACACGGGTTTTAGAGAGAGAGAGAGAGAGAGAGAGAGAGAGAGAGAGACGTACCTCCACTTCTTGAAACATGGCAACCAGGTCCGCAATGCGTATCTCCGGTTCCGGAAAGTCGATGCTTCTGTAGTACTCGAACATCATCTTGAATGTCCACGTCCTCCTCGACCGAAGCACAGCCTGGGTGGCGTTCGTCACGCATCTTTGATCTGAAACAGCTACCGTAACCAGGAAATGGCGAAAGTCTCACTCAAAGGACTCCACATGAGCATGAGATGGAGGAAGACCATCTCAGCGTCTCCGAACTTCCACTCGATGAAGCGGTCGATTACATTGTCCCAGAAGCGCTGGAATGTTCCGGCGAAGATTCTAAAGGGAGGTAAATGGAAAATTCCGATCAAAAACGGACCTTCTCTTCGTCTCCCGTGAATTCAAATCTTCGTTAGCCAACTCGAATCCCGTCTTATCCGGAGGAACGTAAGTGTAGTTGTTCATGACGAATTTACGCTCCTTCGCCTGAAATATTCACAAAAATCAGGCTTTCATGAAAAAAAAAATGTTTAAAAAAGTTGTGCATTAAAACGCCGTCTCTGAAAGAATCGATCAGCCTCTAAAAGGCCACTGTCTTAGGAAAACGTTGACAGTCTCAGAATTGGCCTCAAAATTGGTCTACAACCTTCTTAGGGACAATACACAAAATTTTGAAACGTTTCGACCGATATCGATTTTTTGACCTGGGGTACGGTAGGGTACTGAATTTATACAAAATTAGTAGAAACAAATAAATTTGGGGTTATTCTGAAAGTGTGTAACATGGATACTTCAAATATAACAGTGAAATAACGAAATTATTGTGTACTTTTCGGCAACGGAGTCGAAAAAGTGAAAATTTACGTTTAAAATTGCAGTTTTTCGCATTTTTCGACCTTTGACATAAAAGAGTCGCAAAACGCCTCTATAATAGAAAGATGCAAATTTTTTCTGCACATTTTGAAAAAATAAAGTCCAAAAAAATCACGAAAAAATTCACTTTTTGTTGGTCAAAAATAGTTTTTGCGATTAAACGTGTGCAAAAGTTTATGGGGTAATAAAAAAAAAGTAATTTGGGGTTGTAGTCTACAACTTGTAGACCAATTTTGAGCCAATTTTTCCGAGCTTTCCAAAGACGGCGTCTTAATGGATGTTTAAAAAAGAGCTATTTTTGCTTAGGGACAAACCCCCGCACTCCACGGAGCTCGCCATGCTGTTCGTACCAGCCGCTTACCATTTCCGGGTACTTTGAAGCCGAGTAGAAGTGGTCCAGGCTAAGTTTACGCACAGAGTATCGATTCAGAAGATTTGTCTGAAAATCGATAATAGCATTTATTTATAGAAAAATACTTGATCCTCCTCGGGCAGTTCACGATAATGGCCCATTCGCTCCACCCAGAAAAGAAGACCGGCCCGCTCGACATCGCCCAACTTCTTCACGTCCTCCGGCACGAATTCTCGCAGTTTCACACTCTGAACAATTTAATGAGCCATGAGAAGGAAGGGAGCGAAACGAGAATAGTTCCAGACAACCCCGCTTCGGCGATTCTAGGAAATAAGTAGCCTTATTTAATGTTGCTATTTGAATTTCCAATTCCGACATCCACATAATGGTTTTAAAATTAGGCTACGCCCATTTTTGACCGAAGTAGCATGGTTGGGCAGAGAGCGTTTGGGGGCTTAAGCGATGCGTAAGCCTCCAAATAGTGCCCCGGAGGAAAAGAAAGTCCCCTTTCATATTTTGTTACCATTTTCAACCAAACGGAGAATTATCCGCAAACACCTAACGGCCATCAACCATGGCAACGGGCCGGCCCGACTCAACCGAAAATCTATGCCTTTTAAACGTTTATGCCATTTCAATGAAAAAAGCAAAAAGAACGAAAAAAATTTCGGACCGGCCCGTTCCCACAATTTTCTCGGCCTAATTTTGCCAAGCTCCACCTATGGGCACGTAGGCATGCACAAACTTGAGCAACCCACCACGGGGATCAATTTTGCGACAGCGCCTTCCATTACAATAAGATTTGAAAAGTTACGGCGGACCTCTTCTTTAACAAAAATTTAAAGAACACAAAATTGCGATGGCCCCACCCACCGCCGCTTATGGCGGAGCTTGGCAATGTACGGCCATGCGAAAACCGCTTTTTCTCTGCGTCTTAACGGCAACGGGCCGGCCCACTCCAAAAATTTTCACGGCCCAGTCCGGCCCGACTCAGCCGAAAATGTATGCCTTTTTTCAATGTAAAAATCAAAGAAAACGAAAAAAAAATTTCGGGCCGACCCGGATTTCAAATTTTCTCGGCCCGGCCCCAAATTTTGCCATGATTGCTCGTGCAAGAATTCCGTTTTCATGGCTCTTGGGTGTTTCAAAAAGACCGACTGCTAAACATCGATCAGCAATCGGGACTTCCCGAGCCTAGATTTTATGCATAAAAGTGACCCTGCGTGAAACCACGTTTTTCAAGCGAAGGCGTTGAGAACAAAGCCTTTACAGTACAAAACTGCCATATTTCGATTTGTTGGACAAACCAGGGGCGCGAATAGCGCTTCTAAAACCATGGATACTCGTTAAACACCGGCGCATAGATAACGTTAACCTGTAGAGTTGGCGACAGCTATATTGAGAATAAAAGGACTAACCGAGTTTATGCCTTGCAGAAAAGTGTTAATGTTGACGAATTCCAACTGCATCATACGAAAATGGTCACTGGAATTTAATTTGAATAGGAAAGCAATAAAAACAAACCCGTATACTTCAATGAGCTCCGTGAAGAAGTCGATTCCTTCAATGCACCTGCCATCGCATTGGGGACAGTAGGACTGCCACTCTGCACTGCGTCGTTTCTGTTCCTCTTGCATCTCCAGAAAGGCCTCGTCCCTCTCCTCCGCCTCTTCCGCCTCCTCGTCCTCCTCCATCGGCAGGGCGTTCTTTCGTTTGCGGTTCGGTTGGGGACCGGTGGAACAGCGCTTCTTCTGCACAGCTGAAACAGAAACATACATGGTCATTTTGAAACAAACATGGTAAAAGAGTTTTAAAGGGCTTGAAAATTTACAGAACCTAAACAGTGAAAAGTGAATTAATTCATTCTCTTAAGCATAGTTCTCACGGGCAGGGCCGGGTCGACTTGAAAAAATCCTCGGCCCGGCCCACCAGTCTTGGCCCGTCTACTCAGGCCACCCAGTCAAACTGTCACCCACACGACCAAGGTTCGATCCCGATCGGGACACTTTATTTTTGCTAACTTAAAATTAGTTTAAATGTGTAATAGAAGTATTATTAAAGAGTTTGGAGGGTTTGAAAAAAATTGACGTGAGCTAAAATAACGACTTAAACAATTTTTAATTTGACAAGTTTACAAACCGGGCCGACACTTTTCTCGGCCCGGCCCGCTTCGGCCCGTCATTTGAGAACTATGAACGTTTGAAGGAACTCCAACGATCAAAAAAATTGACCGTTGGCATTTTGCCAACGGGCCAATTCCAAATTCCATGTTCCTGCCACGAAAGCATTGGCAAAGCGCCAAGACTATCGAATGCGCGGTTTTTTTTGCAAATCACCGGTTGTTTATCAGCTCCTTTCGTGGCGGGACTTTTTGTCCAAATGCAGAAAATGTGGCGGGCTTGGCAAAGTTCCAGTTCTGTTTTTGAAGTGACCTGAGTTCCCATTTGGAAAGGCCGTGAATTAGAATCAAACGCGTTAAGCAAAAATTGCCCTCAGGGCCTTTACCATGTCGAACCATCAGCGAATAAAAGTCAATAAAGCAGATATTTAAAGTTTTGACGAAAGACTTTTGAACCGGTCGCGTGAATGCGAAAAGGTTCTTCGACGTTTTCTCCGGGGAAAGCGAGATTTTCTCCGAAATTATCAAATTCCCCGCTGAACGCCACTTTTTCCCACAGCGGGCTCATGCACAGGAGGTGGCGGCGGCGCCCTTTGATCGGTGAGGTTGGCGCTGAGCCAACTTCCGCCCCGGGAAAGGCCTTTCGAGTTCATGTGCATCTAACTGAATCCGTCTACCCGATTTATTTAAAAATTTAGTCCTTATTTTTCATAGTTTTTTTTTAAAAATAAAACAATATGTAATCTATCGGTATATATATATATATATATATATATATATATATATATATATATTTTTAAAAATAAAACAATATGTAATCTATCGGTATATATATATATATATATATATATATATATATATACATTTAAGCCAAATAAAAAAGAAAACGCAATAAAAAAAATCCTTGAGCCTCCGAATTATTGCCACGCTGCGCTCATTCGGACGCGTCGCGGTCAGCGGCGGACACCCCCTCCGCCTTGGGCACGCCGTGTTCTCCGCATACCTCGGGAGGGGCCGTCAATTGACGTACCCATCCGTAACTTTTGGGACCTAAAATGAGGTAGCCCCCCTTAACTTTTCATCCTCAGGGGTCATTTTACCGAACATAGGGCCTAACCCCCTAAACTTTTGCATTTTCTGGGCCTCTACCCCCCTTAACCTGGTGTAAGTTGACTATATCCTCCCGAGGTATGGTTCTCCGAAGGTTTTGCCCCACGGCCTTTCCAAATGGGAACTCGGGTCACTTCAAAAACAGAACTGGAACTTTGTCAAGCCCCGCCCCATTTTCTGCATTTGGACAATGAGTCCCGCCACGAAAGGAGCTGATAAACAACCGGTCATTTGCAAAAAACCCCGCATTCGATAGTCTTGGCACTTTGCCAGTGCTTTCGTGGCGGGAACACGGGATTTGGAATGGGCCCGTTGGCAAAATGCCAATGGTCGATTTTTCGGTCGTTGGAGTTCTTTCAAACGTTAAGGATGGAAAGGCCGTGGGGCGCTAGAACACAAAAAACCGCATTTTTCGAGTTTGGTTATTATGAATACGGTAACCAGAACTATAGCTGTGAACAAACCTGACGGCTGCATTCCGACATCCAAGCACAACTGCAGACGACACTGCCTACAAAGATTCCTGTTGTTCTTCACATCACAAACCACCACGGCCTTCTCGCCCGGCGCCGGGGCGCGATGTCGGTCGAATTTCTGTATTTTCAGATGAAACGGAGCTTTGAAGACGAAACTCACCAAGTTCTTCTCGATGCATCTCTTAAAAAACATGGCGCAGCCTCTACAAGACGCAACGCCGTAGTGGAAGCTTCCATCCATGAGATCTCCGCAGACTGGGCATCCGCTGTTCCTCTTGTCAGACATCTGGATAAATCTAAAACCACAGGACGTGATAAAATTGTTATTTAAATTCGTAATAATAAAAAAGTGGTATTATTGGGAAGGAAATAATGAAAGTAGCCCAAAAACATAAAATACAAGGCAGCCGCGGCGCTAATTTTGAGCAACACCTCTCGTATTGGAACCATTTTCCGAAATTCTCTATAGCTTGTCTTGGAAAAATGGTAATGCACAATTGATATTGCCAAAATAAGCTTTATTTGGGGCACTTAATAACAAAAATGGTACAAATTCTTAACCGGCGGTAGTTCTGAAAAACCGGGTGAGAGCACAAACCGCATGGGAAATTAACAAGGAACGACTAGACGCAGACTGTATGCGGAATGAAAGCGTTCCGTTATCAACGATGCGCCAGACAGGTCAATCGTAATTATTTGTCTTTGGGTTTGACTTGTTACAATTGCGACTGGAATAACCAGTCACACAAAAAAGTACATTTTAAGGAAAGGGGTTATTTCGTAAATACATTAATTTTAATTTTAAAAAGGGTGAACACAGAACTCCGGAAATCTATAATGTAGTGAAAAAATGTTAATTTAAAAAGGGCGGACACAGACCCAAAAATTGCAAATAGCAAATCAGGTGCGTTTCCGGTGCTTGAGTTCCAATAGATACGGTACTGCTCGTTCTTCGTGTCAAGACCTGCTAACTTTTCGCTGCGGGACAACCCTTTAATGTTTTTGGCATTCTTTGCAGTTTTTTTAAAAGGTTTTTAGGGGCAAAAGGAAGCTTTTTTCTACGATTAATTTTTTTTAAAGATAATCACGTAAAAAGGTATTTTCCGGATTTTTTTAAAATAAATGAGTAGACCTCATTTTCCTGATTCAGAAAAGTTTTTTTCTTTTTGGAGCAAAATGAGTCAAATAAGGAGCGCCTGAAGTTTTTTTTTTTTCGAAAATATCGTTCGAATAGCGCGTCATTCTGCGTCTCGCTTTTTCGCGCGCTCTCTCGCCTTTCTCTGCCGTGTAACCGTGCACCCTCAATCGTGCACATCTCTTTGAAAATTTAATTTTAAGAGTTCCTTCCCCTTTAAATATGCACTATAACTGTGTACGTTCTATCTAATTATTTAAGTAGCCATAAAACGAATAGAGAAACGCGTTTTTATTGAAAACAAAAAGTAACCACCTTTGATCACAAAAAACCCCAAAAATAAACGAAATCATCCGAGTCAAAAAAGAGGTAGTTGATTAGAAAGAGATCGCGATGACAGCCCGTGAGTGAAAGAGTCAGAAACTGTGGGTGAGGTAGAGGGTACCCGACGCTATATCCGTTCTATGAGACAATAAATAAAAGATAAGTTATGAAGGAGGGGTGTGGGGTCTGTCGGTGACGTAGGTTCGGCCCCCAAACGGCGGCGTCAGCTGGTAATTCGCTTCAAGATCCTTCGCCAGAGCGTCATCTGAAATACCGTTCGTTTTTAATAACTGCTTGGGGACAAACTCAGATTCTGCGTGGAATAGGCCTTCGGGTTAAAGTATTCTGGGCGAATGTGTTCCGACGGACTGCGGCCAGGTTTGTACATTTTCGGCGGAGGCGAATCCTCTTCTTCCTCTTCGTCGGCACGGCGTTTCCCGTTGGAAAAACAGGGAATCACGGCCATTTCCTCCTCCGTGCAACTGCCGTAGACGATCACGCTCTTCTCCAAAGTGTCCAGTTTTGGCATAACGGCACATGGATCGTCAACTTGGCGGTTTCTCATGGCGAAAGCTGAAAACCAAGAATCACAAAGTGCCGATATTTTAGTGAAACGAAAAAAATTCCCGCGCGATTTTCATTAGGGGTCATTTTTTATGAAAGTATGCCAAAAATCCGTCCTACCGAGAGTGGAGAAAGAGTTGAGCAGGCCCTGACCGTCCATGCTTCCCTCCAAAGGCCGATCGATATTTATCCAACTGTAGCACGCCTTATCGTACCTGAAAAAAGCATAATACACGCAGGATACCGGACCCACCAAAAGTCGGTCATATCGAAAAAGTCGAAGAGTTTGGCCACGTGAACATCGGTACAATGCATGTCCACCACAATCTGAATATGAGATTTTTGTTGTTTTAGGGTGAAAGTCATATAAGAACAAGCAAGCCCCACAAGGTCCAGATGGGGTGACCACCCCAGTTGGGGGGGGGGGGGGGGGGGAAGGGAGAAGCATAGCTGAACGTAAGGTTCACGGAGTACCTACACAATTCGGCGTTTGCTTGAAAATGGTAGCAAAAAACTCAAGGGGGACTTACGTTGCCCCCAAGGCACCATCATACCTTGGGAAGGTCCGGTCGTAGCGGTACCCCCTATCACTTTTGACCCCCTTTACTTTTGACTCACTTGGGTCGCTGGGACCCCCCGTCACTTTTGAAAACCCGTTCATTTGGTTCCCATGGTATGAGCACCATTTGGGGGGCTTACGCATCGAGCCCCCAAATGCTGCCCGTCCAGCTATGGTATGAAGTAAGTGAAATCACAGCATCAGACGGTCGGTTTCAAAATATGGCTAAGTGGTCGGACTGGCAATCCGAAGTTGTCCCAGTTCGATCCCTCGCCGTCAAAACTTTTTGCCATTATTGTTTTAAGTAATTATATTGTTTTAAGTAATTATTATGTTAGAGAAATATTTGCAGTACATTAAATAGTGTAAAACTTTTTTTTTTCTAAATTTTAGAAAAAAAAAAGACTTCGGGCCGCGGGCCGTTCCGGGCCGAGTGGGGCCGGGCCAACATTTTTTGGAGACCGGGCCGGCCCTCAGCCACCCTTGGTGCGAACCCCACAAAGCGAACATTTTCAAACCAAACGTATTCATATAACCCTGAAGCACTTTCTGATACCATACTTTGACAATGCACTGTTTTTAGCTGATAGTGTGATTGCGCTTTCGGAGGGGATTGTCACCTTGTACATCTTCAAGCGGCCAACAAAATACTGCAATGCAGCAGCTGCAAAAAAAATAGGCAACCACGTGAATCTGTGTTTTTTTGTTCAGGAAAAATGATGAATCTAGCCTCACTTTCCGGTCACATTATTCTCGTGTTACAGAGTCATTCTCGTTACTCCTCCGCTGGAGGAAGGTCGGATCTCTTTCTTTTCTTCCCTCAGCCAGGGATCTCGTAGCCCCGGGAACAACGATGCATAGAAGCCATAGATGACAACGGGTAGAAGAATTGTTACGGATAGGCTTCTGTCGCATAAATTGTTCTTGTGTGTTACTGTAAAGGAGTCTACTATACTGCATTTGTGTTTCATTCACACTACATTGATTGGCTAATAAAATTAATTGATTTGTGTTTTTATGCATTCACAGTTCTCTTGTTACTGTTTTATGCGGAATACGATTTGTAAAGTACAACTTTTCTGATGTCAACTACATAGCAGGACGCAAGGTACTTTCGGTACCAACGTAAATGACTTTTTGGTGCAAAAACATTATCAAAACAAAGATGGAAGCTTCCGGTATTCCATGGGTTTTCTTTGTGGGATCGAACCCCTTTACCTTCCGGGCCACCTAACACCCTTTTCTGGTCATTTTAAAGGGGTAGTAAGGAGATTTTTCGTTTCACTTTCGATCGGCTACGGTCGGAAATTAATGGGACCGACAGGGGCCTTTCCTTATTGGAAATGGGATGTATGCTAATTGAGTCATTTCAATTGAAATGATTTTTCCTAACACCGCTCCAGACAACGGCCGTGCGCAAAATGCTTGCCAAGTCATCATTAGCATACGATTATGAAAAGGCCCCTGACGAGCCCTTTAAGCGAATTAACTATGCTAGGTTGTCTCACAACCCCCCCTTTCCAGCGCTCTCTCGCCCAATTGGAAAGAATGTTTTTAGCCTGTCTCATAGATGAACAAGCACCGCCTACAAATCTGTAGACAGATACCCGTTTTTGACGACTTTGAAGCTTATTTTCTCGAAAAAGGTAAATTTTCGACCCATAGTCATATATATATATATATATATATATATATATATATATATATATATATATATATATATATATATATATATATATATATATATATATATATATATATATATATATATATATATATTAACGTTATCAGCGAATTTTTCGCTGTTGTAAAACCCGCCTGACTGTCCCTTTTAAGTTGACGAAAATTATAATCGTTTCAAGATAAATATTTGTTGTTCGAATGCCTTTTTGGAGGAAAAAAGTGACCGTACCTCCACCTCCTGGAATAGATTGATCAGTTCTCCCACGCGGACCTCCGGTTCTTCCACCTGTTTTTCCTTGTAGTATTCGAAAATCATCCGCAGTGTCCACGACCGTCGCGACCGCAGCAACGCCTGTGTTGAGTCTGACACGAAGCGATGGTCTAAATTGAACATTTTGGGCCAATTTCTCCCATAAAATTTACAAAAATGAGAGAAAATGCTTACTTAAGGGACTCCACATGAGCATGTAGTGCATGAAGACGATCTCCGCATCGCCTACCTTCAAATTGATAAAAGGGTCGATTACAGTAACCCAGCAACGCTGATAAGTCTCCAGAAAGGCCCTAAATAAGGGGATTAGTGGGGTTAGATTGCAAAACAAACTGTCGTTTGGCCTCCCTCTGTCGTACGTCGTCGGTTATCTCGAACCCCGTCCTATCGGCCGGCACGAAAGTGTAGTTGTTCAAGACGAACATTCGCTGTTTGGCCTGAAAATGATAGTAATTGAGCCATATTGACAGCTCACAAAGATTCCAAAGTGTGCTAAGTCTTGGGATTGAAACCCGTACAAAGTAGGAGTAAGGGGATGGCTTACAGTATCCGGAAGGGCACCAATTTGATAAGCCTTGGGTTTCGTACGAAAATGACCGATTAGCCCTTGTTAGAGTTACTGGTAGAGTTCCTGTGTGTGTTGTTAGAGTTTATTAGCCCTTGTTAGAGGCATTGTTTTTACAACAACAAACAACTACAGACTCTTCGCCAAATCTACTTTGGCCGATTTGGCTGCGTACACGCCGTAGTATCCTATATGGCACGCTTTACTCTAGGAGCAACATCAAAACATTGACGTTGTTCCGAAGTAGTTTTGGCACGAACTGTAGGTGATTAAACAAATGGGGAAAATCAGTTAAGCCCCCCCCCCCCAACGTTCGGCTTGGCCACCTGATCAATGCGAATTTGTAAACGTCCGTAGGTGGGGGGGGGGCGTAACTGAATTATGTATCCTGGGGTGTCTATATAAGTTCAGTTTAACCCGCCGCATTTGAAATAGGGAGCTTAACTAGTGTACCCGTCACTTCATCCGAGAACCCCCCCCCGCCCGATTAAGTTATGCCCCCATACGAATAGTTCAGTTAACCCCCCCCCCATTTAATTCAGTTAACCCCCCATACCAACAATTCAGGAAAACGAAAAATTCACACGTAACCCAACCTGAATGAATTTGATGGGGAGGGGGGGGGGGCGCAAGCCGAGCGGCCAATTGGGAGGGGGCGCTACTGAATCGACTGGAGGGTTTAACTGAATCCCCCCAACGAATTCAAGTGAAGGATGTTTCTAAAATATTCGCCAAACCATACAATTGGAAACATGTCAATTGCTATAAAGCAGGTTAGTTCAAATTCTCCTATCTGGGAAGAATTTTAAACAAGCTATATCAATTCATTTTTGTGTGAAAATCGATCGACTTTCATTATAGCTGTCGCCAAACTAGCATCGGCTGTTAAAAGCCGCTTTTTCTCTGCGTCTTCGCTTCTCGCACACTATTTCTGTTGGCAGGATGCTCGTTTGGCGACGGCTATGTGTTAAATTGTTGAGGTGGCCTTTGAAAGCGGTTTCAATTACACTCTGATGATGATACACATCCCCACCTCTTCTATGAATTTTGAAGCTGAGTAGAAATGATCTAGGCTCAGTTTCCGAACCGAATACCGCTTCAGAAGGTTGATCTAAACGGGAGTAATGTGTATTTTAAGTACAAGCAAAGGCACCTGGTCCGCCTCCGGTAGATCCTTGAAATGTCCCATCTTCTCCACCCAGAACAGGAGACCGGCCAGTTCCACGGTGCTCAGCTTGTCTAGGTCGTCGGGCTGCATTTCTCTCACTTTGATGCCCTAACAGCCTTTTTTGTGGGAGGAGGGTAGAGAGACACAGTTGAAACCATAGAGACAGAGAAGAAGAAAGAGAGAGTTAAAGATAGAGAGAGATAGAGATAAATAGAGAGAGAGATAGATAGAGATAATAAGAGAGAGAGAGAGAACGTGCAATACCGGTGGACGGGACAATGGGTATAAAACAATAACCTTACCTTTCGAATCTCCTGGACGAACAGATCAATATCCGAGTAGTTCAGTTGCATATGACGAATACTGTCTCTGAAACAACAAGTTTTGAAATGACTAACTGGGGACGCCGTAAAATTTGGGTTCACGGAAGTCACCTTGTTAAAGGGGAAGGGCCGTGCAAAAAAGTGTTTCTGGATTTGTGCTAAATGAGTAGATCTCATTCTCCTGATTCAGAAAAGTGTCCCATTTTCTCTTTTTGGACCAAAATGAACCAACTTAAGAGAGCCGGAAGTTTTGTCAAAATATCGTTTGAAAAGCGCGCCATTCTGCGTCTCGCTTTATCTCGCGCTCTCTCGCCTTTCTCTGCCGTGTAACCGTGCACCCTTTGCAATGTTCAATCGTGCACACCTGCGCCGGTTGCAGTCCAAAACATATATAGCTGTCGCCAAAATGAAATCATATGCTAATTCCGGAAACATGCAAAGCATGCTCTGTCAACGACTGATTAGACTACGAATTTCAATATCAACAGAGGATCACTGGGACATTCTAATGTTATTGGCATGATTTCAATTTGGCGACAGCTGTAAAAGGGGTATGTTTCAGAATCGTGGCGTATCTTTTCAATGAAGTTGTTAGTAAACGATTTGAAAAATCAATTTGAGGAAGTCCATCCCATTTAAGGTACCATCGTCCTTTCAAGTACCCACTTTTAACCCAAAAATAGGGTAACCCCCTTAAGACGCAATTTCTGGAATTATCGCGCCATACCTGCCACCAGATGGCAATTAGAATTTATATTTTGGCCAAACTTTGTAGAACCCACTTATATGATTTCACAACAACATTTTGAGTGTTTCAGACAATTATCGATTTTTGGTCCCGGGTTACGGTAGGTGTACCCTGGTTACTGTAGCTCGGCCCAAAATTGTCCGATTTTTGCAAAATCGGTTTTGTTCGATTTGGTTTGACTTACTGACATAGTTCAACTCTATCATACGGTAATTGTCTGAAACACTCAAAATGTTGTTGTAAAATCATATAAGTGTGTTCTACAAAGTTTGCAATTTGAGACACTGAACTAGAGGCTCTCCAAATTTAGGAATGGAAACCCTACCTGAAGACCTCGATGAGTTTGGTGAATTCCTTGAGTCCCTCCTTGCATCTTCCGCCCTCACAAAGAGGACAATGCACCATGTGTCGATGAGTCCTCTGTCGCATCGCCAGCAAAGCCGCTTCTCTCTCCTTCTCCTCTTCCTCCTCATCTTCGAATTCCGACAGCTCACTCTCATTTTGGAAGTTCGTTCCATTTTGCGCACAAGTGGGCACGCTGTAAATCTGAAATTGTAGTTGTATCAAGGCAATTCTGGGAAATAACAAAGCTACAAATTGATAAAACGTACATCTGATAGGGAAGGAGTGCCGCTGTCAACAGAGTCACATGAGGGGGTGGAACCGCTGAAAAAAGGTACTTTAAAGGGGGAGTAAGGGGTTTTTCATTTAAAGGAAATTATGCGAATTACCTATACTAAATTGTATCACAGCCTCCTCTTTTCCAGCGGTCTCTCAACCAATTTAAATAAAATTTGCCTCATTAGCATGCCTTGTAAATGCCGGACACGCAGGGCGTACAGCCCGTCTGCAAATCTGTAGACGGAAACCCGTTTTTTTACGATTTTGAAGCGTTTTCTCGAAAACGGTCAATTCTCGACCCATAGTCATATATCTTTTTATGATCAGCGATTTTTTCTCTCTTAATTGAGCCAATGTTGTAAAACCGCCTGACTGTCCCTTTAAGTTGGAACTTAGCTGACTCACTTCCGAGAGATTGTCCTCGATTCAGCAGATTGGCTCCGGGAGATTGATCCAGGGGGAGACCTTCCGTCAAGGGGTGAACAGGGCTCCATTACCATCAGATTGCCACAGGAGACGGAATTGGAAATAGGTGCTAAAGGAGACATGTCTCCTTGCGACAGAAGAGCATAGGGCTGTTGTGTCTGCGCCATCGTTGCATTCTTCCGTCGGCGATTCGCCTGGGAGCCGGTAGGGCCTCGCTTCGCTTGGACGACTGAAAAACAAAGAGAATTTGTGGTGACAGTCACACAATTGTACCGACAAAACGCTCACGGAAATCACTAATGAGTGGTCGAGAGTTACATCCTTATGTGCCGAAAAAGGTGTTCAGGGCATAGAAAACCATCGACAGCGACTTTCGCCGAGCCGAATTAAAAACTTGGGGGGCTTGCGCCATAAGTCGAATGTGTAATGTGGGGTAGCGCAAACGAACCCCACGGGTAGCTAATGTATGGTTCAGGAATTACCGTCATTCAGCACCTATGTTTTGGTGAGTGATTGACAATAATGAGCCATTCACGTAGGTACTGAAAGCTGACTTCCAGGCATAGCGGCGTTTAGATGAAAAAGGTAACACAAATTATAGGGGGGCTTACGTTGCCGTCGAGGCACCATTAGGGGGCTTACGTATCGAGCCCCCAAACGCATCCTGTCCAGCTATGCTTACAGGTATACTCTCCGCCAAATCTACTTCGGCCGTTTTGGCTACGTACACGGCCTGAGTATCCTATATTTCACGCTTTAATCTAGGAACAACATCAAAACATTGGCACGTTGTTCCGAAGTAGTTTTGGCACGAATTATATATATATGCATGAAAGGGGTGCATTGTCGCGCAGGCTTTGTGTCAAAGTATGGTATCACTAAGCCCCAAAGGCCATTTTTTAACGGTTGAGTGTCTCCAAACCACAATGACAAAGCTCCGCCCATGTATGGGAGCAAAATCTAACCCCCGCTTGAAGTGAAAGCAAGCGGCTGCCGAACAATGGTATCTGTGTTACAGTGGATGCTGATCGGGAACAGGCCTTTCTAAAGATAAGCTTGTGGTTTGTGCCCAATGGTAAACAAATGTAAACAGGTTTAAATTTCGCTAATCCTGCTAACTGAAAACTTCGCAAAATGTACAAGTGACTTGCAGAAATAATGTGCATCATTCGTCGAAAAAGTTTTTTTCAGCCCCAAACTAGGTGAAAAATGGTGTTTCACATCAAATCTACCGAAATTCACCTTTGAACTCAACGTTTGTATTAAACGTCCAAATTAAAACAACCACAGATACAGCTGAGCTGACACATCTGGACACAGATGAACACATGAAAGTTAATGAAAAATCAGCAAATGACCGAAAAAAGGCGGATAAAAAATTGAAGAGGGCGGTAACTGTGTTCCGAAAACTTCAAAATAACTTTTTTTGTGAGACTTTTGTGTTTAAAGTCATTGGTGCAGTTTATGGTTGAGTTCAAAGGTGAATTTCGGTAGATTTGATGTGAAACACCATTTTCACCTAGTTTGGGACTGAAAAAACTTTTTCGACGAAAGATGCACATCAAGGGGCTCGAAACCCTTTGTTTTATCCGTTAGTATCAATACTGGTCCCTAGATTCGGTTTGTCGTTCAAAAAACGGGTTTTTTTTATGTGGCCTTATACTTATGGCCTATGTGATTTTTTCAAAATTTGAATTTTTGGACTTGATTAGCATATTGGGAGCCTGCAGAAAAAATACTGAGGTTTTTCATGATGGCGAATCCGATGGTGCTACTCACAGGTGTTCAATATTCACCGAATTTGCATGAGGACGAAAATATGGGGTGGCCGTATACTTATGGCCCGCACTATATAACTACGTAAAACAGAACAGCTAAATAGAGTATTACGTAGTTTCTCGGGCAGTTATATTCATAGTAGGCGGACGTGCTATGCGGGGTTCTCAAATGACGGGCCGGGCCGGGCAGAGGGATTTTTTTGGACGTCCCGGCCCGGTCGGCCCGGTTATGAAAAACTAAATTTTGTGTAAATCGGTACAATAATTTTTAAACTGTTTTAAATAACTTAATAATGTTTGTTACTACCATATACGTCAATATTAGTCGTACAAAAAATAATGTCAGCGACCGGGATCGAACCCTGGTCGTGTGGGTGGCAATCTGACTGGGTGGTCCAAGGAAAACGGGCCGACCAAAATTTTCCAGCTGGCCCGGCCCGGCCCGTGAGAGTTCCGGTGCGGTGCTTGTGGTACCTACGTAATTCGACGTTTGGTTAAAAATGGTAACATAGAATAAAGTGGGGGCTTACGTTGCTTCCCAGGCACCATTTGGGGGGAGGGGGGCGTATGCATCAAGCCCCCAAACGCTCCCTGTCCAGCCCTGGTTCTATTTGCTACCCGTCCCCACCCGAGCAACCATGGCAACGGGCCGGCCCGCTGAAAAATTTTCACGGCCCGGCCCGACTCGGACCGGGCCCGACCAAAAATTTACGTCTTATTTCAATATAAAAATAAAAAATAACAACAAAAAAATTTTCGGGCCGGTCAGTTCCCAAATTTTTCTCGGCCCGGCCCGCGATTTTGCCATGGTTGCACCCGAGAAATGACTACAAAGTACAACCAGACTATTGCAGAGCTCTAGAGATCCTCTCTTATACACTGCGCTTATGGTCTGTGTGTGTGTGTGTGTGTGTGTGTGTGTGTGTGTGTGTGTGTGTGTGTGTGTGTGTGTGTGTGTGTGTGTTTGTGTGTGTGTGTGTGTGTGTGTGTGTGTGTGGTCCCACGGTGAAACTGCGCAGAGTCCGTCACGTGTCTGCGTCTCTCCAATTCCTCTGCACTCTCTCTTACGCGTTCTAACTACACGTAAATGTTACGGAAACATTACGGAATTTGGTCATTTCCAACGTTCATTTCGGGGGCGCAGCCCCCGGCGAGCGGCCGGAGGCCGCGAGCAGCCAGAATATTCAGGACCGCCGCAGGCGGGGCGGAATATTCTGGTCCTCCTTTTAACAATTCTCTTATGGTGTGTGTGTGTTTGTTGTCCCCATGTGAAAGTGCGCTGGGTCCGTCACGTGTCTGCGTCTCCTCATTTTCTCTTCTCTTTCGTCAAAGGGGGTTCTAACTCCACGTAACTATGACGGAAAGTGAAGGAATCTGGCCGTTCCCACGGTTCATTTCGGGGGCGCAGCCCCGGCGAGCGGCCGCAGGCCGCGAACAGCCAGAATATTCAGGACCGCCGTTAGGCGGGCCGGAATATTCTGGTTAGTTTACATTGCGCTTTGCATTCAAATTTCGAATTGAAAAAGAAAACTTACAAGACGCCTGCATTCCGGCCTCGACGCAGAGGAGATATCGACATTGCTTACAGCTGTTCCTGTTCGCCCTCACGTCGCATTGAGCCTTGGCGTGTTGCCCCTCAGGCGGTGCCGGATGTCGATCGAACTTCTGAATTGTCCCCATTGCACCTGAGACATTTCGGCCTTCAAACCTCCTTCCTATCGACGCATCTTTTGAAAAACGATGCGCAACTGCGGCAACAGGCGATGCCGTAGTGATTCCCTTCGACTCCTTCGTGACAGACGGGGCAGACCACGCCCTCCCGCGGCTGGATGGCAACCATCGCCCGGGACGCACCGTGCACTCTGAACTCGGCTGGTGTACGTTGCTAGGGGAGCAGCAGAAGAAGGCAAGCGATAATTAGACTTTGGATAAATGCAGCTGCAGCGGCGGGAGGGGGAAAACCCGCTCATCGGTAGCGAAAGCGTGAAACGAACAAAAAAAGGGAAAATCGAGGAGAGAAAGAGACTTTAATAAATATAAACAGGCAGAAAGATCACAAAACGACACTGCAAAGGGGAGAGAAATCAGGCACGCCAGGAGATGTTGAGGACCTTCTGGAGGAAGCTGTACATGTCGACGTTCTCCTCGATCTGAACGGCGCCACGTTAAAACAAAATACAAGGCGTGATGTCTGAGCGAATTCTTATCAAGCCCCGCAGGAAAACTAAACCCAAGGCCACTCGATGCCGCTAGCGCATAAAGGCCTTGCAGCCAGAAAGTGTCGCAATTTTTTTCATTCAACCCCCCATCTGACTTTTATGCAATTTTTGATAAAGGAGGGTCCTATTAGTTTCGCTAATAAAGTGTGGGTTATAATTTTTGTAATTCAAAATGTTTTATCCATGGGGAGTCAAAAACCAGACTATAATTCGAATATTCCATATCAACAGAAACAGATTGGAATCATTGATGAACAAGCGCCCGTAGATTCGGTAGAGGGGGTCGCGCCGAGCCTAATTTCCTATTTGGGGGACTCGCGCCACACGTCTCATTTGTATTGTGGGGGGGGGGGGGTCGCGCAAAATGAACCCCACAGGTAGCTTGTTCATGTATGATTGGAATGTTACTGCATTAGCGTGATGCCAATTTGGCGCAGCTACAGCTTAATCAAGCCAAAATTCTGTTCTTCGGCTTAGACAAGCATCGATTAAACTACAATGTTTGTGCTTAAAAATCCTAAAACCTAAAATGAGAAACGCATGGAAAAGCTAACTCGAAAAGCAATTTTCCAAAAAAGGAATTCGCAGTTTCAAATTTGCCATTTTCGGGTAAAAATAATGAAGAAACTCCCGAGAGTAGCTCGGTGATTACAGCTCCAACGTGCACAACTAGACTAATCTATCGGTAAACAAATCCGTAGGCGGGGCGTCATAATTCCAAAAGTGTCTTCGAGTGAAAGGGTATTTGACGGGAGGGGTTGGAATGAGAAAGTAAATAAAAACTGATTCAGTCCACCGTGCAAAAGTTTCGATGTTGTTCAAAGCGTTCGTATGGTATGTAAGATACTCAGCCAATATACGCAATCAAGTAGGCAGAAGTAGCCATGGCAAGGTTTGTTATCAAAAGAAACAGAAAAGAAATTTTGTAAAAACGCGAAAAAATGGCAGCGCGTATTAATTTCTGATAAGATATCCGTTATTTAATGTGGGTCAGGATTGTTTAGCGACGGCCTTACTAGGGAATGGCTCCAACCGACCTCCGGAGATTCTGAACGAGGTATATCTTATTCGATGAGTTACCGAATGGAGAGTTCACAAAAAAAATTATAGCTGCTGAATGGCCTTTAGCGCCGAGAAATCATCGATTTTCTGCGCGCGGTGCCGACCATTTTTGAAAGCCGGCGGCACAAAAGCGGTGCCGCGGCTGCAAAAACCAGCAGCTCGGTGGTTCAGTGCCAAGCGCCTCCCTTCATAAGCAGAGGGTCGTGGGTTCCGTCCCCCTCCCAGCCAAACTTGTTTGCCTTTCTTTTTATTTCTTTCAAATGTGTTAAAACAACATAAAAACGTTTTGCCTACATTTATTTCGTATTTCAGCGCCAAACAAGCACTTTTGGACCATTGGACCAAAAAAAATTATTTTTGATTTTTCACCCCAATCTTGCAGTCCTGACCGGACTTTGCCTTATGAATGTTACAACAAAATTTATTTAAACAACAAAATTTTTATCAATTTAAAGAAACGTTTGCGCCATCACGCCAAATTTAATAGTCTGTATGTTCACATACATAAGTTCCGGGAAAAATCTCTTTCTCCGAATATGTAACATTCATAAGGCAAAGTCCGGTCAGGACTGCAAGATTGGGGTGAAAAATCAAAAATAATTTTTTTTGGTCCAATGGTCCAAAAGTGCTTGTTTGGCGCTGAAATACGAAATAAATGTAGGCAAAACGTTTTTATGTTGTTTTAACACATTTGAAAGAAATAAAAAGAAAGGCAAACAAGTTTGGCAGGGAGAGGGACGGAACCCACGACCCTCTGCTTATGAAGGGAGGCGCTTGGCACTGAACCACCAAGCTGCTGGTTTTTGCAGCCGCGGCGCCGCTTTTGTGCCGCCGGCTTTCAAAAATGGTCGGCACCGCGCGCAGAAAATCGATGATTTCTCGGCGCTAAAGGCGATTCAGCAGCTATAAATTTTTTTGTGAACTCTCCATTCGGTAACTCATCGAATAAGATATACCTCGTTCAGAATCTCCGGAGGTCGGTTGGAGCCATTCCCTAGTTAATCAAACTTCTGCACAGGGGTGCCACAGTTATCAACGCCAAAACACGAAACACTGCGGCGGAGCGGAATATCGGAGATCAGGCGACCCCGCCCCCAGACCAAAGACAACCCACAATCTTCGTGGTCGGTTTGCCCGCCCCGTGTCCGGCCTTCACTTCGATCCGCGCGATCAGCGGGTTCTTCTGTCCCGGGTGGGCCTTCGCCTGAAAAACTCTCTTTATCCCCCACGATTCCAGTCAAAAACTCACCGCGTCGTAGAGCGTAGCAGCGTACTTGAGCGTGTGGCTGGGCACAACACGGTCATCGTGGTCTGCGGTCATCAGAAGAGTGCTGGGCCACTGACCGCCGGACGGCATCTTGATGTTGTGCAGAGGGGAGTACCTAAATACTTTAAATTAATGCTATTTTGAATTGTTAAAATAAGATATTTTAAAAGCCATCAAAGGCCGCGAATATATCAAATCGTGATAAACGTGAGATTTTCATACCACGGTCTTTCCAAATGGGAACTCAGGTCACTTCAAAAACAGAACTGGAACGTTGCCAAGCACCGCCCCATTTTCTGCATTTGGGCAAAGAGTCCCGCCACGAAAGGAGCTGATAAACAACCGGTGATTTGCAAAAAAAAAAGCACGAATTCGATAGTCTTGAACTTTGCCCATGCTTTCGTAGCTGAAACACGACATTTGGAATGGGCCCGTTGGCAAAATGCCAACGGCCGATTTTTCGAACGTTGGAGTTCCAACGTTAAGGATGGAAAGGTCGTGATAGGGTTAGGGCCGATCTGTTGCTTTTTCAAATTAGGAATTGTGCTATAGAAGGCAAATAAGAAATCGTTTCCGCAAAAAAAAAACAAACAATTTTCACGCAGTCATTCCATTTAAAAGTTTATATAAGGGCATTTCTGGAGCTCCAACAAAAAAAAAACGTACTTGTAGATGTAGCTGAAGTCGTTGGCATCATCTGGGTTACCGTACTCAGGGACCCAGGCACCGCCGATGGTGAATTTGTGGAAGCGGAGCATGTCGAGAACTCTGAAATATAGGGTTTATAGAACGAGAGATTGGGAGAGAGAGAGAAGAGAGAGAGAGAGAGAGAGAGAGAGCGAGAGAGAGCGAGAGAGAGAGAGACTTACCCGACTCGGTTGATAACGGCTCCGAAGAGATCGGGACGCTGCTGGGAACAGGCGCCCATCAGAAGTCCTCCGTTCGATCCTCCATGAATAGCCAGCCTGAAAAACAGGAAATACATCACCATTTTAAACGAAGGCTGTTTTTAAATTATAATTGCGTTCGCGGTAAACAAGGGAATAACAAGAACCCACTTGGGAGTGGCCGTGTACTTCTCGCGGATGAGGTGTTCAGCTGCGCACTGCATGTCATCGAAGACGTTCTGCTTGTTTCCCTTCATTCCGCCCACGTGCCACGACTCTCCGTACTCGCTTAAAAATACAATTTTTACCAATTCTGCCCTTTAAAACAACCTTCCACCCCTCAAGTTGGCCACAGCGATGATTCCTCCGAGGTGCTTCACGAAAAGCAGCCGACTGATGGAGAAGTAGGGGGTGTCAGCGACGTTGAAACCTGAATTCAGGCGGTTTCGGCAAGAGAAACAACGACATAGAAAAGTAAAGGGAGAGAGAGAGAGAGAGAGAGAGAGAGAGAGAGAGAGAGAGAGAGATTACCTCCGTAACCGTTGAGAATGGTGGGGTTAGAGCCATCACGAGGAGCATCCTTGTTGGATATCACGAACATCGGCACCTAAAAAAGTTGTTATAGATGTCGCCAAATTGGAATTCTGCCAAAAACAAGCATTCGTGCGATACGCACATGAAAATAGCGTGAAAAACCCGCAAATGCAGAGAAAAAGCAGCTTTTTCACGCCGATTTCCGTGTGGCGCCGGCTATATGTTTATTTTTATGGAAAAAAAAGTTTCTGTAACATAGGCGGACGGGAAGTACTTGTGATACCTACGTATTACGGCGTTTCGTTGAAAATAGTAACAAGAATTTAAAGGGGGCTTAAGTTGCGGCCCTGGTACCATTTTGCATCGAGTCCCCCAACGCTCCCTGTCCAGCTATGTTCTGTGCTTACGAAATTATCGCACGTTCGAATCAATGCTTAAAGCACATTTTCGGCACAATTTCTCGTCACACACTGCTTTTACGCAATAATATATACATAAAAACCAACCTTAGTCTTGTCCTTGCTCTCGAAAAACAGCTGCTCCACCTTGAACTGGTTCTGATCCACTCCGGGCAACTGAACCCTGCGAATCTCCTGAAAAAATGCTTCAGTTTCCCTCAAAATTTCTCCCTGACCTCAATCTTGGGCATGTCGGCCTGACCCAGACCGGTGAAATCCATGCGGTAGGTGATTCCGGGAACGAGGAAGGACTCGAACTGGTAGAAGACCTCGTTAACCGTCTTCTTGGCGAATACACTGGAGACGCTTCTGAAAATGAACCGCATATTTGGTATGAGAGATGGAAAACAAACCCGATTTCGACGGGAATCTGGTAGAGACGCTTTCCGGAGATGCTGTCGTGAACGTACATCGTGGACTAAAAAGTTGTATTTACAGGAAAATCTAAGTGTGCACCTTGACATCTTCAAGGTAAGAGACGATGAGACGATCTCCGGGGAGGGGAGTGGCCCAGCTGAGCTTGTTCTTCGGCTGTTCGGCGACAACTTCGGTCACCTGGAAAGGTAGATTTATGAGAGAGAGAGAGAGAGAGAGAGAGAGAGAGAGACCAACCTTCGAAGGGTCCTTCAGATCGACGCGGATTAGTCGAAACATCGGGGCATCCTTGTTTGTCTCCAACAACATAGAATTGTCATCGTGATCTACGTACTGAAAATAACATAAACAAATCTAGTCTCCCAGGCAACGTTACATCGTATTTGGCCTCCAAAGAGCCAAAGAGGGCGAAGGGCTCAATCTTTCCGGTGATTTTGTTGTTGGCGGCGGCGAGGTCGTAGTAAAAGAGCATGTTGTACGGGTCGCAACCACGGGAGACGTCGATGACGAGGAAACGGCCATCGTCGGTCACAACACCACGACTGGAAAAAATACAATAAAACACGTTTTCAAAACAAAGATAGTAAATATTTCTTTAAAGAAACAGCAACTGGTTAAAATATTAAGGTCAAACGGCTACTATTGACAGACGGATTCCAAAAAATACAGCCGATTACAAAACTACTTCGTTACAACGTGCCAATGTTTTGATGTTGTTCCTAGAGTAAAGCGTGCAAAATAGGATACTCAGGCCATGCACGCAGCCAAATAGTGCGAAGTAGATTCGGCGAGGAATATAAGTACTATAGTCTTCGCCAATTTTACTTCTTGACCAATTTTCAAATGTAACCCTGACACAGTATTGCGTACGTATCCTAAAACACAGGATTTTCGTACGTAAATTCGCGTCTGGTGTCATTTGCACAGAGCTAAGAGCAAAATTGGGCGAAGTAGCATTGACGACGACTATATATGTGTTTTGAATTTCATTACAAACTAAAAGAACAACTAAATTCCCTTTAGAAAGCCTAGTTATGGTATCTCACTTACGTATCCCGAATGTCTTCTATTCATGTTTACTTCTTGAGAGACACAAAAAAGCGTTAAGATGTTTGTTAAATTTGAAGGTAAACAGTTGAATCAGAAGAAACAACATGCGTCTTTTCAAGCGGAGAGAACGTAGAATTAACACCAAAATGTCATAATAAACAAAAACGGATTTTCAAAACATAGAACTTGAAATATAGAAACTTCAAAGGGATTTTGTGAGGCTACATAATTAAGATCGCTTAGCAACATACGTACGGGACCGCAGTCCCGAGTTAAGGAAATGCGTGCCCAAAAATGCAGAATATATACTCATTGGCAGCCTTTAGCAATCATAGCTGGGCAAGGAGCGTTCGGGGACTTGATACGCGAGCCCCCCAAAATGGTGCCTAAAGCCAATGTAAGCCCCCGTTCAATTTTTGTTACTATTTTCGGGTACATTCAATTTCAGGACCCAACCCATTAAACAATGCGACCCAAGTGATTTTCCAAAAAAGACGACCCCATCCTTCATCAAGCCCCTATCTCCTTATCAAGAAAACTACCCCATATCTTCAAGAAAGCTACCCTCAGCGTTAAGTTACGCTAATCGAACGTTAGCTCGCCTGTCTGGTTTCAAACTCGGGGTCATTTCCACTCAGTCTCGGCTGGGATGCGGTCATCTATCAAATTTTTCGCAGTTAAGTTACTTCCAACAGAATCGTATTTAAGATTTAATCCTGTATAACTTAATTGTTATCAATAATGGTACTCGCATTGAATTGAAGGCATAATCGCCATGCAATTTTTTTTTGAATCTGTATATGTCTGTTCTTGCACTCCTTGAAATATGGGAGCAGAAAAGGGGAAGTGTACGAAGTGTTTACATGAAAGGTCGGTTTCTTTCCACATAAACAGTCTTATTCCACCAAACTATGATTAACCCTAGATAAAACGCCGTTTGTGTGCGAAAATCGTTATTCAAATCATCGAAAATCAAATCGTTATTCGCGCTGTTCATTAAGGGGTTGCTTAGTTTAATCATGGGGTCTTAAAATTGAACCATGGGGTCGCCTCCTTTAACCTCCAGCTAGTGATCCCAAGGTTCAATTTTGCGACCCCATGATTAAAGTAAACGACCCCCACTTGGGGTCGTCTTCTTTAAAAATCTTTTGGGGTCCTTTAATGTAATTCCAAGGGTCCCATACTTTAATAGGTCCGGGGTCCTAAGTAGACGACCCCGCCAAATTAAAACTGGGGTCGTATACTCAGGTGAAATCTCGAACCAATCCGCGGACCAACCACAGGATGATTGACGGGCTTACATCGGCCAAAGCTGCAGTAGGTCCGCGGACCAACCTTTCGTTGGTCCGTGTTTGGTCCGCGGACCAACTTTGAAAATTTTTGGCGGGAAATTTCTTAGCATGGGGTTTCGCACTGTTCTCCTCCTTTTTACTATATTTTAAAACAAAACAACCATAACAAAGAAAGAATAATTTATTTAAATTACATATAATCATAAAAAAATACTAAAAACAACAACACAACGGTATTTGGGGTATGGGTACTATCACGCTGACTGGCCTGGGGGTCTTCTCTGCAGATCTGCCTTTCTAGCGTCTTTCAATCCAAATGTGTGTGCATTTCCTAAAACAAAAATAAGTTTGATCTGAAAATAGAAGTAATTAGAATACAGAAGTATGAAATAGAAACCATGAACATTGCGAACCATCCGGCCGTAGTTCAAGGCTAAAAACACAGGTAAAATTACAATTAATCTGTTAAATAAGCAAAATAGCACATATGATAACAAATAATGTAGGAAAATGACAATTTAGGGCATTTCAACAAAAGAAAAGAAAATTTAAACAAAGAAAACCGCTGTGAAAGAAAAAAAACAGTAAAAATCCGAAGAAAAACGATGAACCTTCAATTTTTTCTTCCTCCCTTCTAATCATAGTTTCGACTATTTTTGTCAGAATTTTCGGTATTTTATCACCCGAACTTCCAAAACCCAGAACATTTAAATAATTCCGTAAAATATTGTCAGGTTATCTTTTTACTACGTAAATATTGAAGTACAGTAAGGAAAATTCGATTGGTCCGCGGATCAACTATTATTTGATCCGTGTTAGGTCCGCGGACCTTATTAAGTCCGCGGATTGGTCCGAGATTTCACCTGAGTAGTTTAGTCTGATTTAAAAATACGACCCCACCCATTCTTATATAGGTATGGGATCGTCTTCTTGGCACTGGTGTCGTCTTCTTGAATTTTCCCGTTTATTGCAAAGGGAGATTGAAGGTCATAATTGAACACTTAATTACACCCGGCTGGCGTGAATTACGGTGGCCACTCACGAAGTATGGACTTATTACAAAAGAGGGGTGCTTACTAGATATAGCGCAAACTTTTAGCCCATTTTTCCTCATTCAAATGATGTGACAAAGTGGTTTAGGCAACGAATACGGTAAAACAAGTTCGTCAAATAAAGACACTCTCCTTATGAATGCTTCGCACGAGAAACGGCATATAAAAAACTACATTTTTCATAATACCCTAATCATTTTCATAATACCGCCAACTTACACCATGAAATTGGGGTCATCCCTGCGCTCGTAGACGAGAACGTCTTCCTTGCAGTCCGTGCCCATCTTGTGGAAGAACAAGGTGTGGAATTCCTGCTTCGTCGTCGATGTTCCCTCGGTCGCGCCCTAAAATGGCCTATTATTAGTGCAAAAAGTTTTTTAATACCTTGTGAGTGGGGTATCTACTGTAGAAAATTCCAGAGTTATCCCCGATCCAACTGAGACTCGAGAACTTGACTCCCGTGATGACGTCGGGAAGGTCGGATCCATCGGCCTTTTTGAACTAAATCTACATTTTCAGAAACTAAACGCAGCAGTTTTCACCTTAACAGTGACCCAATCGCTTCCCTTTTCGCTAAGGCCGTAGGCGAAGAGAGAGCCGTCCTTGGAGAACGAGGTGCTTCTGAAAATTTGAAACATTTCCACCCGATTAGAAGAAAATCCTACGACAAAGCAGTTGTTCCCTCGGCGTTGAGGGTGTTCACATCGAGGAACACGGAGCCCTTGTCCGAAAGCGACTTCTGCTGGTAGAGCACACTAAAACATCCCTATTTACTTCAATAAAACCGCCTACTATTGATTCTGGAGGCCGGAATTATGCTGATAGTAGTAGAAGTCTCCGCGCTTGGAGATACAACTGAACTTTTCGAAGTTCCACATCTCCGTGAGTCTGAAAACAAAGATTAGCTTCAACTTTTAAGAGAGATCTACTTGGTCTTCATGGCGTCGCGGCTGGGAGCGCTGCGGATGAAGGGGGAGGAGACCTCGTTCAGCTTATCCACGAAAGCCTTCGTTTCCTCGGCGTCGGGATCCTCCATCCAGCGGTAGGGGTCGGCAATCTGGAAAATAACCAATTAACTGCGACAATTAGAAAGTATTTTACGTGCAAGGCACGGGAAAAATCAGGGTAGTATTTGCAAAAGCGACCCCATTGGCGCCATGGGTAGCGCCGGGACGGGCCATTTGGAAATTTTTGGTCGGCCCGCCCGGCCCGTTTACCCTGACCACTCAGTTAGATTGTCACCCACACAACCAGGGTTCGATCCCGGTCGGTGACATTCTTTTTGTACGACTAATATTGACTTATATGTTAGTAGCAAACATTATTAAGTAATTTAAAGCAGTTTAATTGTTGTACCGATTTATACAAAAACGAAAATTTTTTTTTATATCAGGGCCGTTCAAAAAAAAATCCCCTCGGCCCGGCCCGTCATGACGTCATTTGAGAACCCCGAGTAGCGCCATGGGTAGTAGGGTTATTTTAACTTGAAATCTTCTGAGCCTGATTTATGGAGTCTTATATCAGGAATTATGTTTAAAACGAGCTTTTGCATAATATTTGAAATATAAAGGTGTCAAAACAAGAGAAAAGGCGTAATTTTGACTTACGCTTAATGTTAAATTAACAAATACAACTATAGTTTCAGAGTCACTTTAATTCTTAGCTAACACTAACTTTTGAGCATGTTTGGAGCCAGACATTTGGTCAGACGGTTTTTTGCATTGTTATTTCGGTGGTTATAACTTGGTCGAATCTCACTTTGGTGCCGTGATAGTCATCGACGACGGTCTCATCGCGCCGAGCGGAAGGGTAAGTCGATGGCTCAATCGACACAGAGGACATCGTTCTTCCAGCAATGAAAGAGCGAGGAATCGACTGAAATAAAGTTAGTTGCGTAAAAGACTTCATTAACCTTAAGCACGGAACGAACAAACGTCGTGGACAGCTAGTGAGATCTCGCGAGGGGGATCTGAAAATATTCGTATCGTGAATACAAATGGGCCAATGAGGTGGGTGAGAAACGCCATTCAACCAGTACTGGATCAATGCATAGCGTGAGAAAACGATCAAAAAACATATAAAGGTGAGGTTGTCCGAAAAAATAAGACTGAAATTAATACATAACACGTTTAAATCAGCAATTTTAAATGGGAAATAACAGAGAAGCGAACTAAATCATGAACCTGCCACGTGCAGTCATTTGAATTTCTAGGTCTCGCAACGAAGGAACAGTCCTTTAAAACGAATTATGCTATAGCATAGCGCTAACTATAGGGTTTACACAAAAATCGGAATATGCAGACGGGTTGCAATAACGCTGAAGATTTTGATGGTTTGCCGGACAATTGAACTTTGGCAGCATATAAATGTTAAAACAACTAGGAGAAAATGATTTCGCTAGTTGGGGGATTCCCGAGAAGATACCCTGATGATTACGGTATCATTGACTGATCGGGAAATGCAAATTTCGCACAATTACCCGGATTAAATTTACTTTTACTTATAAATTCGATGTATTTTAGAATTACACAGGGAAATCATCAAAATTAGTGGTAAATGAGTCGAAAAAACTGCGAAATCACGCCAAGTTCGGTTGGCGCTTGGCCAAAAAGCGCATTCACGCAAAATCACGTATCTGCGTTTGGCCGTTTACTGTAAAATGTTATCACGTGTTGTATTTTTTTCTTTTTTGAATTTGAACTTTGATTTTAATTTTTTTTTAAGCGTTAATTTCGTACAAATAGTTTTAAATAAATTTCAGGGTTTTATGCGAGGTGCCTATAGGAAAAAGGAAAGATGAGCAGACCAAGAACGCGGAAGATTTCCTTCCGCTCGAAGGTCGAGAGTGAAATGGAAATTTTGGATGTTAGTGATTTTTATTCCATTAAATAGTGTTATATTTTAGAAACAAGCCGGGCGATTGACTCGATTTTTCCAAGAAGACAGGCACACCGCTCACATTAAAGGAATCGCCGAGTACAGTGAAGACAGAGAAGTTTGGTATGTTTTTATCAATGTTCCTTTGTTTTGCTGCTTAGTTTTGGTTACTACTATACGGTTTTAGGATTCATAAACATTTGCCCTTATATTTTGTTCGCTTTAGGAAGAAGTACACCAAGGACCGTATGAAAACGGTCTCCGTTGCGCTGGTCTTCTGTCTGCACATCGGAGTGGACCCTCCCGATCCGATCCCAAAACCCAATCCTTGTGCAAAGTTAGAGGGATGGATCGACCCCTTCTCCAGCAATCCGCAGAGGGCACTTGGGGCCATCGCAGCCGCCGTTCAGAGGAGCTACGAGCGATGGCAGCCCAGAGCCAGGTTTGCTATTTTTAAAGGTCTACGGCACTAGTAAAAGTTTCCAAGGGTCCCCCAGCCATTCGGGAGAAGACCCATCCTATTTGAAAGACAATTATACAATGATTTGACATGTCAAGTTTATGTCTTAATGCCCCTCACTCTTGATTATTGAATCATTTGTCTGTAACCGGGGTTCTCAAATGACGGGCCGGGCCAAGAGATTTTTTTTTGGGCGGCACGGCCGGCCCGTTTTTTAAAATAAAAATTTTAATTTTTGTATAAATCGGTACAATAATTTTTAAGCTGGTACTCACGCATAAGTCAATACTTGTCGTGCAAAAAAATTGTTCCCGACCGGGATCGAACCCTGGTCGTGTGGGTGGCAATCTGACTGAGTGGTCCAAGGTATACGGGCCGGGCCGACCAAAATTTTCCAAATGGCCCTGCCCGGCCCGTGAGAACCCCGTCTGTAACGGTAGCGCTCAACAGTCCAAATTTGTCATTTTCAATGAAGTCTTAGCGGCGCATGGACAGAGCATAACCGGAGGGTATTTGGTTCGATACAACTGCTTATTTGAGTATATAATTCAGGCTGTTTATGCTTAAAGTGTCAAAAAATCCATTTCAGCTATGTGTTTCTTGTTGATGCACGTTATTTGCAATATTTAAGCTTTTTAATGTTTTAACATGGCCTAATCGTCGAAATCTTGCAATTAGGAAGATGGTGTCGAACCAGAGCCCTTCTCTTTGTGAAGCCCTGCGCTTATCTATTCAATTGTGGAGTGTTCACCTCGATTGGCTCCGGGACCCTTGGGTACATTTCCTAGTCAGGACAGTCTGTGTGATTTACGAATTTACCTAAATAGTTTGCATGCTTAACACTCCTACCTAATCTTTTCCCTAACTAACATCAAGCACGCAGGTTTATTAACCTCGACAATTCTAGGGATTTCAGGTATAAGACGGCCACGGACCCTACAGTTGAGGATGTGAAAAAGCTTTGTCTCAGCATGCGTCGCAACGCCAAGGACGAGAGGGTGCTCTTCCACTACAACGGACACGGAGTGCCCCGACCGACTTCCAATGGAGAACTATGGGTGTTTAACAAGACATACACACAGGTACGCAGGTGTTTTGGTAGCGCCCACTTGAAATGTTACTCGGTATTGATTGCTCAAAAATACGATTTATCTAAATCCCGGGAAATATATATAGTTCGACTTTTGCTCCTGGTTTAAAAGTCATTTTTGGGCTTCAGGAGTGCTATAGGAATATTCATTCGGTTGTGGAACTTCTTAAACTAAATTCAGTTTTTGAAACAAAAAATGCATTACCATACGACACAAACGGGAGCCGTTTGCTTTAATGCACAAAATTACGAACGAAATTTTTCGGGATATTGTCACATACGCGATTGGAAAGCCCTTGAAAAGTTGTTCGGGAAAATGTTTTTTTACGATTCAGAAAAAATCCTTTTCGAACAGACAAGCTTTGAAAAACGAAATCACCTCCAGCATTCAGTTGAAAAATCGGAAAATTTCCATTTTGTTAACAGAATTAAAACAGAATTTTTTCGTTTTCAAAAAAACGAAAAAAAAATTCTGCTAACAAAACGGGAATTTTCCGATTTTTCAATTGAATGTCGGAGATGATTTCATTTTTCAAAGCTAGTCTGTTCGAACAATTTTTTTTTCTGAAACTCAGTAAAATCATTTTCCAAGACAACTTTTCAAGGGCATTCCAATGGCGTATGCGACAGTGTCCCGAAAAGTTTCTTTTGGTGTCGCAATTCTGTGCATTAAGGCAACCGCGCCTGTTTGTGTATGTATAGCGTATGGTAATGTATTTTTTGTTTCAAAAACTGAATTTGTTTTTATGAAGTTCCTCAACCGAATGAATATTTCCATAGCCCTCCTCTGAAGCCCGAAAAAGGTTTTTAAACCATTAACAAAAGTGGAATTATACCTATTTTCGCGTGTAGCAACAATTAGAAACACTACACGTTGAAAACTACTTTAAATTTTATATTCAAAACTCCTAACACAGTTATTTTCAGTACATTCCTCTGTCGATCTACGACCTGCAGACGTGGATGGAATGCCCTTCGATCTACGTCTGGGACTGCTCCTCCGCCGAAACCATCATCAACTCTTTCAATCGCTTTGCGGACGACCAAGACCGGTGTGATTCCCTCGAGTTTCCGTAATTCACTTTAGATCTTACAGGGAATGGATGAGCCAGATGCTCAACAAACAGGAGGGCAACCCGGAACGAGTTCCGGGCTTGTGTCCTCCGTCTAATACTGAACAGGCCACGCCACGACCCACTCCTAATTACAGGAAGAAACCAAACTACAGGGTGAGCACAGTTTTTTGGAGCAAAAAACATTACCATTTTGCGGGGTTCTCAAATGGCGGAACTGCTTGAAATTACTTAATAATGTTTGGTACTAACATATAAGTCTATATTAGTCGTACAAAAATGTCACCGACTGGCAATCTGATTGTCCAAGGTAAACGGGCCGACCAAAATTTTCCAAATGGTACGGCCCGTGAGAACCCCGCCATTTTGGCTAATTATATTGAATATTCCGCGTTTTTCCAACTAATTTCTGTTTTTTTTTCAGGACTGCATCCAGCTGGCTGCCTGCCGAGTTGACGAAAAACTCCCAACAAACCCTCTCCTCCCTGCCGATCTCTTCACTTCTTGCCTTACTACTCCAATACAAACCAGTATTCTCTGGTGGGTTTTCGCAAAACTTCAGGCGATTTTGCTTCACGTTGCCTAAGTATTATATATAATCTAAATTTAATGGCATCAAAGTTTTTACACCCTGTGTCGTAGTAGTTGTGACAGAAACAATAGTTAAGGGAGTTAATAAGGCCTTAATTAAGGTATCTGGTGAGGACGGGTCGCCGTGTGCAGTTCCCTGACAACATTGTGGAGTTGATCCCCGGTTCTTTGCAAGATAGGAAGACGGTGCTGGGCGAGTTGAACTGGATTTTCACTGCCATCACGGACACCATTGCGTGGAACATGCTCCCGAAGGAGGTCTTCCAAAGGCTTTTCAGACAGGTTGGTTTTTCTTGTTTGTTTTTTTTATTGCGGGGCTTACATTACCCATTTTGAGTTGGTACGTTAGTTAACGGGCCCTTAAAACTAGAACATTTTGTCGGTGGGGGATCAAAATAGAGGAACTCTGAACTCTCATGAGCAAGCATGGCAACGGGCCGGCCCGCTCCAAAATTTTTCACGGCCCGACCTGGCCCGGCCTAGACCCACCCGAAAATTTATGCCTTTTTTAATGTAAAAATCAAAAATAACAAAAAAAAATTTTGGGCTGATCCAGCCTCAAATTTTGCCACGCTTGCTCAAGAGTACTATTTTGTTCTTCACATCTTGGTATAGACGCCTCAATTTTGGGGGCAGAACCGCTGGGGGGGGGGGGCAATTTTGCGACAGCCCCACCACCTATTATAAAATGTTTACAAAGTTAGCGACGGGCCTCCTCATTTAAGAAAATTGCCGCAAAACTTAAATTTGCGACGGCCCTAATGGCGGAGCTTGACATTGTATGGCTGAACTTTTTATCGATGGTTTTTTTTTTCTGAAATTTCTGGTGACATATTGTTCTCCAGTCCTATATAGGGCCCGCCAATCCTACTTCAGTGATTTTTGGAAATGATTGATATTATTCTGATGTTGATATTCAAGTTTTCCATTATTACATCAAAATAGGGGCGTGGTCACTTTTCGGCCAAAGTAGGATTGGCGAAGAGTATATACTATTTGTTTTTCATATTTTTACCAAATTAACACGGGAAATTTCCAAACTACAATTTGATTGGAGGACCTTCTCCTGGCCTCCCTCTTCCGCAGTTTCATCCTGGCCGAGAAGATAATGGGCGAGAACGGCTGCCGTTAGTTTTTTCTTCTTTTCTGTATGAATTCCCCGCTCAGATGTTGTTTCGAACCCCGATCTACCCTCAACCTCCGACCATCCGTTGTGGGAATCCTGGGACTACACCCTGGACCAGACCCTCCGCTACCTCTACAATTTACTCATCATTCCCGGTGAAAAGTTCGAGTACAAGACGTTCGGCAGGGAATTGGTAGCAAAGGATGTCATCTTCGCCAACAGCCAGTTTTTCTTCCTAAACGGTTTTTTTCTGTTATTTTTTCAATAATTTCTTGGTTTAGACATGGTTGATATCAGTGGAATCATCGGTGTTGCCAAGGAACACCAGCACAATTGGTTCTTCGTGGAACAGCTCTCGGCTTTCGAGGTTTGTGATCCCCTCAGGGAATTCAGTTAAGTTTTTATTCAGGTGTGGTTGGAGTACTGTGCGGATAAGGAGAACAAGCCCCCGCAGCAATTGCCCATCGTCCTCCAAGTACTGTTGAGTCAGGTTTAGCAGTTTTTGGTTCCTTTTGGAACCGGCACCTTCAGGCTCATCGTCTACGCGCCTTGGAGCTGCTGGCGCGTTTCCTGGATCTGGGCCAATGGGCTGTGGTTCACGCCCTCACGGTGGGAGTGTTTCCCTACGTGCAGAAGCTTCTACAGAGCATGACTCGCGAGCTGAGGCCGTGGCTGGCTTTTATCTGGGCTAAGGTACTGTTTCCCCTTAATATTTTCTTTACTGACTGGGGCTGTTGGCGTACCACCATACCCAAAATTGGTGGTTCCTCACCAATGCCACCATAGTTCTCACGGGCCGGGCCTGGCCGACTTTAAAAAAGTCTTCGGAACGGTCTGACCAGCTTCGGCCCGTCTACTCGGACTACCTAGTCAAACTGTCACCTGCGCCACCAAGGTTCGATCCCGGTCGGGACCCTTAATTTTTGTAGAATTTGTTCAAATATGTAACATAGATGGACATGAGGTTCTTGGGGTACTTACGTAATTTGGCGTTTGAATGAAAATGGTGATAAAAAAAATTAAATTTTCACAGGTCATACCTTGGGAAGGCCCGGTCGTAGCGGTACCCCCTGTCACTTTTGAGTTCTGGAAGCGCCTTTACCCCCGTCTCTGTAGCTAACCAAACATTAAATTTAAATTTTATATAACAAAAATATTTTAACTGAAATACTGATTTTTTTAATTATAAAAACAAAATAAAATAATTAAAAATTAAAAGAATTCTAAAAACTGCGTCAATTGACTTATTCTACAGACATAGTGAAAGTGGTCAGTGAAGGTGGGGGGTGAAGGTGGGACCTTCACTCCGGACTCTGCCCGGCACGAGAGCGAGAGATCGCATTTCACGTGTGAAGGTGGGGGTAGAGGTCAGAGAAAGAGACAGTTAGACAGACACGCAGAGGTAATCATGCCTGAATACAGTATGCCTACCTGACTTTCGCTGCGGGACCTTTTGGCTAAGTTAGGTTTAAAAAAAAGAAAGTTGAAGCATTCTGAATGCAATTCGCAAATTTTATCAGTTTTAAAACTTTTTGTGCTATTTATTTTGAAAAAATAAATGGAAAATACTTTAATTATTATATTTTTAATACCATTTAGCGAGAAAAGAAGAAAACACCGCGAAAAGAGTAAACGATGAGTTCCCAAGTTTTCTATTTTAACCGCAATCATGTTTTTTCTTATATTTTTACAACGCGACAAATTATTTAGAACATTTAACGGTGTTTTTAATTCAAACTTTGAGAAAAGTGCTTGCTTTTTGGCATAATACTGCAGCCAGCCAGCTGGTGAGAAAAACACAAGTTTTTGTAAGCAAAGCCCCATTCTCTGTATGAAAGTGACTAGATTTTTTCAAATTTGGCAAATATGATGGGATATAGAATGTTATGTAATGCTAAGAATGTAAAAAAGAAAACAAATATTGACTACCACCACCCCCCCCCCTCACTTTTGACTCACTTGGTCGCTGGGACCCCCCGTCACTTTTGAAAACCCGTTCATTTGGTTCCCAAGGTATGTCACAGGTCCACTAAATCACGCATGGGCCAAAAGTTTGCGCTATATCCTGAACGCACCCCCCCCCCCCTTTTGTTATAAATGTGGTACTTCGTGGGTGGTCTACCGTAATTCGTGTCAGCCGGGTGTCAATTTGGACTGAAATGATGTCATGTTTACCCTTAAAGCACCCTCACTTTGTAGTAAAGGTTTGAAAAAGCAAAGTATAGCCCATGACTGCACTAAATGACAAATTTGCAGAAATCTGACATAGGTCAGCAAGGTTTTGAAGCTCATTTAGAGTAACGGGATAGAATGAACAGTATTTTGCGGAATATACGCTGTGTTGTTCGAGAGAGAAAAACCTAGGTTAGGCAAGGTTTGAGGATTTTTCGAAAATCGGCTGAAATCGCGCCCCATGTTTCCTTCGTAATCGCAACAATAACTATTCTCGTAGCCATGATCGTTATAAACATGATTCTTCAGATTCTGGCGGTTGATCCCACGTGTCAGACGGAACTCTTCAAGGCGAATGGAGACGAAGTTGATGGCAATGGCCGTTATGACAATCACCAGCGACCCAGAGTTTGGAGGTGGCCATTTCTTCCAATTCCCCAATCTTACCACTATTTTCCAGGTACTTTTACTTCATCCAGATTCTGAATGACCCCGATACCACGCCTCATCAGAAGATCGTACCCGCCTTCATCCTCGCCATGCTCTTCCACAACAATTACAAGTGATTTTACTTTGTTTTGCTTACTTATTTCTTGAATTTCAGGGTTGCGCAGGAGAATCTGACCAACCAGGGCTATGTTAATCTCTGCACTGAGCTCTTGGGCGATCCGGCTGCAAAGAAATGCCGTCTTCTGAAGCTGTGGGTTCTGATTGGATTGGGAAGGCTGTGGGCAGATTACGACACGGCCAGGTGGCAGGCAGTCAGGCTCAATGCCTACAGCAAGGTGATTTAGTTTTTATTTGTAGCTTTAAATTTTGATTTTCAGGTGCAACACGAATTGGACGACCCGGCGCCCGATGTCCGCGCCGCGGCCTGCTATGCCCTCGGTTGCTTGATAAAGAACCGATCGGTTGATAACGAACACGCATCCTTTGTGAGTACGAACAGATACTGATGGGAAAAGGGGACTGGGCGGGGTTGACAACTTGGCGAGCACACACACACACACACACACACACACACACACACACACACACACACACACACACACACACACACACACACACACACACACACACACACACACACACACACACACACACACACACACACACACACATACACACATGCACATACACATACACATACACATACACATACACATACACATACACACACACACACACACACACACATACACACACACACATACACACACACACACACATACACACATACACACACACATATATACACACACACATACACACACATACACACACATACACACACACACACACACACACACACACACTCACTCTATCCTTCGTTACTCATGGTCAGGTCCTTTTCACCGCGGTTCTCAAATGACGGGCCGGGCCGAGGGATTTTTGGGACGGGGTATAAAAAATATCTTTTCAATAAATCGGTACAATATTTTTTAAGCTGTTTTAAATTACTTAATAATGTTTGTTACTAACACATAAGTCGATATTAGTTGTACAAAAAAGAATGTCACCGGCCGGGATCGAACCATAGCTGGACGTGAGGTGCGCGGGGTACCTACGTGATTTGGCGTTTGGTTAAAAACAGTAATGAAAAACTGAAGGGGCGCTTACGTTGCCCGCGAGGCACCATTTGGGGGGCTTACGCATCAAGCCCTCAAACGCTGCCCGTCCAGCTATGGATAGAACCCTGGTCGTGGGGCAATCTGACTGGGTGGTTCAGGGTAAACGGGCCAACCAAAATTTTCCAAATGGCCGGGGTTCTCACGGGCCAGGCCATTTTCAAGATTTTGGTCACACACACACGGCCACGGTTCGATCCCAATTGGTGACATTCTTTTTGTACCACTATTGACTTTTATGTTAGTAATATTGACTTTTATGTTAGTAGCAAACACTATTAAGGTATTTAAAACAGTTTAAAAAATTACCGTACCCATTTATACAAAAGTTAAAATTTTGATTTTCATAGACGGGCCGGCCGGGCCGCCCAAAAAAATCTTTCGGCCCGTAATTTGAGAACCCCGTTTTTGGGCACGGTACTTGTTTTCTATTTCTAATGCTTCCCAGCGGCGTTAGGCTGTCCGATTCTCCTAAACAGGCTGAAATGCTCTGAATATATTACGCTGAATCACAGTTAAAATGATTTTATGTATACATTATTCAAGTAATGCATTTTGGGGCGAAAGGATTGAAATTGTTATTTCCATTTAAAACAATTTTGATAATTGGTCAATAATGGATGTTTCAGATCGACCAGCAGTTGTGCCACATTCTCTGTGAAAAGTGCTGTTTGGATGGATCCGTCCTTGTTCGCATTGAACTCTGCGTAGCCCTCCAGGTAGTCCTTCTTGTGGTATTTCTCAATCCCCCGTTTCAGTGGTACATCATGGACTTTGAAGAGAGCTTCGCCAAGCTCTTGATCGCGATCTGCGACAAGATCAACGTGGATATGTTGAATACGGACCAGGAGGGAGAGGAGGAGGGCCTCGATATAGCCGCCACCATCGTCAAACCTAATCCCACCCGAGTCATGATGAAGGCTTCTGCCCAATCCTATCAGACGCTGAGGACGGCAGAGTTGCCCAAGGCCAATGGAAGCCAGCAACCCTACTATGAGGAACAGAAATTTTTGATGACGGAGCTGGTCTCGAAGGCGGATGAGGCATTTAGGTTAGTAAATACGGGTTGTCAGTATCAAATCAGGGCATACACTTATTTGGGGTCTGGGTAAAGTGAGGGGGGGCAGTTTGGTAAAAACGGAATTTACTGAAAGTTTGCGATATATCCAGTGCACACCCCCCTTTTGTAATAAATGCGGTACTTCGTGGGTGGTCTACCGTAATTCCTGCCAGCCGGGTGTCAATAGGGACTGATTTCCCTCTGTAACAAAAGTTTTAAAAACCAACGTTTAGCCCATGACTGTATGCCAGTGATCTATCGTAATTCGTGCGAACCAGTTGGGTGTCAGCAAATGTGGCAAAAACTGGGTCCGGGGTAGGCCGGGCCGAGGAAATTTTGGAGCGGGTCGACTCTGGTCCCAGTTTTTTTGAAATGTTTTTTTAAGTTTAACTCTTTGTAAAGTCAATATTTTTAAGTTAGTTTTGTTGCAAAACATTGTTCTAATTGTGCAAAACATAATGTGTTAAAGAGGATTTGAACTACCCTATTTAATTTTGTATGTTTTTGTGGCCGAATGGATAAGAGAGGTCGGACTGGTAATCCGTAGTTGCCCAAATTCGATCTCCCGTCGACAAAAGTTTTGCCTTATTTGTTTTATGTAATTATTATGGTAGACATACATTTTCTCTGCCTAGGTAGTGAAAAAATGTTTATAAATTTTGACCCATGGGCCAAAAATTTGCGCTATTTCCAGAACGCACCCTCCTTTTGTAATAAAAGTGGTACTTCGTGGGTGGTCTACCGTAATTCGTACCAGCCGGGTGTCAATAGGGAGTGGCCTGCGAAATGGCGTCATTATGACCCCCCCCTAAACGCACCTTGCCTTTGTAATAACTGTTTGGAAAGTATAGCCAGGGCTGGAGCCAGGGCGGACGGCCAGGCCGAGAAAAATTTGGGAGAGGGCCAAGAGCGGGGCTTTTTTTTAATAAAGTAGTGCCCAGATTATAGCCGTCGCCAAACGGAAACCGGCGAGGAAAAGCCGCTTTTTCTCTGCGTCTTCGCTTTTTTCAAGCTATTTTCGCCTGCGTATCGCACGAATGCTGCATTAATGCTTTTTTGGCCGGATTCTAATTTGGCGACAGCTATAAACTCAGAATATATTCTACCGAAATATTCACAAGTTTTTTTAGGAATCGCTCCCTCGGACAGATCCGCTTCTTGGAGTCAAAGAGTTTCCTGGAGTCGTTGGAGAGGGTGTGGTTGTGTATGCTCCGCCTGGCTTTGGACGCCAGTCTCAATGCTAGCTTTACCCTTTTTCACATAAAATTTGAGCTTTAGGTGTCCAGCATGGCCAAGGTAATCATTCTTCGTATAGAGAAGTCGGTGGTCTTGAAACTGACGAGGACCAAAGAGAAAATCGCCAATATGAGCATGGTCGACATGGCTAGCGTTGGTTTATTATTTGAAAATGACGACTGAGTGCTTTAGAAGGTACAGCAGATGGAGGAGAGCCTCCCAGATGAGGACTGTGAAAGCGTTTTCTCCGCGGAAAACGACGAAGTGAGCATAGCGCCTCTTTCCAGCCACGGAGGAAGATCTTCCAGGGACAATCACTCAGGTAGGACTTTATTTTATCATTTTTAATAGCTAGAATTGTCGACCCGATAATCTTCAGACGGTGGTGGTGTTCTGTTCGTCGTCGGAAGTCCCGCCACGAACAATGGATTGAACAGCAGAACTCCCGAAACTCCTCTGGCCCCTCCTATGAGAAAAGTTTCCTTGCCCGCTACTCTATATTCGCAGAAGAGCAGACGTAAGTTTGGGTACACATTTTTTTTTAATGAAAAACTGTTGTACCTCAGAAAAGCTACTGGCAGGAATGGGTCATAGTTTATAACTAAAAACTTTTATGTCAAGACTGTGTGCCGACGGTCCAAAACAACGATCGATACCCTACAATCGATTGATTTTTCATGACAGTTAATTGATATAACAGTATTTGTTTCAATTATTCCAACTGCAGTAGAATCCAGCTAAAACGTATGGCCCACCCCTGGCTGCTGCTGATGATAACACCATTAAGAACATTAAAACATGGGAACGGTTCATAGATGAACAAGCGCCCGTAGATTCGGTAGAGGGGGTTGCGCCGAGCCTAATTTCCTATTTGGGGGACTCGCGCCATACGTCCCATCTGTATTGTCGGGGGTTGCGCAAAACGGACCCCACAAGTAGCTTGTGCATGTATGGAACAGTTTGACGAAATTGTTGTGATAACAATTATATATACTCCTCGCCAATCCTACTTCGGCCAAGCCTTATTTTGCCTCATTGGGCAGTCATACCTCGGGAGAGTATAGTCAGCCTTCCCCATGTTACAAGGGGTAGAGGCCCCAAAAACGCGGAAGATTAGGGGTTAGTCAATATTATGGCAAATTTGACCCCGAAAGACCAAAAATTAAGGGGGGCTACCACAGTTTTGGTGCCAAAATTTACGGGTGGGTCCGTCAACTGTCACAGTCTCCCGAGGTATATGGGTAGTTCGAATATCAACATCAGAATAATCTCAGTCATTTCAAAAAAAAAACCCCCCGTCAAAGTAGGGTTGGCGGACACTATAGTACTTGCGCTTGCGATTCTGGTCACGGAAAGAATTCCAGGTTCCTAAGCTTTAACTATAAAACAGTTAAAGTTCGTTCTTCTGATTTTTGTTAAAACGTAACGCTTTCATAGTTTTCTTAAGAAAATACACGGTGCAATTCTGTAAGTGTAGCCAAAATGCAAAATTGTGGTCCTTAAAAACAGTAACAAAACGAAGCCTTAGTTTAAGTGATACACTAGCTATTACTTCAGCCAGTATTGTCATAATAATACCTTTATAGCGAAATTGTAGCAAAGATTTGGGCAGGGATACCATGCCCGAGTGATTCGTATCGAACCACTAAAATGAAGTATCATAGCTGCACAGGGAGCGCTTGGGGACTCATTATGTAAGCCCCCAACAGTGCGTTCGAGGCAGCGTAAGCCCCATCATTTTTTAAAATCATTTTCGACCAAACGGGCACATCACTCATGAGCAGTAGTGCACTATTGATTGATTTACAGTAAACTTGATTTTTTTTAAAACATTTTTGGTTTTTCTCATTAATTTCTTCAGCCGATGGTCGTCCTGTGATCACAAAAGACGAAGCGATGAAGCTGGTGAAGCCGGGACAGTACTTCACCCCCAAGAGGTTGACGGTATGTTTTGCGGTACCTACCAGAATAATTAATTGATCTATTCAGCGCCAACCGGTCGATTTGCCACCAAGGAGGATGCCAAAACCGGAGAAACTGCAGGACGCCTTGATCACTTCGGAGTTTGTCGAGTGGTGCGGTCGCATTTTCGTCAATCCTATCCTGGATCTTATTCAGGTATATTCCCTTTTGAATTCACAACTATGGCTTTTTCAGGGAAGTGCTGATTTTGAAGAAGAGCTGAATGAGCACGGCGTGCTGGCCCAAGTGATTCCCACAGATTGGGCTGTTCAGACGAGGGAAGCCTATGGACAAGTGGGCGAGGAGGACTATCAGCGATTCCGGGTACTTTATTTTTCCCCTATTCCGGGGCAAGGGTGGCTACGGGCTGGGCCGGCCCTCTCTCAAAAAATTCACGGCCCGGACCGCGGCCCGAGGTCAAAAATTCCAAAAGTTGAAAAAAAAAGTTTTTCACGAATTATGTGCAGGGTATAAAACAACTATGGCAAAAAAGTGTTGTCGGCGGGGGATCGAACTGGGGCAACCGGGCCGTCCCAAAAATCTATCGACCCGGGCCAGCCCGTCATTTGAGAACCCCGCACTATTCATTTTCTCGTTGTTTTAGGAAGGCGAAAGGTGCGAGTACCAGTTGGCCACCGTCGAGTCGCCCGGAATCACTGCCATGGCCATGTCGACCCTCCGAAAGATCCTCTACTTCACAGACGGCCGTCGTCTCTCCATCATGCGCTTCGAGGGAACCATCATCCTTCCGAGGAAGTTCTCCGCCTACGGAGGAAATCCCTTCTGCACGGTAAATCCTTAAAAAACATGCTGGGTGAATTTGGCATTTTAGGACATAATGACGGATCTATTGGTGATCAATGACATTTCGCAGGAGATGGTCATAGCCGGGTCTGACGCCGGAGTCATCAGGGTGAGTGGTTCGCCATTTTAATTTTATGGATGTGAGTTGGAGCCATGCTATACTTTGATTTTTCAAACTTTTATTACAAAGGGAGCGTGTGTTAAGTGTCACAATGACGTCATTTCAGTCCCTATTGACACCCGGCACGAATTACGGTAATACCGCGTTACGGGGAGGTTTCTAAATAAAAAAATGACTTACGGGGGGCTTCGAAAGATAATTTCTCGCCTTTCGTTTTGTGTTTCCCACTTAAAGATTTGGGAAAAAATTCTTATGTTTTTTTTTCCAAAAAATAAAAGCCGGCTATGTTTGGATTCTATCTTCGTTCTATTTTTTGTTGCTTTTTTCAGATCTGGGATCCTTCGTTCAACGTGCATTCGCACGAATTCACATCGGACGAGCCCAAACTCATCTCCTCCTCTCCACTGCTCTATGATCTCTTGGCCAACCCCGTGGAGAAAACAGGAAACTACAAGTGTCTTTACAGGTACCTCCTTTTTTAATAACCAATCTACCTTTAATATTCAGCTGGAGCCAGAACTCGGGAAAGATCACTTGCGGGGGAAACGTGAAATGTGTGCGTATCTGGAGTGCCGACCAGGAAAAGGTGTCGCAGGATCTGAACGTGGGCACGCGGTGGGGCGCTGTAACGGCGCTCGACGGCGAATTGGATGACAGCCAGTTGGTTGCCGTAGGTAGGGGGATTTAAGAAAATCCTATTACTGGTTACGGTACTTCAGGATTCAGTACGGGAGCCGTCCACGTGCACGACCTGAGGATACCGAGCAGGGCTTCTAGAATTCTGAGATACGAGGATCAGCGGGCGAGAGTAGCGAGTGTGGCTGTGAGGGCGCATAAGGTCGTCACGGCCGATGTCGAAGGACGAATCAATGTTTTCGACCCCAGACTTTACCAGGCAGGGCTTTTTTCATCAATTTTTTTTTCTTCAAAAACTGTGGTTAACCATACTAAATGTTTTGAAAATTCAAAATTCCCCGACGAAAATTGTAGGATGCATCACAGAGTGAAGAATAACCATACCTGATGGCGGGGCGGGCGGGGTCATTTGGAAAATTTTGATCGGCCCGGCCCGGGTCGGCCCGTTTGGCCCTTACCCTGGACCACCCAGTCAGACCGTAATGAGCAGAGCTCTCGAGGCACCCCCACGACCAGGGTTCGATTCCTGTTGGTGACATTCTTTTTTGTACAACTAATATTGTCGTCATTTGAGAACCCCGCCTGATGGGGACTTCCAGGTGAATCTGCCCCGTCCAAAAATTCACCTTTAAACCAATCGAAAGCGCCAAAAATGGCCATTTAGGTCCCCATTTATTGATAGAATTGTGGTGAAAAGGGTACCTATATTTTGTGCCAAAACTACTTCTGATCAACGTGCCAATGTTTTGATGTTGTGCCTAGAATCAAGCATGCAATACATGATACTCAGGCCGTGTACGCAGCCAAATTGGTCGGTATAGATTTGGCGTAGAGTATAGGTAAATCGTCGTTTGGTTAAGCATGGTTACACACAATTCAATGGGGCCTACGCTGCATCCAAGGCATCATTTAGGGGGGAGGGGGGTTACGCATCGAGCCCCCAAAACGCCCCCTGTCCAGTCATGAATGACCCTAGCTCAATTCAAACGACTCTCAATTGCTCGGTATCACCTATGAAATTATCTATGGAGCGCACTTTTTCTACAGCATAATTTTAATCATATTTTGCAACGATTTCGTCGTCAGCGGGGTAAAATTTTTGGACAATATTTGACCCATAAGGGCGCACTTTTGTGGTTATTTTCCGAATATTATTCGTCGGACATGCCGAGTGACGATTTTCTAATCGTTGTTAGTTTAGGAACCGTTGAATGAAATCCGGCCCCACGGAGTGGAGTCTCTGTCTGTGATGGATGCGCATAAGGGAGGAGAGGTGAGATTTTCCCCAAAACTACAGTTTGACCTTGATTTTATTCAGATCCTGGCCTGTTCGGTGAGGTCCTACGCGTCCAACTTTGAGGCGCGCATGCCGGAGACGTTCAAGGGAAAACCACACAACGAGGTCCGAATCTTCGACTTGAAGGGCAAGAATATCGGCAACATCTCGACGGCCATGATTGGAAGGTCGTCTCAGTCGAGGATTCTCTCCATGTGTTGGCACAAAAAGAGGTATGTTAAGCACTATTGTATAGCAGTTTGGTCTCGGGCGGAAAATCATCCCCACCATGACGTGAAATCATTGCGGCACCTTCATTTATTCGTTCCTAGTCCTAATTTGGCCAAAAATGGATAGTCCCCTCTCGAGTTCCAAAGTTTTACTATATTGCGTACTCTTTTTTGCGACATTTATCGGGTTTTTTTTTTCAAATTTCGAAATCGTTATAGCGGGACACCTTATAGTTCTCACTTACTTGAAAAATATTCTCGGCCCAGCCCGGCCCGGCTCGCCTATTCGGACCACCTATAGCTGTCGCCAAACGAGCGTCAGCTATTAAAAACCGCTTTTTCTCTGCCTCTGCGCTTCTAGCACACTATTTCCGCCTGAGTATCGCACGGCTGCTGCATTAAAGCCGTTTTTGGCAGTATGTCCGTTTGGCGTCAGCAATAGGCGAACTGTCACTCACGCGACCTATGTTCGATCCCGATCGTGACACTTTATTTTTGCTAACGTATAATTCGTTTAAATACGTAATAGAAGTATTTTAAAAGTGTTTGCGGGGTTTTCAAATTTTAACTTAAGCTGAAATAACGATTAAAAATATTTAATTTGATAAGTTTACAAACCGGGCCGAGAGGGGCTCTTCTCGTGAGAACTGTGAGACACCATGTCTCGGGCCGGGGCGGTCCGGACAAGTCTCAAATATTTCTCGACCGGGCTCGCGGGCCCGTTTACAAAATCTATTGACAAGTCAATGAGAAATTTTCGGTCATCATGTGATAAAATTACTTAGAAGCATAATTTTGAACAATTATATAACGAAAAGATTATGCAAACAACACTTTAATATTAAATAATACCATCCTAGCATGGCCGGGCCGGGCTCGGCCTGTCAATTTTCCTCGGGCCGGCCCGATGTTTGGCCAGCCCTGTGGTTCACCTATCGTTTACGGTTGGGGGCACATTTTTCATCTTTCCCTTTGTCGAGTGCAAACCAGTTTCCTCTTTTATCATTATTTTCAGGGCTCTGTTGGCCGTTTCGGACGAGCACTCTGTTAGCCTGTTCTCCAGAAGAAACGCCCCCATTTGAGTCTCCATCCCCCTTAGGCATCAATTGCTAGTTACGTCTTTCTCTCTGTAGATTGTTGTGTCCCTAGGCTTCGTTTTCAGGGATTCGCTGCTCAACCCCGTTGCGTTTACTTTTTCTCTCAGATGAATTAGCTCCTAGTCTCTAAATGCGTTATTGTTGTTTTTGTTGAATTCGAGAATTTATCACGTTGTCGCACTGTAAATAGCCATTTCAGGTCAATCCCCACTTTAAAAGGTTATTTTGCGCTATTTCGTTTTGTATATACATAGTTAATTGTTGGATCATAGTAAAAGTTCTATTGAAAGAGTCTTTTCAAAATGGGGTCGTTTCCTGGCTACATTTACAACTAGGGAAAACCTTATAATTGGGGTTTTAGGCATGTTGATAATGCGAAGTCATTTTTCACGGAGATGTCTTCACATTTCTATTGGAAATCTAGCGGCTAATATTGTGAGGAGCGTGCTTGTAATATAATAATAATTAATGAAATAGAGGCGGAATCCGGCCAGAAGAGCCCTCGACGTGGCTGTCATCGGAGCGCCGAATGCGGGGAAATCTCTGCTGACCAACCAGCTGGTACGAGCAGCCGTTTGCGCTGTCAGCAGCAAAATGGACACCACTACACAGGTAAAAGGAGATATACGAACAAGGAAAGGGTCGGCGAAAGAGCGACTCTGAAAAAAAAAACATTACAAAATTGATTGCGGAAATGTGCAAATCATGCTCTGTCGTCTACTGATTAGACTACGAACTTCAATGTCAACAGAGGATCACTGGAACATTCTAATTTTATTGGTTAAGGTTAAGGGTGATAATCACTGAATGTCCGATTGTAGTGTGGTTAAAGAGGGCATTACAACTTTTCTAGGAGTCCCAAAGTTAAGGGTGGTTAAAATGTTAAAGTTTAGGGTGGATACGTCAAATAGCAGGCGAAAAAAGCTCGGCGATGGTTGGAATTGTAAACGGGGTTCGGAGTACGATCAAAGAAATCGATCACTATAAATATTCTTTCAGAACGTCGACTGTATAATTTCGGAGGATTCTGTGCAGTTGTGTGTGGTCGACAGTCCGGGAACCGTTGGACTCGGCCATGCCAAGGACACCATGGGTCGTTCATCCGACGACCGCATCCTCACCGACCCAGAGACTGCTCTCAGGAGGGCACAACATGTTTTAGTCGTACAAGTGAGTCTCTCTCTCTCTCACACATACACACACACACCCACACACACACACACACACACACACACACACACACACACACACACACACACACACACACACACAATTTCCGCCTTCAGGATGTCAACCAGACGGGTGACTACATCCACCACCGCGTGCTGCACTTGCTTCATCGCTACAACCACGTCCGCAGTTCTCTCATCCTCAACAAGGTACCTCTTCCCATAGTACTTACGAGCAACCATGGCGGAATCTCGGGCCGGCCCGGAAAAAAAATTTCTCATTTTTTTTTGTTGATTTTTTTCATTGAAATATGACATATATATTTGGTCGGGCCCGGACCGAGTCGGGCCTGGCCGTAAAAAATTGGGAGCGAGCCGGCCCGCAGCCATGGTTGCTTACGAGATGGGCGGTCCCGGCGGCTGAAACGGGCCTGGAAAAGTGTCGCCCAGGTTTAATAAGTGAAATTAAATTTTCTTTAAATCGTTATTTCAGCTTACATACGTTTTTTAAACCCTTCCAAACTCTTTTACAATACTTCGATTACACATTTGATCTAATTCTAAGTTAGCAAAAATTATGTGCCCCGACCGGGATCGAACCTTGGTCGCGTGGGTGACAGTTTGACTTTGTGGTCCGAGTAGACTGGCCGGGCCAAGGATTTTTTTCAAAGTCGGCCCGGCCCGTGAAAGCTGTGTCTCTTCCCTTTCTTCCCGATGAACCGACTGTTTAGGTGGATCTAGTGAAGGATCGTAAGCAGTTGCTCGAGTTGACGCGAATCCTCTGCAATGGAAATGTGGCTGGAAAACCAATAAAAACCACAAAGAGCATGGTATTTCCACCTGGTACCTTGTTTTATTTATATTTTTTAGATTGGGCGTCTGGGTCCAGGGCAGTCGGAAATGAAGCTCCACGACGACTTGTCTCAGCTGGGAGATGAGAATTGGCAGAGGAAATATAAGTAAGGTCATTTTATGCCTTAATTTTATCCCTTTTTAGGGAAATCATTGTAAAACCTACCCACAAGGTGCCGTATTCCGACACGAAAAGACTTTTCATCAACATTCGAGGATGGAGCCATTTCGACGCCGTTTTCTTCAGTAGGTCGCTTTGGTACGATTTAGGTTGTGTAATTTCAGCCTCATCGTTGACTGGGGAAGGAATCGATCCCCTGAGGGAGCATCTGAAGCAGCTCTCCGAGGAAAGGGACTGGAAACACGACGAAATGACCGTCACCAGTAGGGTTGGTTTTTCGTGGCTGGACGTTTTTTGACGTTATCGATTTTTAGACTCCGCAACGAATCTGCGAAGAGTCGCTGAGGGCTGCACTTCTGGATACTCTTCCTTCCGACGTGGCCTACAAACTGAAACCCAAGATTAGCGAGTGGGACGAGGAGGGAGAAGTGAGTTAGAAGATAGGCAATGCGGCCTTATTCTTATGTTTTAAATGGGTTCCTGTGGAATCCAGCAAAAAAAGACCTAAGACATCTTTTATATACCCCTAACCTACTTTGGCCAAAAATGGACCACGCCCCTTTTGTAGATATCTATTTCGATGTAATTAAGGGTACTATGGCTGGACAGGAAGCGTTTGGGGGCTCAAAACATAAGCCCCCCAGATTTTGCCTCACAATCAGGTGCAACGGAAGCCCTCTTTAATTTTTGTTATAATTTTCACATAAACGCTGAATTACGTAGTTCTACCTATTATAGCAATCTTTACCTATTATAGCAATCTTTAAGGGTTTTTTAATATGAAAAAAACATATTAGAAAAAAAGATTAATCTCAAAAAGGTGTGTTATAAAAGTAATTTTTTTCACACACGTCAGCAATATATGCTAACTACACTTTTTAAAAACGACAAATTCTATGAAACGGAGCCCATATTTGAACGCGACTTTTCGGTCTAACTATAGGACGGCACAAGCTATTGTTGGTATATTTCTCGAAATTGTTGAAATTGCTGCTTTGGGTGATTTTGTTCTATTTGGCACCATACTACGGGAGAGCCTCTCAGATGACGGACCCACCCTTAACTTTTGGGGTTTTAATCTCTTCGCCTCCCGAGCGGAATTTGACGAAAATAGTCCCTAACCCCCTTAACTTCTGCGTTTTTGGGGCTTCGAACCCCTTTAAAGGGAGAGTCAGGGTTTTACAACATTGGCTCAATTAAGAGAGAAAAATTCGCTGATGATGAAAATATATATGACTATGGGACGGAAATTCGCCGTTTTTGAGAAAATACGCTTCAAAGTCGTCAAAAACGGGTCTCCGTCCACAGATTTGTAGACAGGCAGTACGCCCTACGTATCCGGTATTTACAAGGCATGCTAATGAGAGGAATTTTATTCTAATTGGCTGAGAGAGCGCTGAAAACGAGGAAGGTGCGAGACGTTTTAGCATAGTTGATCCGCATAATTTCTGACCGTAGCCGAACGAAAAATGAAATGAAAAGCCCCCTTACTGCCCCTTTAACTTTGTTTTTAAAAATAACTCTTTTCAGGTGCTTCGAGTCGTGGCCGAGATCGAGTGTTCCAAGGAGCGAGAAGGCCGTCTGATCGTGGGAAAGGGCGGCCAGCGCATCAGTGAAATCGGCCGTCGCGTGAACGATCACATGCACACGCTCTTCCAGCGACAGCTCTTCGTGCGTGTGCTCGTGAAACACAAGGGCAAAGTGATCGACGTGCCTCGATGATAGTCATTGTTATCTTTTGTTATCTCCGTTTGGATGAATGTTTTCCCTTTACTCGTGTAATGTTTATACGCGTCTAAATCGCATCCCCAGCCGTTCCTTCGGCTTTACATCACTTCGATCGAATGTCCGCCCTTCCGCAAGCCTAAAGATATAACCTTTGTTTCTTTAAAATCAATGTGGATTAAGGCGGGATGGGCTTTCCTCGCCCAGAACTCCTCGACACCTTTCGTCTTTGTGAGGGCAGAGTGGCCGACGAAATCTACGAAAAGAGGAGATTTTCAACGGAGCTCTGGGAGCAGATGAATAATGGGAAGATATTCACAGTCGACATAGGAAGAGGCTACTACGAAAGCTGCGATCCCGTTGGTTTCTATGAAAAAAATAACTTAAAAAAATCAAATAACCGGTATAAATACTAGAGTCCAGCCATGCCAACGGACCAGACCAACCATGCCAACGGGCCGGCCCGACTGTCATATGTTCTCGGCCCGCCCCGATTTTTCTTAACAAAAAAACCCTTTTTTTTCGCGGCCTGGCCCGAAAAAACTTCTGCAGGCCCCAAATTTTCACTGCTTGTACAAGACTAGGCCCCCTTGCTCCGAATTTTTTTCTTACTGACCCCAAAAAGTGCCATTTTTCAATTGAAATTTCCAAAACATCCGTCTGGTTTCGTCATGGTTTCCAAAGGGCAATATGTGGAGTAGACTGTGCTTGTGCTGGGAATTTCTGATTTGTATGTTTTTTTCTCTGTGTTTCTTCTTTCACTTTGGTATCTTTTTATTCTTGCCCACATAGATCCCAAATCGTGGCGGGACTAGATGGCAGAACTCCCTTCCCGTTTGATTATTCATTGTAAACTACTCATAGAGGTAGCTCTGTCGAATTCCAGAAGCATACATGAACAAGCCACCTGTGGGGCCCGTTTTGCGCGACCCCCCACAATACAAATGAGACGTGTTGCGCGAGTCAAATCGAAAGGCACACTCGATGTTTTTCTATCTCCGGAATCATCAAGGGGTTCTTCAAGGGTTTAGGTTTCAAAATTTCAGGAGGAAGGTTTCGTATATTCTAGCGGAAAATTCTTGTGTTCCAGCAGTTATTTTCGTAACATACCCATGCGAAAATTTTTTCTTTTTTTTTTCTTTCAAAGCCTTGTAACCGCGTTCACATATGGAGAATGTACCTTCTGGTCCATAAAATTATGAACCGTAAAATCTATAGAATTTAGAATCCACCCCCGCCCCCTCCCTCAAAAAGTTCATGTCACCCTATTACATAGCCGGATGATACCTAAGCACTGACGCCGGTTGGGGGAGGGGAATACAGCAGTCTTCAGAAGTGTGGAGCATCGATAGATTCTTATTTTTTCAAACGGTGTGGGGGGGGGGGTGTTTTCGGCATTACCAGTGAGGAGATTCACCTTCTGTGCGCTAGCTAGTACTGTAACAGTTCCCAGTATGACGGTTTCCAGGGCAAGGAGCCGTTCGCCTTCCCCATGAATGAATATCTGCTCTCAAGGGACAACAACCTCCTCCTGCCCCAAGTAACCGAAATGTTTTTGTAACCTCTTTTATTTTGAGCTCCTGGGTCCCGACGTGAAGATCATCACTCAGCGAACTGTCTTGAGGGATCTCATCGCGGTGATCCTCGGCCAGCAACCACGATATTCGGACAACATTCGCGTGTTCTGCGAACGTTTTGGAGACATCATCTTCATCAAGGAGGACGCTGGGTTGCAGACGGGCCGCGGGCCTTACGAAAACTACGGACATTATTTGGACTTACGGATGCAGTTTTTCACCGGAGATGATGTTCCCGATTGCGTTGGCACAGAGGTAGAATTTTCTCCATTTCTCCCTGACCCACTCACTTACTCAATCACTCACTCACTCACTCATTCACTCACTCACTCACTCACTCACTCTCACTCGCTCACTCACTCACTCACTCACTCACGTTGAAAACAAACGTTTTCAGTCAGCTCTCAATTTCCGCTTTCCGGAAGTCGGTTGTCCCTACGAAGTCCTGTCACTCGACTACAAAGGCACGCGTATAGTCTACACTGGGAATATCCGTCATTTCGCCCCAGGTACATCCTTTTCTTGTTGTTTTCATTATATCAAGATGACCAAATCGTCGCCTCCGTCCTGGTCAATGCACCCGATATTTCCGAAGCTCATGTGCATAAAATGGTGGTCAAGTCGATGACTTCGAGCAGTCCAGCAAGCGTTTTCTTCCGCTACGACAAAACTGGCAAAAGACTCAGGGTTAGTTTTTTCAGACAAGAAATACTACTATTCGGCCGCCAATTTGCACGGCCTTTCCATCCTTAATGTTTGAAGGAACTCCAAGGACCGAAAAATCGGCCGTTGGCATTTCCCCCCATTCCAAATCCCGTGTTCCCGCCACTAAATCATTGGCAAATCACGAAGACTATCGAATGCGCGGTTTTTTTGCAAATCACTGGTTGTTTATCAGCCTTTCGTGGTAGAACTCATTGTGCAAATGCAGGGACTTGTCAAAGTTCCAGTTCTGTTTTGGAAGTGACCCGAGTTCCCATTTGGAAGGCCGTGTTTGTAATTCTTCCCGGCAACGCCCACCGGAGGAAATGCGTATTTTCCCTCTTTTCTGAGCCTCTTCATGCAACGTACCTCTCTTTTGAGTGTTTTTGTAGATCACAGGTGATCGCGGTGGGACCCACTGCGGAAAATCCGTTAAGCGTTCGGTTTACCAGTGCAAATAAACCAAAGCCAGTTTTTTATTCAGACCGATTTCTTCAATCTGGACGAGTTCCTGGCCACCCACGGCAGCGCCTATGAAGCCGCTATCAACACAGCTTGTGAGATCCTTCTGGGCCAAGAATTGAAGTCCTTCCTATCGATCAGACGGTGCTGTGCCGCTACCTTGGAACTATCGCCCACGCTTCGCTTTCGCCCGGAGACCATTCCCAATACATATCAGTCTTTCCTCTTCAAAGACTTCTTCCATCGATTTTTTGATGATTAGTTTTAAAAAAATCAAAGTTCGCCCTCCCCTTTGATCTACTTGTGACCTCCTTTAAAAGTACGCGATCTCGTACGACATTTGTATCTGAACGCCATGAGATTACGGTAGGGGCGGACGCTTTTTTTGGACATTTCCCAAAAAGGTCATTTCCTCATTTACTTTACACTTTGTACTTACTTTCACCAATTTTTCGCTCTTTTTGTAACTTTTTCATTTAATTTTCTCGAATTTTCGCATTGTTGCCTTCCAAATTACGGATATTATTTGTCCAATGGCCGTTATTCGCCCCTTGCCATTCACTGCTTTATTCATATTGTCAAATTGATTTCCGGTGTCACCACACGTGTTACAATGAATGATTCATTTCGAAAAATGTTGTCTCACGCGATTTCGCGGGGCGTGTTTGCCCCCTTTTTTCCTCTGCGACGCACCGTGACGCTTCGTTTCCGCCTGCAGCCTGAAAAGGCTAATTTAATATTTATTCACTTTATTTAGTATTTTTTCGTTACAAACAAGGTGCCTGGGGACAAAAGTCTCCAGAGAGCGGGGTTTTCCAAAGAGGATTTATCGATTTCGAGTTTTGAAGCCACGTCTGCTCAGTTTTTGTTCACTGGAGCGAACCTTCGTCTAAATAGTAACACGAAGGCGGGCACTATATCGATTATTTAGTTTTTTTCCGGGCCAGCCCGGTCCAGCATTCGTTTGTCTGGCAGATTGTACCCCAGGAACATTGACATTTTTATCTTATCACCCGACGTTCTCTATCTATTCCGTGTGGTCTCTTTTAGTGCACATTCTCATTTCCCCGCTTTTTTTTTAATTTTCTGTATTAATTTATTGAAATTCATGATTTTAAGGGTAATAATGACGGCGCAGGATGGATTGAACTCCGACGGCGTGGACATCCAAATGCGGGATGTCAAGGTAAAGTTGGAATTTCGATGACACGGCGTGTTCTGACAAGAAATACGGAAAGTGCATCACAAAATTGTAGTTTTCAATTCAGAAAGCATGATATACGAAAAATAATGAAATTCATCTTAGATTGTTTTAAAAAAACTGGGAACAGGCTTATTTTACGGGCCCGCGAGTCTTGCCAAAGCATTTTTGTATAACACGGGATTCCCCCGCAATTGTGCATCAAAAATGGCACTGTCACCCCGCCAAATGCCGCCTTTTTGGCATTATTACGGTATCTTAGATCACGCCATCGGGGCTCTTTTCCCGGGGTGTTTCACTGTTTTTATTTGTTTATTTTGACTTAATATGTTGTGATTTGACGTTAATATGTATTGAATGGTTTTATAATTGAGTAATATTAGCACTAAATTTGTATTACTGGTTAAAACAGGGTATTATACTTTTGATATTTTGCCAAAAACTGTATTCGCGCTATATCTGACACCAAACGGGATTTGGTCCCCGGAGTACCGTGGCCGCGACGCCGTGATAAATATCAAATTTTAAAAAAAGAAAGTAAAATTCGATAGAATAGCTTCTGTTCTCCTGGCGGGGTCGAACTATGATTGTCTGGGTTCCTGGCGGGGTCGAACCATGATTGTCTGGGTGACAACAACTCAACTGTGTCGGCCCGGCCCGGTTTGTAAACTTGTCAAATTAAAAATTCTTTAAATCGTTATTTTAGCTTACGCCAAATTTTTTAAACCCCGGAAACACTTTCATTATACTTCTTTTACACATTTAAATTAATTTTAAGTTAGCAAAAATAAAGTGTCCCGACCGGGATCGAACCTTGGTCGTGTGGGTGACAGTTTGACTGGGTGGTCCGAGTGGACGGGCCGAAGCGGGCCGGGCCGAGGATTTTTTTCAAGTGCGGGGGTCTCGCCACGATCCAAGCGACAGAGCGGTACCTTTGTAATAATGTAAATCACAGTATATGACAGCCAGTGACTCAGTTTTGCTACGGCTCATATTGTGGAATATTTTTTTGCTTGATCGTCCCGGGCCGGCCCGTGTTTCTCATCCCCAGTTGTCTAAAAAGCTGCAGTTTTATCGCATTCGCACCCCGTAACTAGAGGTAATTCGCCGAGGCGTATCCGACCTGACGTGATTATCTCCTTTGTCATCGATCGCAGTGGTTTGTTTATGTTCGCAGCCACAGACAAAACGCTAGTTTAGCAATATTTCGTGCTTCGGAAGGCGGAGTCTCCGCGCTTACTCACCTGTTGGAATTGTTTGCCTTGTGCCATCGATTTCCCGCCAGTCATTCTTTTGCTCTTTGAAATTCGAGTCGTTCCTGTTCCATCCCCCCGGGCACAGCTGACTCGGCTCTTATTCCCTCCTTTTCCTAGTTTTTAAGACCCCAAACCCCTTAGAAATATGAATTTTAGTGGGAGAAATGACGGGGAAGGCTAGATTGGCAAAGGAAGAGGATGATTTTATTCCGATCGACGAATTGTACAAGGTAATTGAAGTAGTATTCGTAGGGAAATATGCTTCTATTTTAATATTTATTACAATTTTAAAACTGCAGTTAATAAAGCGAGAGAATTAACAAAATTAAGGTGTTTTTTGGCCTTAGTGTCACTCGGCTGGTTGTTTTGAAGATTTTTTGTTCACTGTTTTGTCAGGGCTGGTCTCTGGCCGGGCCCGCCTCAAAAAAATTTCTCGGCCCGACCAAGCCAGGCCCACGGCCCATTTTTAAAATCGCTTGACAAGTCAAGGTGAAATTTACGGTCGTCATGCGATAAAATTGCCTTTAAACATAATTTTGAGCAATTATATAAATAAAAGATTAAGAACCAACACTTTAATTTTAATTTATACCACACAACAATTTTTACTGCACGAAATTCGCTCGATCTCGGGCCGGGCTCAGTATGCCAATTTTTACAGCCCAATGTTTGGCCAGCGCTGGATTTGTCATTTCTGAAAACTAAGCCACGCGCTCTTGGATCGGCGCTTCAACAAACCGGCTCATTCTCATTGGAAGCTTCTCGTGTGCTGATTTGAAAAAAAAAACTTGTGTTTTATACGTCAAAATTCCCGAATATTAACAATTTTTTAGACCACCCTCCCCAAATAGATGGAGTCTGTGCAAGTAGGGTAAAATAGCTTTTACTACTATTTCAAAGTTAAAAGCCGTTTTAAAAAGGCTTTAAAGTTTAAAAAGATACATCGTCGTCAAGGGCTTGTTCCCCACAGTTAAATCGCAAACTTTTGGCACATTTTCGCGTAAAATTTTTAAAATCTAATTTTTCCGTTTTCAGAAAGTGGACGAAGACACGGGAATGGATGAGGATAACCAGCCGATTCAGCTCAAGTGCGTGGTTTTCTTTCGTTTTTTTTGTTCAAAAACTTTGAGTACCCTTAATTTCCAGAGTGTACCCCAGGAGATGGCTGGTTCTGACCGTCATAGCCCTGCTCAACAACACCAACACTATGTCCTGGATCGCCTTCGCCCCCGTCTCCAACTACTGCAACATTTACTACGGAGCTGGCAGTGCCGCCTGGTAATTTCCCCTCCTTTTGTTCATTTTTTTGGTGGTTTTAGGTTCTCCATGGTTTACATGATGACCACAATCCCCGTGGGATTCTTCGCCATGTGGGCTGGACGTCGTTTTGGACTCCGATCCGCCATTCTGATTGCCGGTTGGACGAATGGAATCGGAGGGCTCATCAGACTGATCTCCTCCTTCCTCCCGATGGAGTACAGATTCCCCGTCGGAATCGTTGGACAGTGCATCGCCGCCATCGCCTACCCCTTCATCATGTTCATGCCCACAAAGGCAAGTTTTTCCATTCGTTAAAGTCCGTTTCCAAAGGAAGGTCTTCGACTTTTGGGTAATGTTGAAAACTGACTGGTATTTAACCAAGAAGGATTTGAAACATTGAAATAAACAGATAAATAATAGGCGAAAGAGCATTGTAAAAGAGGAGTGCGCAGACAATTAACAAAGATCGTTGCGGGACCAAAGGTACCTAGTCCTTTAAAAATTGAGCAAATCCTTGACCATTCGTTGGAAATGGAGTATACATGACTGGTTTTTGGGGGTTCAATACCTAAACCCCCCCCCCAACTGGTTCCTCTGAAGTAACGTAAGGCCCCCTATGGTTTTTGCTACAATTTTCAACCATACAGCCTTCTGTTCACAGATTTCCCACAATTTCATGACTCATTGCATTTTCATTTATTTGAACATCGATTATTTCTTATTGTTAAATTTTCTCGGCTCTAGTTCTCCGTCAGTTTTGAATTAAATCAGGTTAGGAAACGCTTTAAAAATAGCAAATACATAAGTTGTGGAAGCAATTTTTCAAATCCCCCAAAAAATCCCCCCAAAAGGCCTTATATCAGTTTTTGGGTGAATTTCCGTTTTACAAACTTTTTGTTTTGTCTACCATTTAAAATCTGACAATAAAAATTTCATGGAGACTCCACAAATTGCAAGTTGCGAGAATTTTCAATTATAGCCCGACGTTTAACAGGAGGCCGTCCTTTAACCATAAATGGGAACAGCTCCGTTGCTTGGGTCTTGGCGAGACCCCTGTTTTTTTTTTTAAATGGCTTATAGGGAACCTAGCGATACCCCCGTCGTATAAAAAAGTTCTTGGCGAGACCATCCGAGCCGTAAAAGTCGGGCTGACGCCCATGTATGCCTTTAACACGCTATTTCTTTGCTGGTTTTTTTCGTCCAAAAAAGACCAAAACAAAGTAGTCCGGAAGAACTGAGCACGGGAATACGCCTTAATCTGCTAGGAGATCGGCAGTGAAATATACTGTTGTTTCTCCTTTGTAAGAGCTTAATTGCCCAGAATATGCGAATTTCGTTGGGGGGAGGGTATGTTGTAATGTTATTCTTTTGTCTAAACTGACAAAGTCTCCTCTTTCCAGGTGGCTGGCTCGTGGTTCCCTGACAACCAGCGCGCCCTGGCGACCACCGTCGGAGTCATGTCCAACCCCCTCGGAGTGCTTATGGCCAACGTTATCGCCCCCGCCATGGTCACCGCTCCCGAGCACATTCCTCTCCTCAACATCTTCACCTTCGTGCCCTCCTTCATCGCCATGCTCCTCGCCACGGTCAGTCCTTTTTCTATTTTCTCTCGTGATCAATTACGACAACCAAAGTGTTTTTTCTTCAGTTCGGAGTGACTAGCAGTGAGCCGAAGATTCCTCCCACCTACAGTGCCAGCAAGCCTCAGATGGACTTCCTCCCGGGACTCAAGTCCTGCATGACCAACAAGGCCTACTTGGTCCTTTTCCTAGTGATGGGCGGTGGAATCGGAATGTTTAACTGTCTTTACACCATCATGCAGGTATCTCCTCATTTTTTCCCATAAATTCCTCCTCTTTAGTCTCTTCTCTGCCCCTCTGGCTACTCCAACTCCTTCGTCGGTCTCTGCGCTGCCCTCCTCATCCTCGGCGGAGTCGTCGGTGCCGCCGGCAGTGGAATGTTCGTCGACAGGACGAAACTCTACGAGGAGACCATGAAAGTGTGCCTCGGACTGGCCGTCGTCTTTGGCCTCATCTTCCTTCAGGTATGGGAATTACAAACCCCGACAGGGATCGAACCTTGGTCTCGTGGGTGACAGTTTGACTAGGTGCGAGAGTCCGAGACGATGGGCGGGGCCTTGGATTTTTTTTTCAAGTCGGCCCAGCCCGTGAGAACTATGTCCCCACCAACCTCGAAAAACCAAGATCCTGCATGCATCAGTGGTGGTTGGATTCACAAAAACGTCATTTTCAATCCGCATTCTGACGAATGGGACCCCTGGGAGCATTGTTGTTGTCAATACGCCATTTTCACCTCATATTCAGAGGCATGAGGGGGTTTCGGCTGTTATTTTTTGTTTTGATTATTTTGTCTAAACCTACGCTTTCAGCTGACCCTCCGCCCCGGCCTCAGCCCCTTCATCGGTCTGACCTGTGTGCTGTTCGGAATCCTCGGTCTGGCCACGTACCCCGTCGGTCTGGAACTCGCCTCCGAGTGCACTTTCCCTGTCTCCGAAGCCACCTCCAGCGGTCTCATCGTCCTCTCCGGACAGGTTTTCTACTTGAATTTTAGGTTTTTACTCTGATTTTTAGATCCAAAGTGTCATCTATGTAATGCTTATGACGCAGTTCGCCAGGAAGCTGCCCGAGGAACGCATGAGCCTGCAGGTGTGCACCCTGAATCCCGAAGACACGGCCAACGAGCCCAAGGACAACACCGTATCCATTCTAGTGAGTCACTTAAGGTCTTAATCGAATAGGGCACTACCTTGTATCGGAAGGATTTTTTAAATCCGACCTACTGGGGTTCCCAAATGACGGGCCGGCCCGAGGGATTTTTTGGGACGGTCCGGTCGGCCCGGGTACAAAATATTAAATTTTGTATAAATCGGTACAATAATTTTTTAAACTGCTTTTATTAACTTAATAATTTTTGTTACTAACATATGTTAGCAATGTTAGCCGTACAAAAAAGAATGTCACAGACCGGGATCGAACCCTGTTCGTGTGGGTGGCAATTTGACTGGGTGGTCCAGAGTGAACGGGCCGACCGAAATTTTTATAAATGGTCCGGCCCGGCCCGTGAGAATCCCGCGACATACGCTTATATACTCCTCGCCAAATCTACTTCGGCCTATTTGGCTGCGTACACCGCCTGAGTATCCTACAGTACATGCATTTCTCTAGGAACAACATCAAAAGATTGGCACGATGTGGCGAAGTAGTTTTGGCATGAACTATACATATAATTGAACGACGAAAATGGTGTAGCGCTATTCAACTTTGAATCCGACAAGTTGATTTTATAAAGAAAAAAAGGACCTAACCAACCTTAACTGCATTTTCAAGGCATTTAACCCAATGGGTAGGTCTTAGTTTGTAATTACAACCTTTCCATGTGAATAGGGGGTCACGAGCGCATCAAAACTGCATTAATTATTGAGGTTTTGTTTACCCCAACTTTTGGTATGTACCTTTCTTATATAGAATGAGCGCTCGATATGAAAACGAACGCTAGATCTTTAACTTTGGTATAAATGTCGCCAAATTGGAATCCTGCCAAAAACATCCTAATGCAGCATTCGGGCGATACACAGGCGAAAAGAACGTGCAAAAAGCGAAGACGCAGAGAAAAAGCGGCTTTTTATCACCGATTTTCGTTTGGCGACGGCTATATTTTCTGGGCATTTGTCCATGAAGTTTGTATGGCGTTTTCAATTTCTGACTGACTTTTTTCCAGATCTTCTCCGTGCTGGCTTCGGTGTTGGTGATCATCCTGGTCTTCTTCTTCAAGCCGGTGTACAAACGTCTCGAAGCGGAGCGCGAGAACCGCGCCCAGATGGACAAGGACCGCGAGGCGCGCGAGGACGCCGCCAGCAACAAAGTGACGCTGGCCGTCGAGAAACAGACGGAACCCCTCACCGCCTGAAGATCCTCTATTTGATTATGTCTTTTTATCTCCAGGGGAAGAAAAGTGGTCTCAGCCGATGCAGCTTTGAACATAGCCATTCCCCGTATGCACCTTACAACACTTTATGTACTTTTGATGCTCGCGTTATTCTATTTATTGTCGGTTAATAAAACTTGTTGTTCATTAATCTCGCAGTCTCAGACACACACATTCCCCAACTGCCTCCCCTCGCTCTCATCTCTCTATTTCCTTAATTATCGCTTTTTTTGTCAGTTTCGTAAGCATTCTCTCTTTCACTGCCTCTCCTCACTCACATCTCTCTATTTACCTCTTTTCTTTTTCTCAGTCTCACTCACTGTCTCGCCCTCTCTAGTGGCTGTCCCTCAATCTTATCTCTCTCTCGTTCACTCAACCTCCACCTCACTCTTATCTCTAGTTTCCTCTTTTTTCTCTCAGTCTCACTTACTCTTTCGCCGTCTCATTGCCTCCCACTCACTGTTATCTCTCACTCACTCCCTTTCTGACCCATCTCTCTCTCTCTCTCTCTCTCTCTCACTGCGTATTCCTCACTTTCATCTCTCTATTTCCCTCTTTTCTCTCTGTCTCGCCATTGCCTCCGTCTCTCTTTTTCACTACCTCTTCCTCCCTCGTATCTCTCTAGTCTCCTCTTGTCTCTCACTCAGTCTCACTTACTCTCTCGCCCTCTCATTGCCTCCCACTCACTTTGGTTTCTCACTCACTCCCTGTCTTTCCTCTCTCTATCTCTCTCTCTCTCTCTCTCTCTCTCTCTCTCTCTCTCTTTCTTTCTCTCATCATAGTGTCTCAGTAACCGCTGTCTCCCAAAATCATTGTGTATAACTCCAGTTCATATTCAGTTTATTATCTACAAATATATCACAGAATCTTTACTCCTCTCTCTGTCCTCGCACCAGAATCTCCTGAGAGGTGGAGAGCACCAGGCGCCCGTCACGGGTCCACATCTTGCCTTGGATCAGAGCACGGCCCCCGGCTGAAAATGAAACGTTTTTCACGAGAGTAAAAAACTAACATACCAGCAATCGTGCTCTCCGTTTCATATAGCACCCAGTCGTCGTCCATTCGGAAGTCCGGCCGGTGGAACCACATGGCGTGGTCCAAAGAAGCAGCCATGCCTTAAAAACGGGGTTTTCAATTTGTTTTTACGTTGGTTACCGAGTTTGAATCCGGAGGCGGCGTGAGCTGCGATAGGGGTTCCGACGGGTGCCACGTCGCTGATGAAGGCGGCGACGCAGTGATGGAGATGGCCGGGAGGTCCTGATATATAAGTTTGGTAAGAGAGAGAGAGAGAGAGAGAGAGAGAGAGAGGGAGAGGGAGAGGGAGAGGGAGAGAGAGAGAGAGAGAGAGAGAGAGAGAGAGAGAGGGAGAGGGAGAGGGAGAGGGAGAGGGAGAGAGAGAGAGAGAGAGAGAGAGAGAGAGAGAAGAGAGAGAACTCACCAATCTCCGTATTATTCTTCACCCAACACGCGAACTTTGTCGGTTTATCCAAAGGAGCGTTGATATAATGACGAGGGTTGATGAGGCGGACCTGGAAGGTACTAGGGATATCCAGCACCTTCTGGTAGGCTTCGGCCGCCCGCTTGCCCCCTTCGGATACGGTATTCGGGTCTTGCAGCAGCCTGGAGAAGAGATACATTTAAGCTAGGTGGATTTTGGATGACCTCTTCATAAAGTCACGCGCGTCTTCACACTCTTCTGGAGGAGCGAGGTCGGGAATGGACTGTTGGTGAGAGATGGAATCGGCTTCGGGGCGCTGAAGAAAACGTGCGCATTTGTGTGTGAGTGTGTGAGTGTGTGAGTGTGTGAGTGTGTGAGTGTGTGAGTGTGTGAGTGTGTGAGTGTGTGAGTGTGTGAGTGTGTGAGTGTGTGAGTGTGTGAGTGTGTGAGTGAGTGAGTGTGTGAGTGTGTGAGTGTGTGAGTGTGTGAGTGTGTGAGTGTGTGAGTGTGTGAGTGTGTGAGTGTGTGAGTGTGTGAGTGTGTGAGTGTGTGAGTGTGTGAGTGTGTGAGCGTGTGCGTGTGCGTGTGCGTGTGCGTGTGCGTGTGCGTATCTCTCTCTCTCTCTCTCTCTCTCTTTCTAACCTGATATGAAACAGAGCACGTGCAGACGGTCTTCCCATTCTGCCTCGCTTTCACCAGCCTAGTCGCAAAAGACCTTCCATCCCTGACCCTAGTCACCGTGTAAACCACCGGCCGAACTGCCACAGCTGAAAACTTCCATTTCCACAATTGCTTTCTTTTCCCACCTTGTTCGATGAAATAGCAGTGAAGGGAATGGGCGTTGAACGCCTCGTCGACCGTCCTATTGGCAGCCATCAAAGCCTGTCCAACCACTTGTCCTCCATAGACGCGGTTGTGGGCACGACGGCCGCGAAGCTGATGGGTGGAACTAGAAAATAATAGTTTGAAATCAGAAAATTGTAATAGTTACCGGAAAAGATCCGAGTCAAGCTCTTCTAGCTTTAGAAAAGTGTCGAGAAGGTCAGTTTTGGCGTCGAAAGCCACCGTGGTCTCTGCCTGTCCCATCTCAAGAGAAAACTAAAATATAAAAGTTTTGAAAGTTTCGGGACCAATGTGATTTGTTGAAACCAGTTTTCGAAAAGTTGAATAAAATACAACTGTTTTCCAGTCTCTTCTTCCATGATTTTTATGACGTCGTCTTTGTAAATCGAGCCGTACCCCCTGGGTAACCCAAAGTTGACAAGAAAAAACTTAAATTCTTTGAATTTACCATCCTAATGAATTATATAAGAGGATAACAAAACGCTATGGTGTGTGTGTGTTGTCTATCAGCGTAGGTACACGCGTTCATTTCCCCCGAAGGGGAGGGGGAGGTCGGCCGTAGGCCGAGTTAAACGTACTCCACGTCACTTTCACGGCCGAAGGCCGAATAATGAGTGGCCGTAGGCCACGAAAGTAGCGGCCGCAGGCCGCTTAACTGAGCGGCCGAAGGCCGCGTGTGGTTGTGGCCGCAGGCCGCCTAATTATGCAGCCGAAGGCCGCAAGCCAGGAGGGTGCGCGCCGTAGGCGCGCGTACCCGACTGGTATTATATATAAGCTTATATACCAAATATAGAATATTTGGTATATAAGCTTCCTATATCAAGAAAACACTATCTTGAAACTTTTTGGCACCATGCCATTTTTTTGTCGCCGGATACTGTAGGTGAGCCCTGGAGCTACTTTCTCAATTTGATTTAAATTATAAACATGTTAATATCAATCGGGGCTAAAAATTCTATTTTTGAAAATTTAATGAATTTGCGTAATTACCGTACCCCTGGGAGCGCCTACCGTAACCCGGCACCCAAAAATGAAATCGCCAAAAGTTTCAAGACCTCGGGTTATGTATCATAACTTAAGTTTTCTAAATTATATATCAAATTTGGGCCTATTCTAAAAAAAAATTCTTAGGATCATACGTTGCTCGAATTTTACAAAAACCGACTCTCAAATGGAAAGGAAGGAAGAAAACGGTGAAGAGATAGAAAGAATCTGGACGAATTGAACAAACTTTTGAAACATGGTAAAATATTCTAAAATTAAATTAGCGTATACATTGGAAGATAGTAAATTCTAATTATTATGTTTTTCCCCAAACCAATACTTCAGTTTTTACCTCACATGTTGAGTTTTCTCATGTTTGAGGATAGTTACAGTACCCCGGGGGTCGATTACCGTAATCCGACCCAAAAATCGATAATTGGTTTTCCGTGTCATTTTTCATGTTTGAGTGTCCTATATAGTTTCTCCACGAATTATGAGCCCGATTGGACCATTTTGAAATTCTATGACCACAGGGAATCTGAGTCTCTCAGACATCGCGTCTTAAAACGTTTTTGAGCATTGGGCACCGCAGCGATGACCCGGTTGCGCAAGAAAAAAATGCGAAAAAAATGCCCCATATTCACGTAACAACCTCCGTCGCCTATAATTAAACGAAAAATTGACATTTTTTAACCAACAGGAGAAAATACCAAAAACGGGAATGAAATTAAAGTTAAAAGTGCGACTTTGAATTACGTTTTCGGCGTTTTAATTGAACCGGACGGGGAATGAAAAAAGAACATCAACAAACGGCGTTTTGTTTGGCGCTCACGGAGGCTTTTTTCCCCAAGCATTGTCAAAATGTTCCATTTTCGCTACTCTATAGACAATGTTCATTTGCAATTTGAAAGTTACGTGGCGAAAAGGAATATAAAACAAAGGACTGTGAAACAAGGGTCAATAAAGTTCTACGCCGGGTGTTGCAAACTGATAACGATTTGTTGTGGCAATCGTGAACCAGAGACCATTGGAAAGTGGCAGAGATATTTGTAAAAGCGCAGGTGAACGCGAAACAGGGGAGTGTAATCACATCAATCGATTGGAAGGTCAGCTGAGAGAACACACGCGAAGAATGTTTATTAGGAAACACGTGGATATACAAAGGCACCGGGGACATCCCGTTAAAGCTTCGATGACATCATCGATTACTGTAGCACCAGTGGACGGAAAAGGCCACTGAGAGATTCTGAGATGGGGACTACTCGTTGGAGGATAGGACTGATGGAGAGGTTGTGGCGTCAGAAGGTCCAGCTGTGGTTACAGATGGAGCAGCTGTGGCATCAGAAGGAGTTGCTGTGGCGTCAGAAGGTCCAGCTGTGGTTACAGATGGAGCAGCTGTGGCATCAGAAGGAGTGGCTGTGGCGTCAGAAGGTTCAGCTGTGGCTATGGATGGAGTAGCTGTGGCGTCAGAAGGTCCAGCTGTGGCTACGGATGGAGTAGCTGTGGCGTCAGAAGGTCCAGCTGTGGCTACGGATGGAGTGGCTGTGGCATCAGAAGGAGTGGCTGTGGCGTCAGAAGGTTCATCTGTGGCTACGGATGGAGTGGCTGTGGCATCAGAAGGAGTGGCTGTGGCGTCAGAAGGTCCAGCTGTGGCTACAGATGGAGTAGCTGTGGCGTCAGAAGGAGTGGCTGTGGCGTCAGAAGGTCCAGTTGTGGCTACGGATGGAGTAGCTGTGGCGTCAGAAGGTCCAGCTGTGGCTACGGATGGAGTGGCTGTGGCATCAGAAGGAGTGGCTGTGGCGTCAGAAGGTCCAGCTGTGGCTACGGATGGAGTAGCTGTGGCATCAGAAGGAGTGGCTGTGGCGTCAGAAGGTCCAGCTGTGGCTACGGATGGAGTGGCTGTGGCATCAGAAGAAGAAGAAGGTCCAGCTGTGGCTACGGATGGAGTAGCTGTGGCATCAGAAGGAGTGGCTGTGGCGTCAGAAGGTCCAGCTGTGGCTACGGATGGAGTGGCTGTGGCATCAGAAGGAGTGGCTGTGGCGTCAGAAGGTCCAGCTGTGGCTACAGATGGAGTAGCTGTGGCATCAGAAGGAGTGGCTGTGGCGTCAGAAGGTCCAGCTGTGGCTACGGATGGAGTGGCTGTGGCATCAGAAGGAGTGGCTGTGGCGTCAGAAGGTTCAGCTGTGGCTACGGATGGAGTGGCTGTGGCATCAGAAGGAGTGGCTGTGGCGTCAGAAGGTCCAGCTGTGGCTACGGATGGAGTGGCTGTGGCATCAGAAGGAGTGGCTGTGGCGTCAGAAGGTCCAGCTGTGGCTACAGATGGAGTAGCTGTGGCGTCAGAAGGAGTGGCTGTGGCGTCAGAAGGTCCAGTTGTTGCTACGGATGGAGTAGCTGTGGCGTCAGAAGGTCCAGCTGTGGCTACGGATGGAGTGGCTGTGGCATCAGAAGGAGTGGCTGTGGCGTCAGAAGGTTCAGCTGTGGCTACGGATGGAGTGGCTGTGGCATCAGAAGGAGTGGCTGTGGCGTCAGAAGGTCCAGCTGTGGCTACGGATGGAGTGGCTGTGGCATCAGAAGGAGTGGCTGTGGCGTCAGAAGGTCCAGCTGTGGCTACAGATGGAGTAGCTGTGGCGTCAGAAGGTCCAGCTGTGGCTACGGATGGAGTGGCTGTGGCATCAGAAGGAGTGGCTGTGGCGTCAGAAGGTCCAGCTGTGGCTACGGATGGAGTAGCTGTGGCATCAGAAGGAGTGGCTGTGGCGTCAGGAGGTCCAGCTGTGGCTACGGATGGAGTGGCTGTGGCATCAGAAGAAGAAGAAGGTCCAGCTGTGGCTACGGATGGAGTAGCTGTGGCATCAGAAGGAGTGGCTGTGGCGTCAGAAGGTCCAGCTGTGGCTACGGATGGAGTGGCTGTGGCATCAGAAGGAGTGGCTGTGGCGTCAGAAGGTCCAGCTGTGGCTACAGATGGAGTAGCTGTGGCATCAGAAGGAGTGGCTGTGGCGTCAGAAGGTCCAGCTGTGGCTACGGATGGAGTGGCTGTGGCATCAGAAGGAGTGGCTGTGGCGTCAGAAGGTTCAGCTGTGGCTACGGATGGAGTGGCTGTGGCATCAGAAGGAGTGGCTGTGGCGTCAGAAGGTCCAGCTGTGGCTACGGATGGAGTGGCTGTGGCATCAGAAGGAGTGGCTGTGGCGTCAGAAGGTCCAGCTGTGGCTACAGATGGAGTAGCTGTGGCGTCAGAAGGAGTGGCTGTGGCGTCAGAAGGTCCAGTTGTTGCTACGGATGGAGTAGCTGTGGCGTCAGAAGGTCCAGCTGTGGCTACGGATGGAGTGGCTGTGGCATCAGAAGGAGTGGCTGTGGCGTCAGAAGGTTCAGCTGTGGCTACGGATGGAGTGGCTGTGGCATCAGAAGGAGTGGCTGTGGCGTCAGAAGGTCCAGCTGTGGCTACGGATGGAGTGGCTGTGGCATCAGAAGGAGTGGCTGTGGCGTCAGAAGGTCCAGCTGTGGCTACAGATGGAGTAGCTGTGGCGTCAGAAGGTCCAGCTGTGGCTACGGATGGAGTGGCTGTGGCATCAGAAGGAGTGGCTGTGGCGTCAGAAGGTCCAGCTGTGGCTACGGATGGAGTAGCTGTGGCATCAGAAGGAGTGGCTGTGGCGTCAGGAGGTCCAGCTGTGGCTACGGATGGAGTGGCTGTGGCATCAGAAGGAGTGGCTGTGGCGTCAGAAGGTTCAGCTGTGGCTACGGATGGAGTGGCTGTGGCATCAGAAGGAGTGGCTGTGGCGTCAGAAGGTCCAGCTGTGGCTACGGATGGAGTGGCTGTGGCATCAGAAGGTCCAGCTGTGGCTACGGATGGAGTGGCTGTGGCATCAGAAGGTCTAGCTGTGGCTACGGATGGAGTGGCTGTGGCATCAGAAGGAGTGGCTGTGGCGTCAGAAGGTCCAGCTGTGGCTACTGATGGAGTGGCTGTGGCATCAGAAGGTCCAGCTGTGGCTACGGATGGAGTAGCTGTGGCATCAGAAGGTCCAGCTGTGGCTACTGATGGAGTGGTTGTGGCGTCAGAAGGTCCAGCTGTGGCTACGGATGGAGTAGCTGTGGCATCAGAAGGTCTAGCTGTGGCTACGGATGGAGTAGCTGTGGCATCAGAAGGTCTAGCTGTGGCTACGGATGGAGTAGCTGTGGCATCAGAAGGTCCAGCTGTGGCTACTGATGGAGTGGCTGTGGCATCAGAAGGTCCAGCTGTGGCTACGGATGGAGTGGCTGTGGCATCAGAAGGAGTGGGTGTGGCTTCAGAAGGTCCAGCTGTGGCTACGGATGGAGTGGCTGTGGCATCAGAAGGAGTGGGTGTGGCTTCAGAAGGTCCAGCTGTGGCTACGGATGGAGTAGCTGTGGCATCAGAAGGTCCAGCTGTGGCTACGGATGGAGTAGCTGTGGCATCAGAAGGTCCAGCTGTGGCTACGGATGGAGTGGCTGTGGCATCAGAAGGAGTGGGTGTGGCTTCAGAAGGTCCAGCTGTGGCTACGGATGGAGTGGCTGTGGCATCAGAAGGAGTGGGTGTGGCTTCAGAAGGTCCAGCTGTGGCTACGGATGAAGTAGCTGTGGCATCAGAAGGTCCAGCTGTGGCTACTGATGGAGTGGGTGTGGCATCAGAAGGTCCAGCTGTGGCTACGGATGGAGTGGCTGTGGCATCAGAAGGAGTGGGTGTGGCTTCAGAAGGTCCAGCTGTGGCTACGGATGGAGTGGCTGTGGCATCAGAAGGAGTGGGTGTGGCTTCAGAAGGTCCAGCTGTGGCTACGGATGAAGTAGCTGTGGCATCAGAAGGTCCAGCTGTGGCTACTGATGGAGTGGGTGTGGCATCAGAAGGTCCAGCTGTGGCTACGGATGGAGTGGCTGTGGCATCAGAAGGAGTGGGTGTGGCATCAGAAGAAGGTCCAGCTGTGGCTACGGATGGAGTGGCTGTGGCATCAGAAGGAGTGGGTGTGGCTTCAGAAGGTCCAGCTGTGGCTACTGATGGAGTGGCTGTGGCATCAGAAGGTCCAGCTGTGGCTACGGATGGAGTGGCTGTGGCATCAGAAGGAGTGGGTGTGGCTTCAGAAGGTCCAGCTGTGGCTACTGATGGAGTGGCTGTGGCATCAGAAGGTCCAGCTGTGGCTACGGATGGAGTGGCTGTGGCATCAGAAGGAGTGGGTGTGGCTTCAGAAGGTCCAGCTGTGGCTACGGATGGAGTGGCTGTGGCATCAGAAGGAGTGGGTGTGGCATCTGAAGAAGGTCCAGCTGTGGCTACGGATGGAGTGGCTGTGGCATCAGATGGAGCAGCTGTTGGTTCTAAAGAAAAGGTTTATGTTGATTTCATAAATGTTTTACGTATTTTCTCCTTAACGCCTTTGGCAATGTCGCCCCCAGTGAGCGTTTCTACTCCGTTCAGGTTACTATACGTATTTTTCAATTCATTGGGTGACATTCCAGCTGAGGCCACTATCATATTCTTCTCTCCAGCGGGGAAATTGTTCAGTTGGTCGGTGAAGCTTTGGAAGTCTGTATCATTAACACTGCAAAAGTTATGAGTAATAAAATAATGACACGACTTACGATCCTTGTGCTTTGCAGGGAACAAAATGTACAAAACTGTTGTCTTTCAACAAATCTTCCACAACCCCGAGCAATCTAAAGCATTTTTATCAAAACAATAGTATTGTGACTTACGGTAGCTGCAGAAATTCAAGGCTGGCATTTTCTTCAATTGTACTGAGGAACTGATTTGCCTCATCCAGTTTCATTGGTTTACTTCGAGATACATCTTGTCCTCCGTATGGGATGATTATAAATTCCGTGTTCGGATCCAATTCTTCCATTGTAGCCTTCACTTGGCTCTTACTCTGAAAGATTTTAATAGATCAAAAATTGTCTCATCTTCATACCCCTTCAAATGTACAGTCGTTCGTAGTCCTTTTTGCCCTATTCTCGGTTTTGAGTTTATCTTCTCCTTTAAAAATTGACAGGATCACATTGTTGACAAGTGGTTTTATTGGTGTTGTCCCTGCTTCGGTTGTAGTACTGCTACCAGAAGTTGTGGTCTCAGTTGCTCCTGGGGTCTCAGTGGCTCCTGACGTTGTGGTCTCAGTGGTTCCTGGGGTCTCAGTTGCTCTTGGGGTCTCAGTGGTTCCTGGGGTCTCAGTGGCTCCAGAAGTTGTGGTCTCAGTGGCTCCTGGGGTCTCAGTGGCTCCAGAAGTTGTGGTCTCAGTGGCTCCTGGGGTCTCAGTGGCTCCAGAAGTTGTGGTCTCAGTGACTCCAGAAGTTGTGGTCTCCCTGGCTCCGGAAGTTGTGGTCTCAGTGACTCTTGGAGATGTGGTCTCAGTGGCTCCTGGCGTCTCAGTAACTCCTGGTGTCTGAGTGGCTCCTGAAGTTGTGGTCTCAGTGGCTCCAGAAGTTGTGGTCTCAGTGGCTCCAGAAGTTGTGGTCTCAGTGGCTCCAGAAGTTGTGGTCTCAGTGGCTCCAGAAGTTGTGGTCTCCCTGGCTCCAGAAGTTGTGGTCTCAGTGACTCTTGGAGTTGTGGTCTCAGTGGCTCCTGGCGTCTCAGTAGCTCCTGGTGTCTGAGTGGCTCCTGACGTTGTGGTCTCAGTGGTTCCTGGGGTCTCAGTTGCTCTTGGGGTCTCAGTGGCTCCAGAAGTTGTGGTCTCAGTTGCTCCTGGGGTCTCAGTGGCTCCAGAAGTTGTGGTCTCAGTGGCTCCTGGGGTCTCAGTGGCTCCAGAAGTTGTGGTCTCAGTGGCTCCAGAAGTTGTGGTCTTAGCGACTCTTGGAGTTGTGGTCTCAGTTGCTCCTGGGGTCTCAGTTTCTCCTGGGGTCTCAGTGGCTCCAGAAGTTGTGGTCTCCCTGGCTCCTGAAGTTGTGGTCTCAGTGACTCTTGGAGATGTGGTCTCAGTGGCTCCTGGCGTCTCAGTAGCTCCTGGTGTCTGAGTGGCTCCTGACGTTGTGGTCTCAGTGGTTCCTGGGGTCTCAGTTGCTCTTGGGGTCTCAGTGGCTCCAGAAGTTGTGGTCTCAGTTGCTCCTGGGGTCTCAGTGGCTCCAGAAGTTGTGGTCTCAGTGGCTCCTGGGGTCTCAGTGGCTCCAGAAGTTGTGGTCTCAGTGGCTCCAGAAGTTGTGGTCTCAGCGACTCTTGGAGTTGTGGTCTCAGTTGCTCCTGGGGTCTCAGTTGCTCCTGGGGTCTCAGTGGCTCCAGAAGTTGTGGTCTCCCTGGCTCCAGAAGTTGTGGTCTCAGTGACTCTTGGAGATGTGGTCTCAGTGGCTCCTGGCGTCTCAGTAACTCCTGGTGTCTGAGTGGCTCCTGAAGTTGTGGTCTCAGTGGCTCCAGAAGTTGTGGTCTCAGTGGCTCCAGAAGTTGTGGTCTCAGTGGCTCCAGAAGTTGTGGTCTCAGTGGCTCCAGAAGTTGTGGTCTCCCTGGCTCCAGAAGTTGTGGTCTCAGTGACTCTTGGAGTTGTGGTCTCAGTGGCTCCTGGCGTCTCAGTAGCTCCTGGTGTCTGAGTGGCTCCTGACGTTGTGGTCTCAGTGGTTCCTGGGGTCTCAGTTGCTCTTGGGGTCTCAGTGGCTCCAGAAGTTGTGGTCTCAGTTGCTCCTGGGGTCTCAGTGGCTCCAGAAGTTGTGGTCTCAGTGGCTCCTGGGGTCTCAGTGGCTCCAGAAGTTGTGGTCTCCCTGGCTCCAGAAGTTGTGGTCTCAGTGACTCTTGGAGTTGTGGTCTCAGTGGCTCCTGGCGTCTCAGTAGCTCCTGGTGTCTGAGTGGCTCCTGACGTTGTGGTCTCAGTGGTTCCTGGGGTCTCAGTTGCTCTTGGGGTCTCAGTGGCTCCAGAAGTTGTGGTCTCAGTTGCTCCTGGGGTCTCAGTGGCTCCAGAAGTTGTGGTCTCAGTGGCTCCAGAAGTTGTGGTCTCAGCGACTCTTGGAGTTGTGCTCTCAGTTGCTCCTGGGGTCTCAGTTGCTCCTGGGGTCTCAGTGGCTCCAGAAGTTGTGGTCTCCCTGGCTCCTGAAGTTGTGGTCTCAGTGACTCTTGGAGTTGTGGTCTCAGTTGCTCCTGAAGTGGTGGTGCCTGTGGCTTCTTCTGTTGTTTTCTCTGTGGGTTCATTTGGCTGAGCCTTTGTTGTCGTCGTCGTCGTCGTCGTCGTTGTTTCAACGCTTCCAGTTGTCGCTACCGGTTCTAAAACAAAATCAACCTCCTGACAATATCATGACTCACGTAGTTTCTCTTTGACTCCTTCAGCGATGGCTCCTTGAGCAAGTGTCATCACATTGTTAAAACCTCTATAGGTCTGTTGCAAAGCATCAGGATCCATTCCAGCTGATGCCACTATCATGTTCTTCTCCCCAGGGCTACTGTTTAATTTGTCTTTGAATTCAGTGAAGTCTGGATCCTTTGTACTGTAAAAGGGTTAATGTCTTTTAAGACGCCGTCTCTGTAAGACTCGAGCAGCCTTCATAAGACCATTGACATGACAAAAATCGGATTTTCTGAAAACTCGTGCGGGACCCGATTCGAACCCGGGTCGCGAGATTTGTAAGCGAAGACGTTACCACTCTGCCGCGGTGTCGATCTCACGCTGTCTGCAAGTTAATTACAAAGCTCGCCCTTGATGGCGCAGAGGCAACGTCCACACTTACAAATCTCGGGACCCGGGTTCGAAACCGCCCTCCGATATTTTGTTTTACCTACGTTCAACCAACTTCATAATCAATGATTACGCGTTTCTGGTGCCTGCCAATCACGTTCCAGCAAAATCTGGTCTTAAACATGCTGAACCGAAAAAGGTGATACTTTTTCAAACGCATTTTTAAGAACATGAGTACCTACCGATTTTTTGGTGTTAACAGAAAAGTTGTGCCAAATGATGTCTATAATTGAAATATACTTGTTATTTTCTTACACCAATTGACAAATTTTCGGAGAACTTTAAAAAAACTTCAAAATTTTGCATTTTTTGACGATAACTTTTTTATTTGCTATGATTTTGCACATTAGTTTTTTTTTACAGATATTTTTGCCGTCAGAAAACATATATAAGTCACATTTTTGGTGCATTTTATTTTCCAACCTTCCCAACTATAAACTACCGTAACCTGGGAATAACAAATCATATGAGCCTAAACGTTTCAGGACTTCAAATTTGGGTCTTAGGAAGGTCCCACACGAGTTTTCAGAAAATCCGATTTTTTCCATGTCACTGGTCTGCTCGAGTCTTCCAGAAATGGCGTCTTGAGAAACAACCTACCTTTCTTTTGACTTGCAAGGCACAAAATGAACAAAATTGTTATCGCTTAGCCAAGTGTTGATCACATTGTAGAGCCTAAAAACTATAGTTTAGGCCTTAATGTCGTAACCTACGGCATTTGCTTGAATTCTGGATTTCCATCTGTGGTAAATGTTTCTATTAGAGCCGCTGCCGCAGTCCCATTCATATCAATTGTCGATGTCACTTCATCCCCTCCGTACTGCACAATTGTATACTTCCTATTGGAATCTAGTGTCCTAATAGTGTTTTGCATTTGTATTTTGCTCTGAATTGTAAATATCATAATGTTGCTTTCTCTCTTACCCCAGAAATTGAGCAATCCACCGCATTTTCTGCCCTCTTTCGTCTTTTTCCTTGGGCGTCTGCTGTGTCCTGTCCCTTGTAAATTGACAGGATGACATTGTTGGTTGGAGGATTTTGTGGTATCATTTGTGAAGTTGTTGATTCAGAAGACTCTGTCGAGGAAACCAGAGAAGATGGCGTTGTGACGATAGGGTCATCTGAAATTCAGATATATTTTGAAAATCACATTGAGTTTAAATCTAAAACGTATGTGGCAAAATCTGTCATATGATTTGTTTCGAATGGACATCCCAGCGTTAAACGGCAAAATTAAAACACTTTTTCATTGAATAGCCTATTTCAAATATGTTGTTTCTACAAACCTGGCGTATACCCGAAATTTGTTATGATTTGATGCACGCGCAAAAATTATGGAACCAACCGGGACTCGAACCCATGACCTTCCCAACTGCAGACCGCTACTCTACCACTGAGCTATTGGCACACAGCATAGTGCGCCGCGATGGCTCCTTACATTCTCATGGTCCGCGCCCAATGCCCATCCGCCACAAAAATGTGTACACGATGAATAATGCAACAGATACAGGTTCAAACGTTTGAAAGGCAGAAAATGGCGAGTGGCGCGCTATTCAAACTATAATTTCTCCAATATTTCAAGTCTTCGTATAGTCTATGTTCACTTTGCCCCCGAACATGGCCGATCGAGCTTTTATATTCCTAGCCAATCCTACTTCGGCAAAAAAGCGGCTACGCTCCTTTTGTAGCCAAATATTTTGATGTAATAATGGGTAATTCGAACATCCACTTCAGAATAGTCTCAATAATTTCCAAAAACCGCCGAAGTACACGGTAAGTTCAGCGCGCAAGTACAAATAAATGGAAGCTGTCTGCCAGACTGTGGGCCGGTCCCGACACGATTACCGCCTTCAAGTTGGCCTCGAGCCAGGCCTGGTTTTGTAAAGATTTAAAAAAAAAACAAATCCTGACTTGGATAACTGCCAACTTCCAGGCATATCGTGGCGGGAGCAGGGTTGGCGGGCACAAATTGCAGCATCCCTCTGCGACCCAGGCGCCTGCGAATGACCCGCGTACGAAATCGGCAACTCACGGAGGGATACTCCCCCCGCTGCCCTACCCCCACAAGCCATAGCCCAGATATGAAAAGACTACGGGAAACCGGAACTTGATTATCGATTATGCCAGAAACAGAACCAAGATATTGGCTTCTGGGGCTCCCGTTGCCTGTCCGCGGGAAAGCACGGCATTCTGGATAGGACAATTTTTGGAGTCCCTCTGAGGAGGGAAACAAGTCTACTTTTCTTCCTTTGAACGTAATGAATTTGGTGTGTTCTTATCGTAAATTTGTCGTGGTTCTCTCGAGGCTACTGAAGTAACTTTTTTAGTTAACTGAAACTCCTAAAATTCGCAACTCCATGGTGCGATTCGTGTCTATCCAACGTTATCTGCCGTACCTTGTTTCACATCTAATGCGCTTAGGGATTGCCTTGGCTGGCCGCAGATAGCAGGATTACACCCGCATTTGGGGCCAACAAAACCAACAATGGCGAGATAAAAAACGAACCTTTCGCCTTTTGAGTGAGGACCACAATGAGAATTATGGCGACCGCAAGCAGCACGGCCACCACCAGGCCCACGAGCAGGAATATTGTCTTCCTGTCGACCCGCATCGCCCAAATCACTGAAAATATAAGAAATTTAACAACTAGAGCTATAAAACAATAGAAAATACCAATAAACGAGAATTTTAATGTTTTCCATAAACAGTTATATAGCAAAACAACCAAAGGCTACATTGTTGGTAGCGGGCAAACTTGAAAAGGAATTTTTTGGTGACGCACTCGGAAATAGCTACCGCGCTGTCTTATATTTTGGTCAACGCTGAAAAGTGGAGCCTTTATAGAAATAGTTAACTAGGAGTTTTAAGTAACCTGCAGATCTAACTGCGAACGTTCAAAATATAGAGACACAAGCATTATGGGGGCCGATACCTAGTTCGAAACGGTGAAACGAACGGGATTCAAAGGACCAGTAGGAAGCAAACCCATTGTTGAAAAACTGATAGGGGAACTGGTAATAGGGAGAAGTTCAAATATTTAGCATTGTGAGATTGTTAACCTAAAAGATAAGGTATTTGTGGTAGTATTTGTTGATTATTTTGGGGTCAAGAAATGACTGTAAAATTGGTTGGGAAAAATTCTGAGGTAAAACCTAGAATAACGAGAGAGAGAGAGAGAGAGAGAGACAGAGAGACAGAGAGACAGAGAGACAGAGAGACACAGAGACATAGAGACATAGAGACACAGAGAGACAGAGACACAGAGACACAGAGACACAGAGACACAGAGACAGAGAGACAGAGAGACAAAAGAACGGAGTGTTGTGCAAAAAATACTCAGTTAGAACATTTGGGTGACTGTAGGCTTCATAAAACCGATAAGCAGGTTACGAGGTCCAAGCTCGGTATCTTTTATGTGGGGCGGTGTTTCAGCTAGCTAACTAAGACGCAAGGTAAGCACAAATGGAAAAGAACTATGGTGGTGTTCTAAAGCCCCCCATTTATAGCAACTACAAGCACCCAAACAAATGATGCTCCACTGGTGTAATGAAAAGTTTTGCGAAGGTGGCGGGGAATTCCTAGTCAATTAGACATACTCGAAAGAAACAACATATTCAGAACTATAGACGTACGCATTCTTGATTTGGTGGTTGTTAGAGAGTTGTAGAAAACTACAATGAAGTAATACTAGCGTGTTAGGTTCACAAGGAAATGGGCTCTGGCTGATTCATGCACGCACAGGTCGCCAATGAATATTACAATACAGCTTTGATGAATGTCAATATGGATAGTTATAAAGACCCAAGTCTGTAAAATCAACGACACACGCACACACACACACACACACACACACACACACACACACACACACACACACACACACACACAGAAAGACAGTAGAAAGGCTTTGCGTTGAAATTAGAAGATTAGGAGTGTTATCTGAATCACAGAGTCTACAGAAGGACCTCCTCTGTGCTAGTTGAGACCAGGGTGGGGCGTCGCTTATCGCAGTGGCGACCGATTTTAGGCATAAATGGTGTCGGCTTCATTCCTAACATGCAATAGAACACTATCTCCAACGAACAGTCACAGAAAAGAGTCACCCGGGAATCACGGAGACTTCCGGTGGCGACATTCTGCAAATAGTTAGGCGCCTCTGGGAAAACACTGCAAAGTCCATACGTCTCTCTGTCTCTCTGTCTCTCTGTCTCTCTGTCTCTCTGTCTCTCTCTCTCTCGATCATAATTTTCTTGTTCGTAACAATGTTTGCTAAAGTTTGCAGCTCGTTCCAACGGTCGTTAAATCCGATGTCTTTGGCGATAATCTTTTCCACATTATCAAAAGTAGTGGGTTGTTCTTTTTCGTTTCCGATGCGGACCAAAGATGTAGTTACGGGGTTTTCTCAATTTAACTCGGAATTAGAATCACAAATCTCATTCGGGTGGTATGACTGTAAGCTAGACGATCTTCTCAAACCCTCTACATGAAAACGCCGAATTTTGATTCCTTGATAGCAATTTGATTAAAAAGTGTAGGCATTCAAAAGAAATGAACGCCTCTTAATGAAAAATTGCTTTTGAAACTGCTCGATGCCTTGGGTACTGGGTAAAATATGCCGTTGGCTGTCTACGAGGACACAAAGGCAGAGTGATTCAGAGTGCGGGCGTCAAATTCCGCAGTGAGGCATCCTTTATACAAGCCTTTGTAAGTAGCAATAACGCGAGTCTTCTCTTGACTGTACCAACAACCACCCCGCACTTGGACTTTACAGGAATCTACTCCAGTCACTTATACTTCACGATTCTTTAAGAAAATGGTAGATTAAGGGGAAGGGCCACGCAAAAAAAGTGTTTCTGGACTTGAGATAAATGAGTAGACCTCCTTCTCCTGATTCACTAAAGTGTCCCATTTTCTCTTTTTGGAGCACAATGAACCGAATTAGGAGTGCTTGAAGTTTTGACAAAAATACCGTTTGAATAGCGCGCCATTCTGCGTCTCGCCATTTCCCGCGCTCTCTCGCCACTCTCTGCCGTGTAACCGTGCACCCTTTGCATTGTTCAAGCGTGTAAACCTGCGCCGGTTACAGCCGAACATAGAAAATGTATATTTCAGAATCCTGACAACGGTATCTGTGCAATTAGGTTGTTGTATAGCCGTCGCCAAACGGAAATCAGCGAAAAAAAGCCGCTTTTTCTCTGCGTCTTCGCTTTTTGCACGCTTATTTCGCCTGAGTATAGCACGAATGCTGCATTAAGGCTATTTTTGGCAGGATTCCCATTTGGCAACAGCTATATAAGGATTTCAAAAATCTATTTTTCAAGATCAAATTTAAGACGCGGTTTCTTTACAAGTCGAGCACACTAATTTCTTCAACTTTCTTTGTAATGATTTTCACCACTTTTGAAAGATTTTATGCAGAAACGTTAATAAATCCATCAAATTCTGCGCATAATTAGGCGTAAATAAATCGACGACTATTTTTGTTTAATCCACTTAAATTACAAAACGAGCCCTAAATGGCTAAAAAAATGGGTAAAAATCGGATTTTTTTCGGTCTCTGCGTTTCTGTTTCAGACGCGGTTCTTGAGTTTTTTAGTATACAATTATACAATAGGGCTAAACTAGGTCATTTTTTCATGCTGATTTCAAAAATTATACTTAAAACGTGTCAACATAACTACCTTTGATCCTTTCACGAACTTAACAGAGACGACGTCTTAAAGACCGCTTTGCGTGTAAAACTTATTAATTTTTTATTATTTCAGGTTGCAATAACCATTTTTAAAGTAAGTATCCGATAAAAAAGTATTTTAATGATGAATAAATGAAATATTTTGTCCCAACGACTTTCAGCAAACGGGCCATACGGAGAGCCGACGTCGCGGTGTTTACAGAAAGGTGTGCGCTAAACGGCAAGCTGGCACTTTTCCAAAGTTTTCTTTGCGGAAGTTAAACCTAGTTTTAATTATTGCTCTAAAAAGTGTATTTTAATCGTTTTTCAATTTTTACACTTTAAAATAACCACAGGGTAAATAACTGCCGTAAAATATATGAATATGCATAAAAATATTGCTGGCAGCCGGGTTTACTGTGGAAAAAGGGTCTCAACGGCGTTTCTCATTCTGTCTGCGTCTCTCAGCGAGAGATTCGATCCTCGTAGCCAAATCAGTTCAACAAATCCTCAAGGGGTAGTCGCGGGTGATCGTAATCGTAGGTGCCGCGTTGGTTTTTATTCCCGTAGGGGTACTGTAGCATTAAAAGTCCCTTGACGAAAGTATATTTTAGCTTCAAGAGCTGTGATTGATTTTCAACGGACAATTTCTTTTTTTTTGATAGCATACATCACTTAAGTTAAATTGCCGCTTTTGGCGCCCTAAATCAGTTATATTGTTCATTCAGCGTGTTCTCTCTTTTACGCGCCCGGGTAGGTCACGGATTATCGCGGCGGGAGTCAATGCAAATCTGATAGAGCAAATCATAACATTTGTGCACTAGGAAATACCTTCCTAGAGTGATAACAGTGTCGAAATCAGCCACCACACCCAGTGTTTCGCAAAAAAGTGTGAATGACGGAATTCTAGGCATTGTACCACAAAGTGTTCTTCGCAGATAGAGATAAGCAAAAATGACGACCTGTGCCGCGAAAGAGCCGATGCCGTAAATTTCACTAAACCAACAAAACCGGGACACCTTTGGCAGGGGAAGTGGCGACGTAGAGAATTAGTGTTTAGAGTCTGTTTCCAACATGTGGAACATGTTTTCAAAGGGAAAGGACCTCGTAAAATTGATTTTTCAAATCTTTTAATAACAACTTCATTGAATAGATACTGTTGTGACGATTCTTAAACATACCTCTTTTATGCATTTTGGACTGCGAACGGTGCAGGTATACACGATTGAAAAATGCAATGGGTGCACGGTTAAACGGCAGAGAAAGGCGAGAAAGTGCGGGAAAAAGCGAGACGCACAATGGCGCGCTATTCAAAAGATATTTTCGACAAACTTCAGGCGCTCCTAATTTTGTTCATTTTGCTCCAAAAAGGGAAAATAGAACACTTTTCTGAATCAGGAGAAAGAGATCTACTCATTTAAAACAAATCCGAAAAAACTGTTTTGTTCTGCAACGATCCGTCTCACTGTCTTCTGATATAATTAAGGACAAACATGATCAAGTTCCCCTAAAAGACTTTTCGCCGTAAACAAACTATACAAGGGTTTGAATGAGATATACAGCGTAGCATAGAGAGGGATAGAGAGAGAGGCAGAGAAAGAGAGAAAGAAAAATAGACGTGGAAAGATATCGAGAGAGCATACAGAGAAAGAGTTGGAGAGACCCAGGTAAAAAAAAGAAAAATATGCCGAGATAGAGATACATAGATATATAGAGAAAGATAAAGAGAGAGAGAGAGAGAGCGAGAGAGAGAGCGAGAGCGAGAGAGAGAGAGAGAGAGAGAGAGAGAGAGAGAGAGAGAGAGAGAAAAAGAGGAGAAAGTGGTGGAGTGACCCAGATTAGCCAAAAAAAAAATAAGCCGAGATAGAGGTAGACAGAGAGACAGAGTGAGAGAGAGGGTGAGTGAGTAAGAGAGAGAGAGAGAGTGAGTGAGAGAGAGAGAGAGAGAGTTAGAGATAGAGAGTGGAGTAAGTAGAGTAGACAGTTGTAGAGAGCAACAGAGGTGTTGTGGGTTTTTCTTTCGGAATCGGCATCAAAACAGCAATTTCCAGCAACCCCATACTTTAGAGAAGTAAAATTCATTGTTTCAGTCCAATTCTTACAACTCTTACAACCGCAGCACGCAAGAATCGAGAACGATAGCAAAGCAAAGGAGGAAAAAATCACCTAGCTGCGATTGACGCAACCCTCGGAGTCGTAAGGATTTGATTCCTCTTCTATGTCAACAGAGCAAATCGAGGACCAAGAATGGTTCGAGTTATTCTTAGGAATGTGTGAAGTTGAGCCAACTTTTCAAAATTAAAGGCATAGAGTGAGAAGCTGTTGGGACGTCCCAGACAGTGAATGAGCAGTGTAAAACCCAACATTGTCTTATTGTTGTTTCTATTATGAAACATTACACTTTTGCACAAGTTTCACTGTTTTAACTGATTTTCCATTCGTTGGGATTGGGAGAGAAGAGAGAGAGAGAGAGAGAGAGAGAGAGAGAGAGAGAGAGAGAGAGAGAGAGAGAACTGAGAATCAAACACGTGTGAGGAATACCGTTTTTATTGCAGCGACGATGTGAGAAATATCGAAAAAGCCAGAAAATCACTTCGACTTGGGAGAAGCTGCCCTCGGGGTGCTGCCTCTTTCGCTGCCTCCTTTGTCACTCCCTTTATCACTTCCCTTGTCGCTTCCTTTGTCACTGCCTTCTCTGTCACTGTTTTTGTCTCGAATTGCTGAAAAGTCTTAATAGATCTCTCTCACTCTCTCTCTCTCTCTCTCTCTCTCTCTCTCTCTCTCTCTCTGCCATCAAATCAACTAACACTTGCTGCTGTCATCGTCTATCTTCTTCTTCTTCCGTTTCTCCGTCCTCGAGTTCTCCGACTTCTTCTGACACTTGCGAATGTTCTTGAAAGTCACCTGAACAACATTTTACCATGCTTTTCTAAGACCTTACCCTTTTTGCCGTTGTATCACCGGGGCTGGCTTTCGCTTTTCTCTGTTGTTCAGGAACCAGACGACCAGAAGGGACATCTGACCTGGAACAAAACAGAAAATGAAGGCAGTGAGTGTGAGAAATTGAAAATAAATAGGGAGATATAGATAAAGAGACAGAGAGAAAGAGAGAGGGAGAGAAAGAGAAAGGGAGAGACAGAGAGACAGAGAGAGAGACAGAGAGACAGAGAGACAGAGAGATAGAGAGACAGAGACAGAGACTCACTTATGATGCACCTCCGGAACAACGACGACATTACTGCTGGGAGAGTCAGCGGATCCCGACCGATGCGATCCCTTCCCATCCCTTTTCTTCAACTTCATCGAGTCTTTCCTGAATATCTTTATTTCCCAAAAGTTCTCTCTTTCTAACGTTGTCTCCCTGTTGCTTTTATCCGACGGATCCACCGCCTTCGCACTGCTCTGAGACTTGGACTTGTCTCCATCGGCACTCAGCTGTCGATTGCTGCTGTCGTCAAAAACCGCGGGTTTCTGGAGAAAATGTAGTTTTGCTTAAACGTAACGTGTACCGGGCGCACAGGATTCTTTCTGTTTCTATTGCAAACAGTGACAGATACACAAATAGTGGCTGCGTAGATGAAGTGGAAGAGGAAGAGAAGAGCCATGGCCGACGGGCCGCACGATCGGCGGACGAAGTGGGAAATGGAGGCGTACAAGGAAGGGTTTCGTATCAAACGGACGTAACTAACGTAGTGTGAAAGACGTAACTCCGACCAAATTAACAAACGTGCCGTTTGTAGTCACCCGAACTGCCAAGTAGTGTGCGACAAAGCTGTTTCGCCCAGCCCGGTTGGGCCTGACCGAACCGGGCTGGGCGGGACAATTTTATGTTAAAGAAGATCGTCTTGCACAACTGAATCCCTAGAACAGACAGTATATGAGCACTGAAAATCCGACTTGTGACTTTTCTGATGGTATACCGAAAACATTTTTGATACAGGGTCCAAATCTTTGAAAACTCTTTTGTTTTTGTATAGTAGTTCGTACGGCCGGTTTCCTTTAAAAACATAACTGAAATTTTGTGAAATTTCGCCGAGCTCCTCTTTTCCTACTTTTGAACAATAAGTAACGCCAAAAAAAAAATCGCTGGTATCTTGCCAAAACCGCGTAGTCAACACTTTTGAGAGTTTAGTCACTTTGCCCAATGCTGATCGTGGCGAGACCACATACAACCTATACTCCTCGCCCAACGAACATGTAATTGCCACACCCCTGGTGACCCAGAAAAATGCCTGCGTCTCCTCGTTCCACCCACTCATTAACCTGCTTAGATGCGCAGGTTGTTTTGACACGCCCACTTTTGTAGCCATGCTCTGTGGGCGAGGAGTATATAATACTTTGTTCTGGCAGTTGGCAAAGTGCCCATGCCGTTTTTTGTGGCAAAAAGAGTTGATTCAAATGTTAAGGAGGGAAAGATCGTGGGTAGGATCCGCTTAGCTTTCAATAAAAATTCATGCCCATTTTTGCGGGAAAATATCTTATTGCAGCTGTCGCCGAATTGGAATCCCGCCCAAAACAGCCTTAATGCAGCATTCGTGCGATACGTAGGCGAAATAAGCAGACAAAAAGCGAAGACGCAGAGAAAAGCGGCTTTTTCTCGCAGATTTTCGTTTGGCGACGATTATACCATGATCAAGCACGGCGGGAGTATCATGCTTTCAAACTTTGTTAACATTTTTGTTTGATTGTTTTCATTGCAACCCAATTTTGCAGCCTTTATTATAGTAGTAAGCAAGCATGGCAAAATTTGGGGACGGCCCGGGCCGGGCCGAGAAAAATTTTGAAGCGGGCCGGCCCGAAAAATTTTTTTTTCGTTTTCTTTGATTTTTACATTGAAAAAAGGCATAAATTTTCGGTTGAGTCGGGCCGGCCCGGGCCGGGCCAGTTCGGGCCGGGTCGGGCCGAGAAAAATTTTGGAGTGGGCCGGCCCGTTGCCATGCTTGGTAGTAAGATATTTTCCCGTCAAAAATGACTCGCTTACAATTCGAGGAAAATTACCTTAAAATCATGCCGTGATGGTTTAATCCAGTTAACTGAATGGAATTTATCAGCTCCCCGAGAGTGCCACACAATCAGGCAGGTGCCATAGTTCTCACGGGCCGGGCCGGGCCGACTTGAAAAAAAAATTCTCGGCCCGACCCGTCTTGGCCCGGCCCGGCCCGACCCGGCTCGGCCCGTCCACTCGGACCACCCAGTCAAACTGTAACCCACATGACCAAGGTTCGATCCCAGTCGGGACACTTTATTTTTGCTAACTTAAAATTTGTTTAAATGTGTAATAGAAGTATAATGAAAGTGTTTTCGGGGTTTAAAAAATAGACGTAAGCTAAAATAACGATTTAAAGAATTTTTAATTTGACAAGTTCACAAACCGGGCCGAAACATTCTTTTGTTTCCGGGAATTTCTTTTTTCCTTTTTATAGTTTGGACTCCGTATAACTGGTTTTTTTATTCAGAGGTTGGTTTCCAAATTCATGTAGGCCGGAGTTTGGAATCACCACGAAGAAACGCCTACGAAAACGGGCCGGCCCGATATTTCTTTATAAAATTCCCGAAACTTCTTAGTCCTGAAGACGAAAAGCCTCCTTGCCCACCTGAGCGGCGTGTGAACCCTCCGTGATTGCCGTAATGGCCTGTTAGCCGTTTATTTGGCTGCGCATGTCCGAGTCGGGGCCCGCGGCAGCTCTCGCTCGAATGCCAGCTGCGCTTTATCGATCGCCAAGTGACTGAGGTCCCCTCTGCGAGTAGCTGAGTGCCCAATTTGCGTTTGTTCCTCCGCTCTCCGATTCAACGCCAACCTAATCATAGGTGTCTCCCTTTGTGCGTGATTTGTGGACATATCATTTTTCCCATTCGCACCCAGTTTATGGGAAACCAACGGAGATTAACGGATTTCCGTGCATACTTAGGAATAAGCGAATTGAAAGAGATAAGAAATAGCATAGGATTAAAGATTATCCAGTAAAAATAGGTAAACTAGTCCTTAGTCCTTTAAACGTCGCTTTTTAAAAACTTTAAACTGTTATTAAGCATCTACGAACGGAACAGCCTATTTCAGCCAACAAACGCCCCAATTAACCGAAGTTTTCGCTTTATATCCCACAGATGTTGTCAATCTATTTATTTATTTTGATGAAAATCGATTATGCCCATTATGTTTTAAAATTGCATTAAAATTCATTAAAAATCCTTTTTAAACCTGAATTCGGCGATCGGAGACTGTTGATTCATTCAACTAATCGAAAAAAGTAAAATCAAAATCATGTTTGCTTGGAAGGTCCTACAACGACAACATACGACCTCACACCAGAAACGGGGCGGAAAAACATATTGACGTTGGATTAATTACCATGTTGGATTCGTTGTGACATTCTTCGAATTCTGTTTCGTTTTCATTCTTATAGTTTGAACTTCGTACAACTAGTTTAATCAAACATGTGGTTCTATAATCAGTTTCCTTGGCAGAAACCATGGGAAACTTCGGATATTTATTCCGAGAGGCTTGGATCCTGATTCTACGTTCCCGAATTTGGCTGTTGACATTCTTGCTTCTAAATGGCTATTGCCGAATTCAGAAGCACCATTTCTGGAACGATTACATTCAAGATTTTACCTGGCTTGTTGCCAAAGTCGCCCGTCAGTGCTTCGATTGATAATCGGGCATAATATGGGTTTTCTATCTCCAGAAACCACCCTTTTTCATACTACAATTGAGTTACAGTACCTCTCCAACCATTTGCTTTGAAGCAAGCTTCCTTGAACACCGTCCCTCGCTCTCTCCTAATCGATCCGATCACTCCCCCTCTGTTTATTCACCGGCTTCAATGTGCTTCGGCTGCCGCTTACCGCGCCCCCCGTTTCCTCCCGTTGTCTCCGTGCCCCCTTGGTGTCTCCGATTATCGATCGTCTGCCTCATCGTACTTTTCATAAGCTCCGCCTTCGATCGTCTGATGAGTCAGTTCTCGTCCCCTTCGTTTCACCGAACGACGCCCCCACCACAAAACATTTGCCATCCTCTTCACCACGCGTGCTGCTGTTCGCCCCAGCTCAAATATTGGTGTTTTGGCGGGATTATTTAGTTTTTTCATACTTAATAATCACTAATTACGCACTGTTTTTAAGAAACAATGCTCCAATTTACACGCAACCCCCGCCCTATAGGATTTTTGGTTGATAATTTGTTCTATTCGTTTGGTGTCTCTGTTTTCTCTCACTTAATTGTCCCTAATTATGTTATTAATTAGGTTTATTTAAGAAAATGGTCGATCTCAAGCAGCAGTTGGATGTGATCGACTACTTCGGAGTGGTCGCCGTTTGGCTCTGCTTCTTCTCCATGGTCTTCATCATTTCGGTCACCTGCATTCTGTGGTGTTGTGTGAGCAAGAATGACGACCAGACCGTCTTCGCCAAGGTTAGCATTTTCAATTTTATTTTTATTTTGTTACAAAATATGTAGGTAAAAGCGGAAAATTACAAAATTATCCGCGTTATTGTGCCGTTTTCTTTTCTTTCGCTTCGCTTTCAACCGATATAGAGATCTCTTCAAAAACAGGACTGTTCCCCGACAAGTCAAACAAAAGTTATTCCACTCATGCGTCCTCCCTGCGCTTACATATGCGGCTGAAACCTGGGCAGTAACCAAGGCCTCTCTTAACAATTTAGCGGTAGCTCAGCGACGCATGGAGAGGGTTATGATTGGGGTTTCTCTGCTAGACCGTCGCGCGAACGAGTGGGTTCGGGAGAGAACAAAGCTAAAGGACGTTGTGACGGAGTGTATTAAGAGAAAATACGTGTGGTGTCAGCGGTTGGCAGAGATGGAGAACTGGAGATGGGCTAAGGTGCTGACTGAGTGGCACCCACGCGGACCGAAGCGAGGAAGAGGAAAGCCTAGAGTTCGCTGGAGAGACGAGTTCGTGACCAAGATAGGGCCCCACTTCCTACGAGCAGCAAGTGACAAGAAGACTTGGAAGGAGAGAATCGTGGCGCTGCATAGTTGATCTATAGAGTACACAGCGAATAAATTAAATAAATTGTGCCGTTTGTCACAGCGCGTCGCGTGTCGACACGTTCCGCGGTTGCCCTGAAGCAGTAGACGAAATAAAAGCATTTTAGCAACATGCCAAGGTTTAATGGTCCCGACACGACCGCCTAACATTCGGCTGTTGACATTCAAAAGCACCACGCTCAAAAACCGAGTTATCGAACGACGTTTCAAGGATTTTTCTTGGGTTTCTTGCACAGTACGCGCTACTTGAAGCTAATTAAGCTGGCTATATCGAAATTCGCTATTTTCCTCGACTTTTTCTCAAGTTTAATAGAAATTTCACCCAACTCTGTGCCTCCGACGGCGAAAAGTCAATAGCGTCTGTGTGCCCAGTGCATCTCGAGATCATATTTCGTTTGTTTGGAAATTACTTCGAATAGTCAAACGCTTTTGTTATTTAGACGTTTAAACCTAAAAAATAAATATTCCAATTTTTGTCAAATTCTGTTATTCCGTCGGCGAAGTTGCCTGCCAGCCGCCTGCGTGTTTCCGCTGCATTTTTGATTGAATCGCGGCGTGGGGATGACTAGTTTTCGGTGAAAAAAGTGTGTATCGATTTTTTATTTTTATATTGTATCAATAGCGTCTGTGTACACCTATTAATTTCTCGATTTCAGTATGGAATGGGCCCCCGCCAGAAGACCGACGCCCAGAAGTACGCAGCCCAGATGGAGAAGGCCGAGTGAAGCCCTCTCCTCCTCAGTCAGTGGGTTTCCTCAGATCAGCACTGCTTTTAGGGAACCCATTGACTGCTTTTCATTATATTTACACTCATTTGGGGTTGAGAATCTGGATTTTTGTCGGTGTTTTATGGACGGAAAGGCGTTTGGTTCATGAAATAGCAAATTTACGCCAAATCCCAGCGGGCCCGCAACGATAAACGGGATGCATGTTCACCAAGACGGGAGTTTTAAATATAGCTATCGCCAAAGCGACATCCTGCTAAAAACGGTCTTAATGCAGCAGAAGTGCGATGCGCAGGCGGAAATAGTGTGTAACTTGCCGAGACGCAGAGAAAAGCGAATTTTTACCAAACAGGCTCGTTTGGCGACAGCTATATGCTCAGATTCCAGTTGAGGCCCCCTTAAAGGACTGCCAACTGACCCTTTCGGAGTCGTTTCGCGTAAGCGTGTCGCCATTTTCCCCGTGATGTCTGTGTGGAGCTAATTATACGGAACAGGTGTATCTGATTAGCCAGCCAGCTGGCACACCTTCTCAGCGTCGGTATCGATTAAAAAAACGATTTATTTGGCCGGCCCTGGCAGAAATCGGAATTTCGAAACTAATATACACGTTTTTTTTATCATTTAGCGATGACAAGCCGGCTAACCGCTATGCGTGACCGCGACGCGTCTAACGCCTTCAATTGCTTTAACTTTGCAAATTCTTTATTTTTAAATTAATTGAAACGAATGTCATAGTTTTGGGTTTAAAAGTGATTTTTAAACCAAGAAATTAACATTTAATGGGTTAAATTAACATTCAGGAAAGTCTGGGTCCCATCGAAAAAAAAAACATGGGCCGTGATTTTCCATTTAAGGGGTCGTGCCGAGCCATTTTTCAAACTTGTGGGCTCGCACCCATACATGAACAAGCTACCTGTGGGGTCCGTTTCGCGCGACCCCCCACCAGAGCTGGCAAAGGGCCGGGCCGGTCCGCTTGGTGAAAAGTTGGGCCCGGCCCGGCCCTTTGTTAAACGTTAGGGCCGGCCCTCTCCTTAAAAATCGGGCCCGGCCCGGCCCTCAAATTTACTAGCCCTGCCCCCCCCCCCCACAAAACAAATGAGACGTCTGGCGCGATTCCCCCAAATAGGAAATTTGGCTCGGCGCGACGCCCTCTTCCGAATTTACGGGCGCTTGTTCATCTATGCACCATACATCACTTGGGTAATGTGGGGTCGCGCTAAACGGACCCCCCACAGGTAGCTTGAGACGGAACTCCCACAATTTCCTCGTTAGTCGTTACAACGGGCCGGTCCGCTTCTCAAATTACCTCGACTCGGACCGCGCCGGTCCGATTTTTCAGTCGAAACCCAATAGAAAGTGTTTTAAAAAGATGCTGTTGGAGATCCGAACAAAAATAGTCTTTGGTCTTTTGTAGAAAACTTCCTGTTTTTTTTCACGAATGACCTTTGTGTGTCTGCGATGACCGTTAGGACTTTTTTGCGCGAAAGTACACCCCATGATATGGCATATGAGTCTGTCGCGTGTCCTTTAGTGCGTTCTTTGCGACATTTCTCGAAATGTTGTTGGGGAGAGATAAATATTTCGAATATCAGTCTGCTTTATGGAGGATAATGTATTTTTTTCAGGAATCTGATCGGCACGGACGCGTAGCCGATGGTTCCGTTGATCGCCTGCCCCAGCACCCGCCTTCTCTTTTCCTAGATCCCCCCGTCTGTCCTATTCACTCCGCCCGATCCTCATCCCCTAGGCCATCCTACTGTAACCGCCAATCCATGTGCATTTTAGATGTGATGTTCCACTTTTTCAAAGATCATTCCCTAGCATATAGAATAAATTTTATAAACAAAAATGTCAACAATAAGTTATCACAGTGGAATAATCACATGAATCAAGGCAAAGGTGGACCCGAAGAAGTAAGGAATGACTAGGGAGGGACCGTATCAACTGGAGATCGTGACCAGCAGGGAGAGGAAGTGGAAGGGCTCCAGTTGGATCTGGACTTCAGAAGGAGGCACTTCGGAGCCGACGGGAGAGGTTCCTGCCAGGTTGGAGATTTGCACTTTGGAGGCCTTCATGGATGCCAGGAGGGAACAAACGGATGCCTGGAAAAAGATGTGATTATTGGGAGAGTATTTTTTTTAATGGTTTCTTTTCGAAAATAGGAGACTCGAGGCCTTATATGTCGTTGAACCTTCTTTCGGGGGCTCACCCTCCCTCAGTTTCCTAACTTGATTCTTTGTTAGGGCCACATGGTGATATCGCCACTAAAGATACCCCCCTCCCCCCGAATTTATGGGGGGCATATGCGGGGGGGGGGGGGGCGGAACACCCCACTAGTGACATAGAAAAAAAATTTTGCTGAAAACGTGTGTATAGCCTTCCTTCCCCTACAGGGCTGGCAAAACAGCGGGCTCAGCCCGGGCCGGGCCGAGAAATTTGACAGACCGAGCCCGGCCCGACCATGCTAGGATTGAACAGATGTATGGTAGTTAAACTTCTTGGTGTGGTGCAATTTTATGTTTGAACGTTTTTTTAAAACTATTTTAATAATATAATTATGATGAATTCAATTTGTAGGCAATTTATTATCTTAATGACGCAAAATTTCACCTTTACTTGTTAATTGATTTTGAAAACGGGCCCGCGGGCCGAAATCGGACCCTTTCGGGCGGGGCCGGGAGTTTTTGGAGACGAGCCCAGCCCGGCCCGCGACCAGCCCTGGACCCTATATGACAGTTTTAAACTTTTGGACCCACGTCATTTTCCAGAAACAATACAATATAAAAAGTTACATTTTCTAACAAAATTAGAAAGTTGTGAGGTAAAACGCAAATTTTTGGAATTTTTTCAAGGTTTTGTATGCCATTCGTCTTACAAAGGCTGCTCGACTCTCATAGAGACGGTGTCTAAAAGCAACCCCTCCCCCTTTGGCGCAACCGCGCCTTCAGAAAAACTGGGATAACTGTTTTTCAGCCTTTCTTACCGTAGCGTCTGTTCCACAGCTGTTTCCAGTCTCGGCACCTGCGGCGACGCCGTGTCGGAAGATAGTGACAAGACGTTGGTTCTTGGCCACAGAGCGCACAGTCAGGAGCTGGTAGTCACAGGGAAGGGGCTGCACAGCGGAAGTTGTTTGTTTTGGAGCAGCTAAACAATTTGATGAGTAAACTGTACTTTGGGGTCCCAACCGCTGCTAACGACTACCGATGGAGGGTAGAGGATGTTTTGAACGGAGACGTGGCCATGAGGGGTGTGCGAGGTGTAGTGCGAAGTAGAATCCTTCTAAAAGAACTAAACTGAAGAAATTTTAACAACTGATAAACCTGCGATTTCTTCTCCAAAAGAAGGGAAAACTGCATATCGACAGGGAGGAGGTCGGTAGGGATGGCGTCGGCTGAACTACCCAATCCCTTTCCGTCATCTTGGTTTAACATTCGGTCTGAATACGCGCTACCTTAGAAAACAAGGATATTTAAGGCCTACCTATGTTGATCTCAAAGCCGTTCTTAAGAGCCATCATTCCGTGTTCGACATTGGAGGATACGGTAAGACGGGCGGTATCATCGTCAATCACGGCGGAAGAGGGCATTGGGTAGTAGTTGGCCTCTACGCTGAGACCGGAGTGAGATTCGCGATGGAGGAGCTGAAAATGCGTCTCGATCTCATCGTCAGTCTCACTCGGTTCGTCTGTCTCTGTGTCTCTGTGTCTCTGTGTCTCTGTCTCTCTGTCTATCTGTCTCTCTCTTCTTACCTGCATTCCAACACTATCCGCAAACACCCTTCCCTCGCTTAGATCCGTCTCCACCCTCATGAACACTTCCGTATTCTTTTCCTTCGTAATATCTATCCGAACGTGAATGTCCAGTTGTTCTCCAAGAGGACCTAAACCGAAACCACTTGTCTTTCTACATCATATCCTACCTTCGATATCTTTAGCGGTTACTCTTTGGTAGACCTGTCCCATAAACGAGTGCATAGACTGTTGAATCGGTCCTTTGACAAGCATAGTTGGAACAGAAGAGGGAGTGAACCGCTGAATTCAATACATTGAAATATGCCAAATTTGATACCTGTGGCTCTCCACTGACTCTCATAAGATAGGCTCCTCCTCTGGCATTACGGTAGATAAAGAATGAAGTGTTCAAAGAGTGTTGACCAGCGCCTGTTGTCACTTCCTGAAGCATAAAAAGTAATTGGTTATTTAGGGCTTACTTGAAGCGACCCTGTTTCAGGGTGATGTTTCGTGCTCAGTTTAGAAGTCTTCATTTGGAAACCGTCTGCAGCGATTGGGCTTGTTTTGAAAATACTGAAGGACATAATTTCAAATTTCAACGAAAGTTGGGGTACCTGGGTAGGGCTTCTTTAATCTGCTCGCTCTTTTCTGATAACAAGATTTCGGCGATTGAGGTGGAAGGAGAAGACGCGGCTTTGACTTCGAATACGGTTGTGGCTATAGGAGATAGCTGCACAGCGAAGGTTAACTGAAATGAAATGTGTGACAGAGAGACAGAGAGACAGAGAGACAGAGAGACAGAGAGACAGAGAGACAGAGAGATAGAGAGACAGAGAGACAGAGAGACAGAGAGACAGAGAGACAGAGAGACAGAGAGATAGAGAGACAGAGAGACAGAGAGACAGAGAGACAGAGAGACAGAGAGACAGAGAGACAGAGAGACAGAGAGACAGAGAGACAGAGAGACAGAGAGACAGAGAGACAGAGAGACAGAGAGATAGAGAGACAGAGAGACAGAGAGACAGAGAGACAGAGAGACAGAGAGACAGAGAGACAGAGAGACAGAGAGACAGAGAGACAGAGAGACAGAGAGACAGAGAGACAGAGAGACAGAGAGACAGAGAGACAGAGAGACAGAGAGACAGAGAGACAGAGAGACAGAGAGATAGAGAGACAGAGAGACAGAGAGACAGAGAGACAGAGAGACAGAGAGACAGAGAGACAGAGAGACAGTGAGACAGTGAGACAGAGAGACAGAGAGACAGAGAGACAGAGAGACAGAGAGACAGAGAGATAGAGAGACAGAGAGACAGAGAGACAGAGAGACAGAGAGAGTCAAAACTCACAAGATAGCTCTTTTGGGCAATGTCTCCCTTGAAGATGTATGGCTCAATCTGTGCCTTCACCGGCTGTCCATCTCTAATCACCGAAAGTTTTTCAGTGTTCACACGGATCGATACAGTATCCACCAAAGAGTATGGTAAAGGATTAAACACCGATACAAATCTAAACAACGCCTTTTATGAATCGCAAAACAGCCTTACGTGGATTGGCTGTTCTCCACCACAACTTGATGTTTGGTCTGGGTTTCGTTGAAGAGTTCGGGAGAATGGCTCTAGATATACAATTTTTAAATTTAGTTTAGGGTAACTTACAACAAACACGTCTGTAGAAAGAAGGTTCTTGAGGGAAGATTCAATGACGCCGAGCGAGCCGTTTTGAGCCTCGAACAACAGCTTTGAGTAGTCCTGCATCACGTGGATTTTACTCGTACCTGAATCACTTATTGGTTTGGAAAAACTTCGATTGAAAAATCACTTAAAGGGTAAGGACCTCGTAAAATTGATTTTTCCAATCTGTTTAGTAACAATATCATTGAATGAATACCGTTGTCACGATTCTGAAACATTGCCCTTTTCTATGTTTCGGACTGCAATCGGTGCAGGTGTACACGACTGAACAATGCAAAGGGTGCACGGTTACACGGCAGAGAAAGGCGAGAGAGCGCGGGAAAAATAGAGACGCAGAATGGCGCGCAATTCAAACGATTTTTTCGACTAAACTTCAGGCGCTCTTAATTGATTCTATTTGCTCTAAAAATGGAAAATCGGAAACTTTTCTGAATCAGGACAATGAGGTTGAGGTCTACTCTATCACAAGTCTTTTAAGTAGATACCGCAGAAGAAACATTATAAGTAATTTTCACCTTTTTTTTTAACACAAATATAACGCGAGATTGTAGCCCAATTTATACTTTTTCTTTTTACACTTCAAAATTTCATTCAGAACGAAGTGAGATATTTCGCTTTGAGTGCCAGAAAATAAACCCAATTTTTACACCACCGTTAAACACCGGGCATATTTTCCCTTGAGTGGGAAAACCCCATTTTTGAAGAATGCACATGTATACGTGTTTCAAATGAGTTTTCATTTTTTCTTATATTTATAATACCAAAAGTTTCTCTAAAACAATAAAAATACACGCGTAAATGGCATGTAGCAATTTTGTTCTCTGGACAGCATTTAGCAGTGGAGCTCAGACAATTAGCAGTGGAGCGCGAAAGTCGTTAGGTAAAGCTTGAATTTGAATTTTTTAAAATAAAAATTGTAAACGAGGGGAAGGATAGAAATTATCTTTTTTAGTCTTAAAAAATAGAAAAACACAATAATGTTCAAAAGCTGAAATAGTGCTCAAAGTGATATGCGCGCGTGAGCGGTGAAAACCACATTTTCTTAACATTTTGGATTGCCCGCGCGGGGTCAGCCTCTGCGGTCCCTAATTTTAAGGTGTAAAGAAATATCTAACTGTCACAAAGTTTCCGTTCTCTTTCGAAACTTACCAGTAATGGCGTCATGATGCTGGAAGAGCGACAAAGTCCTCCTCGCCTTCTCCAATGTCTTCGAAGCAGCCTCCACTTGCTCACTTGTAGCAGTTGAATGAGCCAAAGACGATAGTAGGTCACCAGATCGGATCAGTGACTAAAACGACAAATAATTCTGTAGAACAAGTAGCATTACATGAAGGAGTCGTCCCTGTCTCTTGTAGAAAGGCCTGGTGGTGAAGTAGCCAGTCCACAGGTCACCGAGGGCGCATCTGAATCACATCAGAAGGTCTTCTAGAAGATGACTTACTGGTAAGGGAAGAAGTCTCCTGTGAGAACGGCCGGCTGTACTTGACGTTCCTTATTGTAATTTTCCAATTCGGTGAAGTAGTCATTAAAGGTCCCAAAACTGATTTGGACTTCGTTTCCTTTGTTGATTTCTTCGAATACGGGGATGAAGTTATCGTGTTGTTGATGCCACTCCTCAATCATGTCGAAGCGGAAGTCATCTCCGTGCATCTGAAGCATCACGGGAGCTTCGTACATCCTGGACATGGTCTTCAACTGACCGACTAAGGTTGCAGCCCTAAAATTGATGTATTAGAGAGGCTGAAGCAGAGGCAGAGGCAGAGGCAGAGGCAGAGGCAGAGGCAGAGGCAGAGGCAGAGGCAGAGGCAGAGGCAGAGGCAGAGGCAGAGGCAGAGGCAGAGGCAGAGGCAGAGGCAGAGGCAGAGGCAGAGGCAGAGGCAGAGGCAGAGGCAGAGGCAGAGGCAGAGGCAGAGGCAGAGGCAGAGGCAGAGGCAGAGGCAGAGGCAGAGGCAGAGGCAGAGGCAGAGGCAGAGGCAGAGGCAGAGGCAGAGGCAGAGGCAGAGGCAGAGGCAGAGGCAGAGGCAGAGGCAGAGGCAGAGGCAGAGGCAGAGGCAGAGGCAGAGGCAGAGGCAGAGGCAGAGACTGAGACTGAGACGGAGATTGAGACTGAGACTGAGAGAGAGAGAGAGAGAGAGAGAGAGAGAGAGAGAGAGAGAAAGAGAGAGAGAGAGATAAGCACTCACTTCGCCTTAACATTGTCCTTAGTGATAGGAACAGGTTTAGGACCTGGGCAGCTCCAATGCGTAATCCGCTTAAAATCAAACTCGCAGCAACTAAAATCAATCGATAATGCAAATTCCATTAGTGCTTTTAAACCTGCCAGGATTTGGACCACAGGAATTGAGAATATCATAGTGGGTATACGGTAGAACCTGTGTCAACACGTCAGATTCACCGGTCTTGTCTAAACAAAGACATAATTTTTTCCGAGCCTTTTAACTAACCAAAGTACTGCCTCCATTGGAAAGGAATGGATTTGTGATTCTGGAGAAAACCTTTGATTCCGTGGTGGATCCTGTTGATGACGTTTCGTTTGATACCTAAAGCTTAGGTTGAAAGAGAGAGAGAGAGAGAGATAGATAGAAAGAGAAAGGTACCTGTCTGTCTAAAGATATAAGGCACAGAGTTACTATAGCCGAATGGATCGTTGGACCAGATGGTTGATGGCTGGATTCCGAATTCTCTTTGAAGGAACTGATGGCCTTCGATAATGTTATCAACAGAAACTGGAAAGTAGGCGTTGGCTTCGTCTGTCATCACCCAGGAGCCGGAGGCCAACTCAAGACGACCCTCCTTCACAAGGCTGAAACAGTTTTCATAGGTCTCTCTGTCTCTCTGTCTCTCTGCATCTCGGTCTCTCTGTCTCTTGTCTCTCGGTCTCTGGGTCTCTCTCTGTCTCTCCCTCTCTCTTTCTCTCAAAACTCACAGTTTCACATCATCCTTAACAGTCTGGTTCTGTTTGATCCACCACCTCTCAAAGAACACAAACTCGGCCCACATGAACCTCATGGCCTCGTTCTTCATCATGAAGGAGTGCATGTTCGTGAGAATCTGGTTCGTGTCTTCAGAATAAGAGTCGAATGTCCTCAGCCAGCCAGGATCCACATGGGTGAAGGGGAGGATGAACACGCGAAGCTTCTGTTCCGTCGACTGGCGGTTCTTTCCCGGGTTGTAGTCACTCTTCGAGGCAATGGCTTTCTTGTAAATGTCGGCAGTCTGAATTTGAATTGCAACTTCGAAGTTACATTTAAAATATTTACATCATATTCGGGAACAAATTCGTTCAGAAGAGGATATTTAGATGATGAAGAGGAAGTTGTGTTTTGGAAGGACTGTTGAACAGATTTCACTGTTTGTCGGATCGGACGAGGAGTTGTCTGAAATTAAAGGTCTCGTCAGGGGCCTTTTTTTACTTATGATCGCTCGCGACTACCCCTTGAGGATTTGTTGAAATTATTTGGCTGCGAGGATCGAACCTCTCGCTGAGAGACGCAGACAAAATGGAAAACGCCGTTGAGATTCTTTTTCTACATCAAATCCGGCTGTATTTTTTATGCATTTTCATCTATTTTACGGCAGTTATTTAGCGTGTGATTGTTTCAAATAGTGTAAAAATTGAAAAACGATTAAAATACACTTTTTAGAGCTGAAATTAAAACCAGGTTTGAAAATCTGCAATGAAACTTTTACCGATTGCGCACACTTTTCTGTAAACACCACGACGTCGGCTTTACCGTTGGCTGAGAGCCGTTGGGACAAAATAATTCACTTATTCATCATTAAAATACTTTTTTTATCGGATACTTACATAAAAAATGGTTATGGCAACATAAAATAATAAAATATGAATAATCAAATAAAGCAAACTTCTTAAAGGGCCTGACGGTCCCTTTAAAAAGAATACTAAAATGTTGTTTTAAATTTTCTAAAATAGGGAATACGTCGATTTTTTGAACATTTGTTTTTGCACTTTTGCTATAGTGGTGAAATTGTCGAAATAAACTAACACACTTTCGCCTGTAAGACACTTTCGCCAAAGTTTTGAAAACATAGATGTTTAGAGTTCTTTGATAATTTACACCTGCATGAAAAAATGTGTAAATTCTTTTATAGGCGTCGCCAAACCGAAATCGGCGAAAAAAGCCGCTTTTCTCTGCGTCTTCGCTTTTTGCACGCTTTTTTCGCCTGCGTATCGCACGAATGCTGCATTAAGGCTGTTTTTGGCAGGATTTCATTTTGGCGACAGCTATATAAATGCTGTTTTTACAAATCTGTTTTCAATTTTCTGAGCATTTGGTTGCGTTTTCCTCAAAAGACATTGTTAAAATTGCGGTTATTAATAAAAAGTAACCAAAAGATCAAAAATAACATAAAGAAAAAATGTTACGGCATTGGGCCAGCCGGCTGTCAATTGTGTTATTTCGGTAACCGCGCGCCAGGGCGACTTTTAGTCCTTTAATCACTTTTGTCATCTTTACTCTGGAAATATGATAATTGTGGTTCTTATCTACTTTCTTTCTTGTTATTTTTTATTATAATTATTAATAAAAACTCAAAATCTAGTTCACAAAAATATAGGTGAGACTTTTTTTTTAAAAATATAATTTTGAATTTTTTCCGAAATGCAAAAAAGTTTTTTCATGGTATTGAAGCATACATCTCGCGTATATAAGTAAAATACATACTTTTTGAGAGAGAAAAAGAAAACCTTGTTGATAAGTTTGTATTTTTATTACATTTGAAGTTAAATGTAAAGCCTTCCAGTCATAGTATTCCGCTCCCAGTAGAGAAAACGGCGTCCGTCGAAAAAAGCGATTTTTTCTCTGCGTCTTCGCTAATTGCACGCTCTCTCGCCTGAGTATCGCACGCGTGCGTTCAATAAGGCCCTTTTTGGCAGGATTCCAATTTGGCGACAGCTATATATGAAAATCGAATTTTTTTTAAAAAACCTACGCTAGTCTTCTTTTCGCCCTCCTCCTGATCTCCAACCGCCATCCTCTCCTCATCCTCGTTTCCTTTCACCTCCTCTAGACTTTTTGTCTCTTTTCCAATCGGTTTCTTCTCCTCCACTTCATCCACTGCCTTCTCTTGTGCCTTTTCCACGTCTTCTTGTATTTTCCGTTTATACTTCTCCTCATCTCCGTCCATTCTGCCTCCTGGGCTGCGAACAACTTCCACAGGCCGCCCTCCCGCACGGGCGGAGATGGCAGAAGCAGCCTGAGAGTTGTAGAAGGCAATGGTGGCTGTGAGGGTGACTGCCAAAAGGAAGATCAGAATCACTCGGAACTTGCGTTTCGCATGGCCCATCAGACGGGCCAAGCCCATGTTTCCCTGAAAAATAGTGTTTATAAATGGTTGAGAAGGGTGAAAATTGCATAGTTGAAAAACATACAAAAGAGAAGTTCAAACTACAAACTGCAGTTTACTGATGTTTGGAAAACAGACATTAAATTGGTAACTCGGATCACTTAAAAAACGGAACTGGTGTTTTGCCAAACCTCGCCAATTTTTCTGAATTTTGGCAAACTTCGGGAAAAAACTGGCGATTTGCCAAAATTCGCGAGTGGGCGTATTCAACAAACTTGCGGAGTTTTGCAAATTTCCAATGCTTTTCGTGGCGGGACCCAAACAACCGTTATCACCACATTTTGAGCAATTGGCGAGAAAACGCCTGAACTTCAAGGTGACTTATGACTTGGAAAATAATAATAATAATTATACGTTTCAAGGTATTGTCGGAGCATGGAAAATTTCGATCACGACAGAGATAATACTATCTGATCAAAAAGATCAAAAACTTTTATAGAATAAAATGTCGAAACTCATTTTGCCATGAAATTTTCAAAAACGATAGACAGACAGAATACTGTACGGGGGTTGTACAAAAAAGCTTGCGACATAAAAAGGCTACAATCAAATTTGAGGAGATGACCGGGGAAATGAAGAATCAATGCCACATCGATGGAACAAAAGAATTTTTCAAATGGGCAGTTCTACGGTTCGTAAAACATGAAATCTGGCTGTTCTTTTGACTTTTCCGGTGGAGGGGGTTGTTGTGATAAGGAAATAAGTAAAATAGGATTGATTTGCTTGCAAACCGTCGATATAGCCGTCGCCAAACGGAAATCGTCGAGAAAAAGCCGCTTTTTATCTGTGTCTCCGCTTTTTGCACGCTATTTTCGCCTGCGGATCTCACCAATGCTGTGTTAAGGCGGTTTTTAACAGGACTCCGATTTGTCGACAGCTATATATTTCCGGGATATGTGAAAAATGGAAATATTTGTGGTTTCACCCCCCAAAAGCGGAAGAAAAAATAGAAGGAACCAAGGGTGGCTACGGGCCGGGCTGGGCCGGGCAGGGCCGGCCCGTTCCTCGGAATTTCTCGGCCCGGCCCGAGCCGGCCCGGGGCCGGTCCGCTGATCAGCCACCCTTGGAAGGAACAGACTGTGTGACTATGAAGAGTAGCCGTATCAGAGTAGGAATCGGGTAGAAATGACAATGTGCAAAAATTGCGTCAACGCCACAAAAACTAATGCGTGGTAATAGAGGAAAGTGTTTTATGCGAGAGAAGGCTAATATAGCTGTCGCCAAACGAGCATCGGCTTTTGAAAGCCGCTTTTTCTCTGCGTCTGCGCTTCTTGCACACTATTTCCACCTGAGTATCGCACGACTTCGGCATTAAGGCCGTTTTTGGCAGGATGCCCATGGCGACAGCTATAGTTTACGTGATTTGTGGTGGCAGAAATTCGAGAGAAAAAATTATTCAAAATTTCGTAAAAATACCTTGACCAGGAAGTGGTGAAGTTGTTGTGACAAAATGCATGGTTAGTTTCCAGCGCTAAAAGATTTTAGCAATGGGTCCCGCAGCGCACCAGTTAATTTAAAATTAATTCCGGGACCGAGACCGAACGGGTCCAGGTCAAATTGAAAGTGAACGGTGTGACGTTTGTGCAAAAGATTTGACGTCCTCTCTTCGCACGAGCTGAACTGATATAATTCGAGCAAACAAGGATACTCGAATGGGCGAAGGACAAACAAAGAATCACAATTAGGCAGTGCAAATACAAGAAGAATTATACGGAAAAGAAAAGAAAGCCGGCTGGTGTGGAAAGAAAGAAGACAACCGCGATGGTGCTCGATCTACTCGAGCGCGCCAGAGAGAGAAGGCGCTCAATGAAGAGACGCAGAGAAAACTGCGGAAAATGCAGAAATCTCCATTTTCTTTTTCTGTTTTAGAAACTAACGAAATGATTTTTTGCAAACTTTCTTTCCGCAAAATTTTATTTAAAAAATTAAGGAATATAGCTTTCGCCAAATTGAAATTCCTGCCAAAAACGGCCTTAATGCAGCATTCGTGCGATACGCAGACGAAAATAGCGCGCGAAAAGCGAAGACGCAGAGAAAAAGCGCTTTTTTCGCACCGATTTCCGTGTGGCGACGGCTATAATTTAAAGGCCTTAATTAGTATTTCCACTGAAAAACTGATATTGTCAAATAGAATTTTCTCAAAAACAATAATCTCTTAAGTCTTATGCAAAAAGAAAAAAAATATAATTTGCTAAATAAAGCAGGTAAAACGAGTTAAATTACATAATGGAAAGGACAGCGGAGGATTGCGACATTTTTACAGGCGAATAGCATCTGTTTTCGGGAAAACCGGTTGTAGTTTTGTTGCGGGAATGAAATGAGACGGAGAGAGGGAAAAGAGTAGAAAAAAGAGAAAAGTGGAGAGATAGAAGGAAAAAGAGATGTAGGAAGTGAGAGGATTCAAGGAAGGTGGTCAAATTAGGCGTGTCCCTCGCGCAGAACAAACATCTGCGAATGGTTGGACAAACAAACGAAGATCTCATGAATGGGGACCACCTCGGAGATCCGAGATTCACCCGCTCACATCATACCTTACTTTGTTAAAGGACTCGTCAGGGGCATTTAAAAATCGCATGCTAATTAGGTCTCGGAAGCATTTTGCGCACAACCGTTGGCTGGAGCGGTGTTCGAGAAAATCGTTTCAATTGAAATGGCCCAATTCGCATACGGTTGATTTCTAAACAGAAAAGGCCCCTGGCGACCCTTTTAAACTTTAAAGCAACTATGAAACTCCGGAACCAATCGAAAACCCGTTCTGGTTTTTTGAAATCTGAGGTCTCAAGAATGTATATTTACCAAATTCAAATCCACTTTTTCTCTCTCAGTGTCTCCCCAGCTTCAACATTCTGAAGAATAAATACACTAGGCTTGATTGTGTACAGTGTCTACTCGAAAGTTATTGCCATTTTTCAGCGGAGGATACATCATTTAAGGAGGAAGGACCTCGTAAAATAGTTTTTTTTTTAAAAATTTATATATTAATTACTTTCTTAAATAGATGCCGTTGTCAGGAATCTGAAACATACCCCGTGTGTATGATTTGGACTACAACCGCACACGACGGAACAATGCAAAGGGTGCCGGTGTACACGGCAGAGAAAGGCTAGAGAGCGCGGGAAATAGAGAGACTCGCTTGTCATATTTTTGACAAAACTTCAGGCGTTTCTAATTTGATTCTATTCGCTACATTAAAGAAAAGAAGACACTTTTCCAAGTCAGTAGAATGAGATCTACTCATTTATCACAAGTCCAGGAACTGTTTTTTTCGGCTAACTTCTCCTTACGCGTAAGGTTTGTTAACATTGAGTCTTACAGCTATGACTGGCCTTTTACCAGGGCGCGCAAAAGCGAGAACACGCTAACTGAAGAGGCAGAAAAAATAGCACTTATCCTCACGTTGTCCTTTAAAAAAAAGAAACGAAACACAATGTATAAAGCCATAATTGAAATATGGCAAACGCCCGCAATGATGGAAATAGGCGGACTGATTGTGGATTCAGCTGTATTTGCTCATCAGTGCAACTGAACGCAGAAAAAGGATACATCACCCACACACAGACAATGCGATCTATTCTTTGGTGAATGAACAGGCAAAATACATTGTTCATGCTCTTGGTGTTGGACACCGACAATTCTGGTAAACGAATAAACAAAATAAATGGTTCATTCCCATCGTTGCAAATCCAACAACAAATAACCTGTTATGAACCTCATCTATGAACTTTGATCAACTTTAATCTAGACTGGTTTTATGGCTAGCTACACGACTGACGGAATTATCAGCAAAACGGAACTTTGAGTCATAAGGATTCGAGACAATCAGAGAAAACTCGGTTATGCAGCAAGAAAAGAAACGAAGCAATCTGGCAAAGGAGGATCCACGTTGGGAAGAAAAGAAATACGACTCATCGCAATGCGTGGGAAAAGAGCTCACAACAGGAGCAAACAAGAAAGTGGGTGAGTGTGTGAGTGTGTGAGTGAGTGAGTGAGTGTGTGTTTGTGTGTGTGTGTTTGTGTGTGTGTGTTTGTGTGCGCGTATGTAGGTGTGTGTGTGTGTGTGTGTGTTTGTGAGTGTGTGAGTGTGTGAGTATGTGAATCCCCAGGTGTTCAATCCAAAACCCCTAAAATCGATATCGTTGGCTAACGAAGCCTTATCGGCGACGTGGAAAATTTGCAGAGCCGGCTGTTACAATCTGGAAAATAGAATAGGAAATGTTTTTCCCTGGTTTTCCTCATCGTCTCAGATGCAGAGATCGAATGGTATTCTGACTAACGCACCAAAATAATCTGTAGCTATGTTTCTGGTTCGAAACTAAGGGAACGGACGCCGAAAACATCTCAGAAAATCAGGAAAAGTGTCGAAATGCGCCGAGGGGAAAAGTAACAGATGTGAAAAAGAAGCACGTAGGACACAGCTGCAACTGCCGAGACGCCGCTTGTATTAAATCTGCGAAAGACATTTATAGACGCTTTATGATGTGAACACTATCTTTGAAAGTCTCTTTTAGCCGAAATGAAAAGCTGTAAACGGCTTTTCGAAGCTTCCTTCGTGACGTTTCGCGTGAGAAAACACGGGCAACGATATCGTATCCGTGTAGGCATTTTACAATCTAAGACGTTTGGTTGGGTGGAAGCCCTTTTCCTGATATGTTTCTCAAAAAATATCGGCTATTAAAAGCCGCTTTTTCTCTGCGTCTTCGCTTCTTGCACACTATTTCCTTTTGAGTATCGCACGGCTGCGGTCGTTTTTGGCAGGATGCCCGTTTGGCGACAGCTATAGACAAGTCGGAGCGGCATCGAACTTTTGACCTTTCGAGTGGTAGCGCGCCCTGCACAACATAGATTTTCGGTGAAACCCGACAAAATCAAATGATCAATAGAAATAAATGTGAAAATGAAGAATTATGTAAACAGAGCTGACAATATATACAAAAAAGGTGGGTCTCGTTTGAGTTGGCCACAAAGACTCAAACGACCCATGTGAGCTTCGTTAAAGAGAAGGACCTCGTAAATGAGATTTTTCAAATATTTTTTAATAATAATTTCATTTAAAAGACACCGTCGTTCTGAAACGAACCCTTTTTATAGTTCGTGCCAAAACTACTTCGGAACAATGTTTCAATGTTTTGCTATTGTTCCTAGAGTAAAGCGTGTAGTACAGGATACTCAGGCCGCGTACGCAGCCGAATTGACGAAAGATTTGGCGGAGAGTATATATGTTTGGAACTGCAACCGGTGTACACGATTGAACAATGCAAAGGGTGCAGGTGTACACGGCAGAGATAGGCGAGAGAGCGCGGGAAATGGAGAGACGCAGAATGGCGCGCTATTCAAACGATATTTTCGACAAAACTTCATGCCCTCCTAATTTGGTTTATTTTGCTCCAAAAAGAGGAAATGGGACACTTTTCTGAATCAGGAGAATAAGATCTATGCATTTAGCACAAGTCCAGAAAAAAGTTTTTCACGCGGTCCTTCCCCCGTAGTGTAGGGGTATGTACGGTAGGTAAAGTACTAAACGGTACAAAAACTTGAAAAGTTTTAGAAGGGTCTCAAAAGGTACCGTTAGCGATAGAAAGTACCGCAACGTTGCTTTGAAAGTGATAAGACATAAAAGGGCGTGTAGAATGACTTTAAACCCGTGTCCAGAGGAGGCCGGGGACCGATAGATGGTTGCCACGGAACACGTGGCCTCGTTCGGATCGGACGCTCAAATATATGCGGCTGATTACATGAAACGCCAACTGAAAACAAGAGATTGTTGTCACTGCGTATGATAAAAAGATAGAATAGAATGAAAAAAATAAAGCGTTTTTTTTGCACTTTTATCTTTTCGGACATTAGTGACCATATTTTGTAATTATTAATGGAAAATATTCACAAGATTTTAGCAAAAAACACGAGCAACTAATTGTAATATACAAGAAAACGTAGAAATAATACACCAAAAGACAGAAATCCTTCAAGTTCTGGTTCGAATCCCTTTCCTTTTAAGATGTAGCCAACTTTAATAGGAAAAGCTCAAAAGCACAACGCGCCATTATCGGTCTTCGGACCGAAAGTAATAATTTTGAGGAAAGGCTTCAATTCCACTGACGCAAAATATGGGCTTCGCTATATTTATAGACGGTCTTAAATGTAGTTTGATCAACAATCGAAAATTACTATTTTAGACTAAAACGTTGGTTTTTAACGACATTTGTAATTTAATTTCCGTAATATTTTATATCGAAGCTATCCATAATTGACACCAAAAGTTAATAATAATGCAAATAATGATACATGTTCTGTTATTTGCTTCTACTGACTCTCTCGCCTTTCCAGAGAAAGGCGAGAGATGAGAAAATAGGACACTTTTTTGAAGCAGGAGAATGAGTTCTACACATATATGACAAGAAACCTTTTTTACGCGGTCCTTTCCCCCTTTAAGCTTAGAATTTGCATGCTTACAGAATGGCCACAGATGTAATTACCTAAGCTAACCATAATTGATTCAAGAATAGTTCTCATTCAAGCAAGAAATTACTTTCTATTTGGTCATTTGCACACCTTGTGGGATAAATTAGCGCTATTTGACAGAATCCAGGCGTGAATGAAAGCAAACGATGCAAATGAACCTAATCAAGATCCAATCTCAAAAAATCATTCGACCAGATGTGAATATTCAAAAACAATCATATTTAGACTTTATTGTATCGTTTATATGAATGTTTTGGGTAACAAGGCAAATTCTAAAACCCTTCCGTTTTTGAAGAAAAATAAACTTAAAGGGGCAGTACATTTATATTTTTGATCGGCTATGATCGGAAAGTATGCGAATTAACTATTTTAAATTGTCTCGCACCTTCCTCGTTTCCAGCGCTCTCTCATTTATTTAGAATGAAATTCGGATCATTAGCATGCCTTGTAAACGCCGGACACGCAGGGCGTACTGTTCGTTTACAAATCTGTAGACGGATCTCCGTTTTTGACGACTTTAAACGTAACTTCTTGAAAATGGTAAAAATTTGACCCGTAGTCATATACATTTCCATGAACAGGGAATTTTTCTTTCTTAATTGAGCCAATGTTGTAAAACCCGCCTGACTGTCCCTTTAAAAGCAATAGTTTCAATATTCAAACCACTTAAACGTTTCCACTTGGGCGAGGAAAAAGCTTCTCCCTTTCGCGAAACAGTGATAAACGGGCACTTATAAAATGATGTGGGCAAATATGCCAAAAGACGGAAAGACCAAGTAGTGTCTGTGAAAAGAATTCGTTAAAGTCCGCTGAACGGAACTTCTCACGGATGAAAAGAACGGCGGCTTGTGAACAATCACGGTGAGAAAAAGATACGGAGAAATGAAAGCATGGGTGCATAGGGGTCGTTTGGGGGGGGGGGCAAGATGCGTAAGCCCCCCAAATGGGGCCTCGAAAGCAACATAGCCCCCCCCGTTTGTTACATTTTTAAACCTAACGCCGAACTACGTCGTTTCCAATACTACAGATTTCCTACCAGAAAATCGATTTTACTGGTTGTAAAATTGTAAAGTTGGGGTCCAAACTCATTGTGAAGTCAGAAGGGGTTTTAAAGTTTTCCTCGCATTGTTTCGAATAGTGAAAATAAGATACATTTTCAAATTGTGAGGGTAGATTTTTTGCAAATTTCAATTGGACTTTGGCCCAAAGGTATAAAAAAACGATAAAAATATGAAAAACCAATTTAAAACATGTATACATGCATGATCTGTCAAAAATGGGGTTTTCGCAGTCAAGATAAATCCTGTCCGTTGTTTAGCAGAGCCTGTGCACCTGGTGAAACGGCCCCGCCCACCCATGGCGGCAATGAAAAAATCGGGTTCAAATCGGGCATTCAAAACGAAATATCTCGCTTTGTTTTGGATGAAATTTTAAACTGTAAAAAGGAAAAGTTTAAGTTATGGACTTATCTTGCGATATATTTGTATTAATAATTCAAAAATTTATAAGGAAAGAAGGAGATTCTCGCTTCTACCGCCTGAGTGCAATGCATCGATTGATGGGCGTGGTTGTGCATACATATCCTGATAAGCTGAGTGACCCTTCGACTGTTGTTCGCAGGGCTCCCCGGGGCCTCGTCCGTTTCAGCTGTTAGCGTGCGATCTGCGCCAATTCAGCTGTTAGCCACATGGACGAATGAAGCCCCGAAATCCACGTGGCACGTGGATTTATTGGTTTACATACACAAGGACGACAAAAGAATGAGTCGGAAAAAACAATGATTCGGGGCAATGGCAAATAAAGAAAATCTTTGTCGCTATCGGGAACACGGGGGTCTACTAAATCAGGCTGGACACACAGGGAGTAATTTCCTTGATATCGCAATGTTTCTTTACATTCACTTTTAAATTGCACTGCGCCTTAAGATCACGTGAGTGTGTGAGTGTGTGAGTGTGTGAGTGTGTGAGTGTGTGAGTGTGTGAGTGTGTGAGTGTGTGAGTGTGTGAGTGTGTGAGTGTGTGAGTGTGTGAGTGTGTGAGTGTGTGTGTGAGTGTGTGAGTGTGTGAGTGTGTGAGTGTGTGAGTGTGTGAGTGTGTGAGTGTGTGAGTGTGTGAGTGTGTGAGTGTGTGAGTGTGTGAGTGTGTGAGTGTGTGTGTGAGTGTGTGAGTGTGTGAGTGTGTGAGTGTGTGAGTGTGTGAGTGTGTGAGTGTGTGAGTGTGTGAGTGTGTGTGTGAGTGTGTGAGTGTGTGAGTGTGTGAGTGTGTGAGTGTGTGAGTGTGTGAGTGTGTGAGTGTGTGAGTGTGTGAGTGTGTGAGTGTGTGAGTGTGTGAGTGTGTGAGTGTGTGAGTGTGTGAGTGTGTGAGTGTGTGAGTGTGTGAGTGTGTGAGTGTGTGAGTGTGTGAGTGTGTGAGTGTGTGAGTGTGTGTGTGAGTGTGTGAGTGTGTGAGTGTGTGAGTGTGTGAGTGTGTGAGTGTGTGAGTGTGTGAGTGTGTGAGTGTGTGAGTGTGTGAGTGTGTGAGTGTGTGAGTGTGTGAGTGTGTGAGTGTGTGTGTGAGTGTGTGAGTGTGTGAGTGTGTGAGTGTGTGAGTGTGTGAGTGTGTGAGTGTGTGAGTGTGTGAGTGTGTGAGTGTGTGAGTGTGTGAGTGTGTGAGTGTGTGAGTGTGTGAGTGTGTGAGTGTGTGAGTGTGTGAGTGTGTGAGTGTGTGAGTGTGTGAGTGTGTGAGTGTGTGAGTGTGTGAGTGTGTGTGTGAGTGTGTGAGTGTGTGAGTGTGTGAGTGTGTGTGTCTATCAGCGTAAAATCACGCGTTCATTTTCCCAGAGGGAGAGGTTGGGATCGAGCGTATGCAGAATTTCACCTGCTTTACTCCATTTTCAAGCCAAAAGCCGCAAAGTAGCCAAAAACTGCAGGTGAATGCGGCCGCAGGCCGCAAGCCAGTAGGGTGTGCGCCGTAGGCGGGCGTACCTTCCTGGTAGAATGATAAGTGGGGAGGCGCAGATTGATTGGAATGAAAGAGTTCTGATTCCTTACAGTTCAATTTGACACATTTCAACTCCTCTCGGGCGGAGCCGTTTATGAGTTGGACAAGGCACATCCACATGCGTAAATTGGAAGGAAGTCAAAGGCAAAAAGAAATCGCGAAATTTTCAAAAACAAAGGGTGAAAGAACATTTTAAAGTTAAATGGACCCTGTACTGCATAGCTAGGGTTTTTTGTCTATTTATGTGAGCCGATCGTCTTTATTCAGTTGTCTTATTGTTTCCAAAAGATAGGGGAAATGTCGTAATAAGCCATAAATCATCGGTCGCTGTCGTGTCGCAGAGTGGCTAGCGCACTGATCAGTCGCGGATTCGATTCATCCATACTCTTTCCATATAAATTCCTCGTTAAGTCAACAAGAAAACAATCTCTCATTACCATTCTGTGAGTATACCCATGCGTTGTTTGGTGATTAGTCATTAATCCGTTAGTGGTCGTTGGGGGGTCGCGGGAAATCGCCGTTCCTATGTATCTATGACTACGAATGCCCGCATTATTACCGGTCTGTCGGCCGCCCTCTCCAATAGCTATTCGTAATTCGATTGTTAGCCACTTTGGTAGCTTTGGACGTAATATCCTGCTAAATAAGACAGGTGTGGTTGGCAGACCGGTTCCAACAGGGCGAAGGCGCGTCCGGGGGAATGTCTTTTGTAAAGGGAAGACGAGTACTGATATTCGGAGAGGCGGTGGCCTATTTCCTCTCGATTGCCCCTCTCTTTCTCGGCCAAAGAGGTTCTCCGAGGATCAGCCGTCGCTAATTGGCCGACAACCGGGAGGGTCCAGGGACGGGTTCGCGCGCAAGTTCGGCTATTAAGTTGTGGTCACTCGCGGTTCCAACTGTTTTTGCGGTTGGGAAAGTGAACAGGATTTTGTGGAGAAGATGCAGTGGACAGCATAACAAAGAGAACTCCGCTTTGATTTCGTCATGCGATATTCCAGGATGAGATCCAAATGAAAGTCGCTTGGTCGGGAGACCGAAGCAATTCCGAAAAAGACGAGGAAAACGGGATTTTTCTCAAGGACTAGGGTACATTGGGTCCCACCGCGATCCTTTGATTGTATACACACTCCTATTTTACAGTGTTATGTAGCTTTTTTTGTTATTATGCACATCAGTTTTTCCAACCGTTAGTGGGTAAATATGTGTGGAAATCAAGATCAGTGAGAAGGCGCCGACTTTTCGTTGGAAATAGACTATAAAGTAATTGGAAACAAAGGTTATCTTATCATGGCGTTTCAAAATATTCAAAGGGCTTCAGAAAAGCCTGGAGTGAATTTGTTTCATGACGACGAAAAATCAACAAGTATAGTCGTGGCCCAAATACTTTTTTCCCAGATAATGAACTTCCATGTTAGCTTCCAGGAAATGCCTAGCTTGCAGGTGGGTCCGGAAATGCTACAATTGCGCGGAAATTTCTATAATCCATACGAATTTAAACAGAAAGAAGCTTTATTTAGTGATCTGTTGTTAACATTGTCGATCCAGAAGATCAAATTTTCAAACATTTTCAGATTCATACGTCAACGGAAGAGTTAATTGCACAAGTAGTTTTTGAACAAAAGCAAATAACAAATTATAGTTTATCATTTGCTTGTTGTCGTCCTTCGGATAGGCTAAGAAGCTCTGAAATTCAAATTATTGAAGAAAACATCTGACTCTATCTTACCCTGTGGATCAACCACTCGTAAGTGAATGTGTTCCTGTCGTCCGTTGTGTTGAGATACAATCTGCAACTTAAAGGCAAAGTATTTAAAACTAGGTTGTAACAAACCAATATAACACAACGGTGATCATGGGGAAAATATGTTGTTCCACCATCTGAAGAAGAGTAGGCCTATCAGGCCTGTCCAACATTCATGGCATTTCAATATTAAGTATGCCGCTTCCTCCAATGAGACCGACGACCCCTCCTCGCTCGTGTTTCTCATGGTAAAGGTAATGATTGATCTCAACGATCTTGACAAATCCATCCGGAGAGGTGAACATAGCAAAAAATAGTTAAATAGATTAATACCAGAATAGAAGCAATATGGTGGTGACCAGAAAAATGCTTCCGTGGCATACAGCCCTAGCATCCTCCACAGCGCCGCTGAAAAGTCCTATTTTTCTACATTAAACCATCAAATTCTTTGGTATCTCGGATGAGAGACATGTGTTAATTGCAGTATGGTCTTAGGGAGTCTTAGAGAAAGACACATGGATGAAATCTGCATTTTTGACTTATTGTAAAATGTTAATCGCTTACCAATTTCAGCATCTGATGCCTGTTAGAAATACGAACCAGAATTCTGAAGCACGGATGTCGACGGCAGTTTTCGTGAACGGGTGAACGCATCATGTGTGCTCTGTGATATTTTCAAAAAACAATAAAACAATCTGCTTTGGCGATTGAGGAAACTTTTCATTAACTTAATAAGGGTATATGTATAAAACTCTGAAAAATTAACATTTCTATAAGCTGGAGAAAAACATGAATAACGAAATCTGCTGTGCAATCTGTACAAGTGACATAATGCTTACGACAACGACTGTAACACGGCTGACTCATGCGCGAAACGTGGATAACCTTTTGCCATTCGTGTGTTCTTTCGATTGGTAGTATCACAGTGTATTGCTTTTTAAAATTCTTTAAAACTATCTATCCCATACCGTCAAACAATTAAGGTTGAACAATCGCCCCCCTTCTTGGTGCTTTTTACCTGCTCTTCGCCCTGGGTGCAAGCTCTCCCCGAAGCCTTCAAAGATCTCCAGTTGAGTGTAAAGGGCACCTGGTTCCGAAAAACGAGGAACCCTGAGCAAGGTGAGTGCCCCCGCTCCTCCTCTTTGTCACGCGTGTTTACGACACAGTTTTATTCCAAATAAATGGTTGAATCACAACAATGCATACGGATGGCTGACGACTACGCCAGCGGAATGTGGGAACGGCCGAGACAACGGCCGAAGTGCGGCACGGCCGAAGTGCGGCTAAACCCGGACTAGATATACGGATGACCCGTGGAGATGGCACGAAGGCACACGGTCACTCGAACACGGGCCGCGGTCGAGAAGTCACGAGGGAGGGGACGTTGCCGTTCGAGGGAGGAGGGTCACGCACAACTGGAGCCATGATGTTGACAGAGCCTGCAAAAGAGGGGTATTAAAAGAAGTGTGCGTGTGCGTGTGCGTGTGCGTCTTTATAAGTTGTTGAGGCAACCGACCTAACCGACCTCTAGTGGCAGTGTTGCTGCTCTCAGAGTCAATAGATTGTGAAGAAGTCCTCCTGGAAGAGGCGGCTGGGCTGGGAAGGAGTGTAGAATTTGTCAAGCTCGGTGCGAGTTGGGGAGGATCCATTGATGATGGAGATGGAGTGGCCGGCACTGACTGAAACGCATAGATTTTTATTGGGGTTTTAGCAGATTTCAAATAAAAATGGATAGTGCTAGCTGAGACCACTCATCGACCCTCTTCGTTTCAAAATGGGGTTTTAAACCCAATTTTCTCTATTTTGTGGCCATCATAGATCTTAACTTTGGTGGAAAAAACGAATGAACCTGGTTTTTCGTGGCATTGAACTACCAAAATCTCACCATATCTGTGTCCTGTCCAAGACTTGTTCCAGATTCAACCGTAGTCTGTCTCTTCAAACACCTTCTCGATGACATTCTGTGCTTGCGAAGGGCCGTGTAGTAGCCATCTCTCACAGAAGAGAACATCATTGTGACGAGGGAAGACCAAGCAGCTACCGTATCAGCAGGCTGAAATTAATATAGTCTATTTCCAACGAAAGGTCGCCGCCTTTCCACCGACCATGATAACTATTCTTATTTAACCAATACCATTTTGAAACATTGAAGTTAACAAAAATAGAATAAGCGAAATAGCACGGTAAAAGAGGAGTGTGCAGACAATTAAATGCTTCGCGGTGGGATGCAATGACCGCATTCCTTTAATAATTGGCCAAATCATGTTCCGTTTTTCGGAAACACACTATAGTCCTCTTGGATATAGAGTTGATGGCTTACCTGGTGGTTGGCCATGTCCAGAATCACTCCTTCGACGGTGATGGCGTCAGCAATTGCTACCCAGAAATCAGGCTTCCAACCGAACTGTTTCAACTCGACGTGTTCTTCACCGTAGGTTCGGGAAACTTGGTTGATGTAGTCGGGGTCATGGATCTGAAAAGATGCGTCTTCGGCTATGTTTTTCACAGAGTACGTAGTTTAATTATTCCTTTTCTTGACTAAAATAGTTTAAGAACTTCTTTCAACTTTTTTCAAGCCATATCACCCTCCCAACAGCGTCTTCCGTGTCTGTAGACATCTCGGTCGCCATCCATCAGCGACTTTCGTCGTTTTGCAGAGAGAACGACCGAAAACAACGGCCTCCCAGATGTTTGCCGAGGGATGCTCACGGCGTCACTCTCGCGTATTACGCGGTTTTCTCTGACGTCCGGTGGGAGTAATTACCACAACAAGGGGGGAGACAAACACCGGCCAGGCAGGGGAAAGTACAAAGAGTCTCAGACACACTTTGGTCTTTGAACACTAACTTTTTTTTTTGGGAAATTACCTTAACTAACTTTTGCTTAAAGAGTTACCTTAAAAAACTTTAAGGAGTTACCTTAACTAAATTTCGCTTAAGGATTTATCTTGACGAACATTTGCTCAATGAGTTTCCCTATGAAACTTTTGATTAAGGATTTACCTTAACCAACTTTTTCTTAAGGAGTTACCTTAACGAACTTTTGCTCAAGGAATTACCGTAACTATCTTTTGCTTAAAGAGTTTTCTTAACTGTCATTCCTAAAAGAGGTAGCTTAAATAACTTGCCTTAGAAGTTACCTTAACTAACTTTTGGGCCTTAACTACCTTTGCCTTTTTCCTTAATTACTTTTCCTTAAGGAGTTGCCCTAGTTAACTTTTGCTTAGGAGTTACCTTAACTAGCTTTTGCTTAAGGAGTTCCCTTAACTACCCTTGCTTAACGAGTTACCTTAACAATCTTGGCGCAAGGAGTTACCTTAACTAACGATTGCCCAAGGTGTTACCTTACCATAACTGCATTTAGGCTTACATTAACTACCTTATCCAACTTTTGCTTAAAGAGTTTTTTTTAAAAAAGTTTTGCTTAATGAGTTTTACTTTATCCTTAACTACCTTTAGGTTAGATAGTTACTTTAACTTCCTTATTTTCAGTAAAGACCTCACCTTAGCAACGACGTCCTCAATGAGATCTTTCAAACGCACGCTCATTTGCCCAACTGGTAGATGTAATTTTGGAAATCGGCTCGTTTTTCGAATATCCTTTGTAGAACCTAGATCATACTTTTTTTTGAGGAGTTTTTGGGTTAAGAACTTACCTTGTTTCCAAATTCAGAGTGTGGGTTTTCAAAGCACTGGTTGATAATTTCCCTGCTTTGGGGACTAATGGGGTGGGAGACATCTCTTCGCATGGATTTTTGTCGAGAGACGCCGTTGGAACCTCTGAAAATGTTTAGTGTTTAGTCTCTCTTTCTCTCCCTCTCTCTGGCTCTCTGTCTCTCTGTCTCTCTGTCTCTCTGACTCTCTGTCTCTCTGTCTCTCTGTCTCTCTGTCTCTCTGTCTCTCTGTCTCTCTGTCTCTCTGTCTCCCTCTCCTCTCTCTCTCTCTCTCTCTCTCTCTCTCTCTCTCTGAATTCCACCTCAACCCTCCCGATTCCTCGTTTCTAGCCTAAACCCCCTTTGTCTTCGTTTAAACCTCGGCCCGTGGTCCCTCATAAGTGGGCTATAAATCCCAGTCGCATGTCACTTTTTCTCCTCCGAGAACACGCGGGGACCCAGAAAATCAGGAGCCAAAGTGATTTCCAAGAAAAAACAAAAACTTTTTGGTTTCATAGAACCCGACTGGCTAAATCTCTTTCGGCTGAGTGACTCTTTGTTTGTGGTTTGGAGGATGATCCCGGTTTACTGGATAACCAAGATCTGCGAAAACAACTAATCATTCAAGTGTGTTTGCAGAACTGAAGGCAAAATCAGTTGCGATTGGGTCCCGCAGCGATTTTCCGTGACCTACCCGGGTTCGAAAATATGAGACACGCATATGCAAAAGCATTAAAAACGGATTTCCCGACCTGAAGCCCTCCGTGTCTTTTTGAAATAAGAAATTTATATTTGAGTCCCATTAATACGGGTGCGATTGATTGACAATGTTTGTCCTGGAAAAATTTTTCATTTTGAAGTCGCAAGTCGACCTGTAGGGCAGCCAAAAAATAATTTTTGTAGGTTTTCGTTTAGTTTTGAGGTGAAACTAGCAAAACTTTCTGTTCCGATGGAGAAAAGAATCACAAAACATGTGAAAATCAATCCTCTCCGTTCGAAACTACAGTTGGCGGTGGAAGAGATTTTTTCACAATGGAGCGCGTTTACACCTATCTACATAATAAAACTTTTTTATAGCTGTCGCCAAATTGGAATTCTGCCATAAACAGCCTTAATGCAGCATTCGTGCGATGCGCAGGCGAAAACAGCATGCAAACAGCGTAGACGCAGAGAAAAAAGCGGCTTTTTCTCGCTAATTTCCGTTTGGCGACGATTATACATTCCGAAATTCCAAATCTCATCCAATATTACATAATTTTCTACGATTGCAGGTGTACACGGCAGAGAAAGGCGAGAGAGCATGGGAAATGACGAGACGAAGAACGGCGCTCTATTCAAACCATGTTTTCAACAAAACTTCAGACCCTCCTAATTTGGTTCATTTTGCTCCAAAAAGAGAAAATGGGACACTTTTCTGGATCAGGAGAATGAGATCCACTCACTTATAACCAATCCGAAAAACTTTTTTCACACAGTCTACGTTAACGAAACCAAAGCGTTTTTTTGCCTGGACAAACTCCAACCCTTCAGAAGGACTTTTCCCCTTTTTGCCCCAGAAAATAGCCCTAGAGAGGCATTGTTTTTGCGTTGTTGTGGTTGTCAGAACACAAACATATCCAAAACAATGTTCCTGATGTAATCGAGCCCTGAATGTGGCATCTGGGTACCATATTTTGTGGGTTTTACAAGAAAACGGCTTGTTTTGCAAAAGAGTTCAAAAAGATTTGCAAAATGAAGCGGCTGGTTTTACAAAACCTAAGTTCAATAGAGTCAAACTTTGTTCCCTCGCATAAATCGCCCCATAATCTATCTCCCTTCAATGGATTCCTGCCTCTCAGCCGTCTTCAGCTGCCCTGCTTCGCGACATCTCTCCTCCCCAGGGACCCTTGCGAATTTATGAAACGGCGCTTGATTTCCGAGTGAAGAAGGCCAAATTCCACAGTGTGGGGGCGACCGGAAAATGGGTTTAAGTGCGAATTCGTCTGATTTACTAGCAGAAAATTCATGAGATTTTCCCCAACCAACGCTTTTTGAAGGGTCTTTGAATATGGCTCTCCCATTAAACTCAATCTCGTATTGTTCCTGGAGGGCGGAAATTCAACCGAACCATGCATAACCGATTCAGTTTCAATTAAGCGGACTACGCCGTTTGAGTGAAAATGATGTCAATTGAGAATAGCTGAAGTTATAGATATGCGTTGACCGAATGGAGGTCTTTTCCCATATGGGAAAGGACCTCGTAAAATTGATTTTTCAAAAAACATACCCATTTTCTATGTTTTGACTGCAGCCGGTGCAGGTGTACACGATTGAACAATGCAAAGGGTGCACGGTTACACGGCAGAGAAAAGCGAGAGAGCGCGGGAAATGGCGAGACGCAGAATGGCGCGCTATTCAAACGATGTTTTCGACTAACGTTAAACTTCAAACGCTTCTAATTTGGTTCATTTTGCTCCAAAAAGAGAAAATGGGACACTTTTCTGAATTCGGAGAATGAGATCGTGGCAATTTAAAGAGGCAGAAATCGAGCTTTTCATTTAATTTTCGATCGGATACACTTATAGCTGTCGCCAAATTGGAATCATGCCAATAAAATTAGAATGTTCCAGTTATCCTCTGTTGACATTGAAGTTCGTAGTCTAATCAGTAGACGACAGAGCATGAATTGCACATTTTCAAAATTAACGTATGATTTCATTTTGGCGACAGCTGAATATATGCGAATCAACTATAGTCGAATCATTTTGCACGCTATTTTCGCCTGCGTATCGCACGAAAGCTGCATCAAGGCTGTTTTTGGCAGGATTCCAATTTGGCGACAGCTAAATGCTAAATTGTCCCGCACCTTTCGCGTTTCCAGCGCTCTGTCAGCCAATTAGAATAAATTTTGGTTCGTTAGCATGCCTTGCAAAAGCCGGACACGCAGGACGTACTGTTCGTTTACAAATCTGTAGACGGAGACCTGTTTTCTTTAAAGCGTATTTTCTCGAAAACGGTGAATTTTCGACTCATAGTCATATATATTTTCATAATCAGCGAATTTTTCTCTTATAATTGAGCTAATGTTATAAAAACCCGCCTGACTATCCCTTTAAGAAGAAGAAGAAAAAAACGAGGCCCTTTCCATTTAAAAAAACAAAAAAAAAAACAGTTGTGGTTCCTTTTCAAACAAGAATCGAACGTTGAAGGATTTTTCGAAATAGGTCCCGCCGATATGATCGGTGATCTACCTCAAAAGAGACGAAGAGCACACAGAAAGAGACATACAAAGAGACAAACAAGAGCCAAAGGCAGTTAGAAGAGTCCTTTTCTTGTCTGCCTCAATATATGCCTCTTTTGGTCTACCACCTCTATCCATTTTTCTGAGAGATTCCCGAACAATTTTACTTCAAAATGTCTCAACAACTTCCGTGCACATTCCTGAACCATTCGGTTGACCAGAGACCTCCCAATCCATCTTGTGCCTCCCATTGTCCGTGGAAAGACCTTCGCGTGTGCCCTGAGGCGTGGAGTCTCTTCCTCCGCGAATCGCTATTATTCGTCCTTTGACGTCACGCAGAAGATCTCTGGGGAACTCGGAAAACCAAATTCAGATGGCAGGATAGGCTGTTTTGTTATTTTGGTTTTTAAACGCAGATTGAAGAAGTAGACAGTTCAAAACCAGATTTCTTTAAGCATGTCCCGAAAACGTTTGATAGGGAAACTTATTTCGGTACGGAAGGGTTTTTTGGCGGGGAAAGTTTGTGTTTCACGCCGTTAAAGGGACCATCAGGGACTTTTTTCTGCAATTAAAACCAACGTAAAAATGCAATAGTACGGTTTTATCATATATTTTTCTTTGTGCCAGCAAAAGCCATTCGCACGAGAGACGAACCGAACACGGGACCGATTGGGTACAAGCTACGGGCGCTAACCAGTTGGCTATTGAGCCAATGAAAGTTTGGCGCTGCGTGTTCCTAATCCCCAGCGGCCCTCACCTTGGACAGGGGGCAGATGGTGTGAAAAAACGTAAGTTTTTACACTTTTACTCGTTTTCCCATCTAAAACCTTGAGCCTCGTGGCTCGAGGGCATGGTCGTAATTTTTTAGTATCACAAGCTTGGGTAATTAAACCGACACTTGAAAGTTTTGCTAAAATCATCTTTTGAGCTGCGCGCACATCGGTTCTCTCGATTCTCCAAGCTATCTCGCCTCCTTCTGTAAACCTGAACCCTTGAAATTTTTCGCTGTGAACTTTTGTAGTCAAATCATGCAAATTTGGAATGTTTCAAAATCATGATCTATGTATTTAAAAAAATTTTAAAGGGGAAGTACCTCGTAAAATTGATTTTTCAAATCGTTTTAATACCAACTTACATAAATACCAAAACATACCACTTCTGTATGCTTTGGACTGCAATCGGTGCAGGTATACACGATTGAAAATGCAAAGGGTGCACGGTTTACGGCAGAGAAGGCGAGAGAGCGCGGGGAAAAAGGAGACGCAGATTGGCGCGCAATTGATATTTTCGACAAAACTTCAGCCGCTTCTAATTTGGTCCATTTCGCTTCAACAAAAGAAAATGGGACATTTTTCTGAATCAGGAGATTGTGATCTACTCATTTAGGACAAATCCAAATAATTTTCTCGAACCGAGGCTTGAATGATCCAATTTTTATGATTCCCTTTCCCCTTTGCGACCAAATGAAGAAGCTCATTCATCTACCCCATGCACTTTTGCTCTTTTGAAACCTACGTTGTCCTTGTGGAATCCCTTTGAGCGAGCTTCGGTTTGTCCTTGATCGATCCGGCAGTCTTCGGTCTGTTCTGAGTTCCCAACTCCACCATAGAACGACTCTTCGAGAAAGCATCTCCCTTCTGAAATTCCTCTTTCGTCTCGAGAAATCCCCGTCGCATCCCCGACACTTCATAACCTCGTGAAAACACCAAAAAACACAAAAAAATGCCCCGGGGAACTCGGTAGCTGTGATGTTTCCTACATAATAACAACTCATTCGTTTTGTGAGAATGAGGACGAGATCACCGGGAGCCAAAGACAAAACATCATTTCGATGTTTTGAGGAGCACCTGGCAATCACAAAAAGTCACGAAACTTCGTTTCGAAGCTGATTTCCCATGCATAAAAGTCCCGTTTCTCCCTCGGGCAATCGCAAAATAGTGGCTGTTGTGTCGGATTACGGGGTTCCAGCCTGTTATTAGCCTCAGCACTCACCGATTTCTCCTCTTTGTAACGGATGGTCATCGAATCCGACCGCTGACGGATTTTCGAGTTGCTGGAGTTACCCATCCTCTGAAAATGAGGGTTTAAGGAGGAATTTGAGACTGAGACAGAGATATTCATTTGGAAAACGAAATTTAGAATGAAATGAAAGTAAGAGAGGAGAGAGGGACAGAGAGACAGAAAGACAGAGAGACAGAGAGACAGAGAGACAGAGAGAGAGAGACAGAGACAGAGACATGGTGAGAGAGAAAAGGCTAGGTATAACACTAAAGACAGGATTGCGTGAATGAATACGTGAATGAAAGAGAAAAGTGAGGGCGAGGGACGAAAATAGCAGAGTTCGGAATGTCACAGTTGTTCGTTTGATCGGAATCGATGTTTCAGACTGAAAACAATTGGCCTCGGCAGTAATTCGCAAAAATATCCGGTGGAAATGAGGAAAGTTTCCTTTGCGAAATGAAAAGAAGTGTGGAGATTTACGATTTTCAATCAAGCAATTGTTTTGGTGTGTGAACACGAGCACTTTGGAAGGAGGAATCAAAGAACGGAAATGAGTGTGTGTGTGTGAGTGAGTGAGTGAGTGAGTGAGTGAGTGAGTGAGTGAAAGAGTATTTCTCATAAAAATCAGAAATTCAAACAGTCGTTGTTATGCCCCTCGGGAAGTTATCGAATGGGTTAATATGTGAAAACAAATAGCAATTGTGTGTATTGCGTGCCTGAGGCTATTTGTGTTGTCAGGAGGAATCCTTCTACGTCACAGCTTAATTGGCGGACAGCGCTTCGCAGTAATAATTAGGCGTGTGAGGAGAAAAGGCGAGGATGGCCCCAATTAGAGGAGGAAATGTGGACATGAAGGACACGTGAATATCCTCATAAGGAGAGATATTCTTCAGATGAAAAGAGGCATTTGAGATTAAAGGAGACAAACACGAGGTTACCGGGGCTTCTGGGGTAAGTGAAGCCACGGCGGCGAACGGGGGATGAGCCGGAGATTAGGAGAGAGGGTTTCTTCTGAGAGACGGCAAGGAAATTATGAAAACTCAGGGGAGGTTTAAAGGAAACTTTCTCTCTCTCTCTCTCTCTCTCTCTCTCTCTCTCTCCTTCTCTCTTTCTCTCTCTCTCTCTCTCTCTCTCTCTCTCTCTCTCTATCTGTCTGTCTCTCTGTCTGTCTGTCTGTGTCACTCTGTTTTTCTGTCTCTCTGTCTCTCTGTCTCTGTCTCTCTATCTCTATCTCTATCTCTATAGCATTTCCTGGATAACAGAAGCAGTGAATGCACGTCGTTGGCTGAAAAGCTGAAAAGTGAGGAAACTCTCATTACAAAGATGCTTTTCATTAGACTACGGTAGTTATTGTTTACGTGGAGTACGTAAACAACCGTCAACGACGTTTAATTCCCTATTCATTCAGAATTCAAAACTCGGAAAATCACAACAAGGCGAAGGAAGTAAACTATCTAAATTTTTAGTGTCTGAGACCGAAAGCATCAGTTTGTTTTAAAATTTAGTAACCCATTTTTTGTTTTTCTAACAAACAAAGTATGTTTCTTAGCACAAACTCTCCTTTTTTTTGGATTTCCAGAGGAATGAGCCCATTATTAGAGAAATGCTCAATGAAGCATGCAACTCGCCGATACACAGAACTATCGTGCTTTACTACGTTTTGAAAATTATAAATTGCTTTAAAATTGTTTTCAAACCTGAATTTAAGATAGGAAATAGGAGGTCGGAAATTAAAAAGTGACTTTTCAATTTCAAAAGTCGAAAAATTCAATAGTCAAGAAAGACGTTTGCTGCACGAAAGTCCGCTGAGGTTGCTAAGGGTTTAGTCGTTTCAGGTTGCTTGGCAAAAGTTTCCTGAAAGGGACAGTCAGGGGTTTTTACAACATTGGCTCAATTAAGAGAGAAAATACGCTGATCATGAAAATATATATGACTATTGGTCAGAATTTTATCGTTTTTGAGAAAATGCGCTTCAACGTCAAAAACGGATCTCCACACAGATTTGTAGACGGGCAGTACGCCCTGCGTGTCCGGTTTTTACAAGGCTTGCTAATAAGCCGAATTTCGTTCTAATTGGATGAGATAGCTCTGGAAATGAGGAGGGTGCGAGACAATTTAGCATAGTTAATTCGCATAATTTCCGATCGCAGTCGATCGAAAATGAAATTAAAAGCCCCCTTACTGCCCCTTTAAAGGGACCGTCAGGGACCTTTTCATTTCCATTTTCATCGGGTACTGTCAAAAACATACTAATTATTTATGCTAAATTGTCTGGAATACTCCTCATTACTCCGAGTAATCTCGTCCTATTAGAATAACAACTTCGAAATTAGACTGGCTTGTAAACATCGTGCATGCAGGCGTTGCGGCCATCCGCAGAATCTGCAGACGGTCGGCCGGTTTTGGGCACTTTGAAGCAAGATATCCCGAAAACGGAGAATTTTGGACCCTATGTTGTATATTGTTTTTTGATCAGCTGATTTTTGTCTTACATATGAGCCAAAGTTGCAAATGGTCCCTGACGGTTCATTTAAAGGCAGAGGCCCAGAAAAATGAAAAAGGACCTGTCCATGACGTAACGTAGGCGAGAGAGTGTCATTTTCAATGGTGAAATGCAGAGAGTTTTACGATTAGCATGGACAGGTCCCCCTCTTCATTTTACCTGGGCCTCTGCCTTTAAAGGGCTCGTAAGGGGCCTTTTCAGAATCATATGCTGATGAAGACTTGGCAAGCATTTTGCGCACGGCCGTTGTCTGGAGCGGTGTTCGGGAAAATGATTTCAATTGAAATGGGCGAATTTGCATACGGTTCATTTCCAATCTGAAAAGGCCCCTTACGGCCCCTTTAAGTACTTTTGGGAGAGTTGGAGAGAGAGGCAGAGAGAGAGAGAGAGAGAGAGAGAGAGAGAGAGAGAAAGAGAGAGAGAGAAAGATGAACGTTTCTTACGTGAGAGCCATCAATCCGTCCATAATCCCGCGTCAGCTGCCCAGCTAAATTATCGCCGGAACCGGGCGGCAAATTTATCTTCCCTGATGAGTTCATCAGTCACGGTTTCACGCTAATGGCGGGTCTCAGGAAAACAAGAAGTTAATTGGAAGACAGAGAACGCAGCTTGATGAATACAACTGAATGCCAAGTGATGATTACGGATTCCTGGAAGCCAGGGAGTCGCAAAGAGGATTACAAGAACTCTCTCTCTCTCTCTCTCTCTCTCTCTCTCTCTCTCTCTTTCTCTCTCTGTCTTTCTGTCTCTGTCTCTCTGTCTCTCTGTCTCTCTGTCTCTCTGTCTCTCTCTCTTTCTTTCTCTCTCTGTCTTTCTGTCTCTGTCTCTCTGTCTCTCTGTCTCTCTGTCTCTCTGTCTCTCTGTCTCTCTGTCTCTCTGTCTCTCTGTCTCTCTGTCTCTCTGTCTCTCTGTCTCTCTCTCTCTCTCTATCTCTCTTAAACATTGAGTTTCCAATGTATTTGTTTTCTAAACAAATTGTCCTACAATTCTACGTAACGAGCCACCACCAAAACAAATTTCCTCCCAGCTTTCACGTTTCGGCGGACCTGAGAGGAATTATGGGAGAGGGAAAGGTGAAAATGAATAACAATTATAATGGCAATTAACTCTAATTAGGGGTCATTACAAAAGTGTTTTCTGAGCCCTACCGCCTCAAGGTGAAATATTCATTGGGGGAAAGGTCGTTGAACCATAATAGGGGATAATTTGGAAAACAACCGGATTTGTACTATAGAAGTCAAACAGCCTTAGGGTAGTACTTTAATGTTATAAAAACAAAAAATGACCTTAAATTAACAAATATAGCAAGAAGGCAGAAGTTGTGCGTATTTCTAGGTCGAGATTCCCCAAGGCGACCAAAGATAGCCGGGGCATGGTTGAGGCCACGCCCCTTTCCAAGCACGTGTGCACCCAGAAAGGGCGAATTGGAATGAATTGAGCCAAGGGAAGGTGTTGGGTGTTCAATGTCTCCTGGAGACGGAAGGTGACAAGTCAGTGAGGTAAGGGAGCGAAAATCGAGTGTACTTGAGTGAGAAAGGCTGGTAGTTGTCTGAACTAAGCGGTAAAAACAATGGCAGACGCAAGTGAGTCAGGCGGCGCACGAAGATTGAGCAGGGGTAAGGGAGGCAGGGTTGAGAAAGAGGCACAGAGCATTGAATGAAGGGGAAAATGAGAAAATGAATTATTTTGAATTATCCATGGAGGGCTTCACTCTCACGGGGGGTTTTGAATTATCTTTTCCGGAAAAAGGCACCTGTTTCAGGCAAAACCTTAAAGGATGGCACATTAGGTCCCGCCGCGATCGCTTCATTGCCTGAGCACTCCTCTTTCACAGTGCTATTTCCTTCATTTTATTATTATCCTCTTCAGTGTTTCAAATCAGCGGTGGTTAAATAAAGTGGAAATCAAAGTTTCTGAAATGTCGCCAACCATTCGTTGGGAATAGACAATAACCCATCTCAAATTCAACAAAGTTCCACTTTGTTTGCTGGTTTTAAAGGGGGAGGACTTCGTAAAGATGATTTTCAAATATTTTAATAACTTTTTTGAATAGGTACCGTTGTCACGATTAGGAAGAAACCTTTTTTCTATGTTTTGGACAGAGAAAGGCGAGAGAGCGGTAGAAACGGAGAGACGCCGAATGGCGTGCTTTTCAAACGATAATTTCGACAAAACTTTAAACTCTCCTAATTTGGTTCATTTTTATCCAAAAAGAGAAAATGGGACACTTTTCGGAATCAGGAGAATGAGATCAACTCATTTCTCTCAGTTCCAGAAAAAAGTTTTTCACGTGGAACTTCCCCTTTAGCGGCACAGTGTGTACGGCAAATACGACAAAGAATTTTTTGGGAAGTAGGATTGGCGAAAACTATAGATGTATTCATTTTCTTCGTGTATAGCAACTTTTGAGAAGAAAGTTTAAAAAAAAAGATGGCCCTTGTAATTCAAAAGAAATTTCTCTTTTTTTTTGCGCACGCATAAGTCAATATTTTTCGCAGCAGAATAAAAACCTTAAAATAATTTGGCATCGGATGTTCAATTGAAAATAAAAACTGCAAGAAATTCGTTACATCTTTATCTTCAACGGAAAAAAGCACTTTTCTTAAAAACTTTTTTTAATATGGCAAAACTTCATGTCCAAGTTACAAGAACTCGATTTTTGCCTTTCTATTTAATAAAACTCACAAAGAAAATAGCTAGATTCAATAATCACGTGCATGACTAATAGATAATTTCCGAATATAAACCTTCTATTTTGATTCTGCCGCATTTACCTCACTTTGTCGTCACAAGCGATTATCTCCGCTGCCTATTTCCGGAAATAATTGTATGAAATCACTGATATACGAGTACGAGTGATGCGATTGTAGATCATTAGCTCACGCAGATTGAATACGGTTCTAGAACCAAGAAACAGCTTGTTCCATGTGCGTAAAAGACTAAACCTCCCACCTATATAGTTGTCGCCAAACCGGCATCCTGCCAAAACAGCCTTAAGGCAGCATTCGTGCGATACGCAGGCGGAAATAGTGTGCAATTAGCCGAGACGCAGAGAAAAATCGGCTTTTTGCCAAATATGCTCGTTTTGCGAAGGCTATATTAGGCAGCAAATGTAAAGTATTCTAAAAATATAGAGTACAAACTACGATTCTAAACGTCACAGTATTTCGAGATTTAAGTTTTACGCGGAAATTAATCATACTTAGAGGAGAGTTTTACGAGAGTCGTCATTTGCTACGGGATCAGCTGGCATTTAGGGGATTTTGGCGTAAAACGGTTATTTTTGAGGGGAGACGCAAAATACGTGGTTTTGGGAACCATACATCAAAATAAAGTTGATTGAATTTTAAATATTGGATAAAAGATGAAAATTTGGATCTAAAGCTAATTTTTCAAAATAACACTGATTTTTCAAATACTGAGTGTTGTATTGAACTGAGAGATAGAGAACTAAAGAGGTAGAGAGAGGGAGAGGGAGAGAAAGAGAGAGAGAGACCGCAGACGAAAAATTATAAGTAATTTTTACAAATTTTAACACAAAATAACGCTAGATTATAGTCTAACTTAGATTTTTTCTTTTCACATTTCAAAATTTCATCCAGAACGAAGTGAATTATTCCGCTTTGAGTGCCAGAAAATGTACCCAGTTTTTACATTTCCGCTGTTGTTGAGCGTGGTCAGTCTCGGTGCACAGTCGCCGTTAAACACCGGGCATTGTAAAACTTGAGTGGGAAATCCCCAGTTGTGAAAGAATGCACATATTTACGTGTTTTAAATGTGTTTTCATTTTTTCTTATACTTATAGTACCAAAAGTTTCTCAAAAATAATTTAAAAAAAAAATACACGCGTAAATGGCCTGCAGCAATTTTGTCCTCTTGACAGCATTTCGCACTGGAGCACAGACATTTGGCAGTGGAGCGCGAAAAATCGTTAGGTGAAAGTTGAATTTGAACCCGAGTTTGTAGGTGAGGGAGATTGAGACAGAAAGAGAGAGATACATAGAGACAGAGAGACAGAGACATAGAGACAGAGAGAGAAAGAGAGAGAGGGAGGGAGAGGGAGAGGGAGAGAGAGATAGATGTATTCTGTAATGAGCATGTTTATGTCTCGTCGTCCTTGGTGTTCCGTGGAAACAAGAGTCGTCGGGGCTGATCAAAGGCAGGAAAGTGTCAGTTTCTGGGGAACGGGGGTCAGTTGTCATTTATTTTGACGGGCGTCGGTTTTTGAGCGGGCTTCCTCTCTGCCGCGTTGCCGGGCTTACATTCGGCTGTTGTAACAGCAGACACATCCAGCCAATAAATCCCGCTTATTCAGTGACCAAAAAAACATCGAAAACGATTGTTTAACGGGAAAGTAAAGGGTAATCCTTAGAAACAAAAAAGATATAGATGCAGAAAGGGAAGGACCGCGTAAAAAATTATTTGGACTTGGGATAAATGAGTAGATCTCATCCTCCTGATTAGAAAAGTATTCATTTTTTTTTATTTTTGGAGCAAAATGAACCAAGCGCGTGAAGATTTGTCGAAAATATCGTTTGAATAGAGCGCCATTCTGCGTCTCGCATTTTCCCGCGCTCTCTCGCCTTTCTCTGTCGTGTAACCGTGCACCCTTTGCAGCCCCGGTTGCAGTCCAAAACACATAAAAGGGGTATGTTTCATAAACGTTACAAAGGTATCTATTTAATGAAGTTGTTATTAAAAATATTTGAAAAATCAACTTTACGAGATCCTTCCCCTTAAAAAACTATTTAAATAATTTTATTCCCGTTTTCATCTGATCAAGCGTATTCCGTGCCGCCCGTTTTTTTCCTTGTCTCGCGTGTCATATTCTCTAAGAAAAACCTATCGCCTGCCTAAACTTGCCAATAAACCCGCCAAAAAAGATTCCAACACTTCCTCATGCAGAAATTGAGTGGGGGTTTTCAAATTTCAAGGCTTCTTTCATTTAAAACAAACAGAATGTCAGCAGCAAAAACTGCCGTAGTTATGAACCCACTGGTCTTCTTCCTGGAGCAATCGGTAATTTTCCCGTATTTCCAGACGTTTTTCCTTGATGAAAAGGAATACGAAATGAAATTAGCCGACAGAGACTGAAAGAAGAAGAAACGCAGCATGAATGATCGGGCGGAGGCGAAGGACGTCAGCTGTTGGAGGAAAACAGAGAGAGAAAGGGAGGGAGGAGAGGGAGGCGCGAGAGTCTCTCTCTCTTTTCCCCTCTCTCTCTCTCTGTCACTACTTCTTTCTATCTCTATCTCTATCTCTATCTCTATCTCTATCTCTATCTCTATCTCTATCTCTATCTCTATCTCTATCTCTATCTCTATCTCTATCTCTATCTCTATCGTTCTTCTGTCTCTATGTCTCTATGTCTCTGTGTCTCTGTGCCTCTGTGTCTCTGTGTCTCTGTTCCTCTATGTCTCTGCGTCTCTGTGTCTCTGTGTCTCTGTGTCTCTGTCTCTCTCTCTCTCTCTCTCTCTCTCTCTCTCTCTCTCTCTTGTGCTTTCTGAATGCAAAAAGCGCCGATTTCGTATGCAATTCGAATATTTGTTTTTGTCCCGTTAACAAAAATGCTCATGTTTATAGTACTTACATCCTAAGTTTAGCCATTTTTGCTTTTTTCTAATTACTATAAGCCCTAAAGTACAAAGTTTCTAACCAAAAATGAGGCTGATACTCAAAGAGAAGGGGATGAAATGAGAATCTGGGCCGGTCGAATGAGATTTATTCCAAAGTGCGTGTTTTTCTCTCATTTCCCACATGTTGACTGTTTTGTAGTGTGGAAAAACGACGCCAAAACAAATGACGGGAGGTCAATTACGGGAGGACGGGGTCAGTGCAACGGGCTAACACGGTTTAGACTACATGTCAAGATTTGAAGCTTTGTTGGGCTCGGTAAAAGGTAAAAAAGGCTCGGTAAAGCGTGGAATCGGGACAAAGAGCAGCACAGAATAGAAGGAGTTTCCGTCTCTTTCACTGAGATTTTTCGTATTTTTTGGGTTGGCTGGGATTAAACAGCCGAGTGTAAAGCGGTCCATCGCAAGACTTCCGTCGTCGGCCGAACATTAATCTCTCACCTGCACAACAAAAAGGATGTTTGTGGATACCGACGAAAACACGAAAATGACGGCCCACAGCCGTTTATTGGTTTTGGCTAAGCAAAAGGTGGTAACGGGGAAATAGGCTGGCGGAGCAGCTTCTTCACAACAACTCAGAACTTTGGAAAGAAGAAGGGACCAAACTTCTGTGAGAGAAAGTGAGATAGTGTGTGCGTGTGAAAGATTGAGAGAGAGAGAGAGAGAGCAAGATAGAGAGATAAAAATAGAGAGTAAGACAGAGAGACATAAAGACACAAAAACACAGAGACACAAAGACAGACAGAGAGGCAGAGAGACAGAGAGGCAGAGAGACAGAGAGACAGAGAGACAGAGAGACAGAGAGACAGAGAGACAGAGAGACAGAGAGACAGAGAGACAGAGAGACAGAGAGACAGAGAGACAGAGAGACAGAGAGACAGAGAGACAGAGAGACAGAGAGACAGAGAGACAGAGAGACAGAGAGACAGAGAGACAGAGAGACAGAGAGACAGAGAGACAGAGAGACAGAGAGACAGAGAGACAGAGAGACAGAGAGACAGAGAGACAGAGAGACAGAAAGACAGAGAGACAGAGAGACAGAGAGACAGAGAGACAGAGAGACAGAGAGACAGAAAGACAGAGAGACAGAGAGACAGAGAGACAGAGAGACAGAGAGACAGAGAGACAGAGAGACAGAGAGACAGAGAGACAGAGAGACAGAGAGACAGAGAGACAGAGAGACAGAGAGACAGAGAGACAGAGAGACAGAGAGACAGAGAGACAGAGAGACAGAGAGACAGAGAGACACAGAGACACAGAGACACAGAGACACAGAGACAGAGAGACAGAGAGACAGAGAGACAGAGAGACAGAGAGACAGAGAGACAGAAAGACAGAGAGACAGAAAGACAGAGAGACAGAGAGACAGAGGCAGACATAGAGACAGAGAGACACAAAGACAGACAGAGAGGCAGAGAGACAAAGAGAGATAGAGAGACAGAGAGACAGAGAGACAGAGAGACAGAGAGACAGAGAGACAGAGAGACAGAGAGACAGAGAGACAGAGAGACAGAGAGACAGAGAGACAGAGAGACAGAGAGACAGAGGCAGACATAGAGACAGAGAGACACAAAGACAGACAGAGAGGCAGAGAGACAAAGAGAGGCAGAGAGACAAAGAGAGACAGAGAGACAGAGAGACAGAGAGACAGAGAGACAGAGAGACAGAGAGACAGAGAGACAGAGAGACAGAGAGACAGAGAGACAGAGAGACAGAGAGACAGAGAGACAGAGAGACAGAGAGACAGAGAGACAGAGAGACAGAGAGACAGAGAGACAGAGAGACAGAGAGACAGAGAGACAGAGAGACAGAGAGACAGAGAGACAGAGAGACAGAGGCAGACATAGAGACAGAGAGACACAAAGACAGACAGAGAGGCAGAGAGACAAAGAGAGACAGAGAGACACAAAGACAGACAGAGAGGCAGAGAGACAAAGAGAGACAGAGAGACAGAGAGACAGAGAGACAGAGAGACAGAGAGACAGAGAAACAGAGAGACAGAGAGACAGAGAGACAGAGAGACAGAGAGACAGAGAGACAGAGAGACAGAGGCAGACATAGAGACAGAGAGACACAAAGACAGACAGAGAGGCAGAGAGACAAAGAGAGACAGAGAGACACAAAGACAGACAGAGAGGCAGAGAGACAAAGAGAGACAGAGAGACAGAGAGACAGAGAGACAGAGAGACAGAGAGACAGAGAAACAGAGAGACAGAGAGACAGAGAGACAGAGAGACAGAGAGACAGAGAGACAGAGAGACAGAGAGACAGAGAGACAGAGAGACAGAGAGACAGAGAGACAGAGAGACAGAGAGACAGAGAGACAGAGAGACAGAGAGACAGAGAGACAGAGAGACAGAGAGACAGAGAGACAGAGAGACAGAGAGACAGAGAGACAGAGAGACAGAGAGACAGAGAGACAGAGAGACAGAGAGACAGAGAGACAGAGAGACAGAGGCAGACATAGAGACAGAGAGACACAAAGACAGACAGAGAGGCAGAGAGACAAAGAGAGACAGAGAGACAGAGAGACACAAAGACAGACAGAGAGGCAGAGAGACAAAGAGAGACAGAGAGACAGAGAGACAGAGAGACAGAGAGACAGAGAAACAGAGAGACAGAGAGACAGAGAGACAGAGAGACAGAGAGACAGAGAGACAGAGAGACAGAGAGACAGAGAGACAGAGAGACAGAGAGACAGAGAGACAGAGAGACAGAGAGACAGAGAGACAGAGAGACAGAGAGACAGAGAGACAGAGAGACAGAGAGACAGAGAGACAGAGAGACAGATAAACAGAGAGACAGAGAGACAGAGAGACAGAGAGACAGAGAGACAGAGAGACAGAGAGACAGAGAGACAGAGAGACAGAGGAACATAGGGACAGAGAGACAGAGAGACAGAGAGACAGAGAGACACAGGAACATAGGGACAGAAAGACAGAGAGACAAAGAGAGACAGAGAGACATAGAGAGACAGGGAGACCAGGAGAGACAGAGGGACAGAGGCGAAAATTTACTCATCAGCAGTGGAAATAACCTTTTTCTTGTTATGAACAAGTTATTCTGGTAAACCAAAGGAAAAACAGATTTTGTGGATGACGAAAAATATTTCGTCAGCTCCTTGTTTTGAGGGAAAAGTGATTTGTAGAGCTTGGTGTAATTATCATTTCTCCAAATGGTCAAGTTCTTATTCTTCAAATTTCCAAAACCAAAAAAATCCGATGTTTAATGCCTAGAATCTCTTTTTTCCTGGTTGAAACGTGATAAACATGTGCGAGGGCCCAGTCGCTTAGCGGAAATAGATTGATTCTCGGTCGGCACAGAAGTCGTTCGAAGGGTCCGCTTTACACTTGAGGTGAGACCATTGCCCGGCTCTTTCCAGATGCTAATCTCCCCCTGATTATTGATTTCGTTCAGAAACAGGTGGCGGAGGTTATTTTAGTTACAGAAAACGTCGAAATGAGCTCCGAGGGTCGGAGAGAGCGGAAAGTGGAATAAAAGAGAGAGGGCACTTGGGCAAAGAAGGGGGCACTAGGCGGTTGATGAGAGGAAATGAGGGTCTTCAGGATGGAGTGGAGAAACTAAAGAAAGACCCAGAATGTTTTGTGTAAATGCGTATTCAGTAGAACATCTCGAGCACGTTTTAGCACGATGCTTGGCTTCTAATGAAGAAGTGCAAGTTCCGAATTTGGTTAAGAATTCAAATGTTCCCAAGACCCGTTCGTAAAATTTTCAAACATACTAAAGTTTGGGATTTTAAAGAAACCGTCAGGAACCTTTTCATTTTCCTTTTCATCGGGTACAGTCGAAAATTATGTTAATTATTATTAAATTATTTATTAGGGTAGATTACGCATATGTAAGGGACCGTCAGGGACCTTTTCATTTCCATTTTCATCGGGTATTGTCGAAAAATATACTATTTATATATGCTAAATTGTCTGGAACACTCCTCATTTTCCGAGTAATCTCGTCCTATTCGAATGACAACTTTGAAATTAGACTGGCTTGTAAACATCGTGCATGCAGGCGTTGCGGCCATCCGCAGAATCTGCAGACAGTCGATTTTGGGCACTTTGAAGCCTGAAATCTCGAAAACGGAATATTTTGAACCCCATGTTGTATAGAGATTTTTGATCAGCTGATTTTTCTCTTTCACGTAAGCCAAAGTTGCAAAAGGTCCCTGACGGTCCCTTTAATGGGACTTTCGATAAATGAATAGATTTCATTCTCATTCAAAGAAAGGAAAAGATGGGGATATGGTGTTAAAATCTGTATGTACAAATAGGAAAAGAAAAGTAAATTAGATAATTCCTCCGTTTCGCCCCCTAGCTATAGCCTTGGGTGTTTGTACATGATCAATACATACATATTGATCCGTTAATTAGAACGCTGAATTTTTAAAAAAAAAATATGTCAATAGAGTTCAATCAACTATTTCTTGTCACAATATGTTTTAATATGTTAATTTGATATTCTATTTAAAAAGGACTTTACAGAATCTTGTGTTTTGAATCCATATTTGGATCCGATTTATCTACAAATAGTTTTGAATAAGTAACTAATTATTCTATTATTGCTGTAACCTTTAAAAAAAAACATTGTTATACAATAATTTTACTTTCAAACTGCAACTTCGGAAGATTCTAACAGTTGCTCCTGTAATTGTATTCAAAATCAAGCTTGTTTGTATATTTGAATCTTGATGTGGATATTTTCTTTACCATTATCTAATTTTATAGTTAGAGGGAGGGATGGGCCAAAATTGGCAAGTATAATATAGCGCGCTGTATTTATATACATATTTTTTTTAAAATTATGTAATAAGTTGAAATTATGATTTTAGGTGATCTGACTAACATACTTTTTATTGTTTGAAATTGGAATAAATGAAACCACTATGGAGTTCCAACGAATGACTTTCAATCCTTGAATCCTGGAGATATCCTAGATTCTCTTACAGTAAGTTAAAAAAGTTCGTCATCATATTTTCCCTTTCTTTAATACAAAAGCAAAATTAAAAACATTGCAAAGATTCGAACCAAAAAATGTTTGCATAGTAGTCAGACACTCTACCAGTTCACCACCGAATCACATTTTAATTTGACCCGCGCGCCGGCCACTTTCGGAAAGCGAATTTGGCAGTGGGGTGGGCCACAGAAAAATGGCGTTTTCTCGAAAACAAAGGGTCGAAAGCAGATTTTGAAAACGGTTTCTTAAAACTGAAGTACTGGGGCACACTTTGCGATATACCTCGGTTTATTTGGCCACACTAATGAAAATCCATTGCCTTGTTAGAGACGGCAGAAGTTTCCGGAAACCCCGAAACATGGTGTAATAGAGAAATTATTTGCCACAAACGCTAATGTTAAAATGAGGCGAAGTAAGGAAATTTACAATGGGAATAGGTCTTGAAGCCAAGACTATTTAGTAACAACGTGCCAGTGTTTCGCTGTTGTTCCTGGAACTCAGCGTCGTTTATAGGATACTCAGGCCGTATACGCAGCCAAATCGGCCGAAGTAGCTTTGGCATATGGGTGTATAGGAACGCTTGCAGATGGAACGTGCATAATGTTGATAGGCTTCTCCTCTGCAAAAGAAAATTGGAAGTCGCCAACTGGCGGTGACATCATTCACACGAACATGGAAGTGTCTCCAATACTACGAGGCGAATAACATGCGCAATTCACTTTTCTCTCCAATCATCCGTGTAACACCTCGTAAAGGATGTCACGTTTCAGAGTAGCGTTGAATAAAGGTTCTTTCAATGATGTAGAGATCTAGAAGATGGCGATCCCACAGCCGCAGTGGAATATTCAAAATGGAGCCTGGGAGTGATACTTCGAAGCTGTCAGCTACATGCGCACGTGTTTTCGGGGCTTCCGAGGGCTGTTGATTGTTCTCCGTTCCTTCCCGGAAGCCCCGTCTGCGACGAGGAAGTCTGCAGACGAATGGGCCGTTTTATAAAGTAATGCAGTGCAAAGCAGAAGGTCGAGGAGAGACAGAGAGACAGAGAGACAGAGAGACAGAGAGACAGAGAGACAGAGAGACAGAGAGACAGAGAGACAGAGAGACAGAGAGACAGAGAGACAGAGAGACAGAGAGACAGAGAGACAGAGAGACAGAGAGACAGAGAGACAGAGAGAAAGAGAGACAGAGAAACAGAGAGACACAGAGACACAGAGACACAGAGACACAGAGACACAGAGACGAGGAGACAATCTTCCAGCAGCGGTTATTTTAAGCCGTGAGGAAATCCGAGCAGAAAGCGAAAGACTCAGAAATTGTTGATTGGTGTGCATGCAAAATAACCTCTTCTCTGATGATCTGCGAAAAAGAAGTTATTTACGAGGTTTTCGGAGGAAGGACGTGACTACAATTAGAGAGCCGCACACGACCGCTGTGATGCATTAAAGCGTTGTGGCCACACAGCAACCGACAGGAAAACAACAAAACACTACACAAACACCTGGTAGCAACGAAGTCCCGAAATGGCTAAATGATGAAGGTCCCTACTATAAATCGTGGTTTCCTCCAAGTGCTCCAAATACAGCAACAAAATCATGAAACATTTACGTGATTTTCGAAGCGAATCCCACCGCGATGAGCCGTGATCTAGGACGTGCAAAAGATAGAACACGCTGATTGAAAAGGCCCAGATAATCAAGGTAGGAGCGATACTCGCATTGCTCTGTCAAAAGAGAAGGCCGTTGTTAGAAACTAATCATTAGAGAAAATTGTCCTTTTCGGACTGCGAAAATTCTTCTAATCATACAGATAGAGACACGGTTTCACTGTTGAGTTTCAAGTTTTAGAGTAGAATTCAATGTAATACATGCGTTTATTAAAGGGGAAGGAAATCGTAAAACCGATTTTTTAAATTTTTTAAAATAAAACTTCATTGAATAGACAGCGTTGTCACGATTTTGAAACATACCCCATTTATTTGTTTTGGATTGCGGGTGTGCACGGCACAGAACGCCGAGAGAGCGCGGGGAAAAGCGAGGCGCAGAATGGCGCGCTTTTCAAACGATGTTTTGCCTAAACTTCAGGCGCTCCTAATTCGGTTAATTTTGCTCCAAAAAGAAAAAAAATTGGACATTTCTGAATCAAAAGAACCCTATCAAGAAATTCCTGATGAAAACGTTACCTTAAAGGGGCAGTAAGGGGGCTTTTCATTTTTTTTTCAATCGGATACGGTGGAATTATGCGAATTAACTATGCTAAATTGTCTTGCACCCTTCTTATTTCGAATGCTCTCTCAACCAATTAGAATGAAATTTGACACGTTAGCATGCCTTGTAAACACCGGACACGCAGGGCGTACTGCCGCCTACAAATCTGTAGACGGAGACCCGTTTTTGAAGACTTTGAAGCGTATTTTCTCGAAAACTGTGATTTTTCGACCCATAGTCATATATATTTTCGTGATCAGCGAATTTTTCTCTGTTAATTGTTCCAATGTTGCAAAACCCGCCTGACTTAACTCAAACTTTAAAGGCGAAGGTTCATGAAAAAGAAAAAAGGCATGGCAAAACATAGGCGAGAAAGAGTCATTTTCAATTGTTAAATGCCAAGAAGTTTAAGCTAAAAATGATTTTTTTCCCGCGAATTCTGAATCCATCTGGATGACTGCGACAACATGATGACAAGAAGTGCCTCCGAACTACTTCAGAAGATCTATGATGACTTCTGAAGACCTCATTTCAATTCAGTGCTTCCTTCTATCTTTAAATGCCGCGAGTTCTTTTTGTCTCCGTTTCCGGTGTTTTCGCTCTCCTCGATAAATAGCTGCGATCGGTATTTGTCGTGTCATTCGCAGATTCCTGTTGTCGTCAAATTTCTCCGAGAAGGCGAGTGTTTTCACGGGGCAGACGAAAAACACGGGAAATGGAGACGTCTTTCTCTAAAGGAGAGACCTTTCGCAAAAATAGACTTTCTCCAGATTATCGGAGTCCCGTGACAGAAAAAGTGGGTTGGAGGGGTTGCAACCACGATAACGGTATTTTCTTGGTTGCACAAGGGGAAAACAACGTGAATGGTGATTTGAAACGACAAGTACTTACATCTTACACACTTAGAAAAACCAGACTTCCAACTGCCGAACCATTGTGTTATGTTTTAGCCTGCGTCTTACAGACAGCAAAGGAATTGGCATAACGGCCGGGTGTAGCGGATGTTAGACGGACCCCTACTCATAAATACTGATACCTAGAGCCGGCAAAGGTCGCGTCCTTCTCTCTAAACAAGCCTTACTTAAACTACTAAAAGATTAGAAAGTAAAGAATATGTATAGATTCATTTAACAATGATAATAAACAGATAAGCAACGACTGGTGATAGAATCAACCAATCGTTGCGAGCGAGCTAGAGAGAAGGCGCAGATCAGTCTCGCCCCCACCGCCCACGCCTTTTGGGGCGGGACGGTAGGCTTGGGCCTGACAATTGGATCGGTTTAACGGATGAAAAAGGGTAAGCGCTGGGTCCCGATTTCCGGTCTCCCTGGAGCGAAAAGAAAGATTGTAAAGAAGCTCAATGAAGAAGCTGAGACAAATTAGATGTCAAAAGCATTTCTCAGCTCTAATTTGTTCTTTGAAAATAAACTGTAAGCCCTTTCGTTAAAATGGAAGGACCTCATAAAATTGATTTTTCAAACTTTTGTAAGAACAACTTTATTGAAAAGATACCGTTGCCACGATTCCGAAACATACCCCTTTTATATGTTTTTGACTGCAACCGGTGTACACGGCAGAGAAAGGCGATAGTGCGCGGGGAAAAGGGAGACGCAGAATTGCGCCCTATTCAAACCATATTTTCGGTTAAACTTCAGAAGCGCCCAATTTGCTATATTTTGCTCCAAAAAGAGAAAATGGGACTGAATCAGTGAGATCTACTCATTTATCGCAAGTCCAGAAAATATTTTTTTACGCGGTCTTTCACCTTTATGCTAAATGTCTCTTTCTCATTAGCATTTCTTTTTTGTATACGAGTTGTTTCAATCGAATGCTTACACCCCGTGAACCCATTGCAGAAACGTAGACAACTGGTAACACCGAGCGGGATTGAGCTTTTTGAGTTGTAGCGGTAATTAGACCTCTAGACCACCTAGCACTCATAAAATCAAAGTTTAAGATTAAGTTTTCGATCGCTTTGAGTCGCACACTGAAAGTAGTCTTCAAAACAAGACTTTTCAAAGTACAATCCAACTAAAGTACTCCTGTTTTTATCGGGCTTTACGAGAAAATCTTAAAGGAACAGTCAGGCGGGTGAAAATATATATGACTATGGGTCGAAAGTTTACCGTTTTCGAGAAAATACGCTTCAAAGTCGACAAAACGGGTCCCCGCCTGAATGAGAAAGCTCTGGAAATGAGGAAGGTGCGAGACAATTTAGCATAGGTAATTCGCATAATTTCCGACCGTAGCCGATCGAAAATAAAATGACCCCCCCTTTACTCCCCCTTTAAAGGGGCTATCAGGGGCTTTTTCTGATTGGAAAGGACCTGTAGGCAAATTACCCGATTCCAATTAAACTGATTGTCCAGAACATCGCACCAGCCAATCGTTGTTCGCAAAATGCTTACCAAGAAATCCTAATTTGCATACTATTCTGAAAAAAGAGCCATTAAATGGGCAGTAAGGGGCTTTCATTTCATTTTCCATCGAATATGGTCGAAAATTATACGAACCTTCCTCATTTCCAGAACCATCTCAGCCAATTAGAATGAATTCGGTTCATTAGCATTCTTGTAAATGCCGGACACGCAGGGCGTACTGGCCTTCTACAAATATGTAGACTGAGACCCGTTTTTGACGACTTTGAAGCGTATTTTCTCGAAAACGGTAAATTTTCGACCCATAGTCATAATTCAGTCAATGTTGTAAAACCCGCCTGACTGTCCTTTTAAGATTAACAAGTTCTGTGACAAAACAGGTGATTAATGGTAAGATTTTTTCAATTTTCAAAGACAAACATACACTTATCATTATAAAATACATTCTTTAAGCCAAAATCGAAAACCCTTTCCTTTCATTAGAATAAATCCGAAAGGACATAATAACAAAGTGCTCCAGTTTTATGAAAAGACGCAGAAAAGCCTCTAAGTGACACTTGTCCAAAGAAGCACTTACTACTGAATTGACAATTTAAGTGTTTATAGACAAAGTGTAAACGCTAGTTCATAAAGAAATTTTAAAAAAAAAACACATTGGAACCGATTTCAGTCTTTCGGGGGAAGTATCTTTTAGGCGTTGGATAATTTGAGGGCGATTGGACACGTCGGGGTGAAAATCGCATTTTATGGAGATAACGACAAATAAGGAAGTACGCATGATCCCATTAAATGTTGAAAACGGGAAGTTTGTTTTACGGATATGATGGTCTATGGCCACTGAAAATGTTCACTTCGCTGGCGTTTCCTTACCTAATTCATGTTGATACAAGGGTTTGTTTAAACTATGCTAGTATTTTCACTAAATAAGACTCCATCTTTGGCGTCTAGGCTCTAAGAAACAACAGATATCGAGGAAGTTTGCAAAATAGTTGCTCAAGGTTGAATCTTCTGTTCAAAAGCAAAAGATTTGCTCCCGGTGAGGATCGAACTCACGACCTTCAGATTATGAGACTGACGCGCTGCCTACTGCGCTACGGAAGCCACATGCTCGTGCTCTCGCCTCCCGGTTTTCAACAACGCCGGCTCACGTCACTATGTCTTAAATTGCTGGTATGGGAAGATTTCGAGAACTTTCTCTCGATTTTTGAATAGTGCAGCTCTATTTTTATTCCTGCCTCGCGTGTTTTGCCTTCTATCGCACTGTGACTCGTGCTTATCACCACCATTCCCCCTTGTCTTTCACTCCCGAACGGCCGATTAGCAAAGAACTGAGGTGGAATTAGATTTATAGCCTTTTCTTTACAAACCGTGGGTATATTTGACTATGGGTACTGTAGAAATAGATCACACATACTGATCCCAAGGTATGTCCCCAAAAGCTGACATGTCAACTAACTATGGCATAAAACTTTCTACCCTTATCAAAATGACATAAATTGCAGCTTCAGGAGCCTCTTCTTCCTTGCTGCCAGCCGTTCGTCGGTTGCTGCCAGCCGCTGCGGCTCCTCGCAATCTTATCACTTTCACTCCGCATAAACAATCGATAGTTCTACTGTACCCCCTTGTGTCTTGTCCTATCTCTTTGTTTGCCGTGAAGGAAAACTGAGGTCAGTCGGAGACGCCTATTTTTGTTGTTTACAACTGGTTTTTTTCAACTTAAAGGGACAGTAAGGAGGGTTTTCATTTCATTTTTGATCGGATACGGTCGGAAATTATGCGAATCAAAAATGCTAAATTGTCTCGCACCCTCCTCTTTTCAAGAGCTATCTTATCCAATTAGAATGACATTAGGCTCATTAGCATGCCTTGTAAACGCGGGACACGCAGGGCGTACTGCCCTCTACAAATCTGTAGACGAAGACCCGTTTTTGAAGACTTTGAAGCGTATTTTCTCGAAAACGGTAAATTTTCGACCCATAGTCATATATATTTTCATGATCAGCGAATTTTTCTCTCCTAATTGAGCCAATGTTGTAAAACCCGCCTGACTGTCCCTTTAATCGTGGGAAAGACACTTCCAGAACTGTCGTCGCGAAGAGTACCGCGGCGTATTGCTTTTTGGCAGTATGTAATGTGAAATTCAATGATTCTTGCTTATATCTATCCCCAATTGTGAGATCTCTTTGTATGTTATGCGATGATAGCCTATTCTTACGCAAATTGTTTTCAACGGGCGGCTCATAATAGTTAAAGGACTGTTTGTTCCCGGCCCCTTAACAAAGTTCATCACCTTTTACCCAGTTTATACCTGTAAATTTCACCGATTTCAGCAATTTTTGCTTCGAACCACCGAACGAAACCGAACCCTCAAATGCGAGCGTACGCGCACATTTCATTTTTTCATTCTTGTATGAACCCACCGAAGTGTAGAATTCAAAAATATCGCTTAAAAAGATTTAATATCAAGTACTAACGCGGGGCAACTTGTTAAATTGCCGTAAAATAGGCAAGGTTTCCAAATCGATTATATTAGCTCCATTTGACATTAATGTGTGTCGCTGCGCGTTAGTTCTCGCGTTAGTACTAAATATTCAATGTTTTTAAGTGATATTTTTGAATTCTACATGAAAAACTGGTCTAGAAATGCCCCACCACATGAAATGAACATTTGCTTGATAAATAGGCACTAAAACTTTGAAACGCAGTGACCACAAAAAATTTTATGCATTTTTTCTGCTAAATTTGGCCATTTTTACACATTCAAGTAGGATTTTAACAAAAAATAGTCGCCGATAATTTTAGTTTTAAAATACTATCCAATGCCAAATTTGACGTAGAGTTAAACTATGAAATCCATGCTCTCGTAGTGAAAGGTCGAAACACCCCAAAACCCTGTATTTCAAACAGTTTTTTGAAGCTCACATTAGGTCAAAGAGTTAAAGTTTTTGGAAATCATATTGTCTACAAAATGCAATTTTAAGATTGAAATTTGAAAATTTGAAAAAGATAGTTTTGAAAATTTTACAGTAACGTTTGGAAAAATTTTACAGTGACGTCACTTATCGTAATCCGGGTCAAAAATCGATTTTGAGCCAAGCGTCTCAGCATAAGGCTTTCAGCTCAAAGAAAGGCTATAAACCAAAAATTTTGGTCCAAAATTCAGCCGATTCCGAGACACTTTCCAAAAAAAAAAATTGACTTTTACAGAGACGACGTCTTAAACGAATCATTTCAAACCTTGAGTGCAGTTTTCCGAGAGACCCCGTTTTTCGAAATCTTCAAATTCAGTGTTCAATGCTTCAAAAGTTTTTAGTGGCAAAGAATTGCTCTATAATTTATCCATGCTACAAAAGGGCGTGTAACATCTTTGACTCTGAAACCTCGTATCTTTTTGAGATTTTTAAGTGGATGTTTTCGAATGTAAATGTCTTTTCATTTATCGCTTTCGGATTTAAATTGCCTCATTTCTTTTCCTGATTTATTTCCTTATTTATTAATTTTTATAATAAGAACCTCATTAATTTTTATAATAAGAACCCCGTTTTCATCGTCAGGAAAATTTTCACATTTCCAAAAGGGAACGAAAAATTGGCATTTTGTGAATTGTCTCATGCGAGTTATGGTGCGCCCTCACAGCTCGCCGCCCAATGGAAACCGTGGGCGCTTTGAAAATGACCGGCTGCTAAACATCGGACAGCAATTGAAATTTTCCGACTCTATTTTCCGACTTTGCGCACATTGCATATTTTTCTGTGTTTTAAAGTCGAAACAGTAGCTGATATATTGAACTTTCGGAGGCAATTTTTTGGATTCTCAAAATTCATCCTACAAAAAGAAATACACGTAAAACTTCATATCTCACCGGAGCAACTTTTGTGTTGTTCAGGAAAATTGCCTCGGGAAATTCAATTTATTAGCTACTTTTTCATGTTTTTAAAGATAATTTTCATCTAAAAATGACGGAGAACTAGAGTCGGGAAAAAAATGTGCTTCTAAGAAGTTGGGTCTCGTAGCGAAGGCGTTGGGTCCCGAGCCGTTACAGTACAAAAGGGCCGAAATTCAAATTATTGACAATAAAAATTCTGTGCGCACGTTGCAAACAAGCATGCGGAGATCGGCATGCAAACGGTGCACAAAATTTTCCACAGATTTTGTTAAACACCGGACACATTGAAAGAGCCCACTCCGGCGAGCTGTGCCCTGCAGCCGTTGAGCTCTCCCCGGCGCCTGCGACTGATCCGCGTACGAAATCGGCAACTCACGGAGGGGTACTCCCCCCGCTGCCCTACGCCACAAGCCATAGGCCAGATATGAAAAGACTACGGTAAACCGGAACTTGATTATCTTATGCCAGAAACAGAACCAAGGTATTGGCTTCTGGGGCTCCCGTTGCCTGTCCGCGGGAAAGCACGGCATTCTGGATAGGACAATTTTTGGAATCCCTCTAAGGAAGGAAGCAAATCGTTTTTTTTCTTACTCGTTTGCGTGGCATAATCAAACGTTCCCCCCCCCCCCCATTTTTGCACATCCTATTACAAGCATGGCAGAACGGGCCGGCCCGCCGCCACGGTTGACCTATTATATATTCCTACTTCGTCATTCCTACTTCGGCTTCTTGGAAGTGAGTAAGATTATTGTGATGTTAATATTTGAATTGCCCAATAGTACGGCAAAATAGTGAGCTGCAAAAGTAGCGTAGCCGCTTTTTGGCCTTTTGCTCTACCAATATATCGACAGCTATGTGCTTAAACTGGATAGTAATTTTTTTTACTTATATCTTTCACACGTTCTTTTTAGTCTGAAATACATTTCGCAAACATAAATCATAGGTCAGCCCGTGAGTTGGATGGTGTGGCCCCACGTTCGACTGCTCCTGGTCGCGTCAGTCGTGTCCTTCTGTTCCAACTGGCAGTTTGCTTTTCAGGTACTTTTCTATTCCTGGTTTCTATGTGATTTCTTATTGTTCCCAATACCTCTTCATTTAACACAATCTCTTTTGCGCGCCCGAGTCGATCAATAGGTGTGACGGGACCCAATGTCCAAATCATTTTAAAGCGGCAGTAAGGGGGCTTTTCCTTTCATTTTCTATCGGATACGGTCGGAAATTATGCGAATTAACTATATGCTTATATGCTAAATTGTCTCGCAGCCTCCTGATTCCCAGTGCTCTCTCAGCCAATTTGAATGAAATTCGGCTGATTAGCATGCTTTGTGAAAGCCGGACACGCAGGGTGAACTGCCCATTTCAAGATTTGTAGACCGATACCCGTTTTTGACGATTTTGAAGCGTATGTTCTCGAAATCAGTGAATTTTCGACTCATAGTCATATACATTTTCATGATCTGCGAATTTTTCTCTCCTAATTTAGCCAATTTTGTAAAACTCCCCTGACTGTCCCTTTGACGCCTAACTACCGAATGCAAACTACTTTTAGATCACCTATGTCAACACTTCAGTTCAAACCTTCTACCAACTTGCAAATGCAGGATATAAGAGCAGTCGCCGTGAGTCCCACCAACCCCTCTTTTTCTATCTTTTCCAACCCTTTTCTTCCCAGATTGCCATATGTGCTGGCTTCCGGCGCAGTCGTGGTCGTCCGCCTGGTCCACCATCGTTAGTAGTTTCTATCCCGGAACTATCTTGGGATTCATTTTGGTATTCCTTAAATTTACCTTGAATGAAAGAAAAAGTTCAGACTCCTTGGCTGACCGGAAAACTTGGAGTGAAACGAACGCAAACTCTGATGTGTGTCTCTGCTATTACTGGATGTTTTGTCCATTTCTTCGCTGAAACAGTTGCACACACTAGTGGGTAAAATACTGCATACACAGACTAACTTAGGCACGTATAATTACCAAAAATGGCGTGGGGAACCAATTTAGTCAATTTTTTTCCAGGTGACTCTGCAGTCTCGACCGTACTCATCCTCGGAAGATTTCTCATTGGGATTCAAGCAGGTATCTCGCCTCTTTTCCTCTTTGCCTCTTTGCCTCGTTTTGCCACTTTGCCTCTCTGTCTTGTCTCTCTGTCTCTCTGTCTCTCTGCCTCTCTGTCTCGCTGTCTCTCTGTCTCCCTGTTTCTCTGTTTCTCTGTCTCTCTGTCTCGGCGTCTCTCTGTCTCTCCGTCTCTCTGTCTCTCTGTCTCTCTGTCTCTCTGTCTCTCTCTTTCTCTCTCTCTCTCTTCAACCCCTCACAAAAATGTTTAGGATCCTCTCTTTGCCTCCTGCCTCTCTACATAATCGAGATTTCTCCACCTGAACACCGTCCCTTCCTCAACTCTTTCCAGCAGGTGTCTCAGGCTCTGGGAACTCTTCTTGGTCTTCTCGTCGGTTCAGAAGAAATTATTCCACTAGGAGAGAACAGGTTAATAAAACCCAGAAAAAGTCTAATAATTTGCGAAATTAAGGTATATCTGGCTCCAAATATTCGCCGTCATTCCTACCATTCTCTTCCTTTTGGTTTTACTGGTCACTCCTAAAACGCCCCTTCAGTTGATGAAAAAGGAAGCCCAGAAAGACAAAAGTAATATAGAAATTAAAGTAAATAAGAAATCCTTTAAGTTGTCGATTCTCTAATCTTCTACCACGGAACTACATCTGGATTGGAGAAATTACAACGAGAATGTCTGCAAGAGGATGATAACAATAATGATAGGTGGAGACAGTCGAATCACGGGTGGGTAAAATAGCTTTGTAAGCTTGACTGAGTATTAATCAAAACGTACAATAACGCTATGGGTTCTTTTCACAAGATGATTCTCCTAAGAACATCTAAACTTTAGCCGACAATAGGACTCTAATAAAGCGCAAATGAAGCCTGGGGGCGCCAAGTGGATTGAAATGCAGACCTGACAAATTAGGTCAACTAATTTTCAAGCCAAATAATTGCGATTCGCGAGGGATTCACGCTAATAAAGATTTATACAATAGTTAAGGCTGTTTACACCTAGCCAATCCTACTTCGACTAAAAAGTGGTCACGCCTCTTTTGTAGCGCACTATTTTAATGCAATAATGGGTAATTCGAATATCAAAATCTCACTCATTTTCACAAAAACCGCCGAAGTAAGTTTGGCGGGCAGTATATGTAAGCAAGTCCTTCCCTAACTTAGCTGTGATTGCTCCGGTAGATACAAATACTGAGCGCATGAGCGTCAAATATCGGCGGAGAACATTTGTCTCTATATCGATATGTCGATAACTAAATGTTACAAGATCGAGCTAAATCAATTTATATTATTATCCCTTATAATAAAACGCTACCGTGTGTGTATGTGTGTGTAGTGTATCACCCACCCCTTCTTTTTCCCACAGGGGGAGGGTGAGATCGGCCGGTCTTCCTTTCTGTTCCTTTCTCTCCCGTCCGTTACGTGACTTAAGTGGCTATAATGCACTGCTCATTTGATTCCACTCTTGCTTTTTGCCTCTCTCCGACCGGTCAGTTCTCCCCCTCCCCTCCACCGCCTCTCTCTCTCTATATCTGTCTCTGTCACTCTCTATCTTTCTCTGTCTCTATTTCTCTCTCTAATTGACTCTTTTTCTATCTGCCTCTCTCTATTTGACTCGGTCGATATCTTTCTCTTTCTCTCTATATGTGTGTATGTGTCTGTGTTTGTGTCTCTGTCGCTTTGTCTCTCTATCTCTGTTTCTCTTTCACTGTGTCTCCGTATCTCATTCTGCCTCTGTGCCTCTTTTTGTCTGTAATTCTTCTTTCTGTCTGTCTCTCTGCTTCTCTGTCTGTCTGTCTCTCCGTCTGCCTTTCTCTCTGTCTCTCTGTTCGTCTCTGCTGAGTTAGACGGTATTCGGCCGCACAGTTTGTCGACCTGCGGCCGAACAATTTCACGGCTTACGGCTGCTCAGTTAAAAAATTCGCCGCCTTCGGCCGAAACATTTACGGCCTTTGGCCGCTCAGGTAGATGGCCTATGGCCGAATAATTTTGGGGGCAACGGCCGCTCAGTTAAATGGCCCAAGGTCGAACATTTTCACGGCCTTCGGCAGCTTAGATGGCCTGCGGCCAAAAAAAAATGTACGGCCTTCGGCCGCTCAGTTAGACGGCCTGCGGCCAAATTATTTTGGGGCCTTCGGCCGCTCAGTTAAATGGCCTTTGGCCGCTCCGTTAGGCGGCGTTTGGTCCAGCTGTTTCACGACCTGTGGCCGCCTCCTGCCGAATAATTTTGCGGTCTGCAGCCGTATGCTTCACGGCCTTCTGCCGCAAATATAACTTGCTAAATTTAGAATTGATTGAAGTTAAAAAAAATGGACGGACCCCCACGCAACCAGGAGCGTAAGCTTACGCTCCTGGTGCTTTTATAATTATCTTAACATTCAGAATATGCTCCTCACCCTGGAAGGGCTTCTTCATCGGCGCCGCTGCTTCCATCTCCTACGCCTTCACAGCAGACGACTTGATCGACACATTCAGTGCCCAAATCCTCTCGGTGCTTCCTTTCAAACTCCCTTCTAACTAATTCAACTTCAGAAGTCATCATCCTCCTCCTCATCCATTACCTCCTCCTCCGCCGACCTGATGTCCGTTCTCTTTGGCGCCCTACTGCTCATTGCAAGTATCTTCGGAACAGTTCTGGTAGGTTAATGTTTATTATTAAAACTATGTGCCACATGCGAGGATGTGGGGTACTACAAAAATATGCTTTTTGGTGAGAACATAAAAGTGAACCGGTAAAAAGAAATCACTGGAGGGGTACCCGTATCCTCTCTTCTACTCCTTCCTAGTGACTTCAGCCGCTTCCTGAAAAGAAATCAGTTGTTAATTGAAACATAATTTATTGGTTGATTGCTATAATTATTGATTGAAACAAGGGATATTGATTCATGAGCCAAATTTGGCGATTTGTCGCGAATTCAGCAAAAATGCGTCCCTTGATTCAATTAAGTTTTTGTAATGAATTTCAGCCTGATTTCGCTTTCCATTGCCAAATCCCTTTCTGGGAACAATTTTGAAAACGGTTAATTGAACATGTATTTTTATTACGCAGGGGTTCAATTTGGTGTCATAAATCGAATAAAAATACGGTTACTCATTACAATACCAAAATTCTTTCATCTTTTGCAATTTGAGGGTTTTGCATTCAACCAAGTTTCTGCCCGGTGTTTAGCGGCGCCTGTGCACTCTGCCGAGAATGCCCCGCCCACGGGATTGTAATAGAGGCATTTAAAATGGAATATCTCGCTTTGTTGTGGATGAAATTTCACAGTGTAAAAAGGAAAAGATTGATTTGGAGTATCAGCTGTTTAAATATTTAGATAAAAAGTCGAAATCCCCAATATATTTTATGCTCTACGGCATTCAAATTTCTCACTACTACTTCAAAATAGTTAGCTACAAAAGGAAAAATAGTTAGCTACAAAAGCGAAATAGGAATCCTACGTTGGCAGTTCGGCGCCGGATTTGTACAATTACAAATTTAAGTTAAATTGTGAAAAACCGCCACAGCAAAATTTCGATTTTCGTACTTCATTCAAAGCGCAAACACAAAATTAACAAAGTTTTAAAAGCAGAAGTGGCTGTGCAGGTGTGTAAACGCCAAAAACGTTCAAACTGGTGAAATCCACCAAAAGTGGACCTTTTTCAAATTCATTTTTTCTTTTGTTTTTGTCGATTTTGATGATTTCATGTATTAAAAACGTTAAAAACAAAAAAAAAGTTTAATTTTACGCAAATTGGGTGGAAATCCATGATAATTGTGTCAGTACCACTGTTTTATAGCGAAAATTCGTTTTTAAATGCAATTTGCAGAAGTTAGACTTTTAATTTTGCAAAAACCATTTGCACCAGTGTGTTACCCGTGCCTTTTTACGTCATAGTCAGTGGTTGCATATGCAGTTTCCATAAAATTTGCGCGCGCGCCTAAAAAACCAAAATTTCTTATGACTTAGTTTTGTAAAAATCCGATAACAACTTTAAAGAAACTTTGTATAGAAGCGATCTCACCTGAAGAAACCACAAAATCTTCTTCATGAGAACCTCATTGTCCTCCGTGGTTTTGGGGAGAAGATCCTCGTGAGGAACGGTATCCGGAACAACACAGGGGGTGGGAGGCAGCAAGCGGGCGCAGGGGGCATCAGGAAGAGCGGGAGAGGCATCGGCCCCACCGGTGGCATCATCGAAGGGACTGAAATGCGTCATTAGCACAGGAACCGGGAGAAAAAAAGGCTTATCTTGGTCGGAAATGACTCACTTTCCCCCCTCGACGGGGCGCGAAGGGCGGAGGCCACCGCGGTCGGTGTAGCGGCGGCAGCGACGGAGGGGCTCGACCTGTAATTGAAAAATTAATACACTATCACAAATTGAAGGGGCCGTCAGGGGCCTTTTGCCACTTTGGCTCATGTGAACGAGAAAAAACAGCTTAGGGTAGGCGCCGCAAAGGTGGGGTCGGCGCGGGTAGCCCGAATCCATAAGAAATTTTGGTTTTTTTGGCGCACGCGCACAATTTTATGAAAACTGGATAAGTAACTATTGACTATGGCGTAAAAACGTACGCGCGACACGCTGGTGCAAGTGGTTTTTGCGAATTTAAAGGTCTAACCTCTGAAAAATGCAATTAAAAACGAATTTTTGTTATTAAACAGGTTTAAATTTTTAGACCGCGGGTTTTCTTTTATTTTTCCGATGTAAATCAAATCACCGCTTGAAATGAAAAATAAAAATAAAAAATCCATATTGGCGGATTTTTTTATTCAACATTGTTTGAAATAAAGCTGTGGTACTAAATGGTTGGAGGTGGCCTATGGTCGCAGAATCCAAAAGCAAAAGACTCTCTAAGCGGAAGTTTGACTTGTGGTTTTAGATAATTTACGGTCTGTAATTAGAAAAGTACCATTTGGTCCCTTTTTTCTGCTTTCCTGGTGTATATGGACTGCAAACGAACGTTAGACCGGCTATACGGTACTTTTATGGGCGAGAGACGTCTGATTGAGGATTACGCACGACGGAAACTGGCCATTTCAGAGGACTATTTGTTCGTATGCACTTAAAAACATTCTGCAATCGAAAAAACGGATATAGCTGCGTCTCCGTTTTTTGCACGCCCTTTTTGCCTGCGTATAGCACGAATGCTAAATTAAGGCTGTTTTTGGCAGGATTCCAATTTGGCGACAGCTATAACTCAACAGATTTTTGACAATTGGGTCCCGCCGCGAATGTAATGGCACGAAAACCCCCACTTTCTGCCCTCTTAGTGTCTCAAATGGAGAAATTGTATTTTTAAAGTCAAAACATCACAGTAAGAGTTATATTATCGATGTTTGGCTGCCTTTCGTCATTGTCTCCCCTCATTATCATGTGATCAAGACAGTCTCTCACGACTCTTTTCAAACGATCCCATTGCGTGATCAGTGATCGGCTAAATGAGGCGTCGTTAGTCAGAGAGGTCGGAAGAGTGCGAAACCCAAAGAAAACTCAACAGAAAGGAGATTCCCACGCTTTCACTATTACTGTAGACTTATAGCGTGGGTAAAAGTCCCTCCTTCGATAAATGACCTTCGATCCCTTACGATTGAAGCCAAGCGGGATTGAGAGCACCCCGCGGCACGAGTCGGTGCGTTCAAAGCAGCGGTACGTGTCTTTCGCGAATAGGCCTTTTGATGGTTCTCAAGCCTTCTTTTGACACTCTAGATCTTACTGAATAGAGCTTTGACAAGGAGCCGCGCCCGGTGCAAAGCTGTGCAAGCGCCATGGGAACAGTAGGAAATATGCTAAATTGTCTGGAACACTCCTCATTTCCCGAGCAATCTCGTCCTATTAGAATTACAATTTCGAAATTCGACTGGCTTGTAAACATCGTGCATGCAGGCGTTGCGAATCTGCAGACGGTCGGCCGATTTTGGGCACTTTGAAGCAAGATATCCCGAAAACGGAGAATTTTGGAACCTATGTTGTATTTGTTTTTTGATCAGCTGATTTTTCTCTCTCCCCTGAGCTAAAGTTGCGAAAGGTCCCTGACGGTCCCTTTAAAGGGAACTAGACAAACCTGGTCCCGCCGCGATTGGAGTAGGTCAGAAAAGGCGCCAATTGCGGACACGCGAAGCAGTGCGCTTTGATAGGAGGGCGCAGAGAAACCAGCCAAAATAGTGTTGCTTTTTACACAAAATTATCAGGAAGGGCAATTGTTGTTCGGACACAGAACCGTGTCAATCTGCTGATTGGGTTTTAATATTAGAATTATTCATTCTTATGTAGTGAAATTTGAAATTTTTCTCTTGGATGTCTGTCCTTCCTTCATTATGTCACAGCGCTTATGACAGATTTGACACTATTTTTGAGTTGAAGTTGGTTTCAAACAATACTATCATGATTATGTAACCGAAAAATGCACATTAAGTGGTTTTTTGGATCAATAGTGACGTCAGTAGCGCGGGTTACTGTATCGCGCGACGCGCACTTATAATAACTCTATCTTCATTCTCAACCAAATTCAGTTTTCAAAAAAGGAATCGATAACAAAACGCATTTTATATTATCTAGGCTTGATTGAGAAACATTTTCGTGGTTTATTTCGATTAGGAAACCAATTGAAACAACTATTTCTCACTGAAGTATCCCTTATCAAAGTTTTCGCAATTTAGTATATATTGCGCAATTATTCATCACAGTAAAAATGGAAAGCGTTTTCAGCTTTCAAATCATGTATTTTTAAAAACAAAGCTGTGTAGTTTCCCATTTGCTGTTCGAAATATACTCCAAAAGAAAGATTTCGAACACATAAGCCCTTAAAAATTTCATCTTCTGAGGCCACATATTGACTACCACAAAATCCAATTTCAGTCTATCCTTCTATTTGAATTCCCAGTTATCAAATAGGGTTGTTTATAAAACTTTTTGCAAGCTGCTTAGCAAAAAAGAGTCGATATTATCTGTTTTTGACGGATTTTTCGAGCGCACTACACTATTCTGCCTATGCTGGGGCATTTTGGACCGCTCTGATAAGCAAAACCATTGTCCATCTGGGTCCAAATCTTTGAAAGAATTGGCTGGAATTTGGCCCAGACGCACTTTTGCGTACTTTCGAAAATGCCAGTAGAAACAAAGTTTTCCTCATTCGCAGAAGCTCAAAAGTAGCTATAAAACCTGGTACCTCGCAAATCCTTTAGAAATTAAATTTTCATCTTATTTTCGAAATCTTATAAAACTTATTTGTGCTCTAGAAATCCAATTGAACTTAAAGTGCGAGTCCGTCATAGTCTCACTTTTTGACGTTTTTCCCTGTTTTTCGCTTTTAGGCAAAAATGGCTTTTCTTGACGCTTTCCCTCCAAAAATGTGCATTTGGAAGAAAATAAACTACCGGTTTATTTTTACAGATTGATCGATAATCGATCTAAAAGAGCCAAAAATGTTTGGGTTACGGTATTTTTGGCTCTCTTCTAAATATCTCTATTTTAAAACAGGTTTTTGGCATAATAAAATAGAAAACTCACGATTTCATAGTCGTAGTTGGTGATGACGCCCTCCACGGTAATCGACGAAGTAGTGGTCGGCTCAGCGAATGTCACCCTTCGTTTGCTATAACCGCATTCTGAGAATAAATCCTGATTTTGTAACTCACGTGGAGGTGTTGTTGGCCATGTCGAGTGGAGAAAGACAGACTGAAATTCCAGAAATGGTCTTATCTTTTCTGCAGGGGAGGGGCGATAAGAAAAGCGTATTCGGGTGGGAGGAGGGCTTACGAAATGCGGGGGAACGGAGGCCAGACTGGGAGGTGCGACGGGGGGAAATGAAAAAAAGCGACAGCTGGGACAAGACACAGAACGGCACGGACACATACCGTAACACGGTGTGTCATGGGGGAAAAAGAGAGCGTTTGGTCGCAGAGAAGGCAGACTTTTTCGAGGGAGGCTGGGAGAAAAGAGCCAGACGGCTTGTCGTTAGAGGGAAAGGGGTAGGACCTCGTAAAATTGATTTTTTTAAAATATTTTTAATAACAACTTCATTGAATAGATACCGATACCACGATTCTGAAACATACCCCATTTATATATTTTGGACTGCAACCGGTGCAGGTGAAAACGATTGAAAATGCAAAGGGTGCACGGTTAGACGGCAGAGAAACGCGAGAGAGCACGGGAAATAGAGAGACGCAGATTGGCGCGCAATTCAAACGATATTTTCAACTAAACTTCAGGCGCTCCTAATTTGGTTCATTTTGCTCCAAAAAGAGAAAATGGGACACTTTTCTGAATCAGGAGAATGAGATCTCCTCCTTCCCCGCAGCGGCTTTTTATATACTACGGCCGGTTAATTATGTTAAAAAGCGAATCATATGATTTCAAAATGATTTTGGTGGATAGATATTCAAAACAACAGCGAAAATTTGGGCGCGTCTGTCCGTTCTGCGCGGGGTCAACCTTTTTAAAAGCGTTTTTGAAAGCTTTTGTCCCCTCCGATTTTTAAAGTTTTCAAGATAGGTGCAAAATGCCCTTTTGGAGGAGAAATGGAGGAGTTGGGAAATCGGAGTCCCTAGTTTCAAAAGAACCAGTTCCGCAGACACTACCGTAGTGGCTGTTGACGGCTGTCGCCGGGACGCCGCGGCCAAGCGAAATTCCTGGATGATGAAATACAGAAAAACGGATAATAGCAGCGCAGGGGAGGTCTGGGGGCAGAAATGTGCCTTTTCTGGCACGGTGGGCGGTGAATTAGAAGCACATGGTGGATTGACTTCTCTTAAAGGGACAGTCAGGCGGGTTTAACAACATTTGCTCAATTAAGAGAGAAAAATAATTCGCTGATTATGAAAGGTCGAAAATTTACCGTTTTCGGGAAAATATGCTTCAAAGGCGTCAAAAACGAGTCTCCGTCTACAGATTTTTAGACGGGCAGTACGCCCTGCGTGTCCGGCATTTACAAGACATGCTATTAAGCCGAATTTTATTCAAATTGGCTAATAGAGTGCTGGAAACGAGGAAGGTGCGAGACAATTTAGCATAGTTAATTCGCATAATTTCCGACCGTAGTCAATCGAAAATGAAATGAAAAGCCCCCAAGCTGCCCCTTTAAGGTGTTTTGGAGGGTAACTGCAATCTAAAATACTATCTTTTTTTTGGTTTGGAACTATAAACCGGTAGTTTATTTTGTTCTAAATTGACGATTTTTTGAGAAACAAGAGTCAAGAGAAGCCTTTTTGTCTTTAAAAATGGTATACGCACATCCAAACTAGAAAATATAGCTCGAAAATCAAAAAAAATAAAATGAAAAATTCAAACTATGACGGACTTGTACTTTAAGTTCAATTGGGTTTCTCGAGCACGAATGAGTAAGCTTTTGGAAAAGACACAGTGAAAGCTATTAACACAATGGGGGAGTTGACTGGGAACGCGAGGAGACCCGACATGAGCGAACACATGAGTGCCGACGCAAGGCCGCGCAGCGGCCCGAAGCGGCTGAAGGCCGACTAACAGAGCAGCCGCAGGACGCGAATTCGAGCGTATGGCGTAAGAACCAGGAGGTTCAAGGGACCGTCAGGGAACGTTGAAAAAAAGTGGTGCGATTTTAAAGAAAACTATTTCATAAATTTGAAATGTAAAAAAGGACCTGATGGTGCCCAAAAAAACTCTTGCAAAACATAGTGAAACTTCAAAAAAGGCCGTTCTATTTGCCAAAGACTAGGGGTCAAAGTGAACTAATTTGAAATTTTAGAGTGGGAGTTGAAATAAATAAGTGAATCATCGGATGCGACATTAAAATGAACTAGAATTTCGTCACTGTTTGCATAAATTCAGTTAGCAAACAACTACTCCAAATAAAGTGCACGTTTCAGCCTTTGTTTTATAGAAATATCAAACCACAGAGCTGTCTTGGTTTGCGAAATCAACAGTCGGATTGGATGTTTATAGGCTCTTGTCCCGGACAACAGCCGTTTTCCTGCCGACAGGGCAATGACCCTTTGGATTATAAACAACGGATAGGCTTAGCTATGGCATTCATTAAAGTGATGATTCAGGGACATATGTCTACCGAATATAATGACAAATATTGGAAATGGCAATTCACTTTCAGGAAATTTCAAACATTATTCGAAATTCGTGCTCCATAAGCAAATTTGAAGGCAGAGGGCCTACAAAAATGAAAATGAACATATCCATGGCGTAACGTGGGCGAATGGATGTCATTTTCAATTGGAAAAGCAGTTTCATGAATGGACGGGTTACCCCTTTTCATTTTCGCGGGTCTCTGTCTTTAAACGATTCACTGACGGAAAAGTTTTCGGCGTTGCTCTGTGATAAACAGTGCACACTGAAAGATTGGAATGGATATTTCGGTAAATACCGAAAGTAGAGGAACAACAAAAACAAAGGTTGCGAATTTCGATAATAACAACGAACGCTATTTATAGTTCTGATACTGTATGAATAACAATCTAGTGTTCCGTCATATTTTAGCTCCATTTTTATGTCTCCAGTGTACACACACAATACTGTGTTTCAGTATTGTGTGTGTGTGTGTGTGTGTGTGTGTGTGTGAGTGTGAGTGTAAGTGTGTGTAGGCACAGAGGATATCGTCCCTTTTTTGAAAATGAAATGATCGGCAATCACCCATCGGCCCCTGGTGTCCCCCAAGAAGCTATCGGTGCCGCGGAACGTGCGGTCAAACGCAACGCGGTCGCATGCGACGTGCCCCGTATGCACTCCGTGTGCCGAATCATCGCAATCAATTCCACACATTCACTTCCGCTTAGTCATTAATGCTTGTAACGTCATTATCTAAAGGGAGCTACGGACGTGGGCAAAAGAGCGTTAGCAGTGGTCGAACCGTTTAGTCACACGCGCTTAAGGGAAACTGGGGGCCTTCCAAAAGGAATATTTGAATTACGGCTCAACTAAGTATAATTTCGGGAAAAAACCATATACAACTAACAAAATCTTCTTTTTGAATCTTGAGGCGCTGCGGTCTCTAAATGGCGAAAGAGTTGGTCTGCAATAAGTCGGCTCTAGGTCGGCTACTAAGGGTACCACCGGAAAATTGAATTTTTGAAGCAACATTTGAAAAATTGATATACCGGGTGTGCAATTACTTGCGTTTCGGGCCGGCCCGTTCCCAAAGAAGCGAATACGCGTATATTTTCCATTTCCGGTGGCGGTTTTCGGGCGGCAAACGCAACGTCAAACGCAACGCGGTCGCATCTGCCGCGCCCTGTAGGACCCCCCCCCCCGAATCATCCGAATGAATTCCACACATTCATGTTTCCCCTTAGTCCTTAATTACCTAAGTGTTAAAACTAAAAAAGTGGTGACTATCGCAATCTAGAGTACAATAGTAGCATTAAAAGCATTCACAAGTGCGCATAGGGCCTTCTATGCGGGGCGGATTAATGAATTTAGCTAAAGATAAGCATTACACCAAAGAATGATTGGACGATCTTTTGATTTCTTGGGAGAATAGGACAAAAAGAGACTGAAAAACAGGCAAAAAGACGACGTGATCATGACGCATCGATGTACTTGGGAGGGGACGAGTGTGTTCGAAAAGGGCGATTCAAAGAGGAAATGGGGTATATAAACTTGTGAATAAAACGCTACAAAGTTGTGAATATCACGTATAAAATTGAAATAACGGGGAAATGTATTTCATTTTGTAGCTTGAACCCGAGCTTATTGCAAACAGGCGGAAATAGAAGCTCGCATGGGGTTCTGAGAAGGAAGATTAGATAGAAAGTAGAAGGAACGCAGGAGATATGCTAATGGAATGGGGAAGCAAATGGCGGGGTTCATAGATCAGCGGACAGTCGGGAGAGGCGGGCCTTTGGGTGGGTGCCAAGGGGGCAGCTGGCAGCAGCAGAGAGCGCTAGGACCAGCCGCGGATACGGTTGGCCACGAGGAAAGGCATGTGACCGACGATGAGGGGGACCATCTGGGACCAAAGGACAAACTGTAGAAAAAAGAAAAGATGAATGATCTAAACGAGTCTACCAAGCCAAAACACTAGCAGTAGTACAATTGGGATAGATCAATAAACGAACAGTAATGATTTTGTGGGTCTGGCCAAACGCCAAAATGGGAATCGCAGTGCATGTTGGGGCATGTTTCCTACATAACGACTTAAGGGACCGTCAGGGGCCTTTTCTGATTGGTAATGGGATGTATGCTAATCGAGCCATTTCAATTGAAATGTTTTTTCCGAACACCGCTCCAGACAACGGCCCTGCGCAAAATGCTTGCCAGGTCTTCGCAACTTTAGCTTATATGAAAGTGGAAAATCAGCTGATCAAAAACTCTATACAACATAGGGTCAAAAATTCTCCGTTTTAATAATATTTGGCTTAAAAGTGTCAAAAATCGGCCGACCGTCTCCAGATCCTGCGGATGGCCGAAACGCCTGCCTGCACGATTTTTACAGGCTAGTCTAATTACGAAGTTATCATTCTAATATGACGAGATTACGCGAAAAATGAGGAGTGTTCCGGACAATTTAGCATAAATAATTAGAATGTTTTTGGACTGTACCCAACGAAAAGGGAAATTAAAAGGTTCCTGACGGTCCCTTTAAAGGGACAGTCAGGCGGGTTTTGCAACACTGGCAAAATTAAGAGAAAAAAAATTAACTGATCGTGAAAATATATCTATGACTGTGTGTCGCAAATTCCCCGTTTTTGAGAAAATACGCTATAGACGGCAAAAAGACGGAAAATTAAATGAAAAGTTCCCTTACTTAAAAGACAAACTGAAACAGCACATTTTTATCAGCATAAGCGCCGAATTTTCCAAGTTTTGATGTCAGCCTGTTCACAGAGATTTTATTAATCTGGACAAAAAACATCTTCTAAGACAACTTTACTTGGGCTTTCGAATGATACATGTGCAAAAGTTTAGAAAAAATTCCGTTTTGGGTCCTAATTTCACATATTTTGGCAAGGTATCGCATGTTAACGAAATTTTTTGTTAAAAAAATAAAAAGGACTTTGATCCTATGATGGTATCTGATCGAATGAATAAAAAAATACAACCCTAAAATCTAACTTCACAAATGAAAGTGAATACACCTATGAAACGGGGGTGTATTTTCTCTAAAACTTTTCGTGTTCTCACATTTCGTGATTTTCAATGTGGCTATTTTTCACTACAATTTTGCTCATTATCAGCCGGAAAGTATATTTTGTATTTTAAATTACCGCTAATATATTTACTTAAAAATTGTTAGAATTTGTTTGTTTAACAGTTTTTGTACAGTGGTCTGTATAATGGAGGTGGTTGAGAAAACAACTGATAACAAATATATGCAAAACTCCAATTAAAGAAAAGTAAAATTTTCAAAGAATAAATTGCACAAGTGAGGTCGAAATATTGATCAAACGAATGACCTTTGTTATCATAATATTCCTTTCCGCTTTGACCTTTACAAAATCGCTTTCTCTCCAACCAATGAAAATCAGTTTGAAATGCTTTAAAGGTGCTTTAAAGTGGCAGTAAGGGGGCTTTTCATTTCAGTTTCGGTAGGATTTGGCTCATTAGCATGTCTTGTAAATGGCGGACACGCAGGGCGTACTACCCGTCTAAAAATCTGTAGACGAAGACCCGTTTTTGACGACTTTGAAGCGTATTTTCTCGAACACGGTAAATTTTCGACCTTTCATAATCAGCGAATTATTTTTCTCTCTTAATTGAGCTAATGTTGTAAAACCCGCCTGACTTTCCCTTTATTTTTTTCATTTATTTTTTCATTTATTGTCCGCACGTTCCTTTAGTGCAAATTTAAAATAATATATTTGGAATACTATTGAGAAATTTGGATGTTGTGCAAGAATACTCACAAAACAATGACGAATGCGATAAAGCTTATCCACGGCCGTGTTGATCATTCGTCTTTCGTACCTCGACAGTTTCAACAATGGCCTAATTTATGACCGGCACCCCATAAACATGCATTCGGCCTTCCCTTCCAACATTAACTGCACCTGCTGGGGGCACCCCTACCCCAAACACAGTTTTATGAGACGAAATGGTTTAAGATATGAGAGCCATATACATTAAAATTAATCGCTTTAGAATTACAGGGGAATCGCGAAGACGTTGAACATTCGGGGACTACTGAAAAATTGTTTTAATGGATAAATGACGAATTGCAGAGATAAAAAGACGCCAAATCAGCACTTTCAGCTTTGATTCTCCCGTACTATAAAATATGCATTTTTACTTTCTAAATTTCGTGGCCCACGGCCGCGGAAATACACGCCCTTCGGCCGAGGCCTTTTTTTCTTTTTTTTTTCTATTTCGAGGCATACTGCCGTGAAGATGCCGTGAAGGATGTGAATCTCGGCCTACGGCTTTACTCACATATCAGTCACGTAACAGACTGGTAAAAAATCATAGACCGGCTGATTTTACACACACACACACACACACACACACACACACACACACACACACACACATACACACACACACACACAGAGAGAGAGAGAGAGAGAGAGAGAGAGAGAGAGGGAGAGAGAGAGAGATCGAGTGAGAGAGAGACCATAGAGTTTTATTTAATGGGGGTGTAAAAGCCCTTTGAAAGTTAAAGGTCTAAATGAATACGGTGGAAACTGCCCTAGCAGCCCTCTGCGATTGATCTGCTCATATAACCGCAATGTGGTCGTAGTGGTTTTTGTGCGAGAGATCCCTCGACGACAGATGCCATGTCGGTTTTTATGAAATTATTGCATTTCGAGTGGCCTTTGATCATTGAAATATATCGTAAAATTTCCAATTTTGAGGTTGTTTCGTAGAATATCACTACAAAGAACCTTACAAATGAAACAAACAATATGATTTCGCAGTTGCGTAATCTGCGTTTAGGGCCCGGCGAGGTCTTTGTGGCGTCATTCTTCGGCCTTCGTTCTCACACTGTTGCAAAGGCTGAGCAACGACGCAAACACGAACACACAAATGGTGCCGACTTAAACAAGAAAAGGGTTATCTGGAAAAAAGGTTTTGCAAAAACTGCAATATTTCTAAAACATGGGGATTTGAACAATCATCTATCGCATTGTCAAACAAAGCTTGGAAAATTTAATTACCTACGTAACGTACAGCCGTCGCCAAAGGGAAATCGGCAAGAAAAAACCGCTTTTTCTCTGCGTCTTCGCTTTTTTCATGCTATTTTCGCCTGCGTCCAAATTGGCGACAGCTATAAGCCACATTGTAGCCTATGAGCAACTACGCAACATCTTACATCCTTTATGAACAACACTGAAATAATGGGACAAACAGTATGTAAGACCACAACATATAGTAGTCGCCAATGCTACATATAGTAGTCGCCAACGCGAATTTGTGTACGGTGATCCTGTGTTTTAGGATACGTACGCAATTCTGCGTCAGGGTTACATTTGCGAATCGGCCAAGAAGTAAAAATGGCGAAGACCGCGTAAAGAAGTTTTTCCTGGACTTGTAATAAATGAGTAGATCGCATTCTTCTGATTCAGAAAAGTGCTCCATTTTCTCTTTTTGAAGCAAAATGAATCAAATTAGGAGCGCCGAAAGTTTTGTCGAAATATCGTTTGAATAGCGCGCCATTCTGCGTCTCTCTATTTCTCGCGCTCTCTCGCCTATCTATGTCATGGTACCGTGCATCCTCTGCATTGTTCAATCGTGTACACCTGCACCGGTTGCAGTCCAAAACATAGAAAGGGGTAGCCTAAAATTGATTTATCTGTATGTAAATGGCTTCTATAGCTATCGCCAAACGAGGATCGGATTTTGAAAGCCGCTTTTTTCTCTGCGGCTGCGCTTCTCGCACACTATTTCCGCCTGAGTATCGCACGACTGCAGCATTAAGGCCGTTTTTGGCAGGATGCCCGTTTGGCAACAGCTTAATAATGCAATGCAATGTAGTGAACTTTGCTGTAGACTTTGGAGAAAAATGATGCAATAGGTAGAAAAATGGAGAAAAAGAGAGTCTGCACTAATAACAGACGACACGAGGAAAGGACTCATTTTATTGTCATATTCAAGAGACAAAGCGAGAGAGAGAGAGAGAGAGAGAGAGAGAGAGAGAGAGAGAGATAGGGATATTGAGAATAAGACAGAGGCATGTCCAATGTCTCCCAGCCAAGAGATGGACGTTAAAAGACTAATTAACTGCCGTTCCTTCCTTATCCCAATCTTTTTTCTCACTCTCGCATTCCACTGGCCGTTTAATGTTGTGATTCCTTTATCTTCCGTTGCCCCCGTTGCTCTCCTATCTTCGCAGAATGACGTATCTTTCTTTTTGTTTACGAGTGACTCTTTTTTGCTTCGGCCGCCTCTCGCGCCCTTTCCCAGCAACGCAACGGTCGCCTCCCCCAATTACGTGTAGTGAAACGAAGACGAGGGGACGAGTTAGGCGGCGCCGAGTCTCAGACAGGAAGGAAAATGGGGGGCACAGATCACAGAGGGAAAAAAGGCGATGTCTCTGTCTCTCTGTCTCTCTGTCTCTCTGTCTCTCTGTCTCTCTGTCTCTCTGTCTCTCTGTCTCTCTGTCTCTCTGTCTCTCTGTCTCTCTGTCTCTCTGTCTCTCTGTCTCTCTGTCTCTCTGTCTCTCTGTCTCTCTGTCTCTCTGTCTCTCTGTCTCTCTGTCTCTCTGTCTCTCTGTCTCTCTGTCTCTCTGTCTCTCTGTCTCTCTGTCTCTCTGTCTCTCTGTCTCTCTGTCTCTCTGTCTCTCTGTCTCTCTGTCTCTCTGTCTCTCTGTCTCTCTGTCTCTCTGTCTCTCTGTCTCTCTGTCTCTCTGTCTCTCTGTCTCTCTGTCTCTCTGTCTCTCTGTCTCTCTGTCTCTCTGTCTCTCTGTCTCTCTGTCTCTCTGTCTCTCTGTCTCTCTGTCTCTCTGTCTCTCTGTCTCTCTGTCTCTCTGTCTCTCTGTCTCTCTGTCTCTCTGTCTCTCTGTCTCTCTGTCTCTCTGTCTCTCTGTCTCTCTGTCTCTCTGTCTCTCTGTCTCTCTTTCTCTCTGTCTCTCTGTATTTTGTTGGTGTCTAAAGGTCAATTTCTCTATTATAGACAGTTTACGGCAATGGCCAGGCATCCCGGGGCAAGGGTGGCTACGGGCCGGGCTCTCTCCGGCCCGACACAGCCCCTCCCGACTATTCGCAGAATTTACGTCTCTGTCACACCTAATGCATATAACAACTAAGGCAAATGATTTTTATCGGTGGGGGGTCGAACTGGGGGTAACTTCGAATTGCCAGTCCGACCTCTTAGCCAATCGGCCATAAAGCAAAATTTTTATAGATTAGTTCGAATCGTCTTTAACACAGCAAGTTTTGCACAATGAGACGCATGTTTTTCAGCAAAAAGAACTTTGTAATAATGCCTTTGAAAAGAGTTACATTTAAAAAACAGATTTTCAAAAATACTCGGGCCGGCTCGGGCTGATCAGCCACTTTTGATCCCGGGTAATCGCGCCGGGACCCAATTCTAAGCATCCTTTAACTTTGAACAAATCGTGTTTAACGGGGAAGGCTCTCGTAAATGTGATTTTTCACATCTTTATAATACCAACTTCATTGAAAAGATACCGTTTTCACGATTCTGAAACATGCCCCTTTTGCATGTGTTGGACTGCAACCGGGGCAGGTGCACCCTATTGAACAATGCAAAGGGTGCACGGTTACACGCCAGAGAAAGGCGAGAGAGCGCGGGAAATGGAGAGACGCAGAATGGCGCGCTATTCAAACGATATTTTTGACAAAATTTCAAGCGCTCCTAATTTGGTTTATTTTGCTCCAAAAAGAGAAAATGGGACACTTTTCTGAATCAGAAGAATGAGGTCTACTTTCAGATCGATCGTTTCGGCCGTCGTAAGCTGCTTCTCTTCGGTCTCATCGGTTCCGCCGTCTCCAATGCAGTAGTCGTATTTTCCTCCTCCTCCTTCGCCGTGGTCACAATCGCCTTCGCCTTGACCAAAGTCTTCATCGGCATGGGCGCAGGGGCTCCCGCCTGGTTCCTCACTTCCGAATTGGTGACTTATTTCAAAATCAAATTAAAAATTGAATTTCAGGTGCCCCCGTCGAGAGTTTCTCTCTTCCAGTCTTTGTCCACTGGGTTGCTGCTCACATCCACTATGCTTGTCACCTTTTTCTACCTCCAGTTGGACTTTCTCATTGGAAGTTACAGGTACTGGATTGAAAATTTTGGTTGACCCAGCCAGTTTACCCTGAACCACCCAGTCATATTGCTACCCATTCGACCAGGGTTCGATCCCGGTCGGTGACAATCTTTTTTGTACGACTAATATTGACTTATATGTCAATAACAAACATTATTAAGTAATTTTAACCAGTTTAAAAAAATATATAGTGAACAGATTTTTACAAAATTTAAAATTTTATTTTTCATGCCAACCGGGCCAGGCCGTCCCAAAAATTCCCTCGGCCCGGCCCGTCATCTGAGAACCCCGGCCCGACTAAGCATAAATATTCGTGTTACTTTGGAAAAAGGATAAAAAAGGAAAATATAAAATGAAATAGGAAAATATATATTTTCAGCATCCTTGTCTTGGCATCGGGCCCAGCTCTTATTTTGGCCCTGCTCCTCTACCTTTACCTCCCGGAAACAAAAGATCGCTCTAACTCAGAGGTCAGCTATTTTTCCTTTGAATTTTGATATTTTTCCAATAAAAGTATACAAAAAAACAATTTTAGGTCCAACATTTGCTCAGTGGATCGTCTTTTTCGGGAATCAAGAGACAGAAAAGGACTTCTCCCATGTACGGAACGCTTTGAGACGAGTATTTATTATGTATATACAGAAATAAACACGTTAGAAACAGAAAATAGTAATCATCGATTGTTACTTATCGATTTCAGAGGACTTCTATTGGCATAAACTTTTCGCACAGCTTGCAGAGCGGCTGAGCGGATTTGTTCCTTTTTGATTCGTTGCGCCTTCTGCTGGTAGCTCTGAAAAAAACAAAAAATGATTCATTTTTAGAAAAAAAATCTAATTTATTCAACTGCATTAAGTGAAATTTCAGTTGTCTCAGGTCAGTGCGAAACCAACCGCAGATATGAAGGCTGCGCCTTCCAGTGCTTCCGTGGCGCAATAGGCAGCGCGTTCGGCTGTTAACCGAAAGGTTGGTGGTTCGAGCCCACCCGGGAGCGAACATTTTGCTTTTTAACTAAATTTTACTAAAAAAAAACTAACCTTTTTCTTTTGCTTTGAAAGGGAATCCCACTGAGCTGCGACCAAACGTGAGTACTCGCCGAAGTTGGCTTCTGGGAAAGTGAGTTTCAACGTTGGAAGACATTCACGAAAATAGATAGCATATGCTGACACAATTCTAAAACCATAGATAGAAAGATAGTGGAAAAGGAATGTACCTTTGTTTATCGTCATGAGAGGGGTTTTCATATGAGGCAGATTCCTGATTCTGTGAGAAAAGTGGCTTCTTTTCTGGCAAAGGTTCGACCGAGATGAAAAGTGTGGGTTTCAGTTGGGTCCAGTCGAGGGAGAGGCCGCATAGCTCTGATTTGTAGATGTCCAAGTCACTCATTGAAAAGGAATCTGAAAGATGTAAGCTGAGAGAGAAATAGAGAGTGAGAGAAAGAAAGGGTGGAATGGGAGAGATGGGACAGAAATGAGAAAGTGAGAAAAGGTGTGAGTGTGTGAGTGTGTGAGTGTGTGAGTGTGTGAGTGTGTGAGTGTGTGAGTGTGTGAGTGTGTGAGTGTGTGAGTGTGTGAGTGTGTGAGTGTGTGAGTGTGTGAGTGTGTGAGTGTGTGAGTGTGTGAGTGTGTGAGTGTGTGAGTGTGTGAGTGTGTGAGTGTGTGAGTGTGTGAGTGTGTGAGTGTGTGAGTGTGTGAGTGTGTGAGTGTGTGAGTGTGTGAGTGTGTGAGTGTGTGAGTGTGTGAGTGTGTGAGTGTGTGAGTGTGTGAGTGTGTGAGTGTGTGAGTGTGTGAGTGTGTGAGTGTGTGAGTGTGTGAGTGTGTGAGTGTGTGAGTGTGTGAGTGTGTGAGTGTGTGAGTGTGTGAGTGTGTGAGTGTGTGAGTGTGTGAGTGTGTGAGTGTGTGAGTGTGTGAGTGTGTGAGTGTGTGAGTGTGTGAGTGTGTGAGTGTGTGAGTGTGTGAGTGTGTGAGTGTGTGAGTGTGTGAGTGTGTGAGTGTGTGAGTGTGTGAGTGTGTGAGTGTGTGAGTGTGTGAGTGTGTGAGTGTGTGAGTGTGTGAGTGTGTGAGTGTGTGAGTGTGTGAGTGTGTGAGTGTGTGAGTGTGTGAGTGTGTGAGTGTGTGAGTGTGTGAGTGTGTGAGTGTGTGAGTGTGTGAGTGTGTGAGTGTGTGAGTGTGTGAGTGTGAGATGTGTGAGTGTGTGAGTGTGAGATGTGTGAGTGTGTGAGTGTGTGAGTGTGTGATTAAGTGAGTGAGTGACAACAGAAGAATAGAAAAGGAGGCGGAATAAGCGTGAGTCATATCTAATCCATCTGTCGTCTAACTGACAGTGCCTTCCCGTCGTATTACCCAACAGGTCGTACCCGTATTACGGTAATTAGTGACCGCTTCTAAGGTGGACACGCCGTGTAATTACAAATGACCGAATGACGCAACAACCCGTGCACCGTATTAGATCCAGGTTGGCTTATGGCGGCACATTTGGGTGTAATTAGCGATTGTTTGACATTTTTAAACACAGAAATATTCATTTGTAAAGTGTTCCCCTACGAACGTCATATTCAGGTGTTCCTTGAATAGCCCCTCTCCAGTTGTTTGTCCTTCCCCTCATAGCCTCCTTTCGTCCATTGGTCACCGCCGTCTGAATGGCCGTTTTCCCCATTCGAGTGGGCCTTTTCCACGTTGAAAAAGATGCTTTCGGCTGTTTTGAACGCCCAGATTGTGCACGACCCGGAGCAGACACGGAAATAGTGCTCCTCGTTCTGAGGATCCTTCAACTGCCCTATGTTATTGCAAGTTCCAATGGCGATTTTTATTTTGAAAATCAAGTTTAGATAGACCTAAGAAAGGAATTCGACATAGCCTATGATTTTGGAAGTCTACAGGAGAATGGATCCTGGTCTGGGGTGATGAAACTGTTGGTGGAGGAGAAGATAGACATGTGCGGGCTTTCGATGAGAATCACTGAAGAGAGGAGAGAAGCCGCGCTTTTTTCTTACCCAACTAGACATTTTCAGGTATTTTCAAGTTACACAGAAATAGAGACAGAGAGAAAGAGAGTTGTGAGATATAGTCTGTGTCCGAAAAACAACTGGCCTTTCTGAAAAATTCATGCAAAAAAGCAAAACTGCTCAGACGCTTATTTGGCTGGTTTCTCTGCTCACTCCTATCAAAGCGCACTCTCTCCCGCGTCCGCAGTTGGCGCCTTTTCTGACCTACTCATATCGCGGCGGGACCAGGTACCTAAAATCCTTTAAGGTTCCACAGGGACGGTTGTTATTTGGACACGGACTATAAAGAGGCATTGAGAGAGGTACCGAGAGACGGACACATTTGCAGTAAGGGGATTTATAGTGTGTTTCCAAAAAACGGCACCTGTTTTCACCCAAACCTTAAAGGATGCTACATTAGGTCCCGCCGCGATCGATTAACTGTCTGCGCACTCCTCTTTCACAGTGTTATTTCCTTTATTTTATTGTTATTCACTTCACTGTTTCAAACCATCAGTGGATAAATATAGCAAAGTCGTTGAAAAGTCGCCAACCTTTCGTTGGAAATGGACTATATGATTGTCTGTGTATGTGTGTAGAGAGACAAACATACAACGATGTAATGTAAAGAACAGGGAGGCCGATATTGTGAGAGACAGTGTAAATATAGTGAAAAAGGTATAGGAGAGGAGCAACTAGGGAGGTATTGAGGCAAAAAGCCAGTGAGGGGGACAAAAAGTGAACCGGTGAGACAAAAAGGACTTGGAGCAACAGAGAGACAGAAACTTATGATGCTATGGCAACAAGACAAAGAGGCGAAGGAAGAGAATAAACGATACCAAGATACAAGGAGGCATAGAGACACAAGGTAGAGAAAAGAGGCAGAACGAAAGGGAAAAGCAAGTAAGATTTAAAAAATATAGAGAGTGCAATGAAAGAAAAACTCGGAATATGACAGAAAGAGAGAGAGAGAGAGAGAGAGAGAGAGAGAGAGAGAGTCATAAAGATATTGATGAAGAGGTAAGCAACTAGTGAGGTTTTGATGCAAATAGCCTGAGAGTGAGAGACAAATAGGGCTCGGAGGCAGACAGACAAAAAATAACGAACCACATAAGAGAGACCGAGAGACAAATAAAAAAAATAAACGTGCGCGCCATAGGCGCGAGTACCCTCCTGGTAGATAGATAAGGAGACAGAGAGACAGACATGCAAGAGACAAAGAAAAAACACAGAGGGACAGTGTGAAAAAAGATAAAAGAGAGAGACAGAGAGGGACAGAGAGACAGAGACAGAGAGACAAAGACAGAGAGACAGAGAGACAGAGACAGAGAGACAGTGATACAGAGAAAAGTCTCCGTTTCAGTCCACTTTCATCATCGACCGCCCTGCTTCAATGTGTCCAAAGACCTTTCTCTTCGACGCATTTTCTCTAACAGTCTGGAACACAATAATCTGTATTATCATCACCTCCTTTGTTTCTGTTTATCTTCTAAGAGTTATTTCAATGACAATGGAATCTCCATTTTCCTTAGAAATCCTTCGAAAATCTTTCCTTGTGAGTTATTTCTTCTGGCCTCCACATGAATCTTCTATTCAGAAGACTTTTCTCTTTCCTGTGCCCGCAGATCGCCGGCCTTTCGTATTTTTAGGAATTGTTTTTCTTTTAATGACATTTACTCTAACACAGGTTTTTTTTTAAAGCTGGGGTTTACTTTATACTTTAGATGTATCAATCTAAAATGTACTCTTTTTTGGCCTCCGCCGCATCTTTTCATATTCCTTTCTACAGTTTTTGTCAAGCAATGGGTAATTTATAAACAGCAAAATAAGAAAGTGAAGATTGAAGATTGGGTCCGGGATGGAAAAGGATTCTTCACTGCGTTTGATACTCAGGCAATGTTGTGTCCTACACCAAGAGCATGCGATCAGTTTGAGGAACTAACGAAGAAAGTTCCGATTAGGAGACACACCTCACAGAAGGGAATTGAGGAGGATCTGGAGTTAGTCTCTCTCTCTCTCTCTCTCTCTCTCTCTCTCTCTCTCTCTATCTCTCTTTCTTTCACACCCTGATAAACGCACACGCACACGCACACGCACACGCACACGCACACGCACACGCACACGCACACGCACACGCACTCCCAGAGCCTCTCAACAACGTCTCTATATCTCCTTTTCAGCCACGGAGGCATCTACCAGTCTACAATAGATGGCTCCTTCCTTTCCTCCCAAGTCAGTTGGCTTGATAGAGCCACCCAGGAACGCATTATTGTTAGTTCACTTTGCTTTTAAACCACATTTTCACTTTAGGAGCTTCTTAATCGTTTCCATTCCAGATCAGAGACGATGAGGGTCCAATGCACTATGTCGCCTATTCTTTCAGTAAAAATAATACAAAGCTACGGAACAAATTCAACAAAGCTCTGATGAAGGTCCTCCCCGCCGTTCCGCTAATAACGGGAGGTCATGGCTATGACACTGCGAAGAGTCCTTTTGGATTGAAGTATATTCCTCCTCCGGGACCTTTATCTCTCAGAACCCACCTTGCTCAGTTGTTTAGGCTTTATTTGTTTGGAGCTTTACTTTGTTTATCCGTATTTCTAGCCGAGCTTGTTGTGTTTCATCTACTTAGACGATCCAAAACAAGTGTAATTCAAAGTTGAATAAAATGGTTTTCCAATTCTGTTTATATTTTTTTATTGAATAAATCTAAGTGTAAATTGTGAATTACATTTTTAAAAAAAATATTTTTGTGTTAGTTGTTAAAATACCGTCCCCGTAATTGCGCTCCAATACGATCGAGCGCGAAGCCGCACCATTCAAAAAATTTTCCGGAGGGCGGCTGATTTTTCTGATTTTCTTTTATGTTGTTTTGTTATTTAACTTTTAATGTTGAAAAACGTAAAAATTCTAAAGGAAAATCGATAATATTGACCTGCCAACACAAAGAGACGAAAAATTGGCGCGTAGGCAATTTTCCCACCCTGACAAGCAAGCTGAATTGTATTTCTTTTATTATAAAGTTTTATTAAGCCCCTTTTTGTTAGTTTTAAGTTTGAATTTCGATTTTTAAGGCTTTGGGGGCCAAATACTTTTGAACCCCGTTATTTGGCTACCATTTCCGTTGAGTTGGTTTTAAACTCGTGTTTCTTTATTTTTATTGTTTTTTTTCTTTTAATTTAATAATAATAATGAATAGTTACAGAATGCCACCCAAGAAGAGGGTGGACCTCGACGACAGTTTCTCGTCCAGCGACGAGGAAGTGCGGAAGCCTTCGCCAAAGAAGAAGCCGGCCCCTCGCAAGCCTTCTCCCAAAAAGGCAGCCCAAAAGGTACCTTGAATTCTTATTTTAATTTTCTTTTTTATTTATGTAATTGCAATTTCATGTTTTAGCCAACGACATCGGCCATGAACGGTGACAAGGCCGGCTCAGACAACGAAGGGGGTGCGGGCCTCGGGAAACAAGGCTACTCTGGCCAGTACGACCACGAGGGACAAGGCCTGCTCAACGTGGTATTTTAGTATTTTTATTAGGTTTTACACATTTTTAAAGCCTGTGCCACCCATGGCCATTCCTGTCATGTGCGCCGACGGAACGGGAGCTCGTCTGATGATCAAAGAGATTATCGTCACCAATTTCAAGTCTTACTATGGAACTCAGCGAATTGGACCCTTCCACAAGGTAGAGTTTGAGTGTTTTTGTGAAATTTATCCCCAGATGGATTGGGGGAGTATATCTGAACCCCTCTAATCAGCGGGGTTTCGTTTTTTGTCCCATTACACATTATTTATTTTCCAGAACTTCTCCGCCATCATCGGCCCCAATGGTTCCGGCAAAAGTAATGTCATCGACTCCCTTTTGTTCGTCTTCGGCTTCAGAGTGAGTTATTTTTTTCTTTTTCATTAAATTTTCCTGTCCAGGCCTCTCGAATTCGTCTGAAGAAACTGAAAGAGTTGATCCACAACTCGTCCGGAAAGAAACAGCCAGAGTCCTGCACGGTTGAGGTCGTTTTCCACAAAATCATCGACAAGGTTTGGTTTCTCACCGTTTGGTTTGTTATTTTGAATTTTCAGGAGGGTGGTGACTATGAAATAATCGATGGCAGCGAGTTTACCGTGGGAAGGACTGCTTTCCAGGACAGCACAAGCAAGTACACCATCAACGGAAGGGTGAGTGGAAAAATCAATTCTTCTCCCGGCCTTTTTTTGTAAAGGTATTGTAAGCGAATTGTTATTTTTTTGTAATTGTATTGTAAGCGAATTGTCAAGTGGTTAAGACTTCTTTGGGTAATAGTTGCATAGGCGCCTCCATTTTGGGGGCGGGGCTAGAATTTCTAAAAACCGTATTATCTTAACCTTACGCCCCCCCCCCCCCACCACCAAGGTCAATGGAGGCTCCCCAGAGGTGCTGTGTAATCTCATCCCCCGCAAAACGAAAATTCACTCCCTTAACGTTACGTAAGGATTATATTTCTTCCACCATTATTTATTGCCGGTCATTTTTACAATTCGTTTCGTTGGTTGCGGTCGGTCCTTTTCTACTCACTGTCGGTCGTAAGCTTGCCGGTTGGTCTTTTAAGTTCTAGCGTAAATATAACTGTTTTGCAGAGGCAAACCTAATGAAAAATGCGCTTCAGTTGGTTTTAACAGGGTTATACTAGTTTAATATCTATGACAAACTCAAGGAGAATGCTTTACTTTCAACAGAAACGGAAGTGATATTTGTCTTCAGCTAAGTTTTTGTTTTCCAAAAACTCTCATATATCACTTTAGCACATAGGGTGAGAGAAGGATTGTGAATAAAAAACCTAGGGTGGGGTGAGATTGCGATGTGGGGGTGACGATTGCGATATTGGGCATCGGCACCGGGCCGAATGGGGGGCTCGATTGCGACCGGTGGGGGTGACGATTGCGATATTGATAACCAAATCATACCCCCACCAAACGCAGGGGCACCCCCACGCACCCACATACGCTGCGGAGAGTTGGGTGCATTTCAAGATCTACCTTGCTGGTTTAAAATAGATAGTAATTCTTGTAATTGTTCTCTTTATTTCAGAACCGTTCCAAGGACGAGATCGAGAAGAAGCTGAAAGAAGTCGGCATCGACTTGGTCCACAACCGTTTCCTCATCCTTCAGGTACAATTTTTGAAGCAAACATTCCTAATATTTTAATTTAGGGAGAAGTTGAGCAGATCGCTCTGATGAAGCCCAAGTCGGAGGCTCCTGGAAAGGAGGGCATGCTCGAGTACTTGGAGGACATCATCGGTTCCAGCAGGCTCAAGGTATTTCGAAAAAAAATTGTTTTTTGATGTTGGAACGTTCAGAATTTCATCTCGGACATTGGGCTAAAATTGGACGAGCTGTCTACGGAGAAAAGTCAGCAGAACCAGAGGGTGAAGGCGGCGGAGAAGGACAGAGACGCGTTGGAGGGGCCGGTGATGGAGATGATCTCGCATCTGCGCTGTGAGAACCAGGCCACTCTCATCAACAACAAACTGCTCACCATGAAAAAGTGGGTATTTTAGCGGGGAAAAACCATTGCATTCTTAACCTGCACTTTGTTTCTCATTAGGAACACTTTAGTCTTAACACTTTAGGCAACAAATCTGTAATATTCAAAAAGCGTACTCTCTTGGAAAGTCATTTTCCTATTTTAATATTTAAAAAAAAAAAAACATTAATTGGCAATAACATCGCTGCTTGCGCACTTCAAAGCTATTTGAGAGGGGCTGGCATACATTTTTTCTGATGTCAATGTCAACAGAGCATCACTGGAACATTCTAATTTTATTGGCATGATCCCAATTTGGCGACCACTATAGTTGTAGGTTATTCATTTCAGGTGAATCCGATATGCTAAGTATGCCTGCTCGAGGCTTATATAAAAAAAAGTCGTCTTAAACCGTATTTTAGGGTCTCTTACGAAAAGCTGCTGGAACAGAACAAGCCGAAAGTCGACCAACTGAAGGAGGAGATGAACACGGCCGCCGTGCGTCTGGACGAGGTGATGACGCAGAAGAAGAAGGCGGAGAGCGAGTTCGCCCATCTGGAAGGGTAGCTTCAGTATTTCAACTTACCATACCTCTGCTTTCAGTGATAAGGACGGACTTCAGAAGAGCCTGGGCAAGCTTCAGAAGCAGATCGTCGACCTCGAGGCTAAGGAGTCCCGAAGGAAGATTGACTTCAAAAAGTGTGCCAAGGATTTGTCCACGGGCAAGGATAAACTGACCACGTACCAGAACGAGGTACGGTGTTTGTATAAGCCTTTAAATTGAATCGTTTTAGTTAAACGAGTTGATGAAGGTTCCTGAAAACGCCGATGCTAGGATTAACATGCTGAATGGGGAGATCGAGGACCTTAGGGAACAAGTCGCCACCAACGAGGCCAAGGTACGTGTTTTATTGTCAAAAAACCCCAGGAATTACTCATTCGCTAATTTATTTTGTTTTCAGATCGAGAAGAACACTCCTTTGTTCGAAGACAAGTCCACCAAACTTCGAGATCTGAAGCAGACGGCTGAGGAGGAGCTGGGAGAGAAGCAGGGCGTGATGAACGAGATCCAGCAGAAACGACGCATCGCCCAGGAGGAACTGAACCTGATGATGGCCGATCAGAAGAAGGTGCAGGGACGACTGGAGGAGCTCCAGAAGCAGTTGGACGAGTGCCAGAACAAGTTCAAGGACGCTCAGAAGTAGGTTTAGTTCAGAATCAGGGATGCTTCTCGCCAAGAAGTGCGAAATTAGGACCGGCTCTACATCCTGGGAAATTGTATTCAGCTTGTATTCACGCGTTCACAGCATAGGTGGATATGAGGTGCTTGCGGCACATACGTAATCTGGCGTTTGGTTGAAAATAGTAGCAAAAAACTGAGGGGGGCTTACGGATCGAGCCCCCAAACGGTCCAGCCAGGGTGGCAGAGGGCCCTGTCAGAATTGGCGCGAACATTGAAATTTTGAATTTTTGGCAAAAAAAAAAAGGTTTTTCCCATTATTCAGTTGTGTTAGGTATGTAATTATAGTATTTTAGTTGGCGATAATTATAGTTTGCTTAAAAAAAATCGTTAGAAATAGGAACAAAATACAAAAAAATGACATTTTTATGTTGCAAGTAGAAATTTCGAAAAGTTTTATTTTGTGCGCCAAAGTGTCCAGGGCCCGGGGGCCACTAGGGCCGGCCCTGGATTTTTACCACCCCTGGTTCACAATGGCGCGTAAAAATGTCTGCGTATCCAAAAATGGGCTAAAAGATTGCGCTGTTTCATGCGAATAACCCCCTTTTTGTAATAAATTCCACTCTTCGTGGGTGGTCTACGGTCTGGCAATAAGAGTCAAAATGACCATGTCATTATGACATAATTTTGACACACCCTCCTTTATAGTTTTCATTAGCCGCTCCGACTTGAAAAATATCCTCGGCCAGGTCCGGCTGAAGTAACGATTAACAGAAATTTTTATTCGGCAAGTGTACAAACGTTCCGGACCGACACTTTTCTCGGTCCGCTTTAGCCCGCCGGCCCTTCTCGTAAGAACTATGTGCGTATCTATGTATAAATTTGACAATCACATATTATTTCAGAAAACAGGACGCGGCGAGAACTCGTCTGCCGGAGTGTGAGAAGGCGTTGGACGAAACCAGAGCCTCGGTCCCCGAGTTGCAGAAAGAGCGGGCGAAGTTGGTTCTGGAGTGCGATGGGCTGAAGTCCAAGTTGAATGACGAAACGTCGGCGATGAGGCAACAGTCGCAGGGATCGAAGGTCGACAGACTGCTGGCTGAAGCCAGGGACAGGGGAGAGCTCAAGACCTACTTCGGACGACTTGTGGGTCATTTGTTCGATTTAAACATTTTATTTACAATGTTTGGTCAAATTTGCATCACGCCAATTAGTACGCTAATGCAGTAACAGCTAAAAATTTGACTGATTGACTATTTTCAGGGAGACTTGGGAGCGATCGACGCCAAATACGACGCCGCCGTGACGACGACAACAGCCGGTCTGAACTCTTACGTGCTGCAGACGAAAGAGGACGGAGACAAGGCGCTGGCGATGATCAAGGAGGCCAGGATCGGTCGACACACTTTGATTGTGCTCGACGGAGTCATGGAGGCCAGGGAATACATGAACGCCGACCCCAAGAGATAGTGAGTGAGAGTTATTTGACAGAGAGACATCCCCTTTTCAGCCCCGCCCCTCGTGTGTTCGATCTGTTGGACATTCCCGACGAAAGGATGAAGAAGGCATTCTACCAAACGGTAAGTATCGCATTTTGTTTCAGGCTCCGCGATTTTAATTTTTTTCCATCCCAAATTTTCGGCTCGGAATTTCACGGTCGATGTCTATGTATGGTTTAGGCCGCACATCTGGACACGGCATGCGAAGAAATGCCAAAATGTTATATCCGGCAGAGAGGTTATCCTATAATCATGCCAATAAAATTAGAATGTTCCACCCATGCTCTGTTGATATGGATATTCGTAGTCTAATCAGTCATTGACAGAGCATTCTTTGCATGTTTCCGTTATTAGCATATGAATTCCATTTGGCGACAGCTATACATTGGTACCCCCGTTTTTGCATGGCACCCTGTGCCAAATGATGGCTGGATAGGGAGCGTTTGGTGGTTCGATGCGTAAGCCCCCCAAATGGTGCATAGGGGTGGTAAATACGGCGAATATTGGATTTCGATTTTCGAATAATTTGAAAGTTAGGGGATCGTTATCGAATTGGAAGGCCTAAAAGTTAAGGGTTGGTACATCAGTTGGCAGATCTTCCCGGGGTATGGTACCACGTGTCCAGTATGCTTGACACCAGGGGTGGCTGAAACTGGAGCCGGGCCGCGGATTCTTGGGAGGTGGTGGGCCGGCCCCGGTATTTTCAAAAATCTTTTTAAATGTAACTCTTTTCAAAGTGATTATTTGAAAGTTCGTTTGGTTGCGACACATAGTTCTAAGTCTGTAAATTTTGTATGTTTTCATGGTCGAGTGGATAATAGGACGTACTGGCAACCCGAAGTTACCCCAGTTCGATCCACCGCCGACAAAACTTTTGTGCCTTATTTATCTTTTTTATACATTAGATATGATTGAAACGCAATAACTGCTCATAGTTGATGAAAAAACTTTTTGTCAAATTTCAGAAATGTTGACCGCTGGCCGAGCCGAGATTTTTTTTTTTTGAGAACTGGCCGGCCTTGCTTGTCGTAAATTACGACTCGTGTTTTTAATTTCTTGTCGCAAATTTTCAAAAAAGTTCGCTGAAAAAGAAGACTTTTGAAATTGACCCCGTACGAGGACTTCCCGCATATATGGGCCCGGCACATAAATTCACCGGATTGAGAGTGGTGGGGACTAAAACTTCTGTAACGTTATACTTTTGTTAAAACCGACGCTTATTTATATGTATATCTTAAGGGGTTACCCACTACGTTAAGGTTGGATACAGCTTTTAACGAATAAAGTCGAAACATTTATTATTATTCTTTCAGTTCAAAGACACCATGGTCGTCGACAACATGGAGGCTGCTCGCACTCTCTTCAACAGTCGGTTTTGCCTCATTTTAGTTAATTTTGTGAATTTAAGGGCACAAAGGACGTTACATCACTCTGCAGGGAGGTGCCATCGATATGTCCGGAATCATCTCCGGTGGTGGAAAGGCCAAAACGTGGGATTTCCCGTTTTCCATTTGTACTTTGTAGTTTAGTGGTGGAATGGGTTCGTCGGTGAAGGTCGACACGAAGCGACAGACGGCTGAGACTGCGGATCGAATCGAGGGATACAAGGACCAGCTGGCGAGGAAGACGACCAAGTTGACCGAGTTGGAGGACAAGATCAAGAAGGTTTGATTGATTTATTTCACAATTAATGGATTTTTTAGTGTGACCAGAGCATCTACGCCCTTAACACGGAATTCAACGAACTTCGCAACACCAGTCGCATCCAGGGCAACGAAGTGCAACAGCTGCAGCAGAGAGTGACTTCTCTTGAGAAACAAATCGCCTTCCAGGTCAGATTATACTGTAAATTACAGGCAAAGTCAGTTTGAAGCTGAATGTTACGAGAACATGACCTAGAGTCTACAATATTTTACGTTTCTAACAAGAATTGCTTACATTTTTGGGGGTTTAAATGTATTTAAGCCCCACGCCAGGGGTGGCCAAACATCGGGCTCAGCCCGGTCGGATCCGATCCGCCGGGCCGACTTGAAAAAAATCCTCGACACTTTTCTCGGCCCGCTGCCCTTCTTTTGAGAACAATGCCCGGCCCGTAATTTTAAGCGATTTATGAAAATCAACAATTCTTATTTTGAATAAATCTGTAGAATAGTTTTCGAAACTGTTTAAAATTACTCATATCTGCCATCAAACGGGCATCATGCCAATTTGTGCCAGTATTGTCTGTTGACGCTGAATTAGAATATAGTCATAGTCTAATCAACAGAGAATACTGGCACAAATGGGCATGATGTCCGTTTAGCAGCAGAAATAGTGTTTGTTACTAAGATATAAGTCAATATTAGTCGCACAAAAAAGAAAGTCACCGACCGGGATCGAACCCTGGTCGTGTGGGTGGCAATCTGACTGGGTGGTCCAAGGTAAATGGGCCGGACCGACCAAATTTTTCCAAATGGCCCGGCTTTTTTGTACTTCCATACGAGGCCAGCTTTTATTTTTGAGGAAAAAAGCACAGAAGGGGGCACCTCATGAGTCTAAAAAAATCGTCCGGGAATTTTTTTTGTTCTTCAGAATTTATAAGAAACTGTGCGAAAATACGAAAAAAATAATTTCAAAATTTTCCCCGTTTGCTGCATGGTTACTGCGGCCAGGTGAAGAAGTCGCTACGCGACCCACGTAATGGGAAATGAAAGATGTATTTTTTCGAATTTTACAAAAAGTGGGATAGATATAAATTTTCTGTTTTAAGGGAACATTTTTAAACACAAAATACTGAAAAGTTTTCAAAAAATCTGGACGATTTCGCCTTCATTTCAAGTGATTCGCGTCTTATTCGTACAGATCTCTTTTAAGTTCTGAATATCCTTAACTTGCGACGGAATCGTCCGGGTTTTTGTAAACGTTGCAGTATTTTTGACAACTTGAAATTACAAACCTTGAAACCCGGGAAAAATTTAGCGAGAGCTGAGAAAATCGTCACATAAGAAATATGTACATGGGAGAAAAATGCTCCATGGCGAAACACACTTTTAGTAAATAAAATCGTCGGGGATAATTCAAAATTTTCCATGGGGGAGGCCATATGATAAAAACACGTCCAAGAAAATTTCCAAAATGTCGGCCACGTATGCTTTGAACGTGTCTAGATTCTCCAAAAGTGAAGAAGGGAATCCTTGTCTAAACGTTGGAGGGGGTTGTTTCTACTACCATTATCCAAGGGGTGGGGCATAACTACTGTCATCCTCCCTTATGCCGCGCTAAATTTATTTTTTCAGGAGGCCGAAGTAACCCGTAACCGGGTGGACGAGGATCTGGTGGCCGAGAAGAGGGAGAGTGTGGAGGCGCTCAACGGTGAACACGACACAGCCAAGACGGACTTAACCCAGGCACAGGAGGTCTTCAAAAAGGCCTCTGACAATCTGGATCGCGTTTGGCGCGAACTCTGCGGGGTACTGTAGTTTTGCCCTATTATACGAATAATAATGTTTTAGCGTTTCCGAGACGCGGCCGACTCAGCCAAAGAGGAGATTGCCAAGAGGGAGACGCAGATCGCCGACCAGGAAGGCAAGAAGAAGTCGTTCGAAAGGGAGAAGGCCAAGGCGGAGGCTCGTCTGAAGACGGCCGAAGCCACTGTCAGCGACAAGACGAAGCTGCAGGAGGCGTTGAAGGAGGACGAGAGGACGCTGGAGAAGGAGCTGACGGATAAGTGCGAAGAGAGGAAGGAGATTGAGGCGAAGGTGGCCGAGGTGGAGGCGCAGATCAAGGAGGCGAGGAAGGCCAACTCACAGAACGACGAAGAGGAGAACAAACTCAATCAGCAGTTGGCGGTGGGGTTGGAGGATTTTTTAGTAGAAACATTCGTTTCAGCGCCTGAAAGACGAACTGAAGTCCGCCAAGGAGGAACTGCAGAGTGTGGAAATGGAGATCAAGCGAGTGCAGAAGGAGATCGCGGCTCTCAAGTTACACCGGATCAAGGATTACGGTATTCTCCCGCAGAAAGTGCGTAGTTTCACTGACTTTTTTGGAAAAATATGAGTCATTTGTTGTCATAGGTGGATGTGAGGTGCTTGTGGTAACGGACGTATTTCGGCGTGTGGTTGACACAGTAACTCGAAATTATTGGGGGACTTACGTTGCCTCTTAGGCACCTTTGGGGGACTTGCGGATCGAGCCCCAGCCATGGTTAAAGTACCGGTACCTACGTAATTCGGCGTTTGGTTAAAAATAGTAACAAGAGATTAAAGGGGGGCTTACGCTGCCTTCGCGACACCATTTGGGGGGCTTACGTATCAAGCCCCCTCCCCCAAACGCTGTGTGTTCAGCCATGTTTTGGGGGCTTATACTGCATCAAAGCCCCAAACGTCCCCGTCCAACTTTGGCCGAAAATCGCTTTCGACTAAAACTTTCAGAATTGTGTGTAGAGACTATAGGAAGGTTTTATATGAGTCGAGCCTATTCCTAGACTCGACTTTTTCCTTAGGCTTATTTTCCCTATTTTGAACCGTAGCTGGACATGAAGTGCCTAAGGTACCCACTTAATTCGGCATTTGGTTGAAAATGATAACAACAAATTAAAAGGGGGCTTACGTTGCCTCCGAATGGCTACTTGGGGGCTTACGTATCGAGCCCCCCCCCCCCCCAAACGCTCCACGTCCAGCCATGATTTGAAACATTTTCGCCAACTTAACTCTCTTTTGCAGGTGCGCAAAGTGGCTCAGTACGACCATCACATTGACGAAGAGACGCTGGAGGAGGAGAGGGCTCATCAGAAGAAAATGAAAAAGCAGCGACCTCAATCGGTGGACGAATCGGTACTTTGCCAATAGGTGAAATGCCAATATGTTGTTTTCAGGGCGACGAAGGCAGTGATGGGGACGACGGAGCAGTTCCTGTTCTTACGGCGGAGGACGTCAAAGAATTCGACAAGTGGGTTTTTTATTCAAATATTTGGGCGTTCCTTTGTCTAAATGTTACTCAGCCGTGAAGCCATTTTTCTTAGAAATCGTTTCTCACGGGCCGGGCAATTTGGAAAATTTTGGTCGGCCCGGCCCGTTTACCCTGTGCCACCCAGTCAGACTGGCACCCACACGACCAGGGTTCGATCCCTGTCGGTGACATTCTTTTTTATACGACTAATATTGACTTATATGTTAGTAACAAACATTATTAAGTAATTTATAACAGTTGAAAAAAAATTGTTGTACCGACGTATACAAAATTTTAAATTTAATTTTTTTATACCGTGCCGACCTGGTCGGGCCGGGACCGTCCCCAAAAAAGTCCCTCGGCCCGTCATTAACTCCGTCAATGAGGGATAGTATAAATATTGAGTCAAACATAAAGGTCCTTTATATTTCCATATATTTGAAAAATTCTTTTAATAATCGTTTGTTTTCAGAGACGACCTCAAATTCAAACTGCAGCAGCTGCAGGACAAAGTCAAGAGGAACAAGGACCAAGTGAACATGCGCGTCATTGGAGAGTACACGGAGAAGGTAACTGAACTCTTTTGATTTTCATTTTATTGTTAATTTTCAGGTGAAAAAGTACAACGCGGAGAGCGCTGTCCTTCACAAGCTCTCCGAACTGCACAGTGCGCACATGAAGAAGCAGGAGGAGTGGAAGAGGGTGCGGCTGCAGGAGTTCATGGAGGGTTTCGCCAAGATCGGCTCATCCTTGAAGGAGATGTACCAGATGATTACGCTGGGAGGAGACGCCGCCCTCGACCTCAAGGACTCACTCGATCCCTTCACCGAGGGAATCTCCTTCATGTAAGCTTTTGTGTTGAGCAAAGTTTGAACCAAGCTCCTTGCATGGCTGGAACGTCTGTTGGGCTCGATGCGTGAATCCCCCAAATGGTGCCTCGGAGGCGACGTAAGCCCCCTATAATTTTTGTTACCATTTTCAACGAGACGCCGAATTACCTAGGTACCGCAAGCACCTCGCGTCCAGCTCCTTGTGTGGGTCCGTTTTGAGAGACCCCACATTACATTTGTTGTGCGAGCCCCTAATGAGTATTCCAGTTTGGGGCGCATCTCGTAAACGGATATTCGTTACGGATTAATCATAAATTGGCTTACCTCCCACGGCTCACGGACTTGAGTGAATTTATTTTTTAACTAGTGAACCTATGGAGAATCCCGCGCCCCGGTTGCACATATTTTGCAGAAATCACGCCGAATTCCTTTTCCGGACTGCCGGAACCCCTATTGATATAAAGTTTGTATCTCGCAGGCTACGAAATGTAGTTCTCACGGGCCGGGCCGACTTGAAAAATGTCGGACCCGGACCACAGTCAAACTATCACGCACGCGATCAAGGTTCTATCCCGACCTGAGCACATAATTTTTGCTTAGAATTAGTTCAAAGATGTAATAGAAGTATTATGAAATAAAAAATTTGTGTAAGCTGAAATAGCGATTTAAAGAAAAATTTAATTTGACAAGTTTACAAACATCGGACGACCTGAAAGATTGTACATTGTCGAAGCTCCGCTATAAGCGGCTGTAGGGCCGTTGCAATTCTCAGTTTTCCGCGAAATTTTGTTGAAGAGGGGGGTTCGTCGCAGCTTCTTGAAACTTATTGTAATAGAAGTGGCTGTGGTTTAACTGACGCTTGCGGTGGGTTGCCCAAGTATGCCGGAAAGTACCCACACTCTTCAGCTACCCATGAACACAACGTTACCCATTTCTTACGCCATGTTTGAACTCATTTGATATTTCCTTTTTTAGGGTGCGTCCTCCGAAAAAGTCGTGGAAGAATATGGAAAACCTGAGTGGAGGCGAGAAGACCCTCTCATCGCTCTCCCTGGTCTTCGCTCTGCACCAGTTCCGTCCCACTCCCCTCTACGTCATGGACGAAATTGACGCCGCTCTGGACTTTAGAAACGTCTCCATCATCGGACACTACGTCAAGGTACCGTAATCTTTTTTCTTTTTAAAAATCCTTTTCCGTTTAGGACCGAACCAAAAACGCCCAGTTCATCATCATTTCCCTGCGAAACAACATGTTCGAGTTGGGAGACCGTCTCGTGGGCATCTACAAGGTGGGCGTGGCTTAATTTGTGTGCGAAATACCGCTTTGTCAGACGGACGACTGCACAAAGAACGTGGTCATTGATCCGGCGAAGGTGATGGAGGAATCGACCAAGTTCCAGAAGGCTCTCAAGTCTGTCCACAAAAAGGTAAGGGTTTCTTAAAGGACTGTTTATCCAATTCGTTACCGGCTTTTTTCGGGGTCCTCAGATCATACCCTAAATTGGTGGGTGCGGCTGGGTCCGGGCGGAGCCCCCCGGATTTTTTGGCGGGTCCGGTGGGCCGGCGGAACCCCCCGTTTTTACGCGTTTTCGAGGACACAATTTTTGCCCCCCCCCTGCGGGCCCCCCCGAAAACCCCTCTCCTGACTCAGGGTCCCGATTTTCCCCGGCGCACCCCCCCCCCCGCAGATCCTTACCCCAATTTAGGGTATGCCTCAGATGACGGGCCGGGCCGAGGGATTTTTTGGACGGCCCGAGTAAAAAAAATAGAATTTTAAATTTTGTATAAATCGGTACAGTAATTTTTTTAAAACTGCTTTAAATTACTTAGTAATGTTTGTTACTAAGATATAAGTCAATATTAGTCGCACAAAAAGAAGTCACCGACCGGGATCGAACCCTGGTCGTGTGGGTGGCAATCTGACTGGGTGGTTTAACGTAAACGTGCCGGGCCGACCAAAATTTTCAAAATGGCCTGACCCGTGAGAACCTTCGAAAAAAGGATATGTTCATTCCTTTCTTTAGGATCTCGATCAGACGATGCAGATCAACGGAGTGGTCGACGACGAGGACAACTACGTAATACCTCATGTTTGTTATTTTTCTGTGATTATGGTAATATCGACATTCAGGGCGAAAAGGGCAGGAAGAGGATCTCCGAAGACGCTTCCTCCATCGCCGACTCGAAGCGACACGATCACCGCATGTCGCCTGCTTCTGACCCGGGACGTCGCGGGCGACTGCCTCTGCGTCCTGCCAGCCAGGACGCTACCAACCAACAGGACGACTTCTAGGAACCACAGTGCCCTCTGTACATTTACCCCTTCCCCAATTACCCCGTGCAAGTTTTTGCATTCATTGATCTCTGGAAAATGTTCACTACGACTTCTCCGATTGCGGGATGTTTCGATATTTCCATTGGCTAATTCAGATATAAATTAATGTTCACTTATTTTCTGGTTTTGTGGGGGGAGGGGTTCTAGGAGGCATTTCTTTTGTGTGGCCGCAATCTGAGAGGGAAGCCGAGGAAGTTTCTCGCTGACAAAGTCAGGGGGTCAAACTAACAAGTCCGTAGAGTATTACATGGCAAAATTTGGGGCCAGGCCGGACCGAGAAAATTTGAAAACCGCCGGCCCGAAATTTTTTTTTGGTTTTCTTTGATTTGTAGCTCGGGTCGTGAAAAATTTTGGAGCGGGCCGGCCCGTTGCCATGCTTGGTTGTCACGCTATGCCCCTGCAATCAACCATGACAAAATCAAGGGTCGGGCCGACAAATTTTTGGAGCTGGTCAGCCCGTCATTTTTTGATAAGGTTATTTTTATGTAACTACTTTCAAGGTCATTTTTTCATTCTTTTTGTTAGAAAACATCGTTCTCAATGGGCAAAAGATAATGTTGAAAGGAGGATTCGAACTACCCTATATAAATTTTATGTAATTTTCATGGTCGAGTGGCTAAGAGGTCGGACTGGCAAACCAAAGTGACCCCAGTTCGATCCCCCGTCGTCAAAACTTTTTTTGCTTTAGTAGTTAGAATACATTTCTAGAAGCCCAATTCTAGTTTACATTACAAAATGAAAACTTTTTTTCTACATTGTGGAAAATTTTTGTCTCGGCCCTGCCCGGAGCCATGCTTGCCTGCCATTATCCAATGGTCAAATAGCCACAGCCCCTCGCACACCAAGGCTTCTCGTGGCGGGACCCAAGTCGGTCAAAGGCCAAAGGCAAAAAGTGTAATGATTGAGTAGGACGTTGAGTTATATTCTTTGTAAAAAGGGGTTTTTTGGCATTTTGCCAACAAAATCAAATGAAAACCTCACGTGACAAGGAGGAAAACGTGACACCAAACAGAAGTTTTACAATTTGGGTCCCCGGAGTGCGATGGTAGTGCCATTGTCAAAACGCATGTCGCCAACTTCGCCATTTCTGTAAGTGCCAACTTCGTTTCATCGAGTTCTTATAATGTATGCGAGGTGCCATAGATTAGCCACTGTTGTGGAGGATTTTGTAGATTTCACCAAATGATTTCGAAATTCCAGTTGCATATGATTTCCAAAAATACTTTAAACTTTACCGCAGGAAAGCCTGAAAGAGATTGCAGATAGAGACATGTTTCAAAGTAAAAATATGAATATGCACAAAGTCAAACAAATAGACACATGAGTTGAGACAGAGAGAGAGAGAGAGAGAGAGAGAGAGAGAGAGAGAGAGAGAGAGAGAGAGAGCGAGAGATACACTTATGAAAACACCTGCTTTCTTAACTTCCCAACAGCTCTACAACTACTATCGTTATCGAGTGACTGCGAGGGCTAAGGACCGGTAGCGGGACAAAAAGAGGGCGACGGCCTCGTTGCGCTGTATAAAAGCGCCCGTCGGCGCCAGGAAGACATCGCTTCGAAATGAGCTCCCTCCTTCGCTGCTCCCTCTTCGCTCTCCTCGCCTCCTCCTCCATCGCCTTGCCTCTCAGTGGCCACGCCAGGTGAGACATCTCTTTTGTGAATCACCTCGTCTCTTCAGCTACGGTCATGGATACGCTCACTCCGGTTACGGTAGTGATGCGGCCCACCACGCCGGCGGATTCCACGATGCGGCTCATGCCGGACATGATAACGGGGCCCAAAGGTAAGTACCCTAAGGCCTTAAAGGGACAGTCAGGCGGGTTTTAGAACAATAGCTTAATTGAAACAGAGAAATTCGTTGATCATGAAAATATATATGACTTTGGGTCGAAAATTTACCGTTTTCGAGAATATACTCTTCAAAGTCGTCAAAAAGTGATCTCCGTCTACAGATTTGTAGACAGGCAGTACGCCCTGCGTGTCCGTCTTTTATAAGGCTAATGAGCCAAATTTCATTTTAATTGGCTAAGAGAGCACTGGAAACAAGGAAGGTGCGAGACAAGTAGGATTGTTAATTCGTATAATTTCCGACCGTAGCCGATCGAAAATGAAATAAAAACCGCACTTACTGGTCCTTTAACAAAAAGATGTCTTAGCTACTACGCGGGACATAAGGATGCCGCCCATTCGGCCGCAAATAAGGCTTCGGCCGCCGCTGCGCACGAGTCGGGGCACCACGGAGAGGAGGCTGGAGGCAAGTATTCCGCCGCAAACAGCGACTTTGGAAAGGGTAAGCTCGGGGATAACGGTAGCAATGGGGCGCATCTACAGACGCTAAGAGCAAGACATTCGGCTTCTTCGACTACAAATTCGTGCAGCCTCAGTACCACGTGGAGCAGTTCCACAGCGACGAGAAACACGCCAACAAGTACGGAGACGACTCGCACGTGGAAGGAGCCAAGCAACAGCAGGGAAGCGGATTCCACAACAAGGGATACGAGGGATACGGTAGGTATTACCAAAGTGTGCCCCACGGCCAATTGACAATCTGAATTTCAATCGATATACTCACATAGGCGAAAATGCGCTCCATGGCCAATTCACAACCCGAATTTCAATCCATTACCTTTTTATATGAGTTAGCATAGTGCTCAATAGCCAATTCACAAAACAAACTTCAATCAGTTCCTTTCTCATATAGGCGAAAATGTACTCTACGGACAAGTCACAATCAGGATTTCAATTCTTTCATACTTTGGCTAAAATGCGCTCCACGGCCAATTCTTAACCCGAATTTCAATCGATACATTCCTCATATAGGCTAAAGTACGCTCCACGGTCAAGTTACAGCACAAATTTCAAGCTTTAATTTTTACATTGGTTAAAATGTGCTCAACGGCCAAAAATTTTACAATTCGAATTTTAATCGATGTTTTAATCACAATGGTGAAAATGTGCCCCACAGCCAATTCGCAACCCGAATGTCAATCGATTTTCTCTCACATACGCTAAAGTGCGCTCCACGGCCAATTCTCAGCCCGAATTTCAATCATATTTCTTTCTCGCATAGGCTAAAATGCGCTCCATCGCTAATTCATAACTCAGCTATCAATCTCTTGCTTTCTAGATAAGGCCCACGAGGCTTACGGAGGACAACACGCTGGGTACAACGGAAAGAATGCCGCCGAGGGACACAAATTCGCCGACTACAACAACGGATACGGTAGGAAATTGTACGCAAATTGCGGAACAAGACATTTTTAAGACAACGCCAATGATGCCCACTTCGACAAGGGCTACGCCGGCCACGGAAACGAGTACGCCCAGCAATATGAGGCCCTTCGTCCCCACTACGCCTACGGCTATGACCAGCCCCACTACGCCCACGAGCAGCCCCAATACGCCTACGGCCCTTACTACTAACTTTAACCTGATACAACTTGGGAAAATAAAAGAGTTGGTTGAAAAATGTTCACAGGGCTCGAGTATAAGGTACAAACAAGTGAGATCAAAAACCCGTCTCAATCGGAGTCATCGGAGTCGGAGGGATCGTAGGGGAAGAGGGCTCCTCTCAGCGAAGGGCCCAGCGCATGGGCACCGTTCGTGCTGATATTCTTCGTGTCGTCCTTGATTTGCCAAGATCCGTCCGGGGTGTTGAAAGTGCGAGTGTACAAACCTGCAAACGTTTGTGTTGAAGAGCAACTTTGAAAATATACCCATCTGGACGTAGCGATTGTCGAGGTAAAAGTTCTGCATCGTGACGGAGGTGAGGTAGCGTTCGAGCGGCCACCACTGGTTCTGGAAGGCGTCGTTGTGGGAAATCTTGCGATTCCAGCCGGTTCCAGTGCACTTGTACGTGCCTTCGAAGAGATCCCTGAAGTAGATGGAAATTAGACCCAGCCAATTAGAAAAGGACTGGGAATTATCTCCATCCTTTAATCACATGATCACCGGATCCTTTATACGTTAGGAAAGACTCCTAAGGAAATCAGCAAACCCCGCATAGGTGGACGTGTGGTGCTTGCGGTACCTACGTAATTACGTTGCCTCCGAGGCACCAATTGGGGGGCTTGCGCATCGAGCCCCCCCAAACGTTCCATGTCCAGCCATGAAAGGTAGTGCTGGGTGGGTGTACTATTTAGCGGGGTGGGGGGAGGGAGAATAGCTGTCGCCAAATTGGCATCCTGCCAAAAACGGACGTAATGCAGCAGCCGTGCGATACTCAAGGGGAAATAGTGTACGAGCAGCGAAGACACAGAGAAAAAGCGGCTTTTATCAGCCGATGCTCGTTTGGCGACCAAACGGAAATCAGCGTAAAAAGCGGCTTTTTCGCAATGCTCTATTTTCAACCTCAAACAAAAGTTTACAGTAGCTGATGGTGGTGTCGCTCGTTCCGAGCATACCTGGGCAATCCACCACGAGGGCCAAATTTCGCAACAGGCCCCCTCTATTATAGAAAGTTTCGAAAATTTGGACGGGCAACAAAAATTGAAAGAAACTTAAAATACGACAACCTACCGCCTCTTATGGTGGAACGCTTATGGTGGTGGACAATATATGGTTCCGAGGATGGTATGTACGGAACAAGGCATGGGTAAATTCGCACTATATCATGAACGCACATTATTGTGATAAATTCTATACTTCGTGGATTTACCGTATTTTCGTTTATGCAACCACCCTTTGAAATAAAACTGTGAAATTTCGCCATTGAAGTATCCACCCTCCACTTTGAGGTCTCGAAAAGGGATAAACACCGTTAACTTTGGGACCTCTTATAGTTAATGAACTTGCAACCGGAGTAAACAAAAGTTGTCCCTAACCACCCTTATCAATCGACATGCGTAATGTTGATCGTTAACTTGTAACAGCCCGGATATGTTCCCAATGTATGTCCATGGGTTTGAAAACGCAACCTACCAGCTGAAATTCAGCGTGAAGAGATGGAATTCATTCGTGCTCTGTCCATCGTCCACGAACATCTCAATCTCGCAAAGGGCGAAGGCGACGACCGGCGCCACTCCGTTTTCAATCTCTCCCACGTCGGCCTGAAATGCAGCTTATAGACAAAAGAGAAATGCGAAATACCTCGTAATCACGAACAGTGCGCAGAACGCAGCCTCGGAACTTCTGCGTCTTTCGCAGATAGGACTCCATTGTTCTCCATAAAACACTCTCCAGATTGAACATTTGGCGGGAGAATCGCAAGGGCTGCACGTGGATGTCCGGGTCATCGAGTTCTGCAATGAAGTGATTAGAGAGGATGAGTGATCGGTGACACCCAATCCTTTAAAATTGGGCTATGGAGGTAATCAGACAAGGCCCCCTCATCCTAATACAACCCCCACTACAATCATAGTTGTCACGAAGGGGACCGGCGCGCGGGCCGGGCCGAAAAAAGTGTCGGCCCGGCCTGGCCCGTTTCGGCCCGGTTTGTAAACATGTCAAGTAAAATTTCTTGTAATCGCTATTTTAGTTTACATAAATATTTCAAAACCCCGCAAAACTTTCATAATACTTCTGTTACATATTTAAATTAATTCTAAGTTAGCAAAAAATAAAGGGTCCCGGCCGGTATCGAACCTTGGTCGTGTGGGTGACAGTTTGACTGTCCCGTGAGAACTATGACTACAATCAATCGACGGTACCCATGCATTAAGGGAATCAACAACCGGGGTTCTCACAGGCCGGGCCATTTTGAAACTTTTGGTCGGTCGCTTACCTTGGACCTCACTGTCAGATTGCCACCCACACGACCAGGGATCGATCCCGGTAGGTGACATTCTTTTTTGTCCAGCTAATATTGACTTATATGTTAGTAACAAACATTATTATGTAATTTAAAGCAGTTTAAAAAAATTATTGTGCGGATTTATACAAAATTTAATTCTTTGTACCCGGGCCGGGCCGTCCGAAAAAAAAAATCCCTCGGCTCGGCCCGTCATTTGAGAACCCCGACCACATGATTCCCGTTTTTTGCCTTCAAAACTCACCAGGCTGCCCTCTTTTAACATCGGACAGGGTGTACTTAAAGAATTCTTCGTGTTCCAGTAGAGTGCCGGAGGTGTATGTGACGGCTACCTCCTCGCCCAGGTCCAGTCCCAAACTGGAAATGACAGAAGCACTCTCGCGGGAGCCGACCTTATGGCCACAGATGTACCAGCACTGGAAAATAAACATTAGGTACCCTACGATCTAGGCTAATAAGGTTGGAAGCCTTTATGCATAAGACTTGTTCAAGGGATATACACATAGTTCTCACGGGCCGGGCCTGCTCGTAAAACGTCCTCGGCCTGGCCCGATTCGGCCCGTCTATTCGGAGCACCCAGTCAAACTGTCACCCACACGACCAGAGTTCGATAACGGTCGAGAAACTTTATTTTTGTTAACTTAAAATTAGTTTAAATATGTGCTAGAAGTATTATGAAAGAGTTTGTAAGGTTTTAAAATTGCATGTAAGCTAAAATAACGATTTAAAGAAATTATGATAGTACTAGCGCAGGCACCATTATTCTAGGGCGAATAGGTGGGCAGACCATTATTCTAGGGCGCATAGGTGTACATGGGGCACCGTGTTTGCGGCACCTATGAAATTCGGCGTTTGGTTGAAAATGGTAACAAAAAATTGGAGCGGGACACCATTTGGGGGACTTACGTATCGAGCCCCCCCCCCAAACGTCCAGCTTTGCGAGGGCGTGGCAAAGTTCGTAAACCGGATCAAAACGGGCCGGGCCGACGCTTTTCTCGGCCTAGTTCATTTCGGCCCGCGGGCCGGCCTTCTTTCTCGTGAGAACTATGAATATACGGTGACACAAGCCATGGGCTGAAAGTTAGTGATACATTCTTTGCGCACACCCCTTTTATTATAAAATCCTTACCTCATGGGGGGCCTCCAGTAAATCCTACCAGCCGGGTGTCATTAAGGCCCTAAGTGGCGTGATTTCTATGCGTAGACGCACCCTCTCTTTGTACTAGAGATTAGGGATAAAGTCATACCTGGACACGCGCTGATTGCGGGACCTTGGTTTTGGGAAGTTGCTTAGTGTGGGGGCCTTGCGAAATAGGGGTCCTTGATTTTTGGGATCCCCCTCCAATTGCGGGGCCTCACTTTTTGAGCCCCCCTCCGTACCGTGTCCAGGTATGGATAAAGTTTGCAAGGCAGTGCAGTGTATGGCCCATAAATGAGTGACGCCAATTTATGATCCCAACAGCCATAGGCTGTACCTTCCTTTTTCAAACTTTTATTACGAAGGGAGGGTGCTTTAAGTGTCATAATGACGTCATTTAGTCCCTATTGACACCCAGCTGGTACAAAATACGGTAGAACACCCACAAAGTACCACGTTTATTAAATAAGGGGAGGGGTGCGTTCAGGATATAGCGCAAACTTTTGGCCCATGACTGGATACCAATGCTTTTCCGAACTTTAATCCCATTTTCATTTAAAAAAAAAAAAAAAAAAAAAAACAAGTACCTCTCTGTCGGTGGCTTCTTCCAGCGGCTCGTCGACAAGCATCAGAGACATGAGGCTAATCCCCGTATTCAGAATCAATCCATGCGTGTGGCAGCGGACATTGTACCTGAACCCCGTTAAAATAAAGGAGGGAAAAGGACAAACTTGAAAAGTTTCTCCTTGGTTTTGGGGTTAACACGCGGTACGAGGAGGACGATGGTGGAGACTCGGATCTGGAAGGTGTGTTCGGGCGAGGCGAGGTAGATGCTGACGGGAAGATTCGAGGATTTCGTGGGATCGATGCTATTTAAAACGCCTCTGAATGTGAGATAAATTGGGGGATACAAGACGGAAGACTTACCTGTCCACCACATAGGAGGCTACGAAACGGGACCCGAAGGAAGGGAAAAAGGTGCGGATGTCCCACAAGAGACCCTCCGTTTCGAGACGCAGCACTTGTTCCTGTAAAATAGGGAATTACTGCCTTCACAAGCAGAAGGTCATAAAAGAATCACTGTTCCCTAAAAAAAACATTTTGTGCCAAATAAAAAACATTGACCGGGAATATGGATTGAGGGGGTCGGGCCGATCCTAATCACCTATTTGGTGGACTCGCGCCCAGGAGTGGGCTATAAGTTTGTAGTTTGATTCTACTGCACACCCCCCCCTCTTGGTATAATTTCGCTAAATAATGTAATATCGAATGATTCTCGCGTAAAATCGATCGAATTTGGACTATTGATCGAAGTTTTGAATGGCCGGCACCCCCACTTAACATACAAAGTTTGTAATTACAAATTATGGCTCACCCCTGCTCGCGCCACACGTCATATTTGTATTGTGGGGGGCATACATGGAAAAGCTACCTGTGGGGTTCGTTTTGCGCGACCCCGCCCCCCACAATACAAACGAGACGTGTGGCACGAGTCCCCCAACTAAGAAATAAGGCTCGGCGCGACCCCCTCTACCGAATCTACGGCAGCTTGTTCGTCTATGGGGGGGGGGTCGCGCAAAACGGACCCCATAGAGATAGCTTTTTTTGTGTAAGTTTTAGGCAGAATAAACTCGGACAGTACCGTGAATAACAATGGGATTTGGGAGAACCCATCCGGTGGGAAGGGCCGGCCCGTGGGCCGAAGCAGACCGGCCCGGGCCGAGAAAAGTGTCGGTCCTGTTTGTGAACTTGTCAAATCAAAAGTTCTTTAAATCGTTATTTCAGCTTACATCAAATTTTTAAACCCCTCCAAACTCTTTCATAATACTTCTATTACGTATTTAAACCAATTCTAAATTACCGGGGCCGAACCTTGGTCCCGTGGGTGACAGTGTGACTGGGTGGTCCGAGTAGACGGACCGTAGCGGGTCGACCCGTCTACTTTTGAAGTTTGAAGGAACTCCAACCACCGAAAAATCGGCCGTTGGCATTTTGCCAACAGACCCATTCCAAATACCGTGTCCCGCCACGAAAGCATTGGCAAAGTGCCAAGACTATCGAATGCGCGGTTTTTTGCAAATCACCGATTGTTTATCAGCTCCTTTCATGGCAGGACTCATTGTCCAAACGCAGAAAATGGGGCGGGCTTGGCAAAGTTCCAGTTCTGTTTTTAAGTGACCCGAGTTCCTATTTGGAAAAGCCGTGGTTGTAAGACCACCCAAAACTCTTCAGAATTTTGAGACACCCAAGTGGCACCAACAGTTGTGGCAATAGGAAGCTTTACTCACCAATATGCCCTTCTCAGGGGTGATGAGGAAGAACATTAGCATAGTGTCTCTCATTCTGGCCTTCATGGCGACAAGGTAGCGCCCGTCGTAGGATAGACCGAGGAATCCACTCGCGCGGTTGCCAAAGAAACTGAAACTCGAAATTAACAGACTGACTCAAAAGTAAAACCCGGAATTAAAGAAATACCTCGAAATCTTACTTTTTGGGCAGCTGTTTGAGGCGAGAGTACTTCTTCCTGGAGCTCTGTCTGCAGTCGTACTCGTGCAGATCGGCCGCCACGAGCAGAGTCAGATGGTGGAAGTGCGTCTGCGCCCGTACCAAAACGGTAGGACGGTGCTTTCCGATCTAAAACGGTTAGATAATAATAAAAAAAGGAATAGAAATACCTCTCGATCACGGAGATTGTTCAGAATGTGGCCTTTGGTCGTTTTTAGGAAATCCGTCGGCCTCTCTCCGGGACCAAACCATCCGGAGTCTTTAATCACGTTCATGAGAACGGAGTCTGTAATAAACAAGTGAATACGATGAAGAAAAAATGAACAAAAGAACCAAAATATCGAAATTCAAAAAACAGTATTTGAAGGGGGCATTTCCGCAAAAGCGCGCCTAGCTGAAAATGGCGGGCAGGAAAAAAGATTGAACAGCTGTTCGAGCATTTCTTCTGTGTTAGGCTTATAGGAAACCATAGTTCTCAAGAGAAGGGCCGATGGGCCGAAACGGACCGGACCGCGAAAAGTGCCCCGGTATTTAAACTTGTCAAATTAAAAACTATTTAAATCGTTATTTCAGTTTACATAAAATGTTTAAAACCTTCCAAACTCTTTCATAATACTTCTATTACATATTTGAACTAATTCTAAGTTAGCGAAAATTAAGTGCCCCGACCGGGATCGAACCTTGGTCGCATGCGTGTTAGTTTGACTAGTTGGTCGAGTAGACTGCCCAAAGCGGGCGGGGCCAAAACAGGCCGAGGATTTTTTTCAAGTCGGTCCGGCCCGTGAGAGCTATGCAGGAAAGGTTAAATTTGAATTAACGACACGAAATATGGTATTTTCGGCGAAATGTCGCTTCAAATTAGTGGTGAAGCCCGAACTTTGTTAATTTTATTCAAATAAATAAATTTTAAAGTTCGAACTGAACCTTAATCTCACAAGTTTACCCCCATTTTCTTAAAGGGAGCAAGAAACGCATCACGGCCTTACCACCCTTAACGTTTGAAGGAACTCCAACGACCGAAAAATCGGTTGTTGGTATTTTGCCAACGGGCCCATTCCAAACGCCGTGTCCCGCCACGAAAGCCTGTTTTTGAAGAGACCCGAGTTCCAAGTTGGAATGGCCGTGGCATGTACCGATTACAAGTGAGTCACATCGTACCAGTTTCGCTGTTGTTCCTACATTTGCGTGGCATAGGATACGTAGGCGATGAACATAGCCAAATCGGAAAAAGTATCTCTGACGGTGGGGGCACTGACTATTAGTTGCCTTTGCGCTCTATGTTTCGACAACGTTGACTCGAACTTTCACGCGATTTTGGGACTGGATTCAGGAGAAGAGGTATTACCATTGTAGAACGACCATCCAGATTTCTGAATTCCCCGAAAAACAAGGTATATATACAATTTATTGAAATATATCGTAATCCGTAAAACTCAAGGCATATCACGCTTAGTTGTCGTGCTTGTTCAGGTACTCCAGCGCCTCTTCGACGTCTTCCTTCGATCCCAGGATGATCGGGGCGCGCTGGTGGATCTGAAAGCAATCGCTGGTAATCGAAAGATAAAAGAAAAGACAAATTGAGGCGCCAGTTAAAAAGTGACCCACCTTTTCCGGCTGAATGTCGAGGATTCGCTGCTTGCCGGTGGTGGCCACTCCGCCGGCCTGTTCCATGATGAAGGCCATGGGGTTGCACTCGTAGAGAAGACGCAGCTAAAGTAGAAAGTACTCGGGAACAAAACGAGCGGTACCTTTCCATTGGGAGCGGAGGCGGTGGGAGGGTAGAGGAAGATTCCTCCGTTGAGGAGCGTGCGGTGCACGTCGGCCACCATGGATCCCACGTAGCGCTGTCCCATCGCCTGAAACGAAAGTTTGTAACTTTTTTGGCGATTAGTATACCTTCTTCCCGGGCTCGGGGTCCTTGCGGGTGCGGATGTATTCGGAGAGTCCCTTGCTCCACGTCTTGGCGTATCCCTCGTTGATCGAGTAGATCGATCCCTTCGGCTTGCAGCGCATGTTCGGGTGCGTTAGGATGAACTCGCCGATGGACTGGAATTTAAAAAATAAGAAATAATATTTAGGGCAGTCAGAAAGGCATTGCCACAGAGGGCTGTCGATTAATGCCATACCAAAAGGCTTTAATTTCCTTAAACGAGCATACATTGGCACAGCTCCGACGCTTGTGTCGTGGCGAGACCCCCGTCCATGAAAACAGGACCTATTGGGGAATCAAGCGATACCCCCTCCTATATACAGTTCACGAGACCCCCCGAGCCGTTAAAGTCTCGCTGACGCCCATGTATAATCCAGGGTTTCACAGGATAAGGATACACACTACGAATGTCCGATTGATAAGGGTGGTTAGGGCCAACTTTTGTTAAATACGGTTACAACTCGCTTAGGAGTCCCAAAGTTAACGGTGTTTATCCCTATTCGAGACCTAAAGTGGAGGGTGGATACAATGGCGAAATTTCAGTCATATTGGTAATTTTTTGCCCTATTGACACCCGACTAGCGAGAAATACGGTAGACATCCATGAAGTGTGAAATTTATTACAATGACGTGCGTTCAGGATATAGCGCAAATTTACCCATGCCTGATTTCGTATATAGAGTTCTCGGAACGCGCGACACTACCATCAGCTACCGTAAACGTCTGCGTGACATCGAAAATAGAGTACAGTATCGCATTTTCGGTGCGAGACAAAAAACATCCTAAGGTACGTGATGCATCATTTCGACAGACGTCCCCTAATAATACAATGGTATACCTCCGTCCCTTTAGTCGTGGCAGACCACCTTCCTTCGAAAATTTGTTTATTTACAAAATCCTCTTTTGCAAGAACCCCACGCCGCCATAGTCGGCCTGACGCCCATGTGTAAACGAGTCATAAAACCTACGGGATCGAGGGTGAATCCATTGACTCCTTCTCCGAAGGACAGCACCACCATGCAGGCCGAGCCGTAGAGGGCGTATCCGGCGGCGACCATCTCCTTTCCAGGCCTCAGAACGTCGCTCAAAGTCGCATCGCCCTCACTCCTCTAAAAGTACTGATTGAAAACCATAAAAAGGACGGATATACCTTCTTGTAGATTCCGAAGATGGTTCCAATCGAGACGAGGCAGTCGATGTTGGAGGAGCCGTCGAGGGGATCGAAGGTGACGATGTAGTTTCCGCGTTTTTTTTCCTCGACCTGATAATTTTATTGATTTACCTAAAATAAAAGAAAAAAACCTCACCTCGATGAGTTCCTCGTTCTCCTCCGAAACCAGGAGACAGGTCGTGTAGCTCGATTTGAGCATGTTGATCATGAGCTCGTTGGACAGCACGTCCAGCTTCTTCACCTCCTCTCCCTGCACATTTGTGGAGCCGGCGATTCCGTACCTAAACGAATTGCATCATATTCGTTAAAGATACTGATTTATAGTGTTTAAAACAGCACGAGATGACAAAAAACCCCTATACTACTGGTACATTTTTGAAACCAGTTGCATCATATTTCACATAGATTTTCGAAACAGGTTGCATCATATTTGGCGAAAATACTGATTTACGGTGTTCGGCAAAGTCACCTCGGCCTTGCGTAAACTGTGTAGATTTTGGCTGCGTAAACTGCCTGAGACTTCCAATAACAACTTCCAATAACCTATGACTTCCAATAACAACATCGAAACTTTGGCACCATTCGCCGAAGCCACTTCAGCACAAAATATAGCATTTTGCAACGAAAAAGTCGTCATAACCACTCACAAATGGGCGAGTCCGGCCTTCTGTGTGGCGGAGGCGATGGCCTTTACGGCGACGAGCATCGAAGTGAGGAGGCTGGTGAGGTCTCCCGTGGCCCCGGGGTGCTTCTTCTGCTCCTGCAGCACAAACCGCTGCAGGGTCATCGAGTCGGTCTCGATTCCAAACTGCTGCGACTCGTGGGCCATCTTCTGAAGCTAAATTTTATGAAAGAAAACGGAAAAGATTCAAATACAATAATAGAATGCAACGACAAAAAATACAAAGGTCGCAGCAAAGAGAGCGCATTGAAACGGCCACGAGAGAAGACAACAAGTGATAAGAAACTGGAAACGGGCAGAGCACAACTGGGGTGTTTGTACTATTTATACACGTGGCAACGATTTTGGAGAGAGAAGTTTAAAAAGACGGGCGCTCCTTTGCTCCTCCGACAGCGCAATTGTCGCGGCGGCTGGCTGAGCGATGGGCGAACTTTGGTCTTTGCAGCGGCACAAGGACGTGCACAAAGGCCACAAACACGCCACATGCAATAATACGAAAAGGGTACTTTTAGAAACCAAACCTTCATAATTTTTACGTCGGAAACGATGATGGCGAGGCTATTTTGAAAGTACCAAAAACGATATACACAACAACGACTGGAAAACAATGACAAAACGGTAGGGGGACAGGTAAAATGGCGACAAACGTTGTCAGCATTCCAATTCCAGTGAGTGCGGCAAATTTCTCATTTATTAGCATGAAAACATCAAGTAAAACCAGAAAATAGGGACAGAACATCCACACAGGCCGAAAAATGACATCGAGCAGCTCCCGAGAGGTCCCGGGACGATCTATTTGGCGCCAAAATGGCGAGGGCAAACTACACATCGCGCAGGAGCACAAACTACAAAGTTGTCAATCGATAATCGCATGTTTCACAATAATTTGTCAAATTTCTAAGCCACAGCCCGCGAGCTCGCCGGAGTGGGCGTGTCCGATGTTTAACAAAGTCTGTGCACTCTCCGCATGCTTGTTTGCAACGTGCGCACAGAGTTTTCATCACCAATAATTTGAATTTTAGCCATTTTGTACTGTAGCGGCTCGGGACCCAATGCCTTCGCTATGAGACCCGCCTTCCCAGGGTCACAAATTTTTCCCGACTCTAGTTCTCTGCCATTTTTAGACGAAATTCGTCTTTGAAAACATGAAACAGTAGCTAATAAATTGAATTTCGGGAGGCAATTTTCCTGAACAACATAAAAGTTTCTCCGGTGATATATGAAGTTTTATGTGTATTTCTTTTTATAGGATGAATTTTGAGAATCCAAAAATTGCCTCAGAAAGTTCAATATATCAGCTAATGATTCGTCTTTAAAACACAGAAAAATATGCAATGCACAGGTGAATACGCTGATGCACAAATTAAGCACATACGCAGGTGCACAAACTACAAAGTTGCCGATCGATAATCGCCTGTTCCACAATCATTTGTCAAATGTCTAAGTCAACGCAGCAGTTTTGTTTTGTATTTTTCAATAGCAACAATAATTTTAGTCCGTATTTAGTCCTTCAGAGGATAGAAAAAGTCTCGCTCTTGACGCAAAGCCGAAAAATGCAGCCACAGATGCCATTAAAATGGGAAAACGGTATTAGAGTTAGCAGCAGAACAGGTTTATTCACCCTTGTGCTGGAGCAAAGAACGCCGACATTGCGTAGACAAAACAAGCATTTCAACTGCACTGACATTGAGAGATAAGACCGCGTGCATTTGGGAAACTTCGATCCGGATGACCTTGAGTACCACGTGTGATAAGATGGAACAACGAATCGCAGCGAAAAACATCGATGGGCCCTCCGAAAAGAGGCGAAGGTAGCGCCATCGGCAGAGCGGCTGGTGTGATATTGATTCAAACGGCAACATTGAACGATCAGGCGAGTGAGTAAAGAACGAACGAGTAAAAGGGGGTTCTCTCTCTATCTGTGTAAGAGGGGGTTGCTCTCTCTCTCTCTTTCACTCTAACCTCCCTCTCCTCCTTCCAGAAAGAGAATAACACCAATCGATAAAACCCCAAAAAGGTTGCTCCCAAACATGCATGGTTATAGATCAACCGTTTGCAGGCCGTTCTTCGCATGCTTGTTTGCAACGTGCGCACAGAATTTTCATAATCAATAATTTGAATTTCAGTCATTTTGTACTGTAGCGACTCGGGACCCAACGCCTTCGCTATGAGACCCACCTTCCCAAAAGCCCGAATTTTTTCCGACTCTAGTTCTCTGCTATTTTTAGACAAAAATTATCTTTGAAAACACGAAAAAGTATCTAATAAAGTGAATTTCCGGAGGCGACATTTTCCTGAACAACATAAAAGTTTCTTTTAACTTTTTATAGGATGAATTTTGAGAATCCAAAAAATTCCCACCGAAAGTTCAATATATCAGCTACTGTTTCGACTATAAAACACGGAAAAATATGTAATAGGCGCAAATCGCTAGAGTCGGAAAATTTCAATTGCTGCCCGATTTTTAACAGCCGGTCATTTTCAAAGGATTTATTGACTAACAACGAGTAACAACTACAAATGATCTCTAATTATACAGACTGTTAACAAATAACCAACAAATAAGAGGGTAAGATAAGTATGTACAATTGATTAAGCGAGGATTTTCGCAGGTTGGTGGACCGGCGACTGGTTCGTTCTTCGTCAACCAGCGGGAGCGACTGGCTAAAAATTTATTTGTACTAGTTTTGATGTCCAAAAACGCCAATTTAGAAACGACAGTCCCAATTTATAAAAAGAAGAGTTTGTAAATATCGCACCTGTTGTCGAGGCAACTGCGGCCTCTGAATGAGCGGAAGAAGGTCCCTCTCCTCAACGAGCATGGAACAGCTGGTGATGTTGAAGATGAGGAAAACGGCGATGATGAGGATCCAATAGACCTCTGTTGGCACAGTGAAACCGGACTCGGCGAAGATGTGATGGGCAATATCTGAACATCAAAAATAGACAGAATTAATGCTCAAATCTGACCCAAAATGAAGAGGAAGACCATTTTGCTGCAAAAGACGATGGCGGACATCTGAAATTACAAAATACATACATAAAGACATAAAATCTTACCATAAGAAAGTAGAAGAGGCAGCCCACGGGGTCAACGGAGATGAACTCGCTCAAAGAATCCTGAAAATCGGAGGATAAACCATAGATGGGCGGGAGTCTGGCCTTGACGGACCGGGGGGTCTCGCCTGGGGGTGGGAAAATCAATCAATTATCGATTTTTTCAGGGAGGTGTCGCCGCGGGACCCGGAGTCGTCTTCCACCACACAAGGAGTGATATTTTAGTGAATATTTCGAATATTTAAATAAAACTTGTTTGTAATAAATAAACGCAATATCCAAAAGCCGGTAGAGCACAGCTCGCCATTTGAACTAGACCCCGGACCAAGGGTGGCTACATGCCGGGCCGGCCCGCTCTCCAAAAATTCATGGCCCGGCCCAGCCCGGCCCGCGGTCAAAAATTCCAAAAGTAGAAAAAAAAAGTTTTTCACGAATTATGTACAGGAATTGCGTTTCTATTGTACCTACTATGTTTTGCAACAAACAGAACTTAAAAATAATGACTTTGAAAAGAGTTACATTTAAAAACAGATTTTCAAAAAAAAAAAAAGTGGGGCCGGCCCGTTCCTCATATTATATCGGCCCTGCCCGGCCCGGGCCGGACAAAATCTCAAGAACTAGGAGGTTTCATAAAATGGTTTCAATTAATATTTTGTAGCTCTACTTGGGTAGATTATAGAGCAATTTTTTGGTAGCAAACAAATTCACAAAACTCTGAAGGGTAGAAAAATGCAGTTGAAATTTTCGAAAAGCTCTATCTCAGCGAAGAATTTAATCCAAAGAATTGCTCTATAAGTTTTCAATAGAGCTCTTTAAGATGATGGTAATCGGATCAAATGAAAATTTATAGTTAGACAGATTTTGCAACCAAAGTCTGATGTCCTTGACGGTTGCATCCTACAACGAAAAGGCCATATTAGCTGCGTGCAACAACCCGCGGAACTTCCACGGGTCCACCCGCGGAGTGGTCAGGTTATTAAAAACGAAAACGACTACTATCCGCGACATAGTTCACACGGGCCGGGCCGGGCCGACTTGAAAAAAATCCTCGGCCCGGCCCGCTTCGGCCCGTCCACTCGGACCACCCAGTCAAACTTTCACCCACACGACCAAGGTTCGATCCCGGTCGGGACACTTTATTTTTGCTAACTTAAAACTAGTTTAAATATGTAATAGAAGTATAATGAAAGTGTTTCCGGGGTTTAAAAAATTTGGCGTAAGCTAAAATAACGATTTAAAGAATTTTTAATTTGACAAGTTTACAAACCGGGCCGAAACGGGCCGGGCCGACACTTTTCTCGGCCCAGCCCGGCCCGTCTCGGCCCGCGGGCCGGCCCGTCATTTGAGAACTATGATCCGCGACATTATCCGGATTTATATGAAGAAAATAAATAAAAAAATCGTGACGGGGTCGGGACAAACAGTCCTTTATCTCGCTGTGTCCGTTGTCGGGAGCTGCGGGAGAAATAGCCCATGTCAACAGAATGTCACAAAAATTGTTAATTAGGGACAATTAGACCAACCTCCGACACTCCGAAATGAGCGAAGCAGAAAACGACGGCGGTGAAGAAGAGCACGACGTCTACAGCGTAGTACACGGCGGGTACGAATCCCTCTTTGTTCTCATCGAGGACGTAAGATGGAATGTTTATCTGATAAATGCAAATCAACTGAAGGAATATGAAACACGTACCATAATTATCCCCGAGATGAAGTTTACGATGATTACTGTAGCTGAAACCATGGCACAAGTCTGAAAATTTAGGATTGAAAATTGGCACGAATCTGGTCAATGTACTTGTGAGAGGATAAAACTATCTAAAAACCGAAACAGAAAAAGTTTTTAAAAAAAACGCGAGGAAAGTATCCAAAAGAATAAGATATTCCAATAGCTCGTCAGAAAACGTTAATTATGCCCGTCGTTTACGCCGTCATGTATACTATCCCGTCTGATAAAATAAATTGCCCCATGAGCTGCAATAAAAAGGATTTTGTTGAGGTTTTCTTAAAAATCAAGCTCTATTTAATCTTGTTTGTCATCACTTTTCTCTCGGCAACTTTCTGTTTCAGAAAACGCAATGAAGCGGCAAAAATTGAAATTCTCGTAAGTCTCAAGCACCGTGAACGACTCTCCAAGATCTTTATTCATCAATGTCAAACGCTAATCTTTCGTCTACTCCAACTTTTGGAACATATTTAGACATTTTTAAAGAAATAGTTTGTTTTATGAGCTTTGTCGAAACAATGTTACCGTTTCAGCTCTCAACATGGAGTGATCTCGACGGCTATGAACTTTGGGCTCAGCCACCTTGGCTGACAACCGTAAATTTCCAAAATCTCGCTTAATTCTCGATCAATTTCAGTTTTTGACCTACTTATCGATTGCTTTTATTATATTTTACATTTATGTCCTGGTGATCGGTCTTTTCCCAGCAAGAGCTAAACTAAACAGAGCTTTTGCTCGTTCCATGACTATTCTTGCGGTGGGGGACCTTGTGGTTCTTTTCTGTTCAATGAGGGGTAATTCTTATTTTAACTCAAAATAAGGAAGTTTTTAGAAGCGGTAGTTCAGGATTGTATTTTGGGATTGAGGGCTGAACACCACCACGCTTGGCACACTATGGGAGCATTTAAATTGGATCGTCGCTATCAGTGAACGAGGAAGTGACGAATTTTTTGTGGAAGTGGTACAAAAGATGAGCAGGTCTACTCTTCTTCAGATTGTGGAAGAACACGTTGCTCCTAACACCACCATTATGTTTGAAAGGATTGTTACTACCTGGTTTGAAAAAACTTATTGTTTCATTTTCAGTTGGAGGTCTTTCATCAACACAACGGACGACCGGAAAAAATTCACACACGAGTGGTTGAACAACAAAGTAAAAAAAAGTCAGATTTAATAATTATTCATTTTTTTAATTATTTTTTTTCAGGTCTTCTTTGAAGATCCGATGGCGGACAACAACCCCACTACATCTGCCGAAACAAGTTGGGCCACACTGAAAAGGAGTCTCAGCCTGCTAGCCGAAGAACCAACTGAACTCAACACCAACTATTTGTTCAATTACCTCTTCAGAAGAGCACATAGAAATGAGAGAATTTTCGAAGAAATTCTTTTCTGGATAAGTAATTATATTAACCCTAATCACTAAATGAAGTTTTTTTCCCAATATTCGTCGGGTCAATTCCAAATCAATTCATTACATATAAGGACAGCGAAGTGCATAACCATAATCTCCACAAAATCGCTCCATATGAGGTGTTGTTTCACCGTCATAGAATGCTACACGGGTTAGTTTCTCCGATGTGAACATTAATTCGCAGGTACTTAAGCATCCCACTTGACCGTCGTCTTTTGCAATTCTGAAAGTGAATATAAACAATTGGAAAACAGGAAACGTACACATACGCATACACACACCCACACACACACACACACATACACATACAGACACACACATACACTCATACATACACTCACACACACACGCACATACATACACATACATACACACATACATACACACATATACATACACATACACGCACACACACACACACACGCACATACATACATACACATACACACATACATACATACACACAGATACACGCAAACGCACACACACACACACACACACACACATACACACATACATACATACACACGTGCGCAAGAGTTGAAAAGAATGACCCACTCAAACATCTCTGCGCCCATCATAGATGTTCTGCTCATTATTTCCGTTTTTGTGAGAATCGAATCATCCCATTTTAGATCGCTTGTGTTGAAACTGAGTGCGAGATAACGCCATTGAGTTGGCTTTCCAGCCTTCCAATCCTTAATGTGGAAAGTTTAAAAAAAATGTTTTTTTTTCTTTGAAATCTTACTCGCAAAACTGCTAGAAAATAGTCAAAAGTGAAGCCTTTTTCTTCCGCCTTTCCCAGAGGCAATCCCCAGCCTTTGAATTCTTGGAGTCTCTCTGGGTTACGCAGTTTACACTTGAAACATAGGAACTCACAATTTATCATCTGAAAATAACTCTCTTCTCCTAACTCTAAATGACTTACTTTGTCAGTGATTTCAAGAGGACTTGTTGACTTGTCATCGGCAGCAAACATTTTGTAATCAACGTATTCTCGGAAAAAAGTAGGAGTTGGGTTCTCGAATTTATACGATTCGTCTGTGTAGAAAATGGTGGAAATTGGTCTCCCGGCAATCAACTCCTTTACTTTTGGAAGAAATTGAGGACATTCTTCTTCGTTCTTAAAGGCAAATTTGAGCATTTAACTATTACCAATTTTCTAGCACTTTTTAGTTGTATTCACCATCAATTTAAAAGAAAAATGTAAAGGTTTGTTTTAGGTTGCATTTTTTAAATGTATGAGTTTTTGACAGACACGGCCTTAAAGACAATTCAGAATTTCAATCAGGGTCGAATGCTCCAAACGAGTCTCTACGCGGAAGTTCTTTTTTTCCTTCCTTTCATCGATTCTCTTTTTTTCTCGTTTTTTCGGCTCTTATCTTCCTTCTCTCTTCTTCCTGATCTGTTTTTTTAGCCTTTTCCTTTTTGTTTATCTCATTTCTCTATTTGTCTTTGTGTGCACCGCATGACGCCCTTGGGCTACTCGCGCAATTTCCGATAAAAGCAGAAGACCGCGAAAGCGAAATAAAGCATACCCGTGACTCTAAGCAGATGATAGAAATGGTAAAACGAAGAAAGTTTTATGCTAGAAATGGCAAGCCTCCTGGCCATTTTCGCGGACCTTTGCTTTAAGAAGCCGTGTGCTTATGTTCAGTTTTCGCGACCTTCGTCCGAAAACTGAACAATTGAGGCTCGGGCCTGTGACAGATGATGTCCTCCCCGATTATGTAATTTTCAACTTCAACATCTCAAAAGAAAGCTCTCGAGGAGCTGAAGTGAAAAACACTAAGAACAGCGTAATACTGGACATATAAGAAAGGTATGGTACCTAAAAGGTTCAAAATCCGTTCATCTCTGAATTTAATATTGCCCTTAGTAAAGGGTAGGCCATTCAAATCCCACTATAGGGTCTTGAAACGAAAGAAGCGGAAAGTTGAAGGTTATATGCACCTCTCAGTGTCTACTGAGTATTTCCATTAGCCAACTATTTTAACAACTCTTAGCGAAAATTTTAGCAAAACGTCAGCACACACTTGAGTATTGTTAACCTCTCTCCTCCTTTTTGCTTAGAAAGGATCCTTTTGAGTCTGTCTACAAAGATGACCTTAGATGAATAAATGTCATTAATTATTGTCTCAAACCAAAAGCCCTAGTCCGCCGATTTTTCAAATATAGAGTGCGTAAGTCGTAAAAATGACATCATTTTGGGTGCTATTGAACTTGGCTGGTTCGAAATACGGTAATTCGAAATACGGTAACCCCTCACGAAGTATGGGATGTTCTATAGTCAATGCCCAGTAAACTTTTTAGATAATTCCAAATACATATAACGCAGGGCTGATCGTTAGGTACTACAACTGTGAAGACCAAAAATCACTTGATTTTGCTAAATTAAATTCTAAAACTGATTCTTTTGATGTTTCAGAATCAAAGCAAATAATAGTAATAGCAGAAGAAGTTTTATTTAAAAAAAAACTAATCTTTTTTTATAATTTTTATAAAAGCATCCAAAGGAACAGAAAGAAAGAAGTCCAGTTGCGCATCGTTATGTTAAGATTTACAATTAAAAAAAAAGAACAGTTTTCTGAAGTAGGGTTGCAATTTAATGTAGTGATGCGCGGGTTGAGTGCAGATGAAAAAATTGAAGGAACGCCAATTCAAGCTTTTCCCAAAAAATAAAAGATTTTCTTTCTTTTGTACGGTCCGGTGTATTGAACATAAACAGTATTTTCACTTTACCAGGTAAGCTCGGCCAAGGCCTTCCTGGTTGCGTGGGGTCCGGTCAGTTTTTATAGTTCCTATTCTAGCAGTGACAACTTTACAAACTTGAGATCTACCTCTAACAATTGGGAAGTCGAGTCCGGCGGTGGTTTCCAGTCCCGGCCGGTGGTCTTGCAGGCACCTGTACGGTCGCAGGCCGCCAAACTGAGAGGCCGAAGGCCGCGAATCCGTGCGGCTGCAGGCCGCCTAACTGAGTGGCCGAAGGCCCAAATCTGTGCGGCCACGGGCCGGCCGCCTAACTGAGTGGCCGAAGGGCCCGAATCGGTGCGGCCGCAGGCCGCGAATCCGTGCGGCCGCAGGCCGCCTAACTGAGTGGCCGAAGGCCCCGAATGCGTGCGGCCACAGGCCGGCATACTGGGGGTTGGTGTAGGCCGCGAATCTGTGCGGCCGTAGGCCGCTTAACTGAGTGAGCAAACTGAGAGGCCGAAGGCCGCTTAACTGAGTGGCCGTAGGCCACTAAGTGCGGAGACATAGAGAGACACAGTGCGGTGAAGTGCGGAGACATAGAGAGACCTACAATAATTCTTTTTTTTTTAATGTACAATCCAATTCCTCGTATAATCTAAGTAGCATAAGCATTGACAGATTTACAATTTCACATTTTTTAATAATTGTCTATGGAAAGTTATGCTATATATAGTCTGTGTCCAAATAACAACTGTCCCTTTGGCACCTTGAAGGATTATAGGTATCTGGTCCCGCCGCGATTTGAGTAGATCAGAAAGGGCGCCAATTGCGAACGCGCGAGGGAGTGCGCTTTCTTAGGAGAGCGCAGAGAAACCAGACAAAATAGCGTCTGAGCAATGTTTCTTTTTGTACAAATTTCAGGAAGGCCATTTGTTGTTCGGACACAGACTATAATGATCACGATTTCCGGTCAAACCCTGTGGGCGAGCAGTATATACAAATGGCAGTTATATGATTTCTGAAAAAATGTTTAAAAGCAGAGCGAAAATGAAAAAGGACCTGTCCATGACGTAACGTATATGAGAGAGTGTCATTTTCAATTGTGAAATGCAGAAAGTTTTCTGATTTTTATGGACCGACCCCATCTTCATTTTACGTAGGCCTATGTCTTTAAATAATTGGTTCAAACTCACCCCATCGATAACAACATCAAAACGAGCAAAGAAATTGAACCAGTCACTGCATCCATTATTTTCTTCAAAAAAAAATAACGAAAAAATCTTTCTAGGCCACTCTCCTCAGGATTGATCTCTACCGTTTCGACTTTCTGTTCAATGTTTCTGAAAAGAGAATTGTTTAGTAAAAATAAAAAATCTTAGTTACCGCCAATCTATCGTATATAAGGTGGTTGACAATGGTTTCATTTCGTACATCCGGGAAATATGGTCCGATCGTGTTTTTTTATAGTACAGCTAAACGTTTTTATTGCTGATTATTGGGTTACTTACTACGGGGTAGTCATATAATACTAGACTTAGAGCTAGAACTTCTTTTTTCCCGATTGGAAAAATAACAGGCTCAGTTTTGGGACAAGTTGAATGCGGTTGACGCGGTTGTGGTGAAAATGTTGATTTCCACAAAAAACGAAGTAGTTTTCTGACTGGTCGTTTGATTCTTACGAACTGAAAGGACTCAATCCAACGGCTTACAAGCTTCGAATCTACCCAATCATGTAAGAGACCCATTCGCATTGAGTGAAATAAATTACGTAGTATTCCGGTAGAAGATTAAAAGAAGGCCTTATTCTTGTGTTACGCTGAAACATGCGTCGCATTAGAAAAAGTGCCAAAGTAAATGTGGAGAGAAGAAAACACATTGAGAAAAAGAGAGGAAGAAACAGGAATTTTTTTGCGGCCAACCAAATAAATCTATTTATTTTTATTTATGTAGACGTGACAAAAATGACAAAACTTTCAATATGAAAATTATATTTAAAAACCAAATTTGTTGCTGGTCAGGCGAATAAAAAATGGCTTTTCCAATACGAAATAGAAAGCAATAGTGTGACGGCCAGTGCCGCGACGCGACCGCTTCGCGTTGATTAGAACGCGCATTGTGGAAGGGTTGAAACATCTTTTAAAGACAATCGAAAATACACCTCACTCACACTCACACTCACACTCACACTCACACTCACACTCACACTCACACTCACACTCACACTCACACTCACACACTCACACACTCACACACTCACACACTCACACACTCACACACTCACACACTCACACACTCACACACTCACACACTCACACACTCACACACTCACACACTCACACACTCACACACTCACACACTCACACACTCACACACTCACACACTCACACACTCACACACTCACACACTCACAATGCAAACGTAAAAATGGATTTATTTCGACAAAGGGAGAAGACGATTAGTTTTATTCTTGACGAAATTTGAGTAGAATGGACGAGTTCTGCGTTGTGCTTCCTTTGTATATCACAAACAATTCATTCGTTTGCGAAACTGTGACCTTGGGGTATTCATTACAGAATCTTGCCCCTGTAAGGGAAAAGTCATTGCCGTATTTGACTTCAACATAGTCGTTGTCACAAACATGTTGCACACTAAAATCTAATCTAACTATTTCGAAATAAACTCTACGATGCTGGGGCGCCTAAAACCATATTTTGAAATGTGATGAATAGTTATCATTATATGTAAAGATCTACTAAAAGCAGTTTTTAAGAAACAAAGCCAGTTACTTACCGATATTAAAAAATTACAAGTGATGTTTCCTTCCGCGGAGATTGATTGGAATTTGTCAATTGCTTGTAAACGGGATTTTCCACATGATTCAAATCTATTTCTGACTCTTTGGCAACGATTTCCTCTGAATCCTTCGGGGCATACACATTTCGAACAATCCTGAAATATTTCTGACCTGTTTTCACAGCACATAACGTTTTTAAGACATCAGAAGTCAACGCCCAGCTACGCGTGTTTTTGGGTCGGAGTTCGACTGCCTGCCAAAATGGGTCCTCACGGCCTTAGCCTACCCTCTTGGTAATGAATATATTAGAATATCACTTTCGTTTGTTTTGCAAGAAAAGTTCATTTTTTTACCTTAGGATTAACATATCCACCAAACTGACAGTTGGAAATCTTTGGGCATACATCTGAAAAAGGTTGATCTGTTTATGACTAGACAAAACCCAAGACTTACGGTTGCAGTAAGCAAGGTTGATCTTTTTTATATCAATAAAAGAAGGGCCTCGGCTTTGTCCAATAGTCTTTTGGTAGTTTTCGTCCAACGTTCGCATAGGTGCATCATATTGACTATAGTGCATAACCGAGCCATAGTCATATGGCAGGGAATCGAATTCAGTTATTTCGTGTTTTTTCACAACGTTATTCAAAGCAGTGGGGTGAAATGGGTCAGCAAAAAGTGTAGTCATAATCATAACGTATTTGTCTCTGTCATAACGTGTATGTTCGTATTGCAAGCCAAGAGCATGACCTCAAAATGTAAGGTTTAATAATAAGCAAGTTTTACACCTACCAATTTCATGAGTGGCTGTTCCAAATGAAAGGCATTCTCTAGCCAAAGAAATTGGTTGAGGGTTTTCAATCCCTAGCCGTCCAAGATGTGAGAAGCATCCATTTCCGCGAATGAAGAAAATCCCATTTTCGCTAAAAGTTGAATTTTCTCTTTTGAAAGAGAGACATGTGTTCCGCATCCAGAAATTCACCCCTGCTTCACACCACGCCTCATAACCTGAAAACCACGATGTTTTATTTCTCCTATATCGATATTAAAATACTTTTAATCAAATTAAGCAGCCAATAGATAAAAAAACAAATATTGATGGTGTTCTTTGAGTGGCCGGTGGGCACCACACGTTCGCTGAGCACGGGATACTAAAAAAGTAGCCCCATCCCCGTTTTTGGTGGCGAAAGGGAGGCAAATCCTGGGCAGGGTGGCCAGACATCGGGCTCTGCCCGGCCCGGGCCGAGAAAATTTCCAGGTCGTCCCTGGCCCGATCTTGCTAGGATCGAGATAATATGGTGTAGTGAAACGTCTTTGTAAAGGATATTTTTAAGTTAAAGTGTTGTTTTTTTTTTTTTTTTAAATAAATCTGTTATATAATTAATTTATATTTATATTTATATGCAATTTTAAAGCTTAATGATTAAGAATTTTACCTTGACTTGTCAATCGATTTTTAAAACGGGTCCAGGGGCCGAAATCGGGCCCGTTCGGGCCGAGAGGTTTTGGAGACGGGCCCGGCCCGGCCCACGACCAGCCCTGATCCTGGGCAAAACATGCCAAAAAGTAAATGCTAAATTAATCAAGTTTGAAAAACATACTATGAGAGAAAAAGGACGATCTCTTGAATGATATACCGTTCGCATGCAGGTAAAAAAATGAAAAAAAAATGTGCTATTCAGCCTCAAACCGAAAAATATTTTTTTGGTTAACAAAACTTATTTACAAGTGGTCAACGCGAATTTTTTGCGTTTATGTTAAGAGTAAATATAATCTGGATTATTATAAAACCAACTTAAAGGCAGAGGCCCAGGAAAATGAAAAAGGACCTGTCCATGACGTAACGTAGGCGAGAGAGTGTCATTTTCAATGGTGAAATGCAGAGAGTTTTACGATTAGCATGGACAGGTCCCCCTCTTCATTTTACGTGGGCCTCTGCCTTTAAATACAAATTTTGTTATCGCATGTTATTTTTGTCGCATACAACAGAGAGACAGAGACAGATGTTGATTTTTTTTTCAATTTCAAGTGTGAAAAAGAATTTGAGCAAGATTTGCGCATAATATGCTGGCGAGCGTTGCTAACCTCCTGGTTCAATGAAGTATCGAATCGGTTCTGAAGCTGGCCATTTCAATGGTTGTTGCTCCCACAGTTTTTCCAGGGTTTGCGATTTCCTAAGAATAGTTAGTGTTTGTTTAGCAACCAATAAATTAAACGTACTCTAGCGAAACCTCGGCATTATTTATGTTTAGAAGAATTAGCAGAAGGAATTGAGGCAGCATGGTTGCGATGACCATTGCTTTTTGTGCAAAAATCGATGTTGGAAAATAAAGCGAGGTCAGGATAATCACCCTAGGAAACATTGTTATTTGTCCGCAAGGAAAGTGATTAGTCGATAAAGCTGTCGCCATACGAGCATGGGCTATTAAAAGCCGCTTTTTCTCTGCGACTTCGCTTTTCGCACACTATTTCCACCTGAGTATCGCACGGCTGCTGCATTAAGGCCGTTTTCGGCAGGATGCTCGTTTGGCGATGGCTATATCTGGTAGACATTGGTTGTGTGTTGTAATTTATACAAAATCAGAGCCAATGGTGTTAAGCATAAGGATAATTACAAATAGAGTTTCGCAATAGGATACAGGGCCCGCCAACCCTACTTCGGCGGTTTTTGAAAATGAGTGAGATTATTCTGATGTTGATATTCGAATTACCCATTATTACATCAAAATAGTGTGCTACAAAAGAGGCGTGGCCGCTTTTTGGTCGAAGTAGAATTGGCGAGGAGTATACTTATTATTGATTTATTTCCGGACCGAGACTGAGACTGAGATTGAGACTTTCAGTTGATCTACAAGTGTTTCTCCTCCGAAATCCGTCAATCTCTCTTGTCCGGATTCCCCTCGAAGTACATTTATCGAAAGAAGAACCCAAATACCTCGACAATCATCGCAGTTTCCCCGGTTACATTAATTGTTGCTTAATATTTTATAGGAAAAATAAAATATCATAGATCGTCAACCGAGCGCAGAGCGATTGAGACTCCTTTGAGTGTAGGTTCCTCGTGTGGCCGGCGGTGTCTGCGGTTGTAAAGCAGCCAGACGAGACAGAGGGTAAGGAACAAACTGAGGATTAGGATAACTCCTGAATTAATCAAAAATTGAACAAAAAAGAGGAACGTAGGTACCTAAGAAGATGGAAGGAGCTGAATCTGTTGAAATAAAAGGACTTGCTCTTCCGAGTTTCACAGGTGGATGGGTGGAAAGTTCTGAAAAGAAGGAAAAAATGGATCAATGTGCATTACACATACACATACACACATTCACACCAACCTGCACAAGTATTATCAGAATTCGAAGGAAAACAATGACAAAAGGCGTCATCTATGCCTCTAAACGTCATACAGTTTCCAAAGTAAGAGCAATTATTCAAATGTGAGCAAAACTTCAGCGAAAGAAGCCTCGCTTCGGAAACATTTGTGAACCCTGGCTGAAAATTTAGGTTAAGTAAGGAATATAGGAAAGCCTACCATTGGAAGTGTTGAAATCAGTGAATCTCGTGGTGTTCAATGAGTGCGAGGGGATTTTTCTCGCGTCAGCTGTTAGTGTTCAAAATAGTGCACACGGAAAAGACATGACTTATTGGAGAGTCTGGAAACCAAAGTTTAAACGGTCTAGGCTTAAGTAAATTGTTCAGTTTTTAACAAAGGTTGCTTTCCAAGATTAAACCACTTTTATATAGGATCATTTACTCCGAACAAGGAAAACTCTTCGGAATTAGGAGATATTGATCTACGTGTTTACTACAAATTCAGAAAATTGCCTATACTTAGTTTTATGAAAGCTAGATTTTACCTGGTTTCAGAAACCCCTCACATTCGCGTAATTTAATTTGACACCGGGAAAAAAGTCTAAATTTCTCATAGATCTTTACAGAACTGTATGACTTTCAAGTATCGATTCATGTATACTTCTCGCCAATTCTACTTCGGCCAAAATTAGCTACGCCCCTTTTGTAGACCACAATTTTGATGTAACATTGGGTAATTTGAATGCCGACATGCCAAGAAATGCCGAAGTAGGTTCAGCGGGCACTATTGAAAATATAATGAAATATTTTAGAATTATTTCTTTTAAATAAATTTTTCTATCTATCCTTTTTTGTAAAACTTAAATAGCTTTATTCGGAAGAGAGTTATGAAACTCGAGTTACAACACGTTAATAATGGCACGAAAATGGATTTTGGGGGAACCAGTTCAACCGGGAAAGGTTCTCCAATACAAAAAAAGCAAAAGTAATAACATCGCAATGATTCGAACAAAAAAGTTTTAGCTTACTAGTCATAGACTCTACCAGTGCACCACCAAATCACATTTTATGTGACCCGCGCTCCGGCCACTTTCGGGAAGCAAATTTGACAATGGGGCGGGCCACAGAAAAATGGGGTTTTCTAGAAAACGAAAGTTCGAAAGCAGATTTTGAAAACGGTTCCTTAAAACTGATGTATTTAAAGGCAGAGGCCCACGTAAAATGAAGAGGGGGACCTGTCCATGCTAATCGTGAAAATCTCTGCATTTCACCATTGAAAATGGTACTCTCTCGTCTACGCTACGTCATGGACAGGTCCATTTTCATTTTCGTGGGCCTCTGCCTTTAAGCATACTTTACAATATACCTCGGTTCATTTGGCCACACCGATGAAAATCCATTCCCTTGTAAGGGTGTTTTTCGATGATTTGTGTCTACTATCCCTAATTTGCACGTTTGCAGCCAAATCACAGGCAAAAACAAAATTCGGAGTTTGCAAAGGTGCGAAAGTATAATTCTGAAATAATTCTGAAAGCGCATTCGCCGCCGAACCCCCGAGGCCACGCCCCCTTGAGTGCGGCCCCGCCGTATGGCCGCACTCATTTAGCTTTGAGCAATACGCGCCATGCGCATTAGAAAACATTTTGGAGGCCCGAAGACATTGAATCAGACCGAAATTTTATGAAGAATTCACCGATGATACTCATTTGTTGCTTAGAATAGTTTTGAGTGTAGAAAATACAAAATTTCTAATTTCCACTGAATCAACTCTTTGTCTAATCTCTGCATACCTTCAAAATGGTGTTCAGCGGGTTTGGATGGTTTTACATTACAACCCCAAAGGTGAAAAATACGCTTGCACATCAGCTCGTAACGCAATATTGGTAATTGGTAATTGGAGTGAAGTTTTTGTCCAAATTAGCTATCGATTGCTGTTTTCAAAATGTGATTTGCTTGATTCCGAACCGAGATATGAAAAACTTGTTACAACACGGGAACTTTAGCACGCAGGAAAGATGAATCCGAACAAACGTATTTTTTTGAATACTTTGGTCCAATACAACTGATTCCTATATTTTCAGCCCAATCGAAGCCAAAAATTTTGGGTTGGGACCGGCATGCGCTCGAGTTCTAAGTGTCAGAAAAATCAGTTTTCAAAAAATTTTCCCAAAGAAACCCGAACTCCATTTGATGCAATGCTTTATTTCTTCTGTTTGCAACACATCTCTTCTACTTCCCTCCCTTGCCCTTCTTCTTGCTCTTCTTAGTCCTCTTCTTTCCCTTCTAAAACATTTTCCTCCCTATTTTCACTAAATTCCTTCCTACCTGACCCTTCTTTTTCTTCTTTTTGTCGCTATCTTCATCCTCTGAAAACCCATAACGTAACTTGATCTACCTTTTGACCTACCGCCACTTTCATCTTACTTCTTCTTGACCATCTCAATGATCTTCATCACCGTAGTCAGTCCAAACTTTTTCGATTCCACGTCGCTATTTTCTTCATCTTTCTTCTGACTTTTCTCAGGTTTCGCATCAGTAATGGCATTAGGAGCAGCTTCGTTTTTGCCATCAGAAGCAGAGTCGGGAGGTTTGGAACTCAATTCAACCGGGCGAGAACTGGAATCCGGCGCTTGTCTCCTGGTGGTGTCAGCCTTCACTGTCGTGCACAAGGGGTCTCGGGTAACTTGACTGATCGATTTTTGAGATTCTGGATCTTCTTTCTAAAATATATTTCATGAAGATCTGTTTCGTTTCTACTAAAGAATTGTGTTTAAAGGTTTTCAACAATGGGTCCCACACACGCACACGCACACGCACACAAGAAAAAAATACGCAGATAAAGAAGCATCAAAAGAAGTATACCTCGCTTTACAAGCTTATCGTTAGATTGTTCAAAAGATCATATTTCGTATAACAGAAATTCTATAGCTGTCGCCATACGGACATCCTGCCAAAAATTGCCTTAATGCAGCAGACGTGCGCTACTCAGGCGAAATAGTATGCGAGAAGCGAAGACGCAGAGAAAAAGCGGATTTTAATAGCCTATTGTCGTTTGGTGAAAGCTATATTTTGAAAAACATACCTCAATTTCAGACTTTCCAACCTCCGACTTCTCCCTTCCACTTTTCACAGCTTCTTCCTGGTTCTTAGCCTTCTTCTTCTTATTTTTACATATTATGCAAATAACCACAATGATAATAGCGATAACTACAACCGATGAAGCTAAACTGGCGTAGACGATAATCATGGTAGTGCCAGTGAAAAAGTTATCTTTTGAAGCTTTCTCAGTTTTGGAATTGCCTCTGTCGGCGAAAGAGTTCGTTCGATTGGGAGAAGGGTCGACAGTGCTAATAAGTTGGATAACAAATTTGGAATAAAAAACGTACGTGTCGTTGGAAAAATCGCCGAAAATTTCTGGAGTTTCTGGATTGGTGAATTCCAAATTTGGATTGATCCATTTTTCCAGAACTCGGGGGTCACCTCTGATGCTCTTGGGATTGGGTTGCTCACTAAAAAATATGACTCTCGCCCGTCTCTCTGTCTCTGTCTCTGTCTCTGTCTCTGTCTCTGTCTCTGTCTCTCTGTCTCTCTGTCTCTCTGTCTCTGTCTCTGTCTCTGTCTCTGTCTCTGTCTCTGTCTCTGTCTCTGTCTCTGTCTCTGTCTCTGTCTCTGTCTCTGTCTCTGTCTCTGTCTCTGTCTCTGTCTCTGTCTCTGTCTCTGTCTCTGTCTCTGTCTCTGTCTCTGTCTCTGTCTCTGTCTCTGTCTCTGTCTCTGTCTCTGTCTCTGTCTCTGTCTCTGTCTCTGTCTCTGTCTCTGTCTCTGTCTCTGTCTCTGTCTCTGTCTCTGTCTCTGTCTCTGTCTCTGTCTCTGTCTCTGTCTCTGTCTCTGTCTCTGTCTCTGTCTCTGTCTCTGTCTCTGTCTCTGTCTCTGTCTCTGTCTCTGTCTCTCTGTCTCTCTGTCTCTCTGTCTCTCTGTCTCTCTGTCTCTCTGTCTCTCTGTCTCTCTGTCTCTCTGTCTCTCTGTCTCTCTGTCTCTCTGTCTCTCTGTCTCTCTGTCTCTCTGTCTCTCTCTCTCTTTCTCTCTCTCTCTCTCTCTCTCTTTACGAACCTCCATATTCCGTGTAAATCTTCTGTGTTATACAATCCAAAAGCTTTCTTGCATCCTTGGAGCACGATAGATCTCTCTCCTCCTGTGTCTTCTTCGTTGCTGCCAAAGTACAACCAGACATTAACATTTTCTAATAAAAACCTTAATTAAAGCTCAAAATTCCCTCCTACCACCAAAGCTTCAGCTGTGTTATTATTGCAGTTAACATCGTAACACTCACAAAGTAAATAGTTTTCTTCCTTCAAAGGGCTAGAATATAGTATACATTTTGAAGGCTGAAAACAAAAAAAGGTGAAATTTTTAACAATTTCACCGTTGTTGTGAGTTTAGGCCCATTATTTCCAATCGAAAGTGAGGCGTTCATCTTCGAACACTGCTGGTCCCGGCTATTTATCACCCAAATGGTCTGACACTGATCTCCATTCATTCTTTTGCCCTAAACAAGATAAATTTGAACGTCTGTCAAAAGAAAACGTACCAATTGCGTTTGAGAGCGGGCTCCGAGCCTCATAATTGCTCCCTCATAACAGGGAAGGCATTGGGTGGCTGGGAAAAGGAGCAGAAGCGATAATACTAAACATAACTGTAAGAAAAGACATGCATAAATAAAAATGGGAAGAGTTAGAGGAACCAACCGGTCAGCAGCCACCGCATTGTTGGAATGACAGCTATGGCAGGGCATACGCATATCTAAAACTTATGCTGATTACGTCAAAGTAGGATGCGAGTCTCTCTTATGCCAATGCGATTCTTGGGATTGTAGGTGTCGCCAAACTGAAATCCTGCCAAAAACAGCCTTATTACAGCATTCGTGCGATACGCAGCCGAAAATAGCTCGCAAAAAGCGAAGACGCAGAGAAAAAGAGGTTTTTCGCCGATTTCCATGTGGCGACGGCTAAATAGGGAGGGCAATGCTACAATCTCACATACGCATAATACACACACAGACACACATACATACACACAAACACTTTTTTCAAGAATTCGGGTGCCATTTAACTTGAAACATGTGCTTCCCGAACAAATATCTGCAGACTCGGCACATCTTTGGCAATGATGCGTTTAGTCAATTTGAGAAACCGTCTCTGTAAGAATTGATCTGCGGGCCTTCCCGGCCTAGTTCCAGAATTAGCCCAAAATTGGTCTGTAATCGTCTAATGGAGTATTGGGATTTTTCAAATTTGTTCAAAACCGTTTAAAGTAGGGGTTTTTCAAACGCGTTTGAAGTGAATAAGTAAAATCTTATACTTTAATACCTAAACTTGCGTGTGCTTCCGCAAAAATCTGAAACTTTGGAGCTTGCAGTTTTCATATTTTTCGATAAGGGCTGCCAAACGGAACTATAACAGAAAGAGTTTCAAAATTTTTGAGCATCTTTTGCAATCTGAAAACCCAAAACTGCATGACCATTATGACAAAAATTGACTTAGAACTGAAATTTCCCACCTTCTTTATAACGATAAACCTCTATTTTGGTAGGTCAAATTTATTTTGTAGCCATCTCGAGTTTACCAGACACGACGTGTTAAAGTTTACCAAGAAAACGAGACGATAACGTTTGATAATTGAGAGTAAACGCATTAAATCATTGCTCGTGCAATTATTTATTCATTTCTAGTTGAAAATCACTGCTTCTACTTCGCTCCTTTGCTCTTCTTCTTGTTGATCTTAGACTTCTTTTTTCCTTTCTAAAAACATGTTTTACGCAGTTCTCTCTTGCTCACAGACACTCACACACTCACACACTTACACAATCACACATACTCTCTTCCTACCTTTTCCTTCTTCCCCTTCTTTTTTTCCTTGTCACTACCTTCGTCTACTAAAAATTGGAAATCTCTTTTCTAAACTGCAAACCCTACCATCGCTATCACCCTCGTCTTCTTTCACCTTCTCTATGATCTTCATAACAGTGCTCAGTCCGAATTTCTTCGATCCGACTTCCTTCTTTTCCTCCTTTTCCGTTTTCTGATCCATATACTTGGATGCAACAGCATCGCCTTTTCCTTCTGAAACCGAATCCTGTCGCTTGGAGTTCATTTCAACCGGGCGAGAACTGGAATCCGGCGCTTGTCTCCTGGTGGTGTCAGCCTTCACAGTCGTCATCAAAGGGTCTCGGGCTTGATTGATCGATTTTTGAGATTCTGGATCTTCTTTCTGAAAGAGATTTTTTTCTCTCCAAATTCATGTCTATTTGCAAAGAATATTTCAATGTGAAAGGACTGTTGGGTCCCGCCGCGATGACTTATGGGGACACGCCGACGAGAGAGAGCGATAAATCAAGAGACACAGAGAAGAGAAGACGCAATATCCGAAATTTATATAAGGCTCGACAGTATTGTGACAAAGGCTTTTAGAATTGGTTTGTATTTTCAAAATAACAAAAATGCATTTGTTTAAAAACAAAAGCGAATTAACATGTTTTTGGGCCAATGAGATTTAAGAAGCCTGGGATAACGAAGAAAACGCTTTGATTAAATCACGGTTCGTCATGAACCAAATTTCAAATCGAAAAAAGAAATCAATCGATAATTCTATTGTACGTTTGTTTGTTTTTATGGCGAAAATGCGTGTACAACGATAAAAACCTGAAAAACGTGGGAGAACCACCAAAAACACTAAGCATATTCACTTTTTCATGGAAAGTTAGCCGAAAAAGTATTTTTTGACCTAATTTTCATTGAAAAATCTGTGTATATTTATATACTTCTTCTTCCACAAAAAGTTTCAAAGGGGTTGGCCGTTTTTCCACTCAAACAACAAGCTCGTCCATGCATTCCAGCGCTTGGAAATTTTTTGGTGTCAAAAGAAGAACTTACGTAAAACATACCGATTTCAATGTAATTCCAATTAAATAATGGCGAAGAAATAATTTTTTGATTTAATTGATTTGTGATATTTGAGAGGAAAAGTGAGAATCCTTAGTGTTTTAGACGGTTTTTTTTTCATTTTTCCAGGTTTTTATCGTTAAACAAGCTTTTCGGCATTGAAGACAAACAAACGTAAAACAAAATTATTTATTGATTTCTTTTTTTTAAATTGAACTTTGTGCAATGAATATATAGCCATCAAGGCAATTTCTACTGTAAGCCAATAACCTCCATCAACGTATTATTCACATAAACGGATGTATTTTAAAGGAACCGTCAGGGACCTTTTGCAACTTTGGTTCATGTGAAAAAGAAAAATCAGCTGATCAAAAAACTCTAAACAACATAGGGTCCGAAATGCTCCGTTTGCGAGATTTCTGGCTTCAAAGTGCCGAAAACTGGCCGACCGTCTGCATGCACGATGTTTACAAGCCAGTCTAATTTTGAAGTTGGCATTCAAAAATGAGGAGCTTTCCAGACAATTTAGCACATATAATTAATATATTTTTCGACCGTACCCGATGAAAATGGTGTTGTTTTGACGATATAAGCCAATTCTACCTCTTTTTTCACAACCCATTGCCATTAGCTGAAGTTTTATGAAAACTGCGTTTTTACAAACGATATAAGCCAATTCTGCTTTTGCAAAAAAAAAGAAAACATACCTCAACCTCAGACTTTCCAACCTCCACCTTTTCCTTTTTCTTCCCAGTGTTCTTTTCTTCGTCTTCCTTTTTCTCCTTATTCTTTTTACATTTTATGCAAACCACCACAATGACAATAGGGACAATTACAACTAATATGGCTATAAAGACGTAGGCGATGATCATCCCAGTCCCAGTGGAAACGTTGTCTTCTGAAATTTCCGAGGTAAAATGCCACTTTTTCGGCAGCTTAAAGGGACCGTCAGGGACCTTTTCTGATTGAAAACGTGATGTATGCTAATGGAACCATTTCAATTGAAATGATTCTTCCGAATACCGCTCCAGCCAACGGTTGTGCGCAAAATGCTTGCCAAGTCCTCATTAGCATACGATTATGAAAAGGCCCCTGACGAGCCCTTTAAATAAAACTTTACACCTGTTTTGATGTCCGTTGCGGCTTGCCATTTATCCAAAACACTTGGATTCTCAAAGACTTCGTCAGCAGTAGGGCCTGTCAAGCCAGGTCCTCCGAACTCTTTGTAAATGTTTCCAACCACACAGTTCAAAACTTTTCTCAGACCAGGATTACATTTTTCTTGTCTGATTGTTTTGTCTGGAATAGCACAGACGCCGAGAACCACTTTCTAAACCGTTAATTTCAGTTTTACAGTTATAGTAGGGTTCCACCACAAGATGATTCAAGTCTCCCTTATTACAGAAATCTTCGTAGCATGAACATGTAAGCGTTTGCTTACGTTGACGAGGAGATTTAGTAAAAAGGCAAATCGTTGGCTGAATTGAGATAGAAGAATGCCATAGTATGTATTACCTTGATTTGCTTGGGAGATTCTGTGGTTGAACTTGAAAGATCCTTAACAATAGTGTGTGAGTGTGTAAGTGTGTGAGTGTGTGAGTGTGTGAGTGTGTGAGTGTGTGAGTGTGTGAGTGTGTGAGTGTGTGAGTGTGTGAGTGTGTAAGTGTGTGAGTGTGTGAGTGTGTGAGTGTGTGAGTGTGTGAGTGTGTGAGTGTGTGAGTGTGTGAGTGTGTGAGTGTGTGAGTGTGTGAGTGTGTGAGTGTGTGAGTGTGTGAGTGTGTGAGTGTGTGAGTGTGTGAGTGTGTGAGTGTGTGAGTGTGTGAGTGTGTGAGTGTGTGAGTGTGTGAGTGTGTGAGTGTGTGAGTGTGTGAGTGTGTGAGTGTGTGAGTGTGTGAGTGTGTGAGTGTGTGAGTGTGTGAGTGTGTGAGTGTGAGAGTGTGTGAGTGTGTGAGTGTGTGAGTGTGTGAGTGTGTGAGTGTACATAAACCAATATTACCTGAAGTGAGGGAATTACAATTTTCTTTCCCAGCGTATCGTTGCTATATTTTAAATCCACTGACATAGAAGTACACTCATTCCTGGTAATTACACGAACAATACTCCCTGTGTCTCCCTCTTGTGTTGGAAAATCTTGTTTCTGATTTGTTCCAGAAGCAAAGCCAGAATAACACTTCAGTCCATGGATTGGTAGGAAAATATAGAGAAAAACGACCGCTAGAAAGAGTTTTTTTTTGGGGTTGCGAAGTAACTAACCGGTTAGGAGGAACCGCATCGGAGAGAATGAGTCAAATGGGAATAATTTCAGCATGCTGATGAGAGAGCAGAAACACGCTGAAATATACAGTTCAATAATTTGCGATTAGAATATAAAATCGTTATATTTCAAATAAGTCGTGGTTCTTTTTTAACCAAAACCCAGGTTTAAAGGGACAGTAAGAAGGCTTTTCGTTTAATTTTCGATCGGCTATGGTCGGAAATTATGCGAATTAAGTATGCTAAATTGTCTCGAACCTTCCTTGTTTCCAGCGCTCTCAGAAAATTAAAATGAAATTCGGCTCATTAGCATGCCTTGTAAAAGCCGGACACGCAGGGTGTACAAATATGTAGAGGAGACCCGTTTTTGAAGACTTTGAAGCGTATTTTCTTGAAAACGGTAAATTTGCGACATAAAGTCGTATATATTTTCATGGTCAGAAAATTTTTCTCTCTTAGTTTACCCAATGTTGTAAACCCACCTGACTGTCCCTTTCATAGATGTTTGGCATTGGATCCCGCCGCGATAAAGATCTACCCGGGCGCGAGGCAGAAAAAACATTAAAAAGAGTGCAATAATTTATTTGCAAAGTTCCTTGAATCACTTCTTTTTCTTCGTCGCCTTCCTCTTCTTTGGCTTGGACTTCTTGCTTTTCTTCTTCTTCGTCGTCTTCTTCTTTCCCTTTGTTCCCTTCTTAGTCTTCTTCTTAGTTCCCTTCTTCTAAACAATTTTCATTATAATAATAAAAGAAATTTAATCTACCTTGCTCTTTTTGTCTTTTCCCTTCTTCTTTCCTTTCTCGCCCGCCGTGGCACCACCACCTCCCGCTCCACCGCCGCCAGCACCGCCTCCTCCGCCGCCGCCGTCGCCTCCTCCGCCTCCAGAACTGCCGCCATCTGAATATCGCCATAAAAAGTCACTTAGGACAGCGTCTCTGTAAGATTCTAGCGGCAGCTTTAAGGCGACTCTCTTAGGAAAATGCTATCTGTCTTCGAATTGGTCTGAATTTGGTCTGTAACCTTCCCAGGGACAATGTATGCCATTTTGAAACGTTTAGGTCAATATCGATTGTTTGACTCGGGTTACGGTAGGGAACTGAAATTTTTTAAAATCGGTCAAAATGACTAACACTTATGTTTTTTGATAACTTATGCAGTAAATACATCAGATCTATCACTCCAATGACAAAAATGTCGTGCACTTCTACACAGGAGTCGTAAAACCTCGAGAAAGTGAAATTTTGAGTTTAAAATTGCAGTTTTTCCCATTTTTCGGCATGTGACATAAAATTGCGCAACATGGCAATACTATGACTGGATTTTCCGTATTTTTGCGCACATTTTGAGAAATTAAAGTCTGAAAACCTCCGTGACCTTCATAACGAAAATCGACGTTGAAGATGAATTTTTCCACCGATTTGATCAGGAAAAAATTCAAATTTGGTAGGTCAAAAATATTTTTTGCGCTGGACCGGCAAAAACATGTTCACCATGTATTTTTTTTTTGCAAAAACAGTTAAAGTGTTTTGTCAAGTTTGGCTCAATTTTGGAGCAAAAAAATATTTTTGACCTTCCAAATTTGAATTTTTTTCCTGACAAAATTGAAAACTTCATCTTCAAATTTGATTTTCGTTAGGAAGGTCATTGAGGTTTTCGTACTTTAATTTTTCAAAATGTGCGCAAAAACACGGAAAATCCAGTCATAATATTGCCAGTTGTCGCAACGTTAATGTCAAATGCCGAAAAATGGGAAAAACTGCCATTTTAAACGAAAAATTGCACTTTTTGAGGTTTCACGACTACTGTGTAGAAGTGCACGACATTTTTGTCATTTGAGTAACAGATATGACGTATTCACTGCATAAGCTATCAAAAAACAAAAACAAGTTTTTCTCATTTTGACCAATTTTGAAAAAAAATTACAATACCCTACTGTAATTCGAGTCAAAAAATCGATAATGACCTAAACGTTTCAAAATGGCCTAAATGGGTCCTATAGACCAATTTTGAACCAATTCAGGGCTGGTCGGGGGCGGGGCCGGGCCCGTCTCCAAACAACCTCGGCCCGGCCCGGCCCAGCCCGGTTCGGCCCGCGGGCCCGTTTTCAAAATTTTTTGACAAGTTAAGAATTTTTTTTGTGAAATTTTTGGTCATCATGCGGTAAAATAGCTTACAAATATATAATATCGTAAGTATGTGATGATGGTTATAAAAACAATAATATATCTTGAGATAAAACCATTTCAAGAAGTTTCAAAGCGCAATATTCTGTCGATCCACGCTTGGTCGGGCCGGGCCCGACCTGCCAAATTTTCTCGGCCCGGCCCGACCTGCCCCAGATGTTCGGCCAGCCCTGGACCAATTCTAAGACTGTCAACTTTTTCCTAAGTTTTCCAGAAACGCTGTCTTAATTTCCTTACCATCACTGTCTTCGTCTTTCTTTTTCCTCTTTGCAAACAGCTAAATCTAATTTTTAAAATTCACTAAAAAAATTTTACCTCAATAACAGTGCTGAGCCCAAACTTCTTCGACTCTTCCTCCTCGCTTTCCTCCTCCTCCGCCTTTGCTCCTTTTCCTTTCACGGGTTCTCCAAACTTCTGAGGCAGCTTTTCCGTGTTTCCAGCTGCCTGAAACTTTATTTTGTTTTGAAATGTATTTCACTCACTGTGGTATCCAATTGATTCTTCAATTCAGATGCCGAATCCTGAGGTTTAGAACTGGTGTCTGTTTGATTTCCGTTTGAATCGAGTTGCTTTCCGGTTGTCTCAGGAACCTAAAAATTATTTTCAAATATGGTTTTTTCAAAGCTCATTTGTGATAAAACACGGCAAAACGCATAAAACATTCAGCATTAGGCTAATTTTTTCTCTGCCTTTTTTGCTAGCGTGTTCACTCTGTTGTGCGACAGGGACATCGTGGCGGGACCCAATGCCAGGATCCTTTATCGTTAAAAAAGCTTACCTCTGAATCGTCCTCCTCTTCCTCCTCTTCATCCCTTTTCTTCTTACGATACCAACAGCAGATACAGATTATATAGGGAACAAAGAAGAGAAGCGAAGACACGATCCAGTAGACGATGACCATGGCTGTACTCGTCCAGACATTGTCTTCTACACTTGGAGCCAGAGTGCTAAAAATGGGTTTTCAAACTTATTCAAAACCAGGACTCCTGGCTTGCGCCATAGGGCTATCTACGGCCGCAGCCACACGCGGCCTTCGGCCGCTCAGTTAGGCGACATGTGGCCTCAATAAGCGAGGACGTCGGCCTCTCAATTAATTAGGCAGCCATCGGTCGCAACAATCGGCCTACGGCCACTCATTCCTGGGTCTACGGCCATGAAAATGACCTCCCTTTCTGGGAAAATGAACACCTGAACCTACACTGATACACACACACACACACACACACACACACACACACACGCACATACACACACACACACGCACACACACACACACGCACGCGCACACACACACACACACACACGCACATACACACACACACACACGCACACACACACACACACACACGCATACACACATACACACGCACACACACACACACACACGCATACACACATACACACGCACACACACACACACACACACACACACACACAATCTATCTTTGGTTCCAATTAAAACATCGTTTAACGGAGATACTCAATTGCAAATTTGGAACACAAACCGCACAATGACCAACTCAATACGTATTGAATGCCAAGATTTTAGAGAAACTTTTTGTTCCAAAACTTGGCGAAAATATCACAAAGTTCAGGAAAACATAAAACAGCGCATAGAGGGTGCGAACCAAAAACCTATATATTTACAGCCTAACCTCAAACCGCTTGACCACCAAATTAAATTTCCGTAGCTGCCGCGGGCGGGTGATTAGTGCGCTGGACGGTCTACCAGTGTTGCAATTCAAAATTTGAAAATAGTTTTCCCGAAAATGGGCGCTACTTAGCAGAAACTGAAAACGGCCCTTAAGTTTCATCCCAAGGGCTACCAAATGAGACCTCGATCGAATCGGCCACCTTAACTTGAAATACTTTCCATGTGAGGTCGATATGCACAGAGTATACTAACGTTGTGGTTGTGTAGGAGGACGAATTCCTCAGCCAACTGTCCACGAGCGAAGCGTTGTTGAAAACGTCCGATGCACCAGGTCCGTAGCCTTTTTCTGAACGAACATCTATAAATCCCTCAATTTACTGCCTTACCTCCAAAAGCTTTGTAAATATAGCGAAGGGTGCAATCCAAGGCAGCTTGCATTGCTTTGTGGCATTTCGAGTTTCTATCATTCTTGTTCGCTGCCGTTTCTGCAACACCACAAATGCCCAACAACACTTTCTAAACAAAAATGTTTCAATTCTGCTGAAATAATAAATTCACCACGAGGTCCTTTTCATCGTTGTTATTGCAATTTTCACCAAAGCATTTGCACGTTATCTCCACTTTCATATACTCGGAACCGGTTCGGTTGTACACGCATTCAGGAGGCTTAAAAAGTAAAGTTTAGTATTTTGTTTATAATTTACAGCTCTCGGAGGCGCAGTAGTTGTGGTGGTCGTGGTTGAAGGAGTGGTTGATGGCGTCACATCTCCTTTAAGGAAAACTTCAGCACCCAGGTACATCTCTGGAGGAGCCGTCGACTGAAAATAATTGGCGCCGGTTACTTAAGAAATTGTGGAAGTAAACGACCCAAGTTTGCGTAACGCTGCGACTTCAAGTTCCGTAGGTGGCCTAATTGAGCCGACCTACGGCCGCATGCCCGTCCCCAAGGGTCTCCCAGCCAATCGGGATGGGACCCAATTCATTCGATAGAGAATTTAATTCTGAGTAAGCCAGTGAAGTTCGTTTTTGCTTAAAGGTGATCCATTTCGAGTATCGATCGATTTTTTGATTTCGAGTATCGATCGATTTTGTGAGCACCGATCCCGAGCAGCAGCAAAGAGCTGACATAAAAGCCCGCGCTCGACAAAAAAAATACAACCCTGGCTCAGCGGCGCAGTGGTAAAGTGCTTGCTTGTTAATAAAAAGCTCTGTGGTTAGACATCGTTATGTTTTCGTAATTTTTCTTTTTGTATAATTTACACAACCATATATAGCTGTCGCCACGCGGGCATCGGCGAGAAAAAGCCGCTTTTCTCTGCGTCTTCGCTTTTCGCACGCTATTTTCGCCTGCGTATCGCAGGACTGCTGCATTAAGGCTATTTTTGGAAGGATTCCAATTTGGCGACAGCTTACACATTCACCTTTAACACCGTAAGATTTCCAAAAAAGCAAAGGGTGTCGAACCAGAGACCGTTTTCTTATTAAACAAGCACTTTACCGTTGCGCCGCTGAGGCACGCCTGCATTTGCCGAGCGCGTGCTTTTATGTCAGCTCTTCGCTGCTGCTCGGGATCGGCGCTCATAAAATCGATCGATACTCGAAAGCCAGCGCCTTTAAGTAAAAATGAACTTCACAGCCTTACTCAGAATTTAATTTCGTATCGAATGGCTAGGGTTCCATTCCGATTGGCTGGGGGACCTTTGGGGCACATTTCCTAGTCAGAAATCTCAGCGACACCCAGTAGTTTTTACTATTTATTTGAATAAAGTCTGCAAATGCTATCACAAAAGTACATTAAATAACATTTAGGTGGTTTATTTCTTGCTATTTTAACCCAATTCCTGTGAAAACGAAGCGGTAACAACCGAAAATGCAGCGGCGGCTGCTCGTGACAGTCGCTGAAAGTGGGCATGGCTTCCCATCAGCAGCGACAGCCAGGATATGCCGCCTCGGGGTGCGCCACTTAAACATGAATTACTCGGTTCAAAATTGACCAAATTTCATTTTTCCAAAAAAAATGATTGCTTAGTTAGAGTTCGACGCATTCAACGGTGTCACTTTCATATGAAAACAAACATTTTGAAAGAACAACGTTGGGGTGCCTACGCTAATTGAGCGACCTACAGCCGCACCTTGCCCGATTGGAAAAGTCAATCTCACCGGTATGTAGTCCTCATTCGAATTCACATCTCGCACAGAAGAAAATTCTCCTTTGACGTCTGAACACTCATTGTCCAATCCATTAAAAGACAAGAGTACTACGCAGTAGTGACCATAACTCACACCCTGTAACTCACTCATTTATAAATACATTTATCCTTCACCAATGGTGTGGTGGAGCGGATCCCATGCTCAAGAAAGGTCCCATTATTACATTTGAAACCTTGAATGGGTAGGAAGAGGAGAAGAACAGCGACTGCTAAAAGAGAGATTGGGGAATGAGAAGTGAACCAACCGAACCGCAAGGACCGCATCGAAGACAATGAGTGAAATAGAGTGGCATATTCTTTATGTTAAAAAATTGGAAATTTGCATATCAGATTAAGACGCATTGCCCCTTATTTTCGAGCCGTTTAGAATACGGGCAGGCCTGTTAAAAATAGATTTGGCTGAAACGGAGAAATTAGTTAGTTGGGACCTGATAAGCCGTATGTGGAAACCTTAGGGTCCTTAAGGGATTGTTAAGGTCCGATTTTTTTATAACTTTTAAAAAACTATTCGATATTCAATTGTACAACAAAGGCTTTTGTAATTAAAGCCAAAATGGTACTTTAAATTCGAAACTGCCAAAAAGCTAACAATTACCCGAAAAAATAGGGTTTTTAGCATTTTACGGGAAAACCGTGCCGTCAGACGATTGGTGGAGGTTTTTTTTTCCGTAAAATGCCTGCGCTTTCTACGAAAAATTTTATGCAAAAAAAAAGTTACCAGCAGCTCAATTTCAGTTAACTGAAAGTTGTGCAAAAATCGCTATATTATTCCAATAGCGACAAACGCCCGAAACACTGTGAAACCCCCAAAATTGTCAAAAACCAGTAATGCCATTAGAAAGAGGACACAGATATTGCGTCTGAAAGTTTCCTGATAAACTTCTCTATTATTCTGAAATGTTTTCGGTAAAAAGACTATTTTGCAGTACATAATTAGCAACAAAATGAGTCCACCCGTTACTCGATTGGACCCCTTTAAAGGGTTTTATGACATGCTAGGCTATGGTTCCAATATTTCGCTGTGAAATAAAATAGGCGGAATCGATATGATTTTTATACCAAATAGGTCTGAAGTAGTACAGATTTAAAACTTCACCCCCAACGCATTCTGTGCGGCTAGTTGGCATACCGCTCCAACTTATGAAAATTCGTGTTTTAAAGGGGCGTTAACTATAAGAGGGCTTTTCATTTTATTTGTAGATCGAATACGGTAGTAAATTATGCGAATCAATTGTGCTAAATTGTTTCGCACCCTCCTCGTTCCCTCCGCACCTAGCTCATCTAATTAGAATAAAAATCTCACTATTAGCATGTCTTGTATAAACCGGACACGCAGGACGTACTGCCCGTCTACAAATCTGTAGACGGAGACCCGTTTTTGGCGACTTTGGAGCGCTTTTTCTCAAAAACGGAAAATTTACGACTCATAGTCACATATATTTTCGTGATCAGCAAATTTTTCGCTATTCGTTTAGCAAAAGTCGTAAAACATGTCTGACTGTCCCTTTAAGTTATTTTGAGAGAAAGAGAGACCGGGGGAAAATCATAGTGAGACAGAGTCAGACACAGAGAAAGACAAAGATTGATACGCAAAGTTACAGAGACCCTCCATTCCTCCCATGTATATATATAGTTGCCGCCAAACGGGCATCATTCCAATTTGTGCCTTCATTCTCTGTGGATATTACGATTTTATGCTAATCTATCATCAACAGAGAATACTTGAACGAAATTGGCATGATGCCCGTTTGGCGTCAGCTATATAGATTTCCGTTCCCTCCTTCCACTTGCCTCCTCTTTTTTTCCAAATTACAATGAGATAGGCTGGTGTATCAGAGGTGCTAGAAGGATGGATGCCGTGTATCTTTTTCGCTTGTCCGCCTGACGCAGGCTCTTTTTGTGACCGGCCGTCCGTGTGATGCATCGCCGGCACAGGTAAATTATCGCCACCGGGGGCAGTCGACCGAACCCTCAGCTTTCATCACGGTTTGTTGTTTATACGACTTTCTTCACTTCCGCAGTTACGCAAAACAGCTACGAATAGCGTTAGTCTCAAATTTGACTCTATCAAGGAATGGGAAATGTCTTAACTCGCACAAATTGTGCGGGTCTAACTTGTTATTTGAGGAAACAATTTTGAGGCACAGGCGGTGTCCTGGCTCTTGCAACGAATGCAAACTTGTATTTCCGTATTATTGTCTAAGGGATCACGACGTTTTTTTGAACTAAGTGAATATAACCAGAAACACCGCGTTTTCGCACACAGACACACACGCACATACACACACATACACACACGCACACGCACACGCACACGCACACGCACACGCACACGCACACGCACACGCACACGCACACGCACACGCACACGCACACGCACACGCACACGCACACGCACACGCACACGCACACGCACACGCACACGCACACGCACACGCACACGCACACGCACACGCACACGCACACACACACGCGCAGAAAGAGATAGAGATAGAGAGATAGATAGATAGATAGATAGATAGATAGATAGATAGATAGATAGATAGATAGATAGATAGATAGATAGATAGATAGATAGATAGATAGATAGATAGATAGATAGATAGATAGATAGATAGATAGATAGATAGATAGATAGATAGATAGATAGATAGATAGATAGATAGATAGATAGATAGATAGATAGATAGATAGATAGATAGATAGATAGAGAGAGAGAGAGAGCGAGAGAGAGAGAGAGAGAGAGAGAGAGAGAGAGAGAGAGAGAGAGAGAGAGAGAGAGAGAAACACACTCACAGTCACACACTTTTTGTCGCATTTCATAGCCGGATCTCCTCATTTCCGTGTTTTCGCATTTGAGTGTATCTGCTTTTGTCTGTGCAAACAATTGCCAGGTACGGTAGATTTGGTCTCATTCCCTCCATTATCTCTCCCTCCCTCCCTGCTCTTCTCTTCTTTGCTCTGATCCACGTTTCGCGTGGTTTTCTCCCCTTAATCCAAATGTTTCTGGCTACAACAGATCTCTCCTTCCCACGGAATGACGCCATTCCTCTTCACCTACTGAAAATGAATTCCACGTCACTACCTGTAATCCCTAATTTCCCAGATTTTGGCAGACACTTGTTCAAACTGTGCCTTCCGTATGATACCACCCCCTAAGGTTCCAGGCGCCGTTTTCCGCCTGTCCATCCTCCATTCGGTGATTGTTTTTGGGCTTCTCCTGTGTTGTGAATCAAGATTACCGTGTTTTCCAAATAATGAGAACCAATGTGGCCGTATTGTTCCAAAACATCTCCGCCTACACTCGCGATTTCTGCTTTGAAAACCATTTTAATCAAAATTTTAAACGAAAACTTTGTTATTTTTCAGTCCTGGTGGCATTTTGCCAGTAAGTAGCCTATAGGCAGCCGCTTTACGCCCGCAAGATGCTGGGATTGGCGGTGGGTACTTACTTTCGTTTGTTTCCTATTGTATTCTAAACTTATCTGTTGTTTTGGTCCGTTGGAAACAGACGATTACATAGTTACAGTACTGGTTAAACCCAGCAGCAGGATCTATTATAGATTTAGGGTTTCACGAAAGTTTCGGAAGAGAGATGACCCTTATTCTACTTGTCACAAAATGAATCATCTGTATAAATAACTTTTCAAGCTATTTATATAGCAGAAAGTTTAAAAAAAAAAGCCATGTTGCAATTCTAAAGATTGGTGGTATTTTGACGTATGAGGCTAACATTTTCTGACTAAAAATTTGAACCGAATAATTTTTCTGGAACCCGAATGTCTTAATATTCCGAAGAATCTCTGTTACGCCGAATATCACACTAAGGCCCAAACTTGCAGGATCCATGTAACCGATTCAAAACTGTTTTTTTAAAATAATTCCGACGCATAATGTATAATGTATGTCGCAAGTTGTGATGCTCGTTGACTACCCTTCCAATGCTTTACCCCCCCCCCCGCTCAGGCCAATTAAAGCTATACCTTCATTTCATTTCATTCCATCAGTATTGTATTTTTTTCATTTCAGCAACAGAGCAATTTTATGGTATCCTCTTTTACAATAACACGCTATGGTGTGCGTATCTCTATCAGCGAAACCCCACACGCATGAACCCCACGCACCTACCGAGTAAGAGGGATTGAACGGCCGTAGGCCGAGTTTGAGTTTTGCGTACCCCCAGGTCATTTCCGTAAAGGCCGGGTGTTGTTGCGGCCGAAGTCCGCGTATTGGTGCGGCTGCAGGCCGCAAGCCAGGAGGGTGCAAAAAATTTTGACAGCCGCTTGACTTTTATAGCATCTCGGTCTTATAATTACGAGGCCGGGAGTACAAGCAAGCACTGAGGAATAAAGACACTTCCTTGGCGTACCAACATGTGTGTGTCGTTACATGATCCGTCTATAGGAACGGCCATATTTACTTGGAACATACATTCAAAAACATTCAAACAAAAGAAGAACAACATTCAAAATTACACTTGGGAACGTTGGTTCAGAAATCTGTGAAAATCAAGGTTCGTCCCCCTCCCCCAGCTCCTCGTCGGTTTGGTTTCTGAGAACCATTGTCCAGTTGCTCAGTCTGCCATTATCTGAAGCTTAGCGGACAGCGCCAACCTAATTAGCAGAGGTCGCGATCCGTGAAAATGCCACCACTTCGTCAATTACACGTTTCCGAGCGGCCGCTCCTCCTCTCATCTTAGACGAGTATATGACGTTCTTTTCCTTTTCATTGTTATTTTAGAATTGTTTTCACAACCAACAACAATTACGAGAGTGACGTAGGTTTGTAGTAAATAAGAGGAAAAGCCTGTTTTGAGCTTTGGTTAACGGCCAAACAACACGTTTTAACGATTTAAGATAATTACACCATTAAAAAAGATAATTAAAGTGCAAATTTCAATCAACTCATGCCTCAGGTTAAAGGGTTTTTGGAGATGGGTCCCCCCGCGATGGAGCGACACCTGCTCAGCCGCGCCAACAAGGAATCACTCTGAATACAGAGGCGCAGACGCGCAGAAGCTGAAATGTCCTCTCAGTGTTTCCAACCATAGTTCTCACGGGCCGGTCTGGGCAGACTTGGAAAAATCCTCGGTTCGGCCGGCCTGGCTTTGGCCCGTCTTCTTGGACCACCTTCAAACTGTCACCCATGCGACCAAGGTTCGACCCTGATCGGGGAACTTATTTTTTTTGCTAGCTTAGAATTAGCTCAAATATGTAATAGGAGTATTATGAAAGCGTTTTGAAGATGTTTCAAATTTAATGTAAGCTGAAATGTCGATTTAAAGGAATATTAATTTGGCAAGGGGCCGATACTGTTCTCTGCCAGGCTTGGCCCGTTTTGAGTAGGTTCGGCCCGGCCCGCCTTAGCCCGTTTAGACTCACGGGCATCTCGTGAGAACAATTAGTTCAGTCGTGTTCAATGTAAGAAAGTGTCATTTGGAAACAAACCATACCATTCAATTTTTTCTGCGTCGTGTTGAAGTTCGCAGCTTGAAAGTTAAAGGGAAAAGAAAAGAGATTTATAAGAATAACTGTTTAATAACAACTTCATTGAATTGATACCGTTTTCACGATTCTGAAACTTACTTTTATATGTTTTGGACTGCAACCTTTGCAGGTGTACACGGTTGAACAATGCAAAGGGTGAACGGTTACACGGCAGACAGGCGAGAGAGCGCGGGGACAAGGGAGACGCAGAATAGCACGATATTTTTGGCTAAACTTCCGGAGCGCCTAATTTGGTTCATTTTGCTCTAAAATGTGAAATTGGGACATTTTTCTGAATCAGGAGAATGAGATCTACTAATTTGTCACAAGTCCAGAAAACCTTTTTTACGCGGTCCTTCTCCATTATGACTAATTTCAAGTTTTAGCATACTCCCGGTGTGATGGCAGAAGCAGAGCCACGTTTTTACATATTTCTAGAATTATATAGAATAAACAGACCCTTTTTTCTGCTTCGCTGACGTAATTATTACTTCTGGAAGTGTCTGCTTCTGAGACATGTGTGTTCTGTCGTTGCAACTGGTAAGATGGCGATAAAGTTCTCGCCCGAGGGCATTCGGCGTCTAGATACCCGCGGTGTTCCCCACACAGATGCTTCCGCCTTCGTTCCTTTCAATTTTTAAAATTTTTGATTTCTCCGCATTCCCCGTTTTTATCCAGATTCAAACTTTTTATTTTATATTCAAAGTTTATCCAAACTACTGACTACCGATTTCAACAAGGGATTCCTACAAATGGGCATATGAATGGTAACAAAGATCCAACAATATATAGCTGTTGCCAAAATGGAATCGGACCGAAAGCATCCTTAATGCAGCATTCGTGTGATATACAGGGGAAATATCATGCAAAAGGCGAAGACGCAGAGAAAAAGCGGCTTTTTCTTGTCAATTTCCGTTTGGCGACGGCTATATAGTGCCCCCAACCCTACTTTTGCGGATTTTGGAAATGAGTGAAATTACTCTAATGCTGCTATTCGAATTACCCATTTTTACACGCTCTTGCTACGTCTGGTTTGACAACGACTTTTCCATATCAACAGAGCAATATTGGAACGTTGTCTACCCGTTGTCCTGATTCCAATTTGTCGACAACTGAAATCAAAATTTATGAGGCCTGTCTAAGAAATTAGGTCATAGTTTCATCTTCAGAATCGGTTCAAATTTGGTACGGGGCCAAAATACGATGTTTGGAAAGTTGTAAGTGTAGGTTACGGTAGAGTACTCTAATTTTGCAAAATCCGTCAAAACCATGGGAAAATAGGTTTTTCCCATTATTGCTGTCGCCAAACGAGCATCGGCTAAATCCGCTTTTTCTCTGCGTTCTCTGCTTCTCGCACACTATTTTCGCAGGCGTATCGCTCGAATGCTGCAGGAAGGTTATTTTTGGCAGTATGCCCATTTGGCAAGAGCTGTAGCTGTTGCCAAATTGGAATCATGCCAATAAAATTAGAATGTTCCAGTGATCCTCTGTTGACATTGAAGTTCGTAGTCTAATCAGTAGACGACAGAGCATGATTGGCACATTTCTGCAATTAGCACATGATTTCATTTTGGCGACCGCTATATATGTGTAGGCCAAGATATACAAAATCTATGCCTCCAGAATGGACATTCTTGTGAATTTCCGCACATGACCCAAAAATTAGGAAAAGCGAAATTTTGCGTTTGAAAATACAGTTTTTCGCGTTTTTTCGGGTTTTGACTTAAAACACGCGCAAAATGTGAGCCTGAGCGTTGAATTCTACGTTTCTTTGCGCATTAAAAAAAAATTACTTCCTGACGAAAATTGCCTTTGAGCTGAGCTAACCATCGGGTAGAGCAAAAAGGATTGAAATTGTTCAATCGTTTACGCCGTTTTGGCTGCTTAGACTGCCTGAGTATCCTATGTACCATGCTTTCAGAAACCAAATGACAACAGTGAAACAATGTACCGAAGAATTGTCAACGTCAACTATAGTGTGTGTCCAAACAACAAATGTACTTCCTGATAATTTCATATATAAAGAAACATTGCTCAAACGCTATTTTGTCTGGTTTCTCTGCGCACTCCTATCAAAGCGTAATCCCTCGCGCGTCCACAATTGGCGCCCTTTCTAATCTACTCGAATCGCGGCGGGACCAGGTACCTAGAAGCCTTTACGGTGTCAAAGAGAATGTTGTTATTTGGACACAGACTATATACTCATCGCTCAGCGATCACGTAATCGCGTCACCCCCAGTTGACCCAGAAATTATCTGCGTCTCCTAGTTTCATCCACTCATTAACCTACTTAGACGCGCAGGTGTTTTGACACGCCCACTTTTGTAGCCATGGTGGGTGAAGAGTATAAATAGCCGTCGCCAAACGAGCATATTTGGCAAAAAGCCGCTTTTTCTCTGCTTCTTGGCCTGTTGCACACTATTTCCGCCTGCGTATCGCACGATTGCTGCACTAAGGCCGTTTTTGACAGGATGCCGCTTTGGCAAGAGCCACAACTCGGTGGTTGAAAAAGTTTGTAAATTACGATTCGAGATCTTTTGTCTATGTATTTCTCGATTTCTAACGATCGGATTACGAAAACGGCAAAAAGTAAGAGCGATTTTACGTGATAAGGTAGATTTTCTAAAGCATAGAACCTCATCACGTTGAGTTGCTACTTCCATTAAAATCCACTTATAATTCCCTTATTCATAGGATCCAGTGATTGCATCTAGACAAATCCCAGTATAATCCCAGTCTCCCTCTCTCGTTTTGATTCGCCCACAAACAAAATTCGTCACCGTTGCGTCTTTCCCGTGTGCTCCGTTGGCTGTTGCATGGGTTACCTGGCTGAGACAAACGGCCGTCCGTCCGGCCGTCGTTCGGGCTTTGACGAATTTCCCCCTCTCCGGACCACACACCGCGAAGGAACACAACGACGGCCGGTAATCGGAAAGACGCCGACCACTTTATGCTCTCGTAAATCGTAACGACGCCCGACCTCTGCAGGTATCTTCTGAGATCCTGTTGAATTGCCCTAGAAATAGCTCTTGAGGCTTCGATAGCCCGACTTTGGGAGCAAAAAAGTAATTTTTTTGGTACAGCCTTTTGTCACAGTAGAGACGTGTTCTTAAAGGAACCGCCAGAGACATTTTCATTTCCATTTTCATCGGTTACGGTCTAAATTTATATTAATTATATATGCTGAATTGTCTGGAACACTCTTCATTTTCAGCGTAATCTCGTCCTATTAGAAAGACAACTTCGAAATTAGACTGTCCTGTAAACATCGTGCATACAGGCGTTTCGGCCATCAGCAGAATCTGCAGACGGTCGGTCGGTTTAGACCACTTTGAAGCCAGATTTCTCAAAAACAGAGAATTTTGAACCCTATGTATAGAGTTTTTTGATCAGCTGATGTTTATCTTTTACGTGAACCAAAGTTGCAAAAGGTCCCTGACGGTCTCTTTAAATGCAGCTCTGTTTCAAATATTTTCTACTTTCTGAAGCTCTGGGCGTTCTATTTCTTTTTATTTTTCTCTCCTTTCTCCCACTTCTTTTTCAGACATTCTACACAGATTCAAAAATGTTGTCTTATTTTTTGTGGGTAATAAGCGCGCCACAAAGTTTTTTTCTTCATTGTTTGAGTCGGGTGATATAAATGAAAGCCTTTCAATTTCAAACGGTGAAACGTCATTTCACGCTTTGGTTGGCAATGTAGATTTAGCCATCAACTAAAGCCTTCAATTTTCGTGACCCCTTTGTTTTTAAGTGTCGAAAACGATAGTCAAAGATCACTCTATATCAAAGATCACTCTTTTTGGGGCCAGTAAGTTGCAACGGCTTTTTCCAGTTCGAAAAATTGTCTTTCTACAATGTCTTTATACAAGCTATGGCTGTCGCCAAATTGGAATCCTGCCAAAAACTGCCTCAATGCAGCATTCCACGCAGGCGAAAATAGCGTACAAAAAGAAAAGACGCAGAGAAAAAGCGGTTTTTTCTAGCCGATTTCAGTTTGCCGACGGCTATAAAAGGGGTGGGCCTCGAAAAAAAGTTATTATTGGAGTTGTGATATAGCTATCTAGTATTTAAAGGGATCGTCAGTGGCCATTTAGGATTCAGTACCCCACGATAATTAAAACGAACGTGTCTCCCTACTATTATGATCGCCGGCGACTGCCCCTTGGGGATTTGTTGGAATGATTTGGCTGCGAGGAGCGAACCTCTCGCTGAGAGACGCAGACAGAACGAGAAACGCAGTTGAACCCTTTTTCCACAGCATACTCGGCTACCAGCTATATTTTTATGCATTTTCATTTCTTTTACGGCAGTTATTTAGCGTGTGATTATTTGAAACAGTGTAAAAATGGAAAATGATTAAAATACACTTTTTAGAGCTAAAATTGCCTTAGAAAACCAGGTTTGAAATTCCGAAATGAAAAGTTTGGCAAAGTACCAGGTTGCCGATTTGCGCACACTTGTCCGTAAACACCGCGACGTCGGCTCTGCGTATGGCCCGTTGGCTGAAAGCCGTTGGAACAAAGTAATTCACTTATTCATCATTAAAATACTTTTATTTTACACGAAAACGTGAAATTTCTGTAATGAACCATCACCAAACTTTCAAAAGCCGAAACACCTTTTCAACAACTCCGTTTTTGGGTTATGGTTATTCTAATTTCCCCTAGAACCCCTCAAATCTCCATCCGTCCATTTATCCTGGTGCATGTTTCTTAGAACATTAGCCATCCATTGCCATAACGTCTTCAGTGCCTCCTCCTCTCTGCCGCAGCCCCGCCCTTTGGCTGTCCTCAGGCAGTTTCTTCTGCAATTACTCGGACAAAACACGCCTCTTCCTCGTTCTTTCGTAATCTTCCACGCGGCTTACGAGGATTCTGAAAATTAGTAAGGCTTAGGAAGTGCCTCAAGTACGCCATATAGGACGCATGACGAAAGAGCTCATTAATTAGAGGCGTGAGGGAGAAGAATTCAATTCAGCTATTAATTGTGTTAAGTTTTCTTTTCTTGGTATCGAAAAGACATGTTTTCATAATTTTTCAAAATAGTTTTTCTCCGCCTTTTAAAACAGCATGCTCTCTCTCTGCGGTGCGCCCGGGTAGATCACGGGTTATCGCGGCGGGACCTGACACCAAAACTCTTTAACCCCATTTTATCGATTGCAAACGAAATACACTCGATATATCGAAATAGTTTCCAATTTTATTTTGAAAGAATCCTATGACGCCACCATTTTCCTGTCAGGTCAAGCGAAAGAGTTGTTTTGCCAGTGGTGACAGGCTGTCATCTTCAGGCTCCGCCTCCTCTTGCCCCAGGCGATTTCTAATTTCCCTAATTTTCCAGAAATAATGTTTCTCTCTTCATCGCATTTCGATCAAAGCTTACGCGACTCCATGGGGAATCGAATTTCCGCAGCCTACAAGTCATGTTTTTAAGAGACATCTATTCAGTGATTGGCTGGGAAATATCTTTGAAGAGATGACAACGTGACACGTGAAATCACGCACAGCACACGCACACGCGCACACGCACACGCGCACACGCACACACGCACACACGCACACACTCAAGCTAAAAAATGCACCAAAGACTACTGTAGATTGCTAGTCTAGTGGACCCTGTTTCGAATCTTTTAAACCCGTCAATCCTTCTATTCAAAGTGAAAAAACGGCTTGTCACTGCCGTGTCTCTTTCCTCCAATGTTCGCTCTTTGAGAATGCCGCCGACTGATCGACGATGCCTGTTTCTCACACAACACTCTTGTTGTTCTTTGGAATAATATAGTTTCCGACGAGGCGAATCGAATATTTCAATTACCCCCTGCATTTACAAAGAGATATCTTACTCTATACATCAATACACTCTAGTTATTCGATCAAATACATTGTTTTAAAACCATTTTACATATGAGTGTTTGAGTGTGTGAGTGTGTGTGAAGTTTTGTTCATGAAGCTACCTCCTAGCTTTATTGTTTTTGCAATTGTGACACTCTTTCCCAGATCAACACTTGAGTTCCAGACACAATGTGTCTTCCGTCAATCATTGCTAGAGGCGATGTTGAGGTCCAGGATGAGCGTTAAAAGTAGCAGACAAGAAGAAGTAGAAATAGGTATACTCCTGGGAGAGGGACCGTGTTTCCCTCCGAAAAAGAGTATTTGCCACGGCTCATTTGCGTTTGTCTAGAACACGCAGCTGACTTCAGTCATTGTTTTTCACTCGGAAACGAAAAATTATACTTTGACTTTGTACTTACTCTTAATAGAGACTTCTCTTTAATGCCGGTGGGTTACAAGAACATGGGCTATCCTTTTAACAACAATTTAGAGCGGCTCTTTCCAATTACGCAATAAAACGATCGAAAAAATCAAGGAGACAACAATTCAAAATTTCTCTCCGAAATAAAAGGATTTAGTTTAATGGTTTAGTTTCATGGAGATCCTTATTTTGGGTCCCGCCACGATGACGCGTGCGCTAATTGGGCGCGTAAAAGAGAAAGCACGCTATACTGTGATACGCAGAGAAATAGGCCAATTTTCGTAATGGTATAGTTCGTGCTAAACTACTTCGGAACAACGTGTCAATGTTTTGATGTTGTTCCAAGAGTAAAGCTTCCAATATAGGATACTCAGGCCGTGTACGCAGTCAAATCAGCCAAAGTAGATTTGGCGAAGAGTATCTGTTCATTTTCGAATCGCTTTTTTCATTTTGACGCGTAAAAATGAAAAAAGCGGTTATCCTTGGAAAAGCAACAATACTTTTTGAAATTTTTGTGTTTCAGAATGTTTCAGAACAAGAAGAACAGCTTGTTGAAACAATCGATAGATTCATAAAATTCAGTTTTGAAAATTGAATTTTACAATGTATTTCTCAACTATTTCTTTGTTTTTGCCGGCCGTTTACTAAATGAGTTCTTGCCCTTTCCCACTTTTTCCATCCATAGCCGAGTCGTTTCAGTCGCCTCAGAGTCCACGAATTTCGCTTGCAAATGAGTAAATTATCCCCCGGAAAGGTCAATAGCCGCTGTTCCCTCCGACTTTTCGTATTTCTCTCTCGAAAACCCTCTTCTGACAAAAACTAATCGAAAGGCTTTGGGTGTTTTCTGTTTACGTTGCCTCTGTTTTCCTCGAACTTGGCAATATTTCTCCGGAATCTACTGTACCCACAACTCAAACAGATTCCGCGCTTATATTGCCACTGCTGCAATGGGAAAACAAAAACCTTCCGGAGGAGAGCGAAATTTTCCCATTTCAGCGATATTTCCCTTCTCCCTCGCCCGGAAACCACAAAACAAAGGGCTTTAGATGCAACTTTCAGAGATTCTGAAGACAAAAATACTTAAGGTCTAGCATAGAAACGGTGGGTAATCCTTTAAAAATGACGAAGAGGGGCGTTTTGAATGAAGCCCTGCCAAATGGATTCGTTTGCATACGCCTCATTTGCAATTGAAAGAGAGCGATGCTTTGAAGAGCCCAACGACACCTTTCCACAGCCACTGAGATCAAAACAACCGCCTTTTGAAATTCAATGTCCTTTTGAGCTTTTATGTTGACAAAACATTCAAAAGCTCCTTTCCTTTATCCAAAAGTATATCTATAGTCGTCGCCAAAGTTACTCGCCCAATTTCGCTCTTAGCAAATGACACCAGACGCAAATTTTCGTAAGAAAAACCGGTGTTTAAGGATACGTACGCAATTCTGCGTCAGGGTTACATTTGCGAATCGGCCAAGAAGTTAAATTGGCGAAGACTATATATATGATTTTGAACAGATAGACATGCATTTTGTTGCCCGGTGCCTTGATAATAATGCAGTATCTTGTCGAAACTGGAATGAAATTTAAACTTTTTGAAATGTTGTAATCTAAATTCACTAGATTTTTTTTTCCAATACTCGCGTTGCAAATTTGGGAAAAAGTAAGGCATTATTTGAACACAACAACACATTTTGATAATTTTCATTTTATATTTTTCGCCCAGGGTTACATTAGGTGCCATGAATTATTCCAACTCGGATAAAGTTCGACCAAAAAACCATAGTTAAACCACAGCCATAAGCCGAAAATGGGGAAGATTTTTGTGTTCGACAAAGAAATTTGAAACAAAATTGTATTTTTAATAAGAATTTTTTTGTTTCAAAAATGCGACTTTTGGGTTTGTTGAATGAACCCCAAAATCATGCATCATTTTTCAAACGTCGAATTTTACAAAACAAAAAAAAACATACGATTTGGTTTTGCCTACAAACGATTCATAATCCAAAATTTTGCTTAAAAATATGCATTATTGGCTGAGATATGGAGTTTGTGAAAAATAGGTTGTAAACGCGCCCCATTGAGAAAAAAGTCTGTCCTGCGGCCAACGATTGTTTCAAACGGAGGAATTTGTACACGTTTTGATATGCATTTATTCATTAGAAATGAAAATGTTCTAGGTTTTGTCTCAAAAACTATGCAAAAACAAAATCATTTTTTCGTCTGCCTTGCAGGCCGACTTCGACTTGCGACTTTGTAATTTGTTTCAAAACGAGAATAATCCGGCCCGCCTGCGGCGGTCCTGAATATTCTGGCTGCTCGCGGCCTCCGGCCGCTCGCCGGGGGCTGCGCCCCCGAAATGAACGGTGGAAATGACCAAATTCCGTAATGTTTCCGTAATATTTACGTGGAGTTAGAACGCGTAAGAGAGAGTCCAGAGGAATTGGAGAGACGCAGACACGTGACGGACTCTGCGCAGTTTCACCGTGGGACACCACACACACACAGACCATAAGAGAAGTGTATAAGAGAGGATGAAAAAAATTTCAATATAACAAACAAGAAGCCAAAGCCCCGCTGCGCGGGTCTTCGCCTTCTGGGTTCGGCGGCCTTCGGCTGTCTCAAACTGTGATCGTAGCCTGCGGCCGCTCAATTTGGGCGGCTTACGGCCGTTTTTTGTTGGAAGCTTCAATAAACTATTCCCCATTGTCGAGTTGGGGGAAATGAAGGGATGTACCTATCCGAATATTACGTTGCACTGCTAACCAACAGAAAGACAATACTCTAAAGTTATGAAGGATAGCTGAACTTATCCATGAATGAGCGGAAAATATTTGGAATTGCAACTAACGGCGAAGCAACATTTGCAGTCTGCATTATGTTGCTTGCAATGTAAAGAAATCCATTAATTAAATTATTACTCTAACAAAGAAAAATCTAAATTGTCGATTCGGTTGTAATTTAAAAAAAAATTTGCCTTTTCATTCTTCTTATTATTTTGACCAACACAATTATTAATTCTACAGTGTCAACTATAAACAAACGACCCCAAAATCATCGGGTTGTTTTCATTTCGCAGTCAATAATAATGTTGATGGACAGTTTTGATTTAAATTTTTTTCTAGAGATTGAAAACTTCTTCATTTTCCTCATCTACTTCCTCGACGGCGCATTGTTTTTGTTTAAAACTTTTAATATCCCAGCTGTTTATCAAAATACATCTTTAATTAATTTGACGTGGTATTAGATTTTGTCACTTCCCTGGGGAAAATTGTGCAAGGCTCACAGAGTAAACAGAGTCCAATCAACCGCTTTCAACATTTCTTTTGTTATTTTCTGTAGATTTTACGTCTGCGCCACTTTTTTTTGAGTAGGTCACACACACACACACAAACACACACACACACACACGCGCACATACACACACACATACATACACACACACATACATACATACACACACACACACACACGCACACACACACGCACATACACACACACACACATACATACATACATACATACACACACACTCTTTCTCTACCCCACTCTCTGCGTCTCCGGTTCTCTGTCTCTCTGTCTCTCTGTCTCTCTGTCTCTCTGTCTCTCTGTCTCTCTGTCTCTCTGTCTCTCTGTCTCTCTGTCTCTCTGTCTCTCTGTCTCTCTGTCTCTCTGTCTCTCTGTCTCTCTGTCTCTCTGTCTCTCTGTCTCTCTGTCTCTCTGTCTCTCTGTCTCTCTGTCTCTCTGTCTCTCTGTCTCTCTGTCTCTCTGTCTCTCTGTCTCTCTGTCTCTCTGTCTCTCTGTCTCTCTGTCTCTCTGTCTCTCTGTCTCTCTGTCTCTCTGTCTCTCTGTCTCTCTGTCTCTCTGTCTCTCTGTCTCTCTGTCTCTCTGTCTCTCTGTCTCTCTGTCTCTCTGTCTCTCTGTCTCTCTGTCTCTCTGTCTCTCTGTCTCTCTGTCTCTATGTCTCTCTGTCTCTCTGTCTCTCTGTCTCTCTGTCTCTCTGTCTCTCTGTCTCTCTGTCTCTCTGTCTCTCTGTCTCTCTGTCTCTCTGTCTCTCTGTCTCTCTGTCTCTCTGTCTCTCTGTCTCTCTGTCTCTCTGTCTCTCTGTCTCTCTGTCTCTCTGTCTCTCTGTCTCTCTGTCTCTCTGTCTCTCTGTCTCTCTGTCTCTCTGTCTCTCTGTCTCTCTGTCTCTCTGTCTCTCTGTCTCTCTGTCTCTCTGTCTCTCTGTCTCTCTGTCTCTCTGTCTCTCTGTCTCTCTGTCTCTCTGTCTCTATGTCTCTCTGTCTCTATGTCTCTCTGTCTCTCTGTCTCCCTTTCTCTCTTTCTCTATTTCCCTTTTTCTCTCTCTCTTTCTTTTTTTCTTTCTTTCTTTCTCATCCTACAATTTTTCCAAATAAATAAAGGGGATTCGCTGTGGTACCTCAAATGTTAAAAAAATCTTTTAAACTTTTTGTTAAGTCACTCCAAGTCATTTTTTCCAGTTTAAACCTTTTCTTTCTGACGTCCGGATTTACTTTTCGATTCTCAGCTTTCATGGTTTTCTTGAAAAGTTGTTTTCCTGCGGAAGAAAAGACATTTCGAATGCGATTTGCCGTCTCGGAGGAAGACAAAGGTGACTATTCCGCCACAAAGAATATCTCACTGAGCAAATGCCTCACTCCTCTTTTTTTGTCACACACTTGCCCTCCTCTCTTTTCTTTTTTTTCACTCCTCTCTCTTTTTCTCTCTTTCTCTCTCTCTCTCTCTCTCTCTCTCTCTCTCTCTCTCTCTAAACTTCTCTCTTCCATTCCCTTCTTTGAAGTTCATAGTACTCTCTGTTGTTCCCCTCCCAATTGGCCGAAATAGGGTTAACGAGGTCAGCTTCTGCCAACTGATGACTTCTGTTTTCTTCTTTTTGAAGTTCATTTACGTCATCAAGATCTTTCCTCAACATTTTACAAAACAACTGATTTTGTACGTCCACTTCGCAAAGTATTGTGAGCGGGGTTTTCAAATGGTGGGCCGGGCCGGCCCGTGAATGAAAAAACAGAACTTTGATTTTGATATTTGATGAAATAGAAAGAGAAGCGAAAAAGGCAGAAAATCGCCAAACATTTGACAATTTTTCAAAGCTTTTTGGTTTTACATGTCTTTTTGTTGAAAACGTTTACATACGAGGTTAATCTGGAGAAATAAGTGGCTTGTTTTACAAAAGTCCAAAAATGGGAAAAGAAAAAATAATCTTAAAAACTTTAGACAATTTTGGTATTCACTTAATTTTTCGACAACTTTCAGTATAAAAAGATTTTCTTTTCACAGAACGGTTTTGTGGAAAACAGTGTGCTGAATTTTGTACTATTTATGCCGGATTTTAAAAATTTCAATAAAAAGTTGAATTTTTTTTCACTTTTTGAAATTCAACTTTTCGAAAACTGAATGTGTTTTTGGTTTTACATGTCTTTTTGTTGAAAACGTTTACATACGAGGTTAATCTTAAGTTTGGAATCCAAAATTACTAGACAAACGTTCAGAAGCCAAAAACCGGTGAGCTTTCGAAATTTGGACCGATTTGGGCGCATCTACAGTAACCTATGGTGACCTACCGTAACTCGGGACCAAAAATCAATAATGGCCCAAAAGTCTCGGAATTGTGTTTTTAGGTCAGATACATGTATTTAACTTTTGTTTGGGTCAAATCCAAAATTTCACTTTTGCAATATATCGCAAGGGTACCTCACTCTTTGAGAATTCGCGTGTTAAAAAGCGCATCTGGCGTCTCTCGATTTCCCATGCTCTCTCACTTTTCACTATTCGAATGAACCTTCAAGAGCCGCTTTTTTCGCTTTATAACGCCGCACTTTTCAACTATCCCAGGTTTCCTCCTATTCTCCCCGTTTTCCTTTGGCCGCGTCTTCCGCCACCAAACGCGAGCAAACAAAGCCTTTTTCCTGGAGCGGGCGTGTTATTAAAACTAGCCAAATTGGCTGTAATTGGTGTTCTCTGCACAAACAGCCCTTTCTCATCCTAAGATCCACTTTTCCCTGCGGGACCCACCGACTCCTTCGCTTCGAGACCCGAAGATGCGTTTGCCCTAATCGACCATTGTCTCTGTTTTTCTCCCACACAGATTTCGACGAATTTTTGATTATTTTCCCCTTCTTCTTCCTTCGCTTAATTTTGTGACTAGTCGATTTCCTTTTTTTCGTTTTGTCTACATTCACTGAAATTGATTTAGAAAATATGATTACTTTATCACCACTTAACGCAGTTCTGACTTTGTACAGCACAACATTTCAGAACCGCAATTTTCAATATCTTCTGTAGCATGAAAACATAGAAAAGTCAATCGTTAATCAATAAAGTATATGCTGAACCTTGCTTTTAAAATTCCTTTCGATTTCAGACTTTTCATTGCTGTTTTCCAAGAAAGTATTTGAATTTCGTTACCAATTCCTTTGTTTTAAACTCTCGATTTAAAAATGTGCTCCTTTTTAGTTTCTGTGAGTGGACACACTCACACGAGAGTGAGTGAGGAATAGAGAGAGAGAGAGAGAGAGAGAGAGAGAGAGAGAGAGAGAGAGAGAGAGATAGAGATAGAATTTCCCATAATCAGGCGTCATTATGTGTTGTCTGGGCAGCAACTGCACAAACGAGGACCTACCACTTCCGGAGATGGCCAGAGACCGACTCATTTCAAAGGACAAACGGGTTGAACCCTTCCACTCTCTAATATTTCTTCATTGTGCCCCTGGACATAATTTCAGAACATCCAAGAGTGACCTTTTAGTGCCCCGACCTATGATCTTACTACTCTAAAATGCACTCTCCGACGTCTCGCAAAATTGTTTGTGAAAAACATATCTCGCCCTAATGAGATTGTTTGGGTACCCTCTATATCTCAATTAGCATAAACGAGAGGACGACTCGCACCATGTGAAATGTGGATAGTACTATGGAAATCACAGGCAAGATTAAAATCCCATCCAATTTCAATTTTGAAGTTGAAACCAAAAAGCTATGATTTTCTCGGTCCAAAAAAGACCTAATTTTTGGTGCAAAAATCGTGATCTTTGCTTTTCTTTGAAAACCCGTTGTTATCGGCACAATCCTTCTCTTGTATTTTACTGTGTCTTCCTAATGTCTTTGGATTTTACGCTATTTTTGTCTTCATTACGATTCTTTTTCTTATTACTCTTGTTATACAACTTTATAAATTTTAGAACATTGGATGAACTCGACAGCCGAATGTTCAAACGCCACTTTGGCCAACGGGCAGTGCTATGGGCTCTCCGTGTGCGGTTACTGCTATGACTACGGCGAGACGAGGGTCGTTTCCAGGGAATATGAGAATTTTAATTTAGTGAGTTTAATTTTTTAACAAAAAATGTATATAAATGTAACAAGGGATGAAGTTTTCAAAAGAACACCTTTCGCGAGGGACAACTCGCGAAAATGCTACTGGACCCGTTTTCTCTGCGCCTCTTCACTTATCGTGCTCTTTCTTTTTGCGCCCCGGGTAGGCCTCGAGTAATCGTGGAGGGACCCACAACTAAAAATCCTTTAAAGGGACCGTCAGCGAACTTTTCATTTCCATTTCCATCGGGCACGGTCGAAAAATATACAAATTATATATTATTGTCTGGAACACTCTTGATTTTCCGAGTAATCTCGTCTTATTAGAATGACAGCTTCAAAATTAGACTGGCTTGTAAACATCGTGCATGTTTCGGCAGACGGTCGGCCGGTTTTGGGCACTTTGAAGCCAGATATCACAAAAACGGAGCATTTTGAACCCTATTTTGTATATAGTTTTTTGATGAGCTGATTTTTCTCTTTCACATGATCCAAAGTTGGAAAAGATCCCTGACGGTCCCTTGAACTATTTTTCGACGTTAGATAACTACGAAAACACCAAAAATCTCTGTTGTTTGTTTTTTCTTCTCTTTTTAGTCTATCCTTTGTTCCCACTGACAAAAACTTCTTCTATCTCTTCATATTTCCTGTTTTGGGTTCTTCTGAAAGTACAAGCAGAAGATTAGTCGGACGACTTCTAATTTCCAAGGTCTTGTGTGCGCGTGAGCAGTTTAATCCGAAAGATGCGGGCGATAGAGGAGAATTCTCCTCCGAACGGGGGCTGTTTGTTCCTTTGCGTGGGCCTTTTCCTGAAATTTGGTTCTTTGTCAGTGTTTGTTCTTCAATCCGAAGGATCTTGGAGGAAATGCTTCGTTAACAGATGCAAATGTAGTCGTCATCGGGCTTGTAGATGACCTCTTCTCATGCACATCTATTACACTGCCAGGGTGCACGCAAAACTTGCAAATTCGAAGGACAAGGGATGATTCGTAAAGGGAAAGGATATAGAAAAATTGAGGTTTCAAAAAGTTGTAAAGCTGTCGCCAAACGACCTCGGCTATTGAAAGCCGCTTTTTCTCTGCGTCTTCGCTTCACGCGCACTATTTCCGCCTGAGTATCGCACGGGTGCTCCATTAAAGGGACCGTCAGGGACCTTTTCATTTTCATTTTCATCGGGCACGGTAGAAAAAAACATTTTATTATATATGCTAAATTGTCTGGAACACTCCTTATTTTCCGAGTAATCTCGTCCTATTAGAATGACAACTTCGAAATTTGACTAACTTGTAAACATCGTGCATGCAGGCGTTGCAGCCATCCGCAGAATCTGCAGAGGGTCGGCCGGTTTTAGGCACTTTAAAGCCATATATCACAAAAACGGAGCATTTTGAACCCTATTTTGTATATAGTTTTTTGATGAGATGATTTTTCTCATTCACATGAGCCAAAATTGCAAAAGGTCCCTGACGGTCCCTTTAAGGCCTTTTTTGGCAGTATGCCTTTTTGGCGACAGCTATAAAACGTGGTCGCTGTAAAATTGGCCAGTGAGATAGAAAAATGTATCAGCCCCCTATGACCTAAATATAAATTATGAAACTCTGTGGCCTGGTTCATTTTTGGATCCTGGGTAGGTAACCCCCTGGTTATGGTCGATTTTCAACATACTTTGAATCACTTTCAAGCGTAAGCCATTTTGTAGTAAACTTAATTACTAGAGACTTTCTTAAACGGTCAAAACCGTAAAAATCAACGGGAAAAAAGTTTTCGGACAACATTTTTGAAAATTTTGTCATTTTTCTGTTTTGGGTTTTTTTCTCGAAAACTTTCAGAAGCGGGAAACGGGTAGTTAGTGTTTCTGAATAGCTCAAATATTGACCTACAAATTTTATTTTAATACCATAAACATCGTAAGATACCAAAATTTTTATTTTTTTGCATATATATTTTTTAAAACGATTTGCGAAGTAGAAAATTAAAAAGAACAAAACAAATTGAGGGTTCACTCGGCCCGTTTTCAAGCAAGTGCGTTAAAAGAAAAGTTGAACGATAGTGTTTGAATTATTCAAAAACACCAATTAAACGTTACCCGTTTTTGACAATTTTTGAGAGAGAAAAAACCCAAAACAGAGCGAAAAATGGGAAAGTTTTCAGTTTTTGTCCGAAAGCTTTTTTTTCCAATGAGTATTTCTGTTTTGGCCAATCAGGAAACTTTCTCGAATTTGAAATTGCAACAAAATAGTTTATACATTATACATCTTTTTTAGAGATTTATTTTTGATAATCGACCGTAACCAGATATCCGAAAATGATCCGGGCACCAAAATTTCAAATTTTTTCATAGGGGACGCCCGAGAAATAAAACGCTACTTTATATAGTTCACATTGTGAAATTGTCCGGGCCGTCAAATTTATTGCAGTTCGAGTAATGAAAAATGACAACTTTTAAAACCTGTTTCAATGAAATTGTCTATAAACTTATTTTCAGCTTGTGATCGGAATCATTCTCCCCTTCGTGGGTGGTCTTGGCCTACTCGGCAACTCCATTTCGGCCTTTGTCTACTCGCGCCAAGAAATGAGATCAAGTCTCAATTGGTCAGTTTTTTTGCCTCATTTGCAGAAATACAACACGACATTTTTAGTTATCTGTGCGCCTTGGCATGTTCTGATACAGTAATAATTCTCACAGCTTATTTTCTCTTTTTCTTGGAGAATATGAGGAAAAGATCGGAATATGCAACATATTACTTTGCAGTCTTATCGCCAGTCATGTTCCCCTTAGGTTGGTTCTTTTAACACACGCACAGGCACAGGCACAGGCACACGCACACGCACACGCACACAGATTCTCTATCTCTCTCTTTAATATAATTGTATTTTTCAGGTTTAACCGCTCAGTCTTTGTCCGTCTTCCTGACAGTCGCAGCCGCCTTCGACTGTCTCGTGTTGGTAGCAGCCAATCCCAAATTCAGCAACAGTTTTTGTTCAGTTAAGACTTCATTTATTGTAAGAAAAATTTCTTTTAAAGCAATTTTCTTATTCAGGTAATTAGCGGTATTGTCCTCACAGCAGTGATTTACAACTCTCCTCATGTATTTGAAATTTATGTTATTGAATGTTGGAGTGTTCCCTACAAAACAGTGTCCAAGGATGTTTGTCCAACTGCCCTCAGGGCTGATCCGGTTAGTTTTTGAGAGAAAGAAATAGAGATGGGAGCGAAGAGATAGAAGGGGGCGAGAAAGAGAAAGAGATACCCAGGCTTAGAGAGCGATAGAGAGAGATGCCGAGAGACGCAGACTTAGAGAAGTAGAGACAGAGACTTAGAGATACCACACACATAGACCGCGAGAGGGATTTAGACCGTGTCAGAGATAGATAGAGCTAGAGAGAGACAGAGAGACAGAGAGACAGAGAGACAGAGAGACAGAGAGACAGAGAGACAGAGAGACAGAGAGGCAGAGAGACAGAGAGACAGAGAGACAGAGAGACAGAGAGACAGAGAGACAGAGAGACAGAGAGACAGAGAGACAGAGAGACAGAGAGACAGAGAGACAGAGAGACAGAGAGACAGAGAGACAGAGAGACAGAGAGACAGAGAGGCAGAGAGACAGAGAGACAGAGAGACAGAGAGACAGAGAGACAGAGAGACAGAGAGACAGAGAGACAGAGAGACAGAGAGACAGAGAGACAGAGAGACAGAGAGACAGAGAGACAGAGAGACAGAGAGACAGAGAGACAAAGAGACAGAGAGACAGAGAGACAGAGAGACGAAAGTACAAATCCCTATTTCCACTACTTCATTCCTCTGTTTGTGTTTTCGTCTATCCTAAAAGTGTTCTTTGCCGCAGGCTACGACGACTCACTTTCGATTAATCCTCCTTTTTCGCTAACTAAGCTAATAAGCGCTTATTTCCCTAATTCGTTTCCAACAGAGAACCAGAAAAATAGAGGGACACCCTAACTTTTTCATTTCAGGACTACCTGACGATATACTACGCGTACATGTACACAATTGTCATGGCTGGTGGCCCAGTTGCCCTTCTCATCGTCATAAACTCCGCAATCGTGATTGCAATGAAGAGGTGGGCGCGAATTGTAGTGCGGCGGACTTCTTGGGGGCGCCCTGCGTTGCAATCTGCAACGGCCGCGTGGCGCAGTCTGTTGTAGCGCGCGCCAGCTGAAGCCCCGCGGTTCTATCCTACCCGCTGTCGATGACGATCGTATATCGCCCCAGGCATAGTACAAGTGATGATTGATTGTAATCCTAGACAAATTCTTTTGCTTTTTATTTTAAATTATAAAAACCAATTTTTGCAGAAACGAAGCAAATGAGCCTCAGGGCGATGGAGGATCAGATATTATTACACTGGTTTTGGTTGTCTGTTTGTTCATCTCTTGCAACGTTTTGGTAAGTCTTAACCTAATATTTAGAATTTTTCAATTTCAGCCACTGACTGTGAATTTCCTGGAATTGCTCTTTATGATAGTCAATTCCTACCTAATCGACCTGTCAAATCTCATGGTCGTGGTCAATTCTTCCTGCAATTTCCTCATTTACTACGCATTCGGGTCTCATTTCAGGCGAACTTTGAAGGTTTTTTTTTTATCTATTTTTAATGGAATTTTTCCGTTTGAGACCATTAAAAAACAAATAAATAAATAAATAAATTTTCAGACCTACGTAACAATGATGAAAACGCGTCGGGCGGAGCACCGGGGATTCCAAAGAGTCCCGATGGTGACCCCTCCGCCGAAGGAGATGCTCATCTAAGTGCCAGCCGCGTGTACATTCTGTCGGGTCACTCACATATTCATGTTCGTGCATTCGCTTTTTCAAATAAACATTTGAACTTTGTAAAACAGAGAGAAAAACTTTATTTTATATAAGTTAAAGAGAAAGTTGAGCAATCAGTTATGTACAGACAGAGAGTGTATACATTGTGAAGGGCGTAATACTAGACTTTTTGTGTCCTTAAGACACTTAAACACACACTTCCTCCTCGTTCATTCCACCTTCAGGGTTATCACATGGGTCTTCGCTGCTGAGACTCCCACGCCGTCCACGGCAGGGAGGCTGTCCGGGACACGCGCACCTGCAACAGGGATATTTTAAAACACAGTTTTTAAAGAGACAGTCAGGAGGAGTTTACAATATTGGCTCAATTAAAGGCAGAGGCCCACGTAAAATGAAGAGGGGGACCTGTCCATGTTAATCATAAAACTCTCTGCATTTCACCTTTGAAAATGACACACTCTCGCCTACGCTACGCTATGGACAGGTCCATTTTCATTTTTGTGGGCCTCTGCCTTTAAGAGAGAAAAATTCACGAAAATATATTGGGTCGAAATTTTACCGTTTTCGAGAAAATAGCTTCAAAGTCGTTAAAAACGGGTCTCCGACTACAGCTTTGTAGACGGCCAGTACGCCCTGCGTGTCCGGCATTTACAAGGCATGCTAATGAGCCAAATTTTATTCTAATTAGCTAAGAGAGCGCTGGAAATGAGGAATGCGCGAGACAATTTAGAATAGTAAATTCACGTAATTTCCTACCGTAGCCTATCGAAAATGAAATGAAAACCCCCCTTACTGTCCCTTTAAACACCAGAAGTTTTTGAACCGCTTAGCGGCCTTTTTGCCAACTATATTTGCGGTCTTTCCCTAGTGTTGATCGGCCTTTGGCCGCGTAAGGACCGCGGTGCGGCCTTGTATCCATGTATGAATGCACTTATCGGGAACACGGCTGCCGAAGCTAAACGTCATGTCGTCTCTCGGCTGCACAATGGTATCCTGCCCTCTAGTTCTTTTGAAAAAGGGCTTGTCTAATTACCGACAGAAAATCTAACTGTAGTTGATTTTTTCATTGTTATGAACTACATTAAGACGCCGTCTCTAGTTAACACGAGCAAGTCGTGTCTTAGGAAAAAGTTCATAGTTTTGGAATATGCCCAAAATTGGTCGTGAATCTTCCTATGGCACATATAAACCATTTTTGAACTTTTAGGTGAACCTAGATTTCATGGTCCGGGTTGCCGTAGGGTATAGTCTGTTTCCGAGGGACGGTGTTGAACTTTCGGGCAATCTTGAAAAATGGCACGTATGGCAAAGTTTCTTGATCTACAGTCGTCGCCAATGCTACTTCGCCCCATTTCGCTCTTAGCTCTGTTCAAATGACACCGGACGCGAATTTGCGTTCGAAAATTCTGTGTTTTAGGATACGTACGCAATACTGCGTCAGGGTTACATTTGCGAATCGTCCAAGAAGTAAAATTGGCGAAGACTATATGAAATTTTCTTCCGCTTAAATCTATGAAAAGCCAACTTCAAAGTAAATTTTCGCCATGATGATCAAGCATGGCAAAATTTGGGGCCGGGCCGTGAAAAGTTTTGGAGCGGGCCGGCCCGTTGCCATGCTTGAATAACGAGTTTTTTACATTGCAAAAGATGAACAAAAAATGCGGCAAATTTTCCTGTAATAATTGCTTTTTATCTGCCCACATATAACAAAGTTCGAAAAATGCGAAAACTAAAATTAGAAACGCTTTTTTTTTTTTACTTTTTCGTGGTTTTTTGACTCCAGTGTGGAAGTAGACGACACTTTCACCATTAAAGTGTCCGATTTGATGGTGATAACGCAATTTTTGATGATTTTGGCCAATTGAAAATTACAGTACCCTATAGCACGACCAAAAACTCGATGTTGGCCTAAAAGTGTCAAAATGGTATAAATGGTCCATAGAAAGTTCTAGGCCAATTTTGGTTCTATTCCAGGACTATCACCTTTTTCCTAAGAGATTGGCCTAAAGGCTCAAGTCTTGAATCTCTCAGAGACGGCGTCGTAACTTACAAAAAGACAATCCTTTAACAAAATAATGGATTTCCTACCTGAGGTTTGTTGTATTCTGTACGAGGCACTTGGTAGTGCAGGGGCAGGTTGTGGGATCGTCGGAGCCCTCGTGGCTTTGCGGGGGATGTCCCAGGGACCTGAACGGAGTAGGCTTCTGCGGGCTGGAGAGGACCGACCGAGGCGCCTCCTCTGAGTCCCGGCTGACTGTAGTTTCGGGGAAGACGCTGGACTGAGCTGCGCTGGTGCAACACCTGAAAAATTTGATTTTAGAATTCTTGATCCCTGTTGACATTGAAATTCGTAGTCTAATCAGTAGATGACAAAGCATGCTTTGCACATTTTCGAAACTAGCATATGATTTCATTTTGGCGACAGCTATAATTATAAACTAACCGATTTTTGGGCGAAACTTTAACCCATTTTCAGCCCTTTTCTTACCTGTCTGAGTTCGCTGAAGAAGGGATTCTGGGTGGTTTGCCTTCCAGCCGCTTCCAACGTCGTGCAGGTCCTCTTGAGAACTTCCTAAACCTCCCTTTTTGATACATACCGAAATCCATGTCCTTCACTTCACACAACACACCCACAACTGGGTTATTCATTCGTAACCATTGGAAATAAGTGTTTCAAAAGAAAGGAACAAAGCAATCAAATAGGTAAATTGGTTCAAACAAGGGTGTAAAACGTGCAAAAACATAAAAACAATCACACGACATGCAAAAAAAGAAATCTTGCACTGACGGCTCTGTTATGCGGTCGGCCCTGCGCCACTTCGACCCTTCGTTGGATCACCTGGCCATTCAAGCTAGAAAACAAGACATTATAAGGTTACTTAAGGCCTTAAGCAAAGCTAAGCTGGAAACAAAAAAAGAAACATGCAGACTTACGTGGCAAAGAGGACCTCCCCGGCATCTAGAAACAAAAGCATTACAGGGGAAGAGAACAGAGGCTGGAGACTTGATAGGTTGGTTTAGTTCTTAGTCTATTTAAATAAGTACTTAGTGCGTTATAATGTTGGTTACTAATTTATTCAGGATGGATATGTTGGTTAATTTTAATTGGTTACATTTGTTTCGATGTTAAACCGGATTAAGAAATGCTTGAAAGATTCTGGATATAGAGTTAATAGTTTTAGAATTGGAATAAAACCAAAATCGATTTTGACTAATTATAAAATTGGGCGAATCCTATAGATATAGATATCGAATCCTATAGATAAAAATACCAAAAAACTTTTTAACTGACCAAAACCGAAAGACTGAGAAAAAGTTTTTGGACGAAAATGTGAATATTTCTTTATTTTCGGGCTGGTTTAGGTTTTTTTCTGGAACTTTTTCAAAAACACGAAACGACTTAGTAGTGTTTTTGAATAATTTCAATATTAACGTACTTTCAAAAACGCGTTTGAAAAAGGTGGGCCTCGCGCGGAGTGGGTATGCGCGACTTCTCCAAATTCTCTTTTTTTCAATATCTCGGTCGAGTAAAAGCGGAAAAGCAAACTATAGGTTTTTTTTTCAACGATTTGGGTTAATAAAAGTTCAAAAAAAGGGGTTGAGCGTGTCTCTACCTACTACTTGAGAAAAAAGCCAAAAAAGAATAAAATTTTGAATATTAGTCCGAAAACTTTCCCTTGACATCTTTCGGTTTTTGGCTATTTTCCAATTCTAAAACGACTTTTTCTGGAAATTAAGTTATGTTCAAAATAGCTTATTTTTTAATTTTTTGAATTTTGAAAATCGACCGTATCAAGGGGGGCCGTAACACCTAGAGTAACACGTGACCCAAAAATGACCACGGCCCAAAAGCTTTAGAAATTCTTGTTTGGGTCTTGTCACAGGTCTGCTTGAATTTTACAGAATCGGCGCCTTAAAGGGACAGTCTGGCGGGTTCTTTTCAATATTGGCTCAATTAAGAGAGAAAAATTTGATGATAAGGAAAATATATATGATTAAGGGTCCAAAATGTATCGTTTTCGAGAAAATACGCTTCGGAGTCGTCAAAAACGGGTATCCGTCTACAGATTTGTAAAAGGGCAGTACGCCCTGCGTGTCCGGCATTTACAAGAAATGCTAATGAGCCGAATTGCATTCTAATTGGCTGAGAGAGCGCTGGAAACTAGGAGGGTGCGAGACAATTTAGCATAGTTTATTCGACCGTAGCGAATCAATAATGAAATTACTGCCCCTTCAAAGGGCTAGTCAGGGACTTTTTCAGAATCGCATGCTAATGAAGAGTGGAAAGAATTTTGCGCACAACCGTTGGCTGGAGCGGTGTTCGGAAAAATTATTTCAATTGTAATGGCGCAATTAGCATGCGGCTTATTTCGAATCAGAAACCCTGACTCCCTTTAAACTAAATCAATTCTGAATATTAAAAATTTCACAACCTTTTTAATTGAATTCTAAAATGAATTTATCGATTTCTTGTTGTTTAGCTACAATTTCCATTTTTCTGAGCCCTGCTCACCGTCAATCTTCTTCTCCCCCTCTTCTAAAATCTCCTCTTCAATCTCCAGTTCCGGAGATTCCTCTCCAACCATCGTTTTCTGTTCGAAAGGTTCGTCGTAGATTGTCGGAGGGGGCGTGGCCGCCAAAATCTCCGTTTCAACTGCTTCCACTGAAAAGACACACCGTGCAGGGGTAACTCATTCTACTCCCATGCTAACGTAAATCAACCTAAAGGAACCTAAAATGATTAGTTAGAGATTTAACAGGGGAGTTTGGGTTCGAACCGACCCCTCGGATTGTGGTGGTCGACTGTAGGGCGTACTTCGGTGTCACCACAGAGCTTGGAATCAATGATGTTACTCTTCACAGCCTGAAACGTGAAATCGTGAATAAAAAGAAACATTTAATTTGGCGCAAGAAACACTTTTCATGAATGGATGAACATACACACACACATACTAACACTCACACACAAACACACACACGCTCACACACATACACACACACGCTCACGCACACACATACACTCACACACCTTGCGATCTGTTTCATGACATCTGATATCTGTACCTTAAAATTTGAAGCATAACCGGCCGGAAAATCGGTTGACGGTGCATAAGGTACGCCAAAAACGGCGGAAAATTGACATTTGTACATGCAGCAGTCCTTGTAGGCCACAATCCAAGATTTCTGATCTAACGTCACCAAAAGATCGTTGGTTTAGGCCAAATTCGCTAATTTCGGTGTGAAATACCACCCCCCCCCCCCAATTTATGGAACGGTGAGTTTACCACGTTTTGTTTAGTAAATTGGCGAAATGCAAATGTCAAAATTTTGTGTACGGTGATTCATAGAAATGAGTAAAATTTATGTTGTTATTCGCAAGGCCTAACTTGGCATTGCCATCAAAAGGCCAAAGCGATGTCTGATAATACACTGTTTACAGAAAACAGAGCATGACCATTTACAGAAAACAGGACATGATCCCTCTCTGTCTATGTCTTCTGTTTGCCTGGTTAATCGAGGGAGCGCTCGTGCCGCCCTGGAGAGCGTTTCTCGCCTCATCAACCGCAAACAGGGCGTCTTCCTCCAAATATTTGCTGCCCACCTTGAACTCCCGGCTGTTCGTCGAACTCCAGCTGCCAGAATCGAAGACTTCTCGGTTCGAGTCGTAGTCGCTTGTGATTGACTGAGAACGGTGGAAGACCACATCGGCCAAACGAGGCCTCGTAGGACCACAGCTCCTAGGCGTTTTCTTCTTCTAAATCAGTTAATAGCTGAAAAAATATGTTACAAACCTCTCGTTCCTTGGTTTTGTCAAAACCGCTGTCGTAAAAGTCATCGGGGATCTCCTTCGTCTCCCATCTGAATGAAAAAATGAACTGGAAATGTATTAAAGTTGATTCCCTCGTAAGAGAATTTGTTAGATTGAGTTATAAATCATAGCCTGAGGCGATCTTTTGAACAATTGAAATTCTCCCGGGATGCAATTGCAAAACCGTTCTTTTGATCTGTAATTCGAGCCTGTTTGTGCCTGACAGTGTCCGTCCGAAAGCCAAATAATCCGTTCCGTTATCGTAACGAACCAGAATGTTGCCAAGAAATTCGGAACTGAATGTTTCTTGGAGAACGTGTGCAATAGGATGGAAAAGAAGAGCCTCGTGCAAATCCAGATTCAAGTGGGTCGGAAATTATGCGAATAAAATATGCTAAATTGTCTCGCACCCTCCTCGTTTCCACGCTCTCTCCTCCAATTTGAATGAAATTCTGCTCATAAGCATGCCTTGTAAAAGCCGTACACGCAGGGCGTACTTCCCATCTACAAATCTGTAGACGCATGCCCGTTTTTGGTGACTTTGGAGCGTATTTTCTCGAATACGGTGAATTTTCGTCCCGTATTCATATATATTATCATGATCAGCGAATGTTTCTCTCTTAATTGAGTCAATGTTGTAAAACCCGCCTGACTGTTCCTTTGAAAATTATAATGTCTGCCTTATACTAATTTCGGGATCGTGGAAATGAACGAGTTTTTTCGGATACGGTTAATCGAACAATCCATTATAACGAAACAGGTAGGAAAAAGAACTGAGAAGCACTGCTAAGACTGCAAAGTTGGTAATTGAACCAGCGTACGCTAATGAATGTGACTGGGTGGTATAACTGTCGCCAAACGAGCATTCTCGCAAAAGCATTAGTGCGATGCGCAGGCGTAAATAGTGTGCCACTAGCCGAGACGCAGAGAAAAAGCGGCTTTTTGTCAAATATGCTTGTTTGGCGACGGCTAAAGTTTTAGTATTTTTACATGACTCTATGTCTATTAGTTTTATTTTATTTTCGTTATATTAATTCATGAAAACAGAGGTCACAAAAGGGGCGTGGCCTTTTTCGGTCAAAATAGGGCTGTCCAGGAGTATAAACAAGTTAAAATTGGAATGTGTGGTGCCAAAGGAAGCAATTTTTGGTAAAAGGGGCCCATTATGCAATTTTTGTTCAGATATTTCCGGTTTGGAAGTTTAAGTCGTCCTCTCTCAATGCAGAATTCGTGCGGTAGGTGAGATATACGTACGAATTTTTAAGGCTCAGGCACTTTCTCCCACGAAATCCCACCAATGCAATATAATCTAACAAAGCATTGTGTAGATTTTAATCTACCCTGCCCCGTAACTGATCTAAATGTGCTGAAAAACCGAAACGAGAAAAGTAACCAGCAGTAATTTTTCTCAAAAATCTCGGCATATACAATTGAAATTAAAAATTGAGACACGATGTTTGTATAAGTCGAGCGGTTTGGAAGACCATGCGACATGATGTATTGGATTTTGCTCAAACTTTGTCAGACACGTTTAATTGGTCTTAAAACACTATTTTGAAGCATTTGGAAAATTATCGATTTTGGGTCCCGGGTTACGGTAGGTCGCCCCTGGTTACTGTAGTTTGTCTCAAAATGGTCGAAATAAGCTAATTTGCATTTTAATCAACTTTTCTTGGTCTGAGGACAAATATTCGTTTCTACGGCGTTGAAAAATAACCATGTTGAAGAAAGTTAGAAATTTTCAAAATCCAAAAACAGTATTTTTTCGAGGTTTTTTGAAGTTTTAACTAGAAAGAAATGATATGTGACTAATGGTACTAGTATGACCAAATTTCGCAAAATTTGCTACAAAATAAGTTTTTGAAGTTATAATATTTCGACGCTCTTCGTTCTCGAACAATGTGAAGTAGCCTCTAAAAAGCGCAAATTCAAAGAAAAAGGTCACATCTACCCCGCCAAACACCCAGAAACATCAGATTTTCAGCATTATGCAAGAATATGCTAAATAAAACCCACTTTTTCGGCCTGGATTCCATTACTCGGCTGACTCTAGTTTCCTCCCCAGAAGAGTCCAAGGAAGAAGTCGAAGAGTGATAGGCCTTTCTTCTGAAGTCAATTATCTGTTTTATTTACAATGAAAAAATCAAGAAAAAAAACGAAGAAAAAATATGATTCTTGCATAACTCACCCCCTTTCTTTCCTCATAACCGGTTCCGGTCTCACCGGTGCCAGTGTCAAAGTACTGGCCAAATGGGCCAATTGCTCTTGCGAAACGGCCGAGTTAGTGCTAAATTTGGGTTTCACAAAGAAAAAACAATGCTACAGTACCCCTTATTGACTTGGTTTACGGCAGCCGCTATTAGCTGGGTGAGTGCTTCTTGGGAGATGGCCGAAGGTCCGATTGTCTTGGTAGAGTTCCTTTGGTACTCCTCTCGTCGGTCAAACTCAGCTTGAACTAAATCTTAAAAGTTAAATAAAATTTGAAAGTTTAGTAACCAAGAGAAGCGATATTGGGAACTTTCTCCTTGAGCATGTCGAGAGCAACGAGGTTTACAATGGAGAACCAGCAAGGAGTTTTGGACATGTCGATTCCATCCTGAATGTACGGTAAACAACGTTTTCTTTTTTCACAACTTCATTTTATGACGTTTTCAAAATTATTACATCCATGTTATAGAGTGTTTCCGAAAAAAGGCACAAGTTCTGGCCAAAACCTTAATTTATGGTATAGCCGTCGCCAAACCGGCATCCTGCCAAAAACGGCCTTAGTGCAGCATTCGTGCGATGCGCATGCGGAAATAGTGTGCAACTAGCCGAGACGCAGAGAAAAAGCGACGACTTTTTGCCAAATACGCTCGTTTGGGGACGGTTATACATTTGGCTCCGCCTTTAAAAGCGCGGTTTGAATGGCGAATCAGGCGACGGGTGCACTAAGTTAACGATAAAGAAAGCCGAGAAAGCGTGGGAATTTCAGAAAATGAAAAGAGGTACTTTGCTGTATAGTCTATGTCTGAACAGCAATAGACCTTCCTGAAAAATTCAAAAATAAAAAAGACAACATTGATCAGACGCTATTTCGGCTGGTTTCACTACGCTTTCCTTATAAAGCGCACTCCCTCGCGCATCCGCAATTCGCGCCCTTGCTGATCTACTCGAATCGCGGCGGGACCAGATACCTAGAACCCTGTAAGGCGCCAAAAGGGCGGCTTTTGTTTAAACACAGACTATATCAGGCGAGATCTCGGAACTCTAAACAATTTTAAAGTGTAGGAACGTGATCCTAGCCCCCCCTCTTATCAAGAACACGCCTGACATCCCTTATAATAAAACGCTATGGTCTCTGTGAGTGTCTGAAGTGGAACAGCGCAAATTCACGCAAGCGTTCATTTCCCAAAGTGGGAGGGTGAGGTCGGCCGTAGGCCGAGATTCACGTGCTTCACGTCAGTTTGACCGCCGATGGCCGAGTGAGTGGCCGTAGGCCATGAATGTTTGGGGCCGCAGGCCGCCGAAGTGGGCGGCTAAAGGCTCTTAACGCGTCAATACTGTCTTTTACCTATGAACGGCTTAACGACACACAAATGTTGGTAGGCATGGAAAGCATCTTTATTTCTCAGTGTGAGCTTGTACTCGTGACTTCGTAATTTTGATACCGAGGTGGTTTGAAGTCAAGCGGCAGTGTCAACTTTTCGTGGGGGATGCAATGACCGCAGTCCTTCCAAATCACATTCCGTTTTTTGGAACCATACCATAGGCGTATGCATTTGTAGGGAATCGCATAGTTGGATGTCCCCAAGACAAAAGTGAGATTGCAGTTTTAACGAAAAGTGTATTCATAAACCCACCTTAACCAAAGCTACGCGGACGCACGTCCTCAGAAGAAGGGCGCGAGGATCGGGGATTCCGTCGTGAACATCGCGATCCAGGATGTGTTTAAATTTGCGCATGTCGAATAACTGAAATTTCCAAGATGATTAAAGTGCTTTCACATAAAATTACCTTATATGCCTTTTCATCTTCGTTGTTATTCGCGTTCAGCCTGCCTTGCTGTCTTATGAGTCTGTCCGCCAAGCAACTGAACTTTTCTCCGCGGTGGCCTTGGCACACAACTGGGGCTGTTCCTAAAATAAGGGTAATAAATACAAAAATAAAACATTTTCTTTTAAATAAAGAATCAATTTCAAGGAGTAAAATTGTTTTTTTTTAAAGTGGCGAGCAATTAAAACGATAATTGCGCGATAAATTAGGTACTTTCTGAAACTCGAAATACCTATGGATAGGGTTTTTTTTTTCAAAATGGTCCAACCGGGCCAAATTTTTGTATATAAATTAACAAGGACCCATAATAATTGAAAATAATTAAAAAAAATCGATTATTGATTTTTGGGTCGGAGAACTGTAATCGACCCCCTGGCTGCTGGGAGTATTTTCAAACTTGAAAAACTAAGATGTTAAGTAAGTAATCGATAGAAAATTTTATGCTGAAAAAGGTTGTAGTTGACGAAAAAATCGATTTCTTAATGTAAAAAATAGTCAAAAATCACAAAAAAAATAATTTTTATTCCGATTGTCTCGAAAGTCTATCGCACATTGTGGATATGTTGTTAGGCTATGTTTACTGCATAAAATATGTTTTTCCAGATTTTTTGCGCGCCCCAGCGATACCGAAAATTCGCGAAGAAGCGGGCCCTTCAAATAAGCGCCCATAAGGCGCGCGTTTAGGAAAAAATGTGCGTTTAGGAAAAAATTCACTAAAAGGCATTTTTAATGAATTTTTTCCTAACCGCGCGCTTTTTCGCGCGTGAAACATTCAATTAGGCGTGGCGCCGCGACTCAACGCGTTGGCAGCCGCTTTATAGCGAAAATGCGCCCGCATTTAGGAAAAAATCACTTAAAAATGTATTCCAAATGCAAATTCACAAAAATATTTTAATTTTTACCTCTAGCCATTCCCTTGATGTTTCCTTGTAGATCCATCTTCAGAATCACTCCCTAAACAAGTTATAATTTAAAAAAGTAAAATAACCCACATCTCCAATCTTTGCTCTTATTTCATCGATTTGTTGATCTCTTTCCGGATTGTCGAAAAAGTTGAATCCCAAAGTTTTCCCGTCGAATTCGTCCTCCGAGCCGTCGATTATCACAGTTGTCTTTCTTAGATACGCCTTTGCTACCCGTTTACATCTAAAATAAAAAAAGGTAAAATTTTTAGAAAAAAGTTGAAACCTTTCCATAATAACAATCTTTCCCCAGATCTCATCGTCAATTGCGCCTTCTGATAGCTTCTGGAGAACTTCTCGCACCTGGTCCTGGAAAATTCGATTTTAGCAGAGTTTTAGTAGTATTGGAAATCAATTTTTAACTTAGGGAAAATATTTTTTGACTAAGAATATACATTAAATATCGAAACAGTGTGCTTCATGTCATCGCGGAGACAAAATTTGCTAACATGTTCTTTTTTTTCTTTCTTTCTTTCTTTCTTTTTTTTTTTTTTTTTTTTTTTTTTAAATTTTGGCATTCGGAATTCTGGGTGATCCGCGAAATGCGTGAAGTTGGAAATGTTCGTTAAAAACAAGCATTAAAAATATAGTTGAATTTATTAAATTACAATATTTTCCTGAATTTTTTTTACATTTTCTGTTGTATTGGGTTCATTAAAACGATTATATTGATTGTTTGGTGCAAAACAAATATATAGCTGATGCCAAATTGGAATCCGGCCAAAAACAGCCTTTTTGCAGCATTCGTGCGATACACAGGTGAAAAAAGCATACAAAAGCGAAGACGCGGAGAAAAGCGGTTTTTCTCGCAGATTTTCTTTGGCGACGACTATATTTTGTTGTAGCTATAAATAGGACTGGATTCAGCTTTAGTTTAAGTGGCTTAAAAATTTTGAGTTTTGGAAAAATAATAAAGAATCCGGGGTTTTCGAAAACCAAAATTTTGCTTTCTAAGTTCGGGGAGGCATGGTATGCTAATTCTTAACATTGACTGAATACGCCACATTTTATACTAATGATTAGGAATAGATTATTGAAAATAGAGAAATTAAAACAGTTGGATTCGTAAGTAGCTAAGGTATTTTGGTAAGTGCTTAGGTAGATAAGGTAGTTAAGGTTAGACAGTTACGGTAATGTAGGTATAGTGCCTCCAACCCTATTTCTGTGGTTTTGCGAAATGAGTAAGATTAATCTGATTTTGATATTCCGATTACCCATTATTACATCAAAATAGTGAGCTACAAAAGGGGCGTGGCCGCATTTTGGCCGACGTAGGGTTGACGAGCAGTATAATGATTATAAAATTCAAATTATTCTAATTATCCATATTCTTAGCAATACCTTGCCCCTCAAGTTATAGTTAGCCGAAAAACGTTTTGTTTTTGTAAAAGTTTCTTAAAAAATGGCAATGCCCCCTTGCGTGCCCGATGTCCGTGGTTTTTCCAGCTCCACGTTGCTCGTGGTTTGCTCTTCCGGTTGCCGTCATATTAGTGCAGTTTTCGTTCTCCGGCTGACCATGCGTTGTGTCAATACAACGGCTAATTGGCGCAGAGCCAGTTCTGTCAGCAGCACCAGTCGGCTGTCAGTTATACCCAGCATTATCAATGGATCACTTGACCCGTGGCACATGGCAAACTTGGACACAAAAAGTTTAGGGTAAAAACTGTATTTAAAAGGAAAACATGACTTCACCTACCAAGTTCAATCTTTCCTAATTAAAGGGGCCGTCGGGGGCCTTTTCTGATTGGAAATTAACCGTATGCAAATTGCGCTTTTCCAATTAAAATGGTTTTACCGACTCTAGCCAAAGGTTGTGCGCAAAATGTTTGCCAAGTCTTCATTAACGTACGATTCTGAAAAGACCCCTGACGAGTCCTTTAAATCAATGAAAATGATTATTTTGTATAAACTTTACATAAAGATGAGCTACGACAAATGAGCTGAATGTTGTTTTCGTTCAGATATTTAACAGAAGTGTTTTAGTATTGTTTCCCATTAGTTCAGTAGACCTATAAACAGATTTTCAAAATGCTTCGGAATTTTTTTATGATGTGATTTTGACATTTTTCGTCAAGTTCAATGTTTTTAACCGTAAAATTTCATTTGAAACATATTTTGGTAAATTTTGGCCCGAGTTACAGTAAACATGAAGTCTCAAAATGTAGCGTTTTGTTATTTCCTTTTGGACAAAACCCAATTGCGCAGAGGCCGTATCTTAAAGGCAGAGGCCCACGTAAAATGAAGAGGGGGACCTGTCCATGGTAATCGTAAAACTCTCTGCATTTCACCATTGAAAATGACACTCTCTCGCCTACGTTACGTCATGGACAGGTCCTTTTTCATTTTCCTGGGCCTCTGCTTTTACAACCAATTGAAAAAAACGGAACAGGGTTTCCTACAATGGGAGTCCGTGACGAATATTGTCGAAAAATCGTATTACCTCCTGAAGGAGTTGGTCCCACCGCGAAAAGAAGGTTTCAAACAAATATTTAAACAATATTTAGGCGAGATTTCAGTCCTTGGGGTCTAAATGGTTAGTGGGACTTTCAAAAAAATGTTTTGTTAGTGAAAAAAGATGAAATAGATTCCAATTTCCATATACTCCTCGCCCACGGACCTTTTTGGAAATTTCGATGACCTGCGAATTTAAGCTAATTAGAATGAATAATGACATAGTTACACATTAGCATTTTTTCATAATCGTCAATTATTTCTTACTCAAAGTTATGCTAATGTCAAAGATTTGCGAAAAAGATCGTTGGGCGACGAGTATATTTACATAATTTCCGAATGTCCGTTTTTTACACAACTCAGACAACTGAGTGCTGCAAACTCCATCCAGAGGCCTTATGTATTAAATCGTATCAGTTTTAAAGCGAATTGGTTATACAAAGGTATTCAAACGTGCTCTTGTATGAGTAGCAACTGTGCCAAAAATGTTCATGGTTTAAAAAAGTATGGTTAAAGGGCAGTAAGGCTTTTCATGTCATTTTCAATCGTTTACGGTTGGAATTTATGCGAATTAACTATAGCTGTGGCCAAACGGGCATCCTGCCAAAAACGACCTTACAGCGACCATAAAAGGGGGTTTTTCACGCTCATGCAAATCATATGCTAATGAGGACTTGGCAAGCATTCTGTGAACAACCGTTTCCTGGAGCGGTGTTGGAAAATAACATTTCAATTGGAATGGCGCAATTAGCATACGGCTCATTTCCGTTTCGAAAAGCAGGCTGATGATCCCTTTAAAGCAGCAGTCGTGCGATACGCAGGCGGACGTAAAGAAAAAGCGGCTTTTTGCCGCGGTTGCTCGTTTGGCAACAGCTATATGCTAAATTATCTCGCACCTTTTTCGTTTCCAGCACTCTCTCAGCCAAATATAATGAAATTCTGCTCATTCTTTCATTCATGTCTTGTAAATGCCGGACACGCAGGGCGTACTGCCTGTCTACAAATATGTAAACGGAGACCCTTTTTTGACGACTATGAAGCATATTTTCTCGAAAACGGTAAATTTTCGACCTGTAGTCATATACATTTTCATGATTAGCGAATGTTTCTCTCTTTATTGAGCCAATGTTGTAAAAACCGCCTGACTGTCCCTTTAAAACAGTATTTATAAACCTGTTACAGTCATGTTTTCCCAACTTGGATTGAAATAGAATAAAACATTAAATGAATTGCTTGAAAACATCACAAAAGTAAAAAAGTACAAACTCTCTTCTTAAAGAGGTTGAAATGACGTCATTTCCTCCCGTTCCCCCGTTGCCGTTTTGCCCGGAGGCGGCAAATATTTTGCTCTCGGAGTAAATGGATACGGTACACAGGAAAGGCGACACCTCCGTTCGTCCATTCACCCTCCCGACGCGCTTGGAACATCCGCCATTTCACACAAACTACGCCTTCTTCTCATAAACAGCGTCTCCAGTGCGGGAGATTCTTTCTCTCTTGCCGCGGGCGGAAATCCCCCAGCTTTCTTCGAAAGCCGCGCAAACACAGCCAAGTATCGGTCAGGGCAAACAAAAGACGCACAAAAACTTATGGTACACACGGGCGACGCGATTACCAGAAGTGCTAGAAGCACGTAAGGGGATTAAGAACCAAGGAAACTGGTAAGGAGGATAAGAAAACATAGATGGTAGGTAACAGAATTTGGGCATGTCAATAGAGCTGTCGCCAAAGCGACATTCTGCCAAAAACAACCTTAAAGAACAAAAACAAGTCAGGGATCTTTTCATTTGCATTTTCATCGAGTATGGTCAAAAATATACTAAACATATTTGCTAAACTGTCTCGAACACTCCTCATTTTCCGAGTTATCTCGTCCAATTAGAATGACAACCTCGAAATTAGATTGGCTTGTAAACATCGTACATGCAAGCGTTGCGGCCATCCGCAGAATCTGCAGACGGTCGGACGGTTTTGGGCACTTTGAAGCCAGATATCTCAAAAACGGAGAATTTTGGATCCTTTTTTGTATAGAGTTTTTTGATCAGCTGATTTGTTTCTTTTACAAGAACCGATGTTGCAAAAGGTCCCTGACGGTCCCTTTAAGCTTTTAAAAGACGCAGGCGGAAATAGTGTGTGACCCGCGCAGACGTAAAGAAAAAGCGGCTTTTTGCCGCGGTTGCTCGTTTGGCACTTTTGTCATTTTCCGGCCACGCAACATGTAAAGCTAACTATTTTCTCAATTTTGCAACAAAAAGAAAGGACCGGGCGTTTTTTTTAATCGCACACGTATTTGCGTAAATATGGGAATTTCGAATACAGTTTTTCAAAACAGCAAAAACTACGGTCAAATTTAACAAAGATTTCCATTTGAAGAAAAAGATTTACTAAAACCTATGAGATAAGAAGACCATGACGTACAGTTAGGTGAAAATGAATTCAAAAAATTTGCAATGAAGCCAAAATCACAAAGGTTTAGATAAATTAGTGAGCATCAGTCTCTATTGGCATCAGAATCTTCAATTTTTGACATCGTGAACAGGAAAACTTTAAATCAAAAAGTAAATTTTACATAATTTAAAACAAGAGAAGGGTTTCGGTTTGTATAGATGGAATAGTAAGACAATTGTTTGGTCGAAAAAGTCATTTTTACTCCCAGGAAAAACATACATTTGGCAGCTTAAAGGGGTATTCAGGCGGGTTTTACAACATTGGCTTATTTACGAGAGAAAAATTTGCTGATCATAATAATATATATGACTTTGGGTCGAAAATAGACCGTTTTCGAGAAAAAGATTTGCAGATGGGAAGTACGCCCTGCGTGTCCGGTTTTTACAAGGTATGCTGATCAGTCGAATTTCATTCTAATTGGCTGAGAGAGCACTGGAAACGAGGAGGGTGCGAGACAATTGAGCATAGTTAATTTGCATAATTTCCGACCGTAGCCGGTCGAAAATGAAATATAAAGCTCTCTTACTGCCCCTTTAAATACGGGTGAATATCAAAACCGCTGAAAAGTCGCCAATCTTGTTGGAAATAGATTATATACCCTTGCGATTTGCTTTCTCTACTCGAAAAAAAACCCCTGAAAAGCCCCCGCTGACTCATATCAGTTTCCAGTCCTGTCACCACGTAACCCTTGTTCCGGTCCGTGTCTGTTGGTGTGAAGTTTCTTTGTCTCAGCGCGAATTTGACAAGCAGTGCTGCGCCTGAGCCATAAGCCAAACAGCGCCCGACCGGAAACGTTTTTGAAACATGAGAGCCGCCTTCGCCGACCGATCCGCCACCGAACTTTCGCAATACAAAAGACCACAGTGCAATTGATATGGGAAAAGGTAACTAGGCACAGAATTTTTTTAAAATGATAGCATCTGGGGTTTAAATAAACAATATCATAAACCGATGCGAAATTTTTCTTTAAAAATCTCCAAAAACAAGGTTCGGCCCCAAACATTTTCTAAAGTTTGACAGAAATAGGAGAAAAATTACAGTGTCAAATAGAAAAAAAATAAATGAAATTTGAAATGAAAAAACCAACCAGAAGAAATGCCTCCACATCGTACCATTTGTC